>OZ024813.1:69348948-70015867 GCA_964017055.1 Chloromyia formosa | reverse complement strand
AGGTCATATGTGGTCTCAACGTCCTCCAAACAAAGATTGATTGGTTGCGGCATGCCGGTGCCATCGTTGTTTCACCATCAATATTCACAACTGGGAAGAACGGAAAAGAAATTGCCGCCGCCTCGTACACACTGCGCAAGCACGACCGCATAAAATTTCACTCCCGTTTCAAACATCCGACAAAACTTCTCAGCCGCCCAAGAAACCAGCCAAATCCGACCTGAACTTAACTGTTCCAACACCAATTTGTTCTCCTCCTTAAATTGATTTGATACTGTTTTGCCTCCCGTAGTGAAAAGCGATTTGGGAGACACTCACTACGTTTATATCGCGAGGTTTCGAGGTTTAACTAAATCGATTTAACTCACGGTGATGTAAACGTATCGGTTTATTTAATTTTGGTACTAACTTTTAGCTCCACTTGCGATGCAGAACTGGCCTACTGGGACTAGGTGGTGTTACTGTCTTCGGTAATGGTGTTGTTGGTGATAATTCCATTTTATATGTTATATAAATAACCTATCCCTTTCGGCAATTTTGCATTCGCTTCATCCTTTGATTGAAGCGGTATAAACGCACTTTTATTAGGAGGTTACTGCTTCTTGACATTTTCAAACCCAAGTCACAAACCAACAACTGACATCTTTCATTATTAGTACCTCTCTATATGGTCGTTATAAACACGCCACGAGGAAGCACTAGCACTAAAACGATTTAATTAAAACGTCTTTTATATCCACGCTATAAATGTGCCCACTAATAGACAGGCAACAACTTGATCATTTTTTTTCTGAGAAAACTTTTTGATTTCTGCGAATATTTTTACATTTGCATAATTTGAGGCGAATACAAACACGACTAGAATTTATCCTTTGCTACCACTCCGAGAAGAATTCTTTCTATCCGATAGAGATACTTCTGACGTCATTTTAGGGGTGAGTGGGGGATGAGAGACATCAGCACCAATGAGTTCTGGGCTCGTCCTTAGGTCCTTTAAAGGGCGTTGTAGAAACGTTTGAAGATTTTGCAAATTCCAGTGAGTTTGGGGGTTTCAAAGCGAGTGTGGAGTACTTTTTTGAAATTTAAACATTTCTGACATCTTTTTAGGGGTGAGTGGGGGGTGAGAGACATCAGCACCAATGAGTTCTGGGCTCGTCCTTAGGTCCTTTAAAGGGCGGTGTAGAAACGTTTGAAGATTTTGCAAATTCCAGTGAGTTTGGGGGTTTCGAAGCGAGTGTGGAGTTCTTTTTCGAAATTTAAATATTTCTGACGTCTTTTTAGGGGTGAGTGGGGGATGAGAGACATCAGCACCAATGAGTTCTGGGCTCGTCCTTAGGTCCTTTAAAGGGCGGTGTAGAAACGTTTGAAGATTTTGCAAATTCCAGTCAGTTTGGGGGTTTCAAAGCGAGTGTGGAGTACTTTTTTGAAATTTAAACATTTCTGACGTCTTTTTAGAGGTGAGTGGGGGGTGAGAGACATCAGCACCAATGAGTTCTGGGCTCGTCCTTAGGTCCTTTTTGCAAATTCCAGTGAGTTTGGGGGTTTTGAAGCGAGTGTGGAGTACTTTTTCGAAATTTAAATATTTCTGACGTCTTTTTAGGGGTGAGTGGGGGATGAGAGACATCAGCACCAATGAGTTCTGGGCTCGTCCTTAGGTCCTTTAAAGGGCGGTGTAGAAACGTTTGAAGATTTTGCAAATTCCAGTCAGTTTGGGGGTTTCAAAGCGAGTGTGGAGTACTTTTTTGAAATTTAAACATTTCTGACGTCTTTTTAGGGGTGAGTGGGGGATGAGAGACATCAGCACCAATGAGTTCTGGGCTCGTCCTTAGGTCCTTAAAAGGGCGCTGTAGAAACATTTGAAGATTTTGCAAATTCCAGTGAGTTTGGGGGTTTCAAAACGAGTGTGGAGTACTTTTTTGAAATTTAAATATTTCTGACGTCTTCTTAGGGGTGAGTGGGGGATGAGAGACATCAGCACCAATGAGTTCTGGGCTCGTCCTTAGGTCCTTTAAAGGGCGCTGTAGAAACGTTTGAAGATTTTGCAAATTCCAGTCAGTTTGGGGGTTTCAAAGCGAGTGTGGAGTACTTTTTTGAAATTTAAACATTTCTGACGTCTTTTTAGAGGTGAGTGGGGGGTGAGAGACATCAGCACCAATGAGTTCTGGGCTCGTCCTTAGGTCCTTTTTGCAAATTCCAGTGAGTTTGGGGGTTTTGAAGCGAGTGTGGAGTACTTTTTCGAAATTTAAATATTTCTGACGTCTTTTTAGGGGTGAGTGGGGGATGAGAGACATCAGCACCAATGAGTTCTGGGCTCGTCCTTAGGTCCTTTAAAGGGCGGTGTAGAAACGTTTGAAGATTTTGCAAATTCCAGTCAGTTTGGGGGTTTCAAAGCGAGTGTGGAGTACTTTTTTGAAATTTAAACATTTCTGACGTCTTTTTAGGGGTGAGTGGGGGGTGAGAGACATCAGCACCAATGAGTTCTGGGCTCGTCCTTAGGTCCTTTTTGCAAATTCCAGTGAGTTTAGGGGTTTTGAAGCGAGTGTGGAGTACTTTTTCGAAATTAAAATATTTCTGACGTCTTTTTAGGGGTGAGTGGGGGATGAGAGACATCAGCACCAATGAGTTCTGGGCTCGTCCTTAGGTCCTTTAAAGGGCGGTGTAGAAACGTTTGAAGATTTTGCAAATTCCAGTCAGTTTGGGGGTTTCGAAGCGAGTGTGGAGTTCTTTTTCGAAATTTAAACATTTCTGACGTCTTTTTAGGGGTGAGTGGGGGATGAGAGACATCAGCACCAATGAGTTCTGGGCTCGTCCTTAGGTCCTTAAAAGGGCGCTGTAGAAACATTTGAAGATTTTGCAAATTCCAGTGAGTTTGGGGGTTTCAAAACGAGTGTGGAGTACTTTTTTGAAATTTAAATATTTCTGACGTCTTCTTAGGGGTGAGTGGGGGATGAGAGACATCAGCACCAATGAGTTCTGGGCTCGTCCTTAGGTCCTTTAAAGGGCGCTGTAGAAACGTTTGAAGATTTTGCAAATTCCAGTCAGTTTGGGGGTTTCAAAGCGAGTGTGGAGTACTTTTTTGAAATTTAAACATTTCTGACGTCTTTTTAGGGGTGAGTGGGGGGTGAGAGACATCAGCACCAATGAGTTCTGGGCTCGTCCTTAGGTCCTTTAAAGGGCGCTGTAAAAACGTTTGAAGATTTTGAGGGTTCCGATGAGTTCGATAGTGCCAAACCGGAATATGTCATTTTGGGAGATTTTCATCCCTATGAAGTCACCTAAGGGGTGAGTGGGGGTGTGTAGGTTACCATAACCTGAGAATTCTTGACCTGCGGGAGGTTTTTTCATTTAAAAATTAGTTTGGATCTTGATTTGATGAATGGGAACTAACCTGCATTGGTTAAAGTACATATCGTCATTTTGCAACCCCTAAATTTTAATTTTTTTATAAAATTTTTATTTTTGCAAATTTTTTTTTTTAAATTAGTCAGGAACTCTAGAACTCTTTATTATCCATCGATTTTGAGCATTGGAACTATTTTTGGAAGATAAAATTTTTTGCGTGAATTTGACCCCACAAATTTAATTATTAAAAAAAAGCCATTAAAACCCTAGAACTATCGCCGCACCAACTCGAGAACTCTAGAACTAATGCTAATAAGCAGGGAACTCTAAAAAAAATTCAACTTTTCCAAACTTTTGGTGCTAACTTCCGGGGGGTCCTACTCTCCCACAAAATCATGGATCTGTCCGCAATGGCGTTAGATCTCGAGAGGCAGGCAAGCAAGGTTGGGCTAAAGATTAATATCAACAAGACCAAGGTTCTTAGCCCGCCGTTGCGAAAAAGAAATCCGACAACTATTGCCATCAATATTAATGGGCAGCCTGTGGAGAAGGTGGACAAATTCGTCTACCTAGGTAGCATTGTTGCCGAAAATGGTGGTACGGAGCAGGACATCGCTCGTCGTATCAACCAGGCTAAACGCGCATACGGCATGCTGTCCAAAATCTGGCAGGGCAGTTATCTCAGCATCAAGACCAAGCTGGGCCTGTTTCGCTCCCTGGTACTATCAGTGCTTTTGTATGGGAGCAGTACATGGAAAGTTTCCGTAGGAGTTACCAGAAAACTGCAAGTTTTCGTCAACTCATGTCTTCGTCGAATTTTAAGAATTTTCTGGCCCGAAACAATATCAAATGAAGAGCTAAGTCGGCGTACGGGTCAGATGCCAATCGACGAATTGATACGCAGGCGAAACTGGCAGTGGATAGGTCACACATTGCGGAAGAGTGATAACTGCATTGCTTTGCATGCCATGAAGTGGAACCCCATTTCCAACCAAGGCCGACCAAGAGGGGGTCCTCGAATCACATGGCGTCGAACTGTAGCAAAGGAGTGTCAGGCACTGGGTAAGTCTTTTGGGGAGTTGCGTCCCATTGCCCAGAACAGAGTACGATGGCGCGCAGGAGTAGTTGACGCGCTATGCCCCGCTAGGGGTTAAGGCAAAGTTGTAGTATACATTTTGTGGGCCCATACATATCTAGGTGGGCCCCATTCATCTTATATCGAGGGGCCCACAAATCTTAAGGCCCATATTTTTTGGAACTCCACATTCTTGAGGTCCCAGATAGCAACTCAATCTTTGAAAACGCTAGAATGCCGCGGTCATGACATACATATAGGTATATTGAAATACTGTAATGGACGGTCTGGTGGGCATCCAAAGATGCCCGTGGGGACGTAGCCTAAGGTAAAATAGCATGTTGACCGTGTAGGTCGGCCTTGCCATCTGGCGAAGAAATAGGCCCCTCAACGAGCTAAGCAGCGGCCTATGCTTGCTGTAGCTAAGTTCGGGAGACGTGGGCGGGGTCGCCGCTCGTTACCCCTGTCCTTTGCGTATTAACAACAACAACTTAAGGCGTGCGCGACTGCTAAATTTATAATTTGAAACAATTTTCCGAAAATATATTTATTTTGGAAAAACCAAAAATAAATATTTTTGTGAAAAATACTTCAAATCAAATGTACCGGTCACGCCACAAAATTTGATTCATTACAATACATTAAGTAAATCATCATCATAACTTTTTGCACTTAGGAAAATAAGTTCGCCGGTTTTAATAAAATGTTCGTCAAGGGTGGGACCTATCGACCATTTGCCCG
Organism: Chloromyia formosa; assembly: GCA_964017055.1. Classification (NCBI taxonomy): domain Eukaryota; kingdom Metazoa; phylum Arthropoda; class Insecta; order Diptera; family Stratiomyidae; genus Chloromyia; species Chloromyia formosa. Next base: position 70,010,709 of record OZ024813.1, on the reverse strand, counting down.
GTGGGCCAGTCCCGCCCTGGGGCTATCCAACATAATGAAGTACAAAAATATAGGTAGTTTATGCAAAGATTAACCATAAGGAAGATACCCTACTTCATACAAATTAACGCGACTGACTAGTAGTTGCATACGTGTAGGTTCTCATATGCGTACACGAAGGGGTAATGCCAACTAACAAGCATGTTACTCACACATTGAAACTTTATAGGCAGTTGCCATTACTGAAGTGTTGCCGTCTCTATCTCTCAAGGGAATTTACCTTTGAATTATTGGCAAAGATTAAACATGAGTGCATCCCGTTCTAAAAATTAAATCGTACTAAGTGAGGTATCTTAGTAATGTTTAATCTTTGGTTTATGTACGGAAGGTGAAATTGCAATGTTAGAATGTAAGTTGTTACTATGGATAGTAAAAACTATCGAAATATATATATATTGTTGCGAACCCCTGACTTACTGTCTCGCCCGCTGCTTTATTCGATACGATCACCACACCATTCCTGTTTCCATGCATAATACGCTGCATAGAGACGATGCATCTCATCTCTGGCTGTTTCATATACAGAGAGATGATCGTGTCGATTGTTGATTTGGATTTTCATTGATTTAGTGGTGTTGTACAAGTTTATTTTTGAATTTAAATTTTTCTTTAATTTGGAAATTTGTAGTAATTAATCGCGCTGAATTCAAGCTGAAAGGCGATCGATCGTCATCGAGGGAATTCGCAGTGAGTTTAAATTTTTCTTATTTATTTTCATTGTAATATTTTTTTTGCATACTGAATTAGATTTTTTTCAATTTTTTTTTGTTCTGGTCTAGCCGGGACCTGAGCCACCGGGCCAAAATCATCCTGGTCATCAACAAATTTTTGTTGCAGTGACGGCGGCTCGACAAAGCCGTGGTTCGCAACATATGGCGCCCAAGCTTGAGCTTTTTATTTTCCGATGGCTTGGCCATCGTTTGATCGTTTGTTTAGTGGTCAGCTTCGAATGGAAGCTAGTGGTCGGTACTTGCGGGCCACGCGTCGGGAAGTCGTCATTGCAACAATGGCGTCCAACATTTTGTCTTCTACAGGGGGTGGATTACGTCGTAGGATGGCGTTGGTTATCGAGAATGCTCCTATATCCCCCAGATGGGATCAAGCCCGAAATTTGGCCATTTGCGAATTAGGAAGCATCTCGATAATTGACCATCTGCGTTTGTGGCGTATTGCGATCTCTCCTGTTCTATATCCGGTGAAGTCCGTTGAGTTATTTAGCTTAATTGAATTAGTATCAACGAGGGATCGCAAATCAACAACGCAACGTAACTCCTACCTCCTCATTTTTTTTTCTTCTTTTTCCATTGCCCAAATTTCAGCCTATCTTTTCCCCACCCTAATCTCGTGTTCATCTGGAGGACATGGAAGAACCCAATATTCCATGAATTTTATTAATTAATTTATAATTCCCAAATATCATCCTTCTCATTTTATTTAAAAAATTACGAATTTGGTTTTGTTTTTTTTTCTATTTTTTTTTCTTTCACTGTTTTCTTTTCTTGAATCGATTTTATTTTATTAATTTCATCATCGTCACTATGGCAAATAACGACCATTCTGGCCAATCCTCCCCAAATCTACATTTGGAAGACACGCCGACAGTCTCTCGTCCGCTTTGCAGCACTTTAAGTGCCGTCCCTCGGCGTGAATTAGTGGGAATGGAAAAATGGGGGTTCAGCTTTGATGGTTCCGGCCATGCACTTACAGCTGAGCAGTTTATATTCAGGGTGACTTCTTTGGCAGCCAGTTATAGCATGTCCGAGGAGGTTATGGCCATGGACCTGCATTTTTTATTGAAAGGACCAGCTGTTGACTGGTACTGGCGACTCCGCTTCCGGAAACACTGCTTGTTGTGGAGCGATTTAAAATCGGAGTTTCTGGAGAGGTTCGGAGCTTACAAGTCCGATGTTGACATTCGTCGTGCCATTGATGCCCGTGTTCAACGCCCCGGCGAAAGGATACAAGACTTCTGCGATGCGATTGACGCTCTCAGTTGTGAGTTGAGGGTCCCACTAAGTGACACGGATCTGCAATGCATAGTGCTGCGGAACATAAATCGGCGTTTGCGTGATCACTTGGCGGGACTAACATTCGATACGGCTCGTCAATTGATACGTCGATGCATCGCAGTCGAAGAAACGTGGAACCTCTCCAGAACCGAAGCTTTTGGACGACCCACTCGGCCAAGTGTACAGGAATTAAATGTGGAGGAGTGCAGCTCTGAATTGGAAGTACAGGCTGTTGCCTTGCCCACGTCATCACCAGCTCCTGGGGAACCACATCCCAGCAATCAGTTCCGACTTTGCTGGAACTGCAAGGACATGGGGCATGCTTACATGGATTGTCCCCTGCCAGTCCAACATGTGTTTTGCTTTGGATGTGGTTTGGCAGGAACAGTCAAGCCCAAATGTTCCCGATGTTGTAGTCGGTCGGGAAATGGGAGAGGGAATGTGCGACCTACGGGGAGCTCTCACATTCCCCCTCAACAAGTCTGGAGACGACCAACAACAGCAGACGTGGCAACGAACATGGATCCGGAGCTGCGTTCTCTCCAACATTAAAAGGGTACAATAAACGGTTTTCTCGCTCCTGGAGATATTTTAACGACAGGCGTCTCCTGAAGCGAGCATGCACCGCCTCCATCGTATCTTCAGACAAAGATAATCGGCCATTTGCGGAGATTGTCATACAGGGTCGGAAGATCAAGGGCTTACTTGATAGTGGCGCCAGCGTTAGTATCCTGGGTACAGGGACCTTGGACCTGATAAACGATCTTGGCTTGCATCTACATATGATGCAGGCTGACGTCAGAACCGCTTCAGGTCAGAAGGCTTCTGTCTTGGGATACGGACGTGCATTGGTGCGATTTAAGGACAAGACGAAATCGCTAAAACTACTGGTCGTCCCAAGTCTCACAAATCCATTGTATTTAGGAATGGATTTCTGGGACTTGTTTGAAATCGTGCCAATGCAGGTAGCCGCTGTCGAACAGGTGCATGGCGATGTTTCAGACAACTCCCTTCAATTATCTCCAGTTGACCAACAGCGACTCGACTTCGTCAAACGTCAGTTTCCTTCCTACAATGAAAATGGCTTAGGTAAGACCAGTTTTGTAAGTCACCATATTGATACTGGCAGCTCAAAACCATTTAAGCAAAGGCATTATGCTGTTTCGCCGGTGGTTCAGAAACTGATGTATGACGAACTCGATCGTATGTTATCCCTGGGGGTAATTGAAGAGAGCCATAGCGCCTGGAGTTCTCCAGTGACTCTAGTGAGGAAACCTGGGAAAGTGCGTTTGTGTCTCGATGCTCGGCGGCTAAATGAGGTTACCATCAAAGATGCGTATCCATTGCCGCTCATCGAGGGTTTGCTGGCAAGGATGCAATCCACAAAATTCATCTCGGCTGTGGATTTGAAGGACGCTTTCTGGCAGATTCCGTTGGATGTGGAATCTCGGGAGAAGACTGCGTTTACCGTCCCTGGCAGGCCCTTATACCATTTCACGGTAATGCCTTTTGGTCTCTGCAATGCGCCGCAGACCATGTGCAGACTCATGCATAAGGTTATACCTCATGAGCTACAAGACAAGGTATTTGTCTATTTGGATGACTTGCTTGTCACTAGTTCCACCTTTGAGGAACATTTGGAACTCCTGTCGAGGGTTGCAAATTTGCTCGAAGAGGCCGGTCTAACCGTCAACGTAGAGAAAAGCAAGTTTATCCAAAAAGAAATCAGATATCTTGGCTATGTGGTTAGTGATGGTGTCCTTATGACTGACCCTGACAAGGTCTCCGGTATCATCGCATACCCAGAGCCCAAAAGTGCAAAAGACATGAGACGGTTTATGGGAATGGCAGGATGGTATCGACGTTTCATCCCGAATTTCTCGTCTGTTACTGCACCCCTGACGGATTTGCTGAAAGGTAAGCGTTCCTTCAAATGGACAGCAGCAGCCAGTGATTCCTTTGAGCGAGTGAAACAACTGCTAGTTTCCGCTCCCGTGCTGGTCAATCCTGACTTTACAAAGCACTTCTATATTCAGTGTGATGCCAGTTGCACTGGAGTTGGAAGTGTTTTGTTCCAGATGGACGATAATGGTGGTGAGCATCCCATCGCTTACATGTCCATAAAGCTAAATACTGCGCAGCGTAACTATAGCGTTACCGAATTGGAATGCTTAGCTGCGGTGCAAAGCGTTAAAAGATTTCGGGCATATATCGAAGGGCTGCCGTTCACCATCATTACCGACCACGCAAGTCTGAAGTGGTTAATGAGGCAACAAGACTTGTGTGGGAAACTAGCACGATGGAGCCTGAAACTACAGTCCTTTAATTTCACCGTCGAGCACTGAAAGGGGACCCAGAATGTGGTCCCAGACGCACTTTCGAGAGCACATGCGGGCAATGTCTGTTGCCTCCCCGAGCATTCGCATATAGACGAGATCATCCCCGACTCAGCTTTCCAGGATCCTGAATATAAAAACCTTGTTATTCAGGTACAAAGCAGCCCCGACAAATTTGAAAACCTCTATGTCCGGGATGAGCGCGTTTATATCGAGCGAAGTGCACCCGGGGAGACAACAGACATTCCCCGTGCTAAGTTGTGGGTCCCTGAAGTCTGCAGGCCTAGCCTGATCAGTCGTGCTCACGATGACCCTCGAGGGTCTCATTGTGGTATTCGGAAAACGGTCGAAGTACTACAGCGATACTATTACTGGCCTAAGCTTAGATCAGATGTCGTTGAGTACATTGCCAACTGTGAGATCTGCAAAATGATCAAACCTCCGAATTACCGCATGAGACCCCCGATGGGAGCACCCCGAGAGACTGATCGGCCTATACAAAGACTTTTTGTGGACTTCATGGGCCCTTACCCTCGTTCCAAGAAGGGAAATACCCACATCTTCGTAGTTCTTGATCACTACAGCAAATTTGTATGGCTTAAAGCCATATCCAAGGCCACAGCTGAAGTGATCATTAACTACCTGAGAGATGAAGTCTTTCTGACCTTTGGTGTACCAGAGATTCTCCACTCCGATAATGGGAAACAGTTCGTCTCCGTAGCATTCGAAGGATTTCTTAAGGAGTATGGTGTTAAACACATTTTCACTCCTTTGTACTCCCCTCAGTCGAATGCTTCGGAACGAACTAACCAATCAACGCTGGCCGCAATTCGAGCCTACGTGGGATCCGATCATCGGAATTGGGATGAACATTTGAGCGAATCTTGCAGTGCATTCCGTAATGTCGTGCATGATTCGACCGGATTTTCACCTCATTTCCTGATGTTCGGATACCACCGTATTCAGAATGGTGAAGACTATAGCCTCCTGAAATCATTACAAGCATTTGAAGATGGAGAGGTATGTCTTCAATCCAACAGCGACAGATTGCGGCTAGCGCATGATCGGGTTAAGGAGAAATTGGCTGAAGCGTATGCTCGAGCTGCACGCATTTACAACCTTCGCAGCCGGCCAAAGGCCTTCATCCCCGGTCAGAGAGTCTTCGTCTCCAATCACACTCTTAGCCGAGCCGCGGACCGTTTCGCCGCTAAACTTGCCCCGAAGTTTATTGGCGCAACGGTTCGCCGTAAGATTGGTTAGGTCTCGTACGAATTGGAAGATGACGAAGGAAAACTCTTAGGAGTCTTCCAAGCTGACGACATTCGTCACTGACTGGTATTTCTCTTCTTGGCTTATATTTAGCCCGGCTATTTGAGACCCTTCTCCTGGGTCGGAGTCGTCCCCACGAATGTTGCGAACCCCTGACTTACTGTCTCGCCCGCTGCTTTATTCGATACGATCACCACACCATTCCTGTTTCCATGCATAATACGCTGCATAGAGACGATGCATCTCATCTCTGGCTGTTTCATATACAGAGAGATGATCGTGTCTATGCAGCATAGTAATGCATAGGAACAGACATTCGTGCCACTAGCTGTGCAACGATGTTGCTCCGCCAGCGGCGACATGGCCCGTTGCACAGTTCTGTTGTTGATATTGGTGTGCAGCTTTGTCGATCAGCTGACTAAGCAACATAGTTGCAACAGCTGAAAAAGAACAGCCAACGGAACGAATCAGCTGAGTTGGGATCGTATGAAATGGGGGAGTTGGGATGTCGTTGATGATGATGATGACCATTGTGGACGACGATGATTTTTTAATTTGGGAGGCGGAGGACCCTTGGGTGGAATGAACCCGGGTTTTTTTTGTTGGGGGGAGAGATTTTGCTGTTCCTGGGGGAGATGGAGTTTGGATTTTGGACAGGACGGTAGATTGTCGGATAATTGACGAAGTTTTCTTTTTAAAGAAAGGATTTTTTTTTAAATTGAATTGTGAACAAGGCTGAGAAACACGTTAGAGTTTGTTTTTCTGTTGCAATTGGAACAAGAACGAAAGGAAGTTTATTTGTGATTCTGGAACGTGTGTTTTAAAAACATCAGTTTTCGCTATGTGCTAAGTTGATTACTATTTGCCGGTGTCAAAGAAATTGGACGCAAAAAACTTATCAAGAAAATAGCAGTGCGAGAAGAAACCTTGTAAATAAAAAAAAAGGAAGAAGAAAAAAAAACAAACTTAATTAAAAGTAAAAATTTATGTAAAATATAAAAACTCAAACGTGAAGAGACGTTAGTTAACCAATTCGTATCATTCAAATAAACTGAAGATTGAAAAGTTGAATTAACGAAAGCGTACGACGGAACAATTTTGATGGAATCAAGAAAGTACTTGGATTTATGCATGGGAATGGATTGTGATAATCTGTTGCTGCAAAGTGTCTCTGGAGAACCTGTTAACTAGTTGGATGAAATTCGGTTTGCGATCTCTAATTCTCACTCGGATATATTTTTATTTTTGTTGATTTGGATTTTCATTGATTTAGTAGTGTTGTACAAGTTTATTTTTGAATTTAAATTTTTCTTTAATTTGGAAATTTGTAGTAATTAATCGCGCTGAATTCAAGCTGAAAGGCGATCGATCGTCATCGAGGGAATTCGCAGTGAGTTTAAATTTTTCTTATTCATTTTCATTGTAATATTTTTTTTGCATATACACTGAATTAGAATTTTTTCAATTTTTTTTTTGTTTTTCGATTTCTTTTTTTCTTTGTTTTAATCTGTCCAGAATTCTAAGACTTTCTTTTGCTCCTAACAATTTTTATCGTTGATTTGTTTTAATTTTTATTTGTTCAGTAATATATTTTATAATGATTAATTAATCTTTTCCTCAAATTGGGTTCTTCCGTGTCCCGAAGGATGGGCACATTCCTTCCCTCCTCCTAATCCTTCCCTCGTCTCTCTTTAATGTTTTAGGTGGCTGAGCTAGGACTAGGATGCTTTGGCTCCAAACCCACGACCTCCGCTGGTCTAGCCGGGACCTGAGCCACCGAGCCAAAAGCATCCTGGTCATCAACAAATTTTTGTTGCAGTGACGGCGGCTCGACAAAGCCGTGGTTCGCAACAATATATAATATCGATAGTTATTCGATAGTGTATATCCAGTACATCACTTGCCATGTTTAAAGGTTAAAGCTTGCCACACACAATTAACCATAACAACGACCAAACCTCCATCGAACCAAATATTAGTGCAATCGATGGTAGTTGGGGGGGGGGGGGGGGGGGGGGCAAAGACCTTTTCCATAGTCCTCCGCGTGGGCGCCCCCTGGTAACGGCAGTGTATCAATTCGCTGACGGCCAATGTCTTAGCGATAAGACAGTTTGGAAAAGGCAGATAGCTGTAGCCTGAATGGCTGACGAACACCTAAGCGTCTCAGGTCTAGTAGGATGGAATGACTTGCGTAGTTGGACCTGCTACATAGTTATGTGGGCTCCAGCACGTTTATTAAACCATCTGAAGCAGCTATCTCCGAGGCCATCCCCTGAATGGGGTTAAGCGACGTGCTGACAACTCGTCCTTGTAAAAACCACTCCATGACAAGAAACCTGGAACAAAAGCCTCGGATTGGACGGATCAACAACGACGACCACGCAAACGAATAAAGGATTATTCTTTCGGATCCTGGAATGTACGCTCCCTGAACAAACCGGGGGCCGAGAAGGCCCTCCTTCAACAGGTCGAAAAGTACAAACTGAGCATTACTGCAGTCCAGGAAACAAATTGGCTTGGCAGCGAGATTAATGACAAGAAATCGCACACAATTTTTACAAGTGGCAAACCATCGGGCCGCAAGGAGTTTGGAGTAGCATTTATAGTGAACAATCACCTCAAACCGCATATTACTGACTTCAAACCCATAAATGAGCGGCTGTGTGCGATTCGCATCAAGACTCTATTCTTCAATCTCTGGCTCATCAATGTGCACGCCCCCACTGAAGTTAAAGAAGACGCAGTAAAAGACGAGTTCTACGCCCGCCTTGAAACTCTCTTCGACTCACTTCCAACAAACGACGTCAAATTGCTGCTGGGAGACTTTAACGCGAAAGTCGGAAATGAAGGTTGGCACCGGGGGACCACTGGGGGACCACTGGCCACAGCCTCCATGAAGAATGTAACGATAACGGCCAGCGACTTATCGACTTTGCCTGCAGCAGGAATCTAGTCGTAAGCTCTACGTGCTTCCCACATCGACGCATTCACAAGCAGACCTGGAAGTCTCCAGACGCACATACCGTCAACCAAATTGACCACGTCCTCATTTGCAGGAGATGGGCGTCTAGTGTCATGGATGTCCGCTCCTATCGAGGAGCAAACTGCGACTCAGATCATCACTTGGTGAAGACGACCTACAGATGTAGAATTTCCTCAGTGCACCAGTCAAGAATCAGCCCTCCCAAAATCTTTGCGGTTGATAAGCTCTTGAGTGATGCTACAGCGGTGGCGTATACTACCGCCCTTGAGGAAAAACTATCACCTATGCTACACAACATCAGCAACACAGGCGTCCATGGGTTCTGGGAAGAACTCAAGGGTACCATCAAGGATGTCGCAGAGAAGGTCGTGGGATATAAAGCCCGGCGAGCGCGAAATGACTGGTTCGACGAAGAATGCAAAAACTCACTGGACGCGAAAAACGAGGCCTACAGACAATGGATTCAACGAGGAACCAGAGCCAGAAGAGAAAAATATGACGAGCTACGGCGAATATCGAATAGAATAATTAGACGTAAGAAACGTAAATACTTTGACGAGCAGTTGCTCAACATAAACGAAAACTTAGCTAATAGGAACACCAGACAAGCGTACAAACTAGTAAATACAATTAAGAACGGCTACCAACCCAGGACTAGCCTCTGTAAGGACAAGGATGGAAACATCATCAGCGACACCGATGGTATTAACAAACGATGGGCCTCTTATTTTGAAGAGCTTCCAAACCGACCATCTAACATCCCCACACGGGAGGCTCTCGACGATATTGTTGATCTAGGCCCACCCATTCAACCCCCGACAGTAGAGGAAGTTGATCTCGCGTTGCGGTCACTAAAACGAAATAAAGCGCCGGGCGCTGACGAGATTCCAGCTGAACTGCTAAGATTCGGTGGAACGAGTCTAGTTGATGCCATACATCAATTACTCCTGCGAGTATGGGAGAACGAGGAGATCCCAGACGATTGGCGCAGAAGCATCATCTGTCCAATTCATAAAAAGGGAGATAAACTGCGGTGTGAGAATTACAGGGGCATCTCACTAGTTTGAACGTCCTATAAAATTTTGACGAAAATTCTGGAAAATAGAATAAAACCGTACGCAGAACGAGTCATTGGCGAATATCAAAGCGGTTTCAGACCTGGTCGCTCCACAACCGATCAGCTCTTCTCAATCAAACTGATACTCCAGAGGTGCTGGGAATACAACGTAAACGTATACCAAATCTTTGTCGACTTCAAGCAGGCATACGACAGTATCGATCGTGGAGTACTGTACAACATCATGCTGCAATTTGGTATACCAGCAAAATTAGTGCGACTGACAAAGATGACGATGACCAACTCCGTCTCACAAGTCAGGATCCAGAATAGACTTACTGATCTATTTGAAACACGCACTGGTTTGAAACAGGGCGATGGACTGGCACCGACGCTCTTCAACCTAGCACTGGAATACGTCATTCGGGCCATGAATATGGACAACAGCAAGACGCTACTCATCAAGTCGACACAATTAGCAGCGTACGCCGACGACATCAACATCATGTCCCGAAGATTGGCTGACGCAGAAGAACTTCTGTATACGCTCGATACCGCTGGAAAGGAAGTTGGATTACGTATTAACGAGGGTAAAACTAAAATAATGATGCAATCGGTGACAAGGACACCTGCACAACCGAGCATCAATGTGGGGGACCTCAACATCGAGTTCGTGAACAACTTCATTTACCTGGGTTGCAACCTGTCAAGAGACGCCAACGAAACTGACGAAATCAAGCGACGGATACAGTTAGCTAATAAGACTTTTTTCTCGGTTCTCCCCATAATGAGATCGAAATATGTGCACAGAAACACGAAGCTCCGCGTGTACAAAACCATTATGCGACCAGTGCTATGCTATGGCTGCGAAGCATGGACCCTAACTCAAGCCTCCGAAAACATGCTAGACACTTTCGAACGTAAGGTTCTACGGCGAATTTTCGGGGCTGTTTGTGATCGAGATGGATGGCGCATCCGGTACAACCATGAGTTGTATGAAATGTACGATGAGCTGCAAGTCTCCAAAATCGTCAAACTACAACGACTTCAATGGGCAGGGCATGTACAAAGAATGGACGATGATCGCATGCCTAAGAGAGTAATGAATGCAGAACGGGTCGACGGAGCGAGACTACGAGGACGACCGAGATCTCGTTGGGAGAGCTCAGTAGGTGTGGACGCCGCGCAGCTACTGGGCTCCCAAAATTGGAGGACGCGGTCACGTGACCGAGATAATTGGAGGACAATGATCCAGGCGGCCAAGGCCCGACGTCGGGCTGTCGCGCCACGATGATGATGATGATGGTAGTTCGGTCGTGGTTGGATGCAATGGTCATGAACGGTTCTGTCGTAATTGCGTGCTCGATCGTGTGCGGCGAGCTTTAACCATTAAATGCAGCAATTGGCGCGTTAAAATAACTTAATTATAACTTTATTATTAATTATTATAGCAATTTTGGTGTACCATTGCCTACGTTCACGTTCTGGAACGTTGCGGTTATTCAGCAATTTAAATGCATGTAAACAGGAAAATCAGTGATTTTTTTCATTTACATGCATTTCAATTGCTGAATAACTTCAACGCTCAAGAACGTGAACGCAGGCATTTATACACTCCGCATTCAACGGGTTAATTACTAAATAAGAGAAACATTCAGTTGTCTCTCACCGTTTCTTATAGAAACGGGTTGCTAAATAAGAGAATCGTTCGTTATATCTACTAAATGAGAACTGTTCAGGTGTCTCTCGCCGTTTCTCTTCTTCAATATCCGTACCAAAATAAAAAAAATCCCGTCGTTGACAATTACCTGATGATCCAAAGCTAATTCGTGGAGTGACTAGTGCGATTGGGGTGGGTATGTGCAATTCATGTTGATTGGATCAATTGTCGAGATTTTCAAGTAGTAAAGTGTTTGGTTTTCTTTATCAATCTTTCAGTCGACAAAAACAGGCATCCGCCGAGAATTCATAAATCATGCAAAGAGTAGCAATTATTGGAGGTACCGGCATGACCGGTCAATGCGCTGTGGATCACGCTATAACCAAAGGTACATTTTCCGAATGTACATCGATAGTTTTAGAATGACTTGCAGACTGTATTTCTTATGTAACTCTTGCCGTTCGACTTGTTTAGATTTGCAAGTGCGTCTACTATACCGCAGCGAAACTACTGTGCCCGACAAATTCAAGGGGAAAGTGGAACTTGTCCAGGGAGACGCTACAAATTTGGATGATGTCCGGAACCTGCTTAAAGGAGTGGATGCAGTATGTGTCGTTCTTGGAACTCGTAACAAATTGGAGCCAACAACCGAACTATCATCTGGAACCCAAAATGTGATCACTGCCATGAAGGAGTTAGGCTTGACAAAAGTATCCGTTTGTCTGTCGAGCTTCCTATTCTATGACGACAGCAAAGTGCCTCCAGTGTTCAATAACATTCATGCGGAACATAAAAAGATGCTTGAAATAATCAAGTCATCAGGCTTAGACTACATTGCCGTCTTGCCACCCCATATTGCTGATGAACCGTCTGGACAGTTCGATGTGAAGCATGACACGGCACCTGCATTACGCGTCATCTCAAAATATGACCTTGGCAAGTTCCTTGTTGATTCGTTGGAGCAGCCTGAACACTATAAGTCGGTTTGCTCGATTTGCAAAATATTGCAACCGTAAAGGCTGCACTGGGTATAACGTCGCCCAGGTTTAAGTTTCGCAAATCGACCAGTAACTGCATTTATACGTTTTTTTTTAATTGTAGCCAATCGTGTTGTGATTTGGCGTGGAAAGATACGATAATAAAGAAAAATTGACAGCTAAAGTAATTTTGTTCGAGGAACTGAGACAGGTAGTGATCTACTTAACCGCGCGTGCCATGAGTCCTTTTTGTATTATCTCCCTCGGCGGGAGATAGAAGCTCGTTTTAGGGTTTTATAGTAAAAAGAAAACCCTTATGAAATCGGTCAAATGTCCGTCTGTCCATGAAATATCTTGCCAACGGCTGGAGCTACATGCATGAAATTTGGTGGAAATATGTATAAGTATTATTGCCTCGTATTTGCACCAAATACGAGGCTATTGTGAACTAGTTTACGATTTACGACGCTTTTACGATTTACAATGCAAGAGGGATGTATGTATGTGTGTTGCATCCTGTATCTGTTTTTTTTGTGTCTATTGGGAGCAACACATCTCGGTGCAACTGCTCTCAATACTAATTCTCTGCGCCGGCATTGAAAACAACCCAAGTCCTTTGATCTGTTGCGTATGAAATAGAGTCGGAGTCCACAAGCAGCTCAAACATGCCTTACCTTCCTACACCAATGAACACCCACACGAGCTTTCAGCCAACCCCAACGACTCCTACGAATAGACCCAGTAGGATTCCCCAACAAAACAACCTTACGCCTGCACCACCGATTGCCATTTTCGATACGCTATCAGTCGTCACACTATACTGCAACGGGCTGCAGAACAAAATTGTCGAACATTCATGGTCAGACACCGCATTCAAGTTGGAGCCATCCAGGAGACGAAAGTACATCCCAATTCGTCCCTCAACGCTCATGGAAATTACATCATCATAAGAAAAGACAGGTTGACCAACGCTGGAGGAGAACTTGCCTTCATCATTCACCACTCCGTACAATACCGGGAAATATATGTCACCAACAACGACATCACCATGGAAGTACAAGCCATCGCCATAAAATCAGGCAATGTTGATATTGAAATTTACAACATATATATTCCACCGGTATCCAGTTGTCCCTCAGGTTACCATGTAAATATCAACACTTTCCTCACTGGTCAACACCGTCTCCCACTTGGTGATTTCAACGCTCACCATGAACCCTGGCACTCACATCTTAACAACGACGCCAGAGGTATCGCCATTGCAGAACAACTTGATTGTTGTTGTTGTAGCAATGGTCAGAAGTTCGTTGTGTGAGTGTTTTACATGTTGTGTTGTTCTTCGACTTCCTCGATGTTAAGTGACAGGAAGATAGCTGCCTCTACGTGGTTCTCCCACAGCGATCTGGGGGTCAGGTGTATGGGTGCAGCTGGGCATTTGAAAATGTGGTCCACATCGTGAGGTGCACCATTGCAGGCGGGCGTGTGTTGGTAACATCTCGGTCAATGCGAGATAGGTAGGAGGGGTAGGAGTTAAGACGCGAACACCAACCCGACCGAAGTTCGACAAGTGTCGTCCTCGCTGCTCTCGGAAGCGTTCTCTCACCAGGAGAAATGGCTGGTGGTTGTGTCGAGAGAACTTTATTTGGACCTAGTCCCGCGATTGTTGCTTGTACCTCCTCGTGGTGTGTTGCTGCGATGGCTGATCTGTATGCGTTGTTGTCAAAGGGGACCCTTTTGTACCTCTGGACGTCTTTTTCGAGGTTCCTAAAATCACGCCTGACATGCCTTGGTGGCGGCGTCTTGTCCATGGGGTCGGAGTTGGGGTGCTCCCTTCGGTAACAACTCACCAGGTATTGTTTCGCAAGAAGTTTGTTGTGATCCCTTAGAGGCATCATCCTTTTTTCCTGATGTAGATAGTCCTGGGATGACCTCAGGAGACAGCCAGTCACAGTACGGAGGGTGGCGTTTTGGCAAGCCTTAATGTTATTCCTTTGTGTGTCTCAGAGATTCTGTGACCACACTGGAGCCGCTTAGCTGGCTACTGACTGCTGCTTTGTATGTGACCCGTAGGGTCTCTTTATCCTTGCCCCAGGTGCTACCGGCCAAGGCTTTAAGGATTTTATTCCTTCCGCGCATCCTGTTACACACTGTTGAAGCATGGGGGATGACGTGGCCATGCTGTCCAGGGTTACTCCTAGAATTTTAGGATGGTTAACGGTCGGTCTTCCTTCGTCCAGGTGGTGAATAAGGTTGCCGAGGATTTGGGCGCGGATACGATTAAATTCTTGCCCTTCCAGGTAAGCATTTAATCGTTCGCACATTTCCGTGATGTCGTCGCTCCCTGTTGCCGGAATGGAGCAGTCGTCGGCATAGGAGATAATTTCGATTCCTTCAGGTGGGGTTGGAATTCCAGATAGGTAAAGGTTGAACAAGGAGGGAGACAAAACTTCTTGTCGCACACCTTGTTTGATCTTCCTTAGCTTCGATTTCTTGCTCCTGAATTCGGTGTAGGACTGCCTGCTCGCGAGATAGTTGGCAATACATTTTGCATTGTAAAGGTCGAACAGAAGTGCTGAGTCGAAGGCTTTCGACAGGTCTAGTGCCACCAGAATTGTTCTGTGACATGGACGAGGTTGGTTGAGGCCTTTGCGGATGCGAGTTGTAATGGCATCCAGGGCCGTCGTCGTACTATGCATCCTTCTGAACCCGTGCTGGTGGTTTGCAAGCTTGATGTGGGCCGCAAGAACAGGGTGGATCAGTGCTTCTAGCGTTTTGGCAACTGGTGATAGAAGTGTGATGGGATGATACGACTCGCCGAGTGTCGCTTTTTTCCCAGGTTTCAGGATTGGGATTATTTTCGCTTTCTTCCAGAGTTCCGGAACGATAAGTGATGTGATGGATAGATTGAATGTAGCCGTGAGGTATTCGATAGCTGGTGCGTCGAGGTGTTTAAGCATTGTCATTGAGATTCCATCAGGTCCCAAGGCTTTGTTGTTTGTTGTAGCAATGGTCAGAATTCGGTGTGTTTGATGGTTACATGCCTACGGATTCGTCTTCATCCCCGGTGTTGAGGGATAGAAAGTTAGCTGCCTCTATTGGGTTCTCTCACAGCGATATAGGAGTCAGGTGCGTGTGTGCAGCTGGGCAGTAAAAGATATGGTTTACGTCGTGAGGGGTTTCGTTACATGCAGGACAGATGTTTGAGACGTCCTGGTCGATGCGGGATATCTAGCAGTTCAGTCGTGAACACCAGCCTGACCGAAGTTGGGCGAGTGTTGTTCTCGTAGCTCTCGGAAGTCTTTCCTCTTGCGGAGATATCATTGGTGGTATGGACGAGAGAACTGGATTCCAACCGATGTATCGCTTCGATGGCCAACCTGTGTGCGCCACTATCAAAGGGTACCCTTTTGTACCTCTGGACATCTCTTTCTAGGTCCCTCAGGTCGCGCCTGACATGTCTGGGTGGCGGCGTCTTGTCCATGAGGTTGGAGTTTGGGTGATCACTTCGGTAGCAGCCCACCAGGTATTGCTTGGCAAGAAGCTGGTTGAGGTCCCTTAAAGCCATTATCCTGGTTTCCTGATTCAGATAGTCCTGGGGTGACATCGGGAGACAGCCAGTAACAGTACGGAGAGCGGCATTTTGACACGTTTGAATCTTTTTCCACTGTGTCACAAAGATTCTGCGACCACACAGGAGCCGCATAGTTGGCCACTGATCTTCCGACGGCTTTATACGTGACCAGTAGAGTTTCTTTGTCCTTGTCCCAGGTACTACCGGCCAGGGCTGTGAGGATCTCATTACTACTACGCATCCTGTCGCACACGGTTGAGGCATGGGGTGATGATGTGGCCGTGCTATCCAGCGTGACTCCTAGGATTTTAGGAAGGTTTATAGTAGGAATAGGATGATTCCCGATCGAGATTTCAAGCTGCATCTTGACCTCCTTCGTCCAGGTGGTAAATAGGGTTGCCGAGGATTTAGGCGCTGAGACGGTAAGGTTCTTGTTTATGAAGAACGAGTTTAGTCCTTCAAGATAACCGTTGATGTGTCTGCACATATCCGCTATGTCGTTCCCTGTTGCCAGAATGGAGCAGTCGTCAGCGTAGGAGATGATGTCGATCCCTTCAGGAGGTGTTGGGGGTCCTGATGGGTATAGATTAAACAAGGTAAGAGATAGAACTCCTCCTGGAGGTACACCTTGTTTAATCTTCCTAAGCTTTGATTTGCTGTTCCTGAATTCTGTATAGGATTGCCTGCCAGCGAGATAATTGGCAATCCATTTCACTACTTGCGTCAAAAGCAATGAACAGTTGATGTCAGACAAAAGCGCTGAATGGCTGACAGTGTCGAAGGCCTTCGACAGGTCAAGCGCCACCAATATTGTTCCATCACAAGGACGAGCCTGGTTGAGACCATTATGTATGCGGAATGTAATGGCATTCAAGGCCGTGGTCGTACTGTGCATGCTTCGGAAGCCATGCTGGTGATCAGCGAGCTGGATGTGGGCCGTAAGAACAGGGTGGATTAGTGCTTCAAGCGTTTTGGCAACTGGTGACAGTAGAGTTATTGGACGATAGGATTCCCCGAGTGTCGCTTTCTTCCCAGGTTTCAATATTGGGATGACTCTCCCTTTTTTCAAGATTTCCGGAACGATCAACGAGGAGATGGATAGATTATAAATAGCTGTGAGATAGTTGATGGCTGGCAGATCGAGGTGTTTGAGCATAGATGCCCGTGGGGACGGAGCCTAAGGTAGCATAATTGACCGTGAAGGTCGGGCCGTGCCATCTGGCGAAGAAAAAGGTCCCTCAACAAGCTATGCTTGCTGTAGCTCAGTTCGGGAGATGTGGGCGAGGTTTTCGCCGCTCGTTGCCCCTGTCCTTTACGTATTAACAAAAATTCATAGTCCTGGGGAAGACAACACAAACAGGGGAGGTAAAAATGGGGAATGAAAAAAAAAATAGTCGATAAGGATGGAATGGTTGGCGGACGCACCTGGGTCCGGGTGTAATGGGACCCTCGGCCTCTGGTTTCGTACCACCAGCATCAGGTGCTGCTTCGATATGCCGGTGGGAGCAGCGCTACCAGATCATAATTTGGTTCATTTCAGGTGGTTCATTACAAATCCCATCTGGTCCCAATGCTTTCGAGTTGTTCGCCTTCCTTATATTAGCTGCAACTACTTCGTCCGTGGTGGCCTGTTTTCACCACGTGCTGTCTGTCGGTTGTGAATCTTCCTACGGATTTTGGGCTTAAGTCTGTCAAGTGCGGGGTGTTCAATAAATTGTTTATTGAAACGACTTGCGCAGTGGATTGTTTTTGTTGTTGTTGAATTTTCACCGAACTGAATGGCGACGTTCCCTTTCTGTTTTGGTGGATTGGAAAGGCACGGACTGTCGACAATAACTTGCTCAACCTTGTGGTTAGATCGCAGTTATTCAGATGGATGCTCCATTTTGACCTCCTGTGTTCGGCTACTTGCATTTGGATCTCGCAGTTCATCTCGTGTATTCTGGGATCGTCCGGGTTTACGCTCCTGATGCTGTCTCTCTCGTCTGCCAGTCTGGCGGCAGTGGTTTTAAAGTTGGTCCGAATTTTGGGAATCCGTCCTGCAGGAATGAACTTCGCAGCCGCTTTGTTCAGGACTTTCCTTATGTTGGATTCGGCTGTACGAACGTCGGTTGGCGTGGGCAGAGCGAGGAATTTAGCGTTGGTATAGGAGATAAAACCGCTCCAATCAGCCTTAGTGTGGTTGACAAACGTGCGGTGTTCGGAAGATATGATGTTTGACGGTTTGTCAAGCCTTATCATGATTGGTAGGTGGTCTGAAGATACCTTATCACGATTGGTAGGTGGTCTGAAGATAGTGTTAGGACCGGCTCTCATTGTGTTTCATTTATGAGGCCAGCACTAGCAATCGTGATGTCTGGAAAACTGGAACATGTACCGGCGATGCGAGTCATTTAGGGTACAGAAATCGGAGGCATCAAGCTGTTCAGCTATTGAGATTCCTCTGGCGTCGTTGTTAAGGTTGGAGTGCCAGACATCATGATGAGCATTAAAGTCACCGAGCAGGTGGCGATGTTGACCAGTAAGGAGATGGTTGATATTTACATGGTATCCTGAGGGACAGCTGGATACCGGAGAAATGTAAATATTGTAAATTTCGATATCAACATTACCCGATTTTATAGCGATGGCCTGCACTTCCATGGTGTTATCATTGCTAATAATATCGATTTCCCAGTATTGCACGGAATGGTGAATAATGAAGGCCAACCCTCCTCCAGGGTTGGTCAACCTGTCTTTCCTGACAATAGCGTAGTTGCCATATGTGTTGAGGGACAAGTTGGGATGTAGTTTCGTCTCCTGTATGGCTCCAACTTGGATGCGATGTCTGTCCATAAATGATGCGAGTTCGGCGATCTTCTTCTGCAACCCATTGCAGTTGAGTTGGACGAGTGAGAGCGTATTGAAGATGGCAGTCGGTGGTGCAGACGTAAGATTGTGTTGAGAAATCTTGCAGGAACTGTTAGCAGAAGTGACTGACTGACTGTAAACCTGTTTGAGCGCTCGATCGTATTAGATGTTGAGGCGTGTTAGACGAGGTTGCTATTTGTTGTCCTCTGTTCCTACTCTGATTGGCAGTAAAGGAGGAATTCCAGTGTCTGTGATGGTTGAGTCCTGAGCAGTGTCTTAGGTGGCACCACTGATTGCAGCAATTGCATCTCACCGTAGTCGCGTTTCGGTGCAGCATTATGTCGCATACGCGGCAGATCCATGGTCCTGGGTTTCTCTCAATGCCGGCGCGGAGAAGTAGCACTGAGAGCAGTTGTGCCGAGATGTTTTGCTCTCAGTGAACATAAAATGAAACCGGAATATAGAGGGCTACGCCCGCAATCCGAGGGTTTTGTAGCAAGCGCTTATTTTGGTATATAAATATCGCCTCCTTGCTCTCCTTGATACCACTCAGATGGATAAAAACCAGGAGTCCGAAGCGTATATACCCTAGACTTCTACAGACCTAGTGGTGATACCAAAAGTACCAATTGGTAACGACCATATGCATTAAAAGTGAGTTTCCTATACGGCCAGTTTATAGGGGAGGTTGGCAATCATTCAGTAGGATCTTGACCATTATCAAAATCAATTAACTAACCCATTCTACAAATATTTGTCGAATTTTTCAAGTCGCTAGCTTCATTCTATCGAAAGTTATTGCTTATTTGAAGTCTCACTTGTAGAGGAGGTAGGGGTTCCTTGGGTCGGATCATGCTTATTATTGCAACCAACAAATAAGATCATGCTTCAAACATGTAAACAAAATTTCAAGCCTCTAGCTTCACTCTATCGGAAGTTATGGCTTATTTGAAGTTTCACTTGTAGGGGAGGTAGGGGTTCCTTGGGTCGGATCTTGCTCATCATTGCTACCAACAAATAAAATCATGCTACAAACATTTATACAAAATTTCAAGTCTCTAGCTTCACTCCATCGAAAGTTATCGCTTATTTGAAGTTTCATTTGTAGGGGAGGTAGGGGTTCCTTGGGTTTGATCTAACCCATCTTAAATACCAACTAACCCGATCTCACTTCAAACATTTGACCAAAACTTCAAGTCGCTGGCTTGATTCTGTCAAAAGTTATCGCTTATTGAAGTTGCATTTGTAGGGGAGGTAGGGGTTGCTTGGGTCGGATCTTACCCATTTTCAATACCAACCAAGTAGATCCTACTAACAACATTTTGTCAAATTTTCAACTCGCTAGTGTCATTTTATCGAAAGTTATCGTAATTAAAAGAATATTTAATTTTTTGAAATTTGAAGGGGAGGTAGGCGTTCCCTTGATCTGATTATGCCCAACTTACTAGAATTTAAGCACCTTTTTACTCCAGGGTTACATGCCAAAAATCAGGTGTCTACGTCAATTGGTTCAAGAGTTATAGACAAAAAACCCGAAAAGTAGGGTAGTACGGGGCTCTTTGTAAGAAAATTACCGTTAGTTTTCAGCCGATCGATTTTATTTTTTTAGGGGAGTAGAAGATTATCCTCACGAGCAATCTGCCAAAGCTAGAGCTTTTTATGTTAATTTAATCGGGAGTTATAGATACATTTAATTATTTTCCATATATAGGGGAGGTAGGCGTTTTCTTGGACTGATCATGCCCATTTTCAATACCAATCAAGTAGGTTATACTTCCAACATTTGACCAAAATTTCAAGTCTCAAGCTTCATTCTATCGAAAGTTATCGTGCGAACGGACAGACAGACGGACAGACGGACGGACAGACAGACAGACATGGCTAAATCGAATCAGGAGGTGATCCTGATTATTTATATATATACATTGCTATACCTCCGGAGCCTCCTTTAAGGTGTTACATATTTTCGTCGTGACAAAAACAATATACCCTATACTAAAAGTCTAGGGTATAAAAAACATAATTAAAATGTCTTACCCACTTACACTTTACAAGCCAATTCATATTACGTGATTGTAACGAAACTTAGAACATATTATTGCCTAAGGTGGTTATCGTTAGCCATCAGTACTTTTGACTTCGAACGTGTTTAAAGCATGCAGGGGTGTGCTAACTGTAACTATAGAAACTATTATTGACCTATTCTGAGAAGATATGCAAATTCCATTATTTTCCATATACTCGTATAGTATATGCTATTCGGGACCCACCTTCCTGCAAGTTTTCATAATTCTAAGTATAACGGCCTCAAAATGCAAGGAGAGGGGAGGGGCAAATTACGAACTAAAATAATATTTTCTCCTCCCTCACTGTTCCCCTTTCTACAAATTTCAAGAAAATGCGAAAAAATGGAATGTACTCAACATTACCTTTCTCACGACACCTCACTTGCCTATGCCAGTCGAAAAAAATTAATTTCGCCTCTATGTGGACCCCCCCCCCCCCCCTTCCACCCGGTAAAGTTGGCCAATTAAGACACAGCGCCCCCAACCAATCTTGACCCTTTCAAAAATGATTAATTAAATAACTGCAATTCGCACTACGAAAAACAACATGAAAGTAGGACTCACACCTATGAGGCCGGTAGGTGTAGTTTTTGTGTGGATAGTGTCAAAATGCCTTAACTTTAAATGAATGTACTAAATGTATTAAATATTATGTGATTGTAATGAAACTTAGAGATATTGGGCCGTATTCATAAAAAAGAGGATATGCTTATACTTGCAAAATATGAAGGAAATCCTCCCGTATGTATTCATAAAAATTTCAAGCAGAACCTTATACTTTTAGAGTAAAAGGATATCCTTCTACTCATATAAAAGTAAATGGGTATTCCGTATTCATAATCTTGACCTTTTACTCGACACAAAAAGCATATCCTCTAAAAATTGCGAGTGTGGTCAGTAACAGACTCATCTCTGAAGTAAAAGGTTCGTTTTTCTATAATAAATAGCTGTAATGGCAGAATTTATGAATTTAATTCTTCCAATTATGGTATTGCTGTCTCCCTCCATAGCCTTAAGTAGGCATTTCTCCCAATCCAACAGTTTTATCGCTTTGTTTCCCGTTTTTCTTAGGTCTGTTTTTTTTTTTGAGTCTGCCCTTCATGTTGTTATCTTTTTTTAATAAGCCTTTAGCATCCATTGGCTTACCAAATGTTGCTGAATACTTAGTCGTAAGTAATGCAATGGCCTCGTCTTTTCTTTGCTTTATTTTTGCAACCTGCGATTTTTCCAAAATAACGGGATCAGCGGCAATTGCTTCCGCTATAAACTGTAGTTCGCTGCTATTGCCTGCGTTCACATTTTGGAGCGCTTCGGTTATTCAGCAATTGAAATGCATGTAAACGGAGAAATCAGTGTTTTTTTCCGTTTACATGCATTTCAATTGCTGAATAACCGAAACGCTCCAAAATGTGAACGCAGGCAATGTTATCTTCTGGGCTTGCACTGTCACTTTCACTGCTTGAAGAACGCATTTTTATTTGGAGAATTCACAACAAAAATTACCCGTACTGAACTACAACTGAAACTGAGTGCATATGCGTAAGCGAAATGATGACCAAAGGCATCACGACAGATGTTATAGCACGTTCTGATATATATAGTTCAGGGGTTCAGGTCTCCGTCGAGTCAACCTTTTCTCGTACGTGAAGGAAATCATCGCAAGTATAAGGTAATGATTATGAATACGAAAAAAAAGGAAATGCTTATACTCTTACCTTTAACTTCAGAGCATAACCTTATACTTCTACTTTATGCTTGGGAGGATATCCTTCGTTTTTATGAATACGGCCCATTATTGCCTATGATGTTGGTTATCATTGGCCATCAATATTTTTGGCCTAGGGTATGTTTAAGGGGTGCAGGGGTGTGCTAACTGAAAATATAGAAATATACTATTATTAACTGTTTTTGAGGAGGTATCAAAATTCTACGATTTTTGGTTTTCTATGCTAGTCAAATTCCGCTTTCCTGCAAATTTTCATATTTCTACGTATAACGGTCTCGAAATTTAAGGAAGGGGGGGCAATTTCGGATCACACATTTTCCCCTCTACCTCTTTTCCCCTTTTTCAAATTTGATGAAAATACCAAAAATGGATTGTACTAGGTGTTACCTTTCTCATGACACCCCACTTCCCTATTCCAGATGAAAAAAAAAATTTGACTTTCATTTCCCCTCTATGGGGACCTCCCTTTAAAGTCAGCCTTTTACAACGAATAGCTTTCTCCGGCGCATATTCTCACAAAATTTAATATATGTAGCTTCAGCCGTTCGTGAGATATTTCATGGACAGACGGACAGACAGACAGACAGACAGACGGACAGACAGACATTTGACCGATTTCATAAGGGTTTTGTTTTTACTACAAAACCCTAAAACATACGATACGAGGCATGTAACATACAAACACACTTTCCTTCTTGCGTTGAAGTGTTTGGCAGCTCCTGTGTGTAGAACCGGCTGCCGCAGGATCGGTCTCAAGGCTTTCGAGTTGTTCGCTTTCCTGATTGCTGCAGCCACTTCGTCCGTGGTGAAGACAGGTATGTTGTCTGCAGTTCGGTTATAAATCCTCCTTCGGATTATGCGCTTTTGTCTGTCTGGTGGAGGATGTTCAATAAACTGCCTATTGAAGCGACTTGCACAGTATGCAGGGTTGGAGATTGAGTTTTCTCCGAACTGTGTGGCGATATTTCCTTTCTGTTTCGGTGGATTAGAGAGGGCACGGACTGTCGACCATATGTAACGGACGGTTTGGTGGGCATCCGAAGATGCCTGTTGGGATAGAGCATTAGGTAGCATAATGACCGTGAAGGTCGGGCCGTGCCATCTGGCGAAGAAAAAGGACCCTCAACGAGCTAAGCAGCGGCCTAGGCTTGCTGTAGCTCAGTTCGGGAGATGTGGACGGGGTTTTCACCGCTCGTTGCCCCTGTCCTTACGTATTAAAAAAAATTCATAGGCCTGGGGAAGACAACACAAACAAGGGAAGTAAAAATGGGGAATAAAAAAAATGAAGCGATAAGGATGGAATGGCTGGCAGATGGCTCGCTTGCCCTCGCGCTCGTATTGGGGTCCAGGTGTAATGGGACCCTCGGCCTCTGGTTTCGTACCACCGACAGATTCTTACTCATCAGGTGCTGCTTCGATCTGCCGGTGGGAGCAGCACTACCAGACCATAATATGGTTCATTACAGGTGGTTCATTACAGGACAGCTTCTACTTCGAGGCCTGCCAAGAAGAAGAAGCTGATGACAAAGTGTGCTGCTAAAAATAGAAAAAAAACAAAAGCGAGCTGGGTACCGGAATCAGCCGACAACCATTGTAGAGGGGAAAAATTAGCAAAGCAAAAAAAATACTACATTTCAAAATTATTCAGATGATCAACAGGTTACAAAGAATTCTGAGGCCAGCAGAGGCGCAACACTGCATTCCTTGCCGTAAGCTGCTGAGCACATGAATAATAGAAAAATGCCATACGGTGTAAATCAATTTTTCTTTAAGTTACTTAGAAGGACAATCCTGGCAAACAAAAAGGTATCCAGGGCCCCTCCGCGCTTCGTCCGGTCACCGAAGATGCTCCAAATGCCGGCAATTCAAAGCATTTATGGAGGCCTTAAATACGTGGCTAAACCACAAAAGACAAACAACACCAGGATTGCCTTGTTGAACTGACTCTAAAAGGATAATCTACTCTATAGGAAGGATTGGGGTGCTACAGAGGAAAGCACAGCTACTTGAAGGGAAAATACGTGAAGTAATAATGGCTAAGTCCTAAGACTTAGAGCAAGTAGCCTTAAATGTGCTTGTGGGGATACAAATCGGTGGAAGGACTCAAAAGGAACCCAAAGAGGTCCTTCTTAGTCCTGTTCTGTACCAGAAATGGGCCCCACGTTGGGCACCAAATATGTAACGGACGGTTTGGTGGGCATCCGAAGATGCCTGTGGGTATAGAGCATTAGGTAGCATAATGACCGTGAAGGTCGGGCCGTGCCATATGGCGAAGAAAAAGGCCCCCGAGCTAAGCAGCGGCCTGGGCTTGCTGTAGCTCAGTTCGGGAGATGTGGGCGGGGTTTTCGCCGCTCGTTGCCCCTGTCCTTACGTATTAAAAAAAATTGATAGGCCTGGGGAAGACAACACAAACAAGGGAAGTAAAAATGGGGAATAAAAAAAATGAAGCGATAAGGATGGAATGGTTGCCCTCGCGCTCGTATTGGGGTCCAGGTGTAATGGGACCCTCGGCCTCTGGTTTCGTACCACCGACAGATTCTTACTCATCAGGTCCTGCTTCGATTTGCCGGTGGGAGCAGTACTACCAGACCATAATATGGTTCATTACAGGTGGTTCATTACACATAGTTTGCTAATACCTGTGGTTAGGTTGCATTCATTCAGATGCGAACTCCATTTTGACCTCTTATGTTCGGCCACTTGTCTTTGGATTTTACAGTTCAGTTCGTGAATTCTGGGATCGTCTGGGTTAGTGCTCCTGATGTTGTCTCTCTCGTCTGCAAATCTGGCTGCTGAGGTATTTTAGTTAAGTTTGGCCGAATTTTAGGAATACGTCCTGCAGGAATAATTTCTCAGCCGCTTTGTTAAGGACTTTCCTGATATTGGACTCGGCCTTACGTACGTCGGTGGGAGTTGGCAGGGCGAGTAATTTAGCACTAGTATAAGTAGTCCGGATGGCGCAACGGTTAGCACGTTCGCCTTCAACGCACTGGGCCCCGGTTCGATTCCGGGGATTTACGTGTCGGACTATGAGCCCACTCAGCTGTTAAATGAGTACCCATTATGGAGTAAACAACTCGGTTGAGCGTGTTACTGATCACATACTTCTGCACAAAAACCGTCACGATCTAGAAAATGAGATGATGCTAACTCATCTCGAGGCCGTGGTTCAAATTGGACTGTTGCGCCAGTTATTTATTTTTAAAATGGTAAAGCTATTCCAGTCAGCCTTGTTGTGGTTAACAAAGGTGCGGTGTTCGACAGATATGACATCTCTCGGTTTGTCAAGCCTTATCACGAATGGTAGGTGGTCCGATGATAGTGTAAGGACCGGCTCCCATTGTGTATTGTTTATGAGGCCAGCATTGGCAATCGTGATGTCTGGAGAGCTGAAACAGGTACCGGCAATACGGGTGGGCAGTAATGGCGATACCTCTGGCGTCGTTGTTAAGATGTGAGTGCCAGAGTTCATGGTGAGCGTTAAAATCACCAAGCAGGAGACGGTGTTGACCAGTGAGGAAAGTGTCGATATTTACATGGTAACCTCAGGGACAACTGGATACCGGTGGAATATATATTTTATGTTGTAAATTTGAATATCAACATTGCCAGATTTTATGGTGATGACTTGTACTTCCATGGTGATGCCGTTGTTAGTGACATCTATTTCCCGTTATTGTAAGGAGTGGTGAATGTTGAAGGCAAGTCCTCCTCCAGCTTTGGTCAGCCTATCTTTTCTTATAATGATGTAATTTCCATGAGCGTTAAGGGACGAATTGGGATGTAGTTTCGTCTCCTGGAGGCTCCAACTTGAATGCGGTGTCTGTCTATGAATGAAGCAAGTTCGGCAATTTTGTTCTGCAGCCCGTTGCAATTTAGTTGAATGAGTGAGAGCGTATCGAAAATGGCGATCGGTGGTGCAGGCGTAAGGTTGTTTTGTTGGGGAATCCTACTGGGTCTATTCGCAGAAGTCGTTGGGGTTGACTGAAAGCTCGTGTGGGTGCTTACTGGTGTAGGGGGGTGAGGCGTGTTTGATGAGCTCGCTGCTTGTGGACCTTGGTTTCTACACTGACTGGCGGTAAACGAAGGATTCCAGTGCCTGTGATGGCTTAGACCGGAGCAGTTTCTCAGATGGCACAACTCGTCGCAACAGTTGCATCTCACTGACGTCGCATTGGGATGCAGCTCTCTATTGCATACGCAGCAGATCCAAGGACCTGGGTTCTTTTCAATGCCGGTGCGGAGAAGTAGTATTGAGAGCAATTACGCCGAGATGTGTTGCTCCCAATAAACACAAAAAAAAAACAGATACTATACAGTATGTAACACACAAACACACGTCCTTCTTGCATTGAAGGGGTTTCGCAGCTCTTGGCCGTTGTAAAAACGGGTCGCTCCAGTGCGTAGAACCGGCTGCCGCAGGAACGAGAACAACTTGATGCTTCAGACTTCTGTACACTGAATGATGATACGCCCACCCGTATTGTCGGTACCTGTTCCAGCTCTCCAGACATTACGATTGCCAGTGCTAGCCTCATAAACGAGACACAATGGGTTCCGGTCCTTACACTATCATCGGACCACCTACCAATCGTGATAAGGCTTGACAAACCGACAGATGTCGTAAGTATTGTTGTCAAGCATATGGTGTGGCTAGCGCTCGCTTTTAAACGTGCCATGCACACACCGATCGATCGACCGATCCATCGCCCGGTATCGATATCAGCCGATGGATCGGCCAGTGTATGCGCTTATCGTTGACGATTTTTTGACAGTTCCATATCATTTTGATCAGCTGATATTTTGTGGCGATCCATCGGCCGATCGATCGGGCGACGGATCGTATAATGTACGGCGGCTATTAGAATTTGGATGGTATCTTACTTAACACTTTTTTTTTGCGGAAAAGCGCGAGGACCCCCAAGGCGCGGGGCCCGTAGCATTTGCTGAATTTTGCTATATGTCTAATCCGGCACTGGTTGGCGGACGGTGCAGATTTCCTCGCGTTCGCATCAGGGTCCAGGCGTAATGGGACCCTCGGCCTCTGGTTTCGTACCACCGGCAGATCCTTACTCAACAGGTGCTGCCATAGATTTGCCGGTGGTTCATTACAGCTGTCGCTGCGTTCAATCTAGGTCGCTCAAGGGAAATACATGCTTTCTGACTTCACACTTCGCTACCGCTGCTGCTATATTACTTTCTGCATTCAATCTGGTTCGGGCATTATGTGCACAGGCATGCCAGTAGACTTGCCAGCAAATTTACGAATGACAAGAAACATATGTTCGCAAATTTCTACTGGAATGCCAGTAGGAAATCAATTGGCCCGGGAGGCCAACTACTTGCAAGGCACCGTGCGGGTTTCCTGGCCTGGCAGTTTACAGCCACGGGTGTTTACACATATGCAAGTGACAGCTTGCAAGTTACTTGCAAGGCACTTGCAATGCCTGTAAAATTCACGTACTTGTACGGTCTACTGGCATGTGTAAACGCGGAACATAATGGTTTTAGCCTTTTTCGGAGAATTCTTTCTATTAAATTAGGGAGAATTTTCACAAAACTCAGGAAATTTCCGCTTTAGGACCGACGAATCCCCCCGGATGGATTCTAGGTTCTTACCAACTAAAGCGGGAATAGACTACCTAACGCGAAAATGCCGGAAATTAAGGAATAAAAAAAAATTCTCCCTAATTTAATAGAGAGAATTCTCCTAAAAAGGCTAAAACCATTATGTTCCGTAAACGCTACTTTAGATTCAATGCAACATCTGATTTCGACAAACAGCAATATGACTTCATAGTTGAAAGTACAATAACACAACATCGGCGCTTAAATGGGTGCATTCCCAAAAGTATCGTGATTCCTATACTTATCCATTGCCCCTTCTCCGATTCGTGATTTCTCCGGTGAACGACACGATCCCCGTGCCGCGTTGAATATATTCCACACAAATATACACCAGTTAATAAGGAATACTTACACTTTTAAACACAATTTTCAAACAAGGTGACGAGTGAGGACGGACTTTCCGATTACCATAGGTACGCACTTTGACGCCAAGAAAGAGTTGTTTACGAATGAAGTGACAGGACTTGTCAAGAGAGAACTGTCAAACCTCTACGAATCGTTGAAGGAGTAATCGGATCTTAAAAAATTCGTGATACTTTTCACCTTCTCAAAGATTCCAATATCGGTGTCTGAAGTCGTAGCGTTTCCGCAAAGTATCTATGAAACCGTTTCGACACGTTGCCGACACGGTCGAAAATAGAAACGCAGCCATGGATGTACTTCACTTCATCAACACTGAGCTCGATAAATCAAAATATGTCTCGGTCATTTTTATAGACTTGAGTAAACATCCATTTTACTAAAGCTTCGTTGCTGAACTCCGCTGGGTGATGCAGAACAGACTGCCTCAAAATCCTTGTTTTAAGCCTCGTTTTCCAAGCCGCGGAACTTCGCTGCGTGCTGCGGAACAGACTGCCTCAAAATCCTTGTTTTCCAATTTTCGGAGCTGTAAAACCTCGTTCTCCGCGCTGCGTCTTGCGGAATAGACTACTTTCAGTCTTTTTTTCCAGGCTGCAGGATACCGCTGCGTCTTGCGAGATACACTGACTCAAGGCAGTCTGTTCCGCAGTTTGGAAAACGAGGCTTGAGATACCGCTGCGCGTTGCAGAACAGACTGCTTTCGCAATCTATTCCGCAAAACGCAGCGGTATCCTGCAGCCTGGAAAACAAGACTGAAAGTAGTCTATTCCGCAAGTATTAGTAAATTTTACAAGTTACTAGTACCAATATTAGTAGTACTAATATATTCTGTTGCACAATGGTTTTCAAGTTTCTAATAATATTAGAAACATTTTACAAGTATTTTATTTGTCGCTGAAAATATTAGTCAGCTGGTGATAATGGGTGTAATGCATAAAGTGAGTCGCACGAGAGCAAGAAGTACTTTTCATAGAAATTGCTCCAGTACCTCAGGATGCCAATGGCATAACAACTGAAAGGTTTCAATCAGTTGACACAAGCTGTAACAAAGGAGAGCTAATTATTATTAATTATTGTGTAATATACCTAGGTAGATATGAAAATATTAAATAAACGGAAACTGAAACTGTGCGTTCTCAATAAAGTAAAATTGAAGCGGGGTGTTTTGTTTGGCGCTTTTTACGATCGCTTAACACTAATAGGCGATCCTAATGGCCTTTGAGATACTTAAGTATAATATCATTAATATCAAGCTATCAAACACATATTTCTTTTTTTTTTAGGAGAAATTTGACAAAGCCAGGAAGACTGGCACGAGTAAAATTCCCGAAGGGAAATTCACGGAAGTGGACGTAACCGTCAGAGACATTATTGGCCAAGATATTCACCGGTCGTAGGGGAGATCGCAGTTACAGAATCAATGGAGAATCAAAACGATACTTCCAAGCTGAAGCAATTTCAAAAAGAATTGCAAAAAGAAGTTTCAGAAGAAGAAGAATGGGCTCAACCCGATGCGAACGGCCAGCAGGCGCCGGGAAAGGGTTGAGGTTCATCTTCTCGGTCATGCTGTTGTTGATCTACAGTTATATTACGAGTATTATCACCTATCTCATCTGCATTCCAGTTAAAATGTATAGATCTTCTTTTGCTTCTCTACTAATATTACATAATGCCATGCAACACTTGACAATGTTAGCAGCAAATATGGGCCCCCTCTAAGCTTGTTTAATCGAGGAAATTTTTCTTTTAAAATTCTCAAAGCACATTCTATTATGCGCCTTGTACTTTTGTGCCTTCTCTTGTAAATTCTTTCTGCTTCATGTGGGGGATCATCCCGAAGCGGTAGCATAACCCACTTTTTTAGACCGTACCCTGAATCACCAAGCAAAACATAATTCCGAAATAGTCCTTGCTCCATTCGTTCATAAAGACAGCTGTTTCGAAGCACACGATTATCATGTACGCTGCCTGACGATTTTGGTTGACATAAAAAAAAATTGGCTATGAGAGCCACAAACGAAAATTCAGTTTAACGAGTGGTTACCATTACGGTCGACAAAAGCAGCCTCATGGCGTGGTGGTGCATCGATCTTTACCAACGAGCCATCGATTGCTCCGATCGCCCGGGGAAAACGTGCGATTTCAAAAAAGTTCACAACCTCTTGTTCTTGATCTTGTGGCCATGGTATCACACGGGGAAACAGGCGGGCGGTCATTGATTGCTGCAACAACCCTTTTCACAGTGCGGCACACTGTGGTTTTGTGCACACCATGCATGTCTGCAATGGTGTGGTATTGTACTCCACTGCCTAGCCAGTGGAAAGTCATACATACTTTGTAATGAATAGTCAATGCACTACTTCTCCTTGACGGATGAACGAGGAGAGATCCTATTTCATCAACTATAAACTGCATTTTGTTACGGGACATACGGAACCTTTCCCAGTGATTTTGAATTTAATCACTTAAGAAGTCGTAGTTTATTTTTGGTTTATAAACGGGGGGGTCGGGGGTTCTAGGGTTGGTGGATATCATCTTCTTCAGAAGAAGAATTGAAAAACAAGTCTTCCAACATATTGACACTGACTAATAACTAAATTTACAAGAGAAAATACGCTAATAGAAATAATATTAGTGTTTACTGTCACCTCGGTATTTCTAAATATATTGTAGGCGATTGTGCAACGTAAACTAATAGTATTAGCTAATAATATTGCCTATTTCGCTAATATTATTACTACTAATATTTTCAGATTGTGCAACAGAAATTACAAGTTATTAGCAATTTTACTAATAATATTAGTTAATAGAATATTGTGCAATAGGGCCCTGGAAATCAAGGGTGAAAGTAACTCCTGCATACATACCATACCATACATTCAAAATCCTCAAAAATATAGAGTACGCTCCGTACTCCCTAACTTGACTAGGCCCCCAGAACACGTCGCAAGAAATCGTCTGCTCTCCTCGCTCGACATGCTCACACGCAATTTATGGTCTCCGAATGTATGCGAAATTTCGCTCAGGCCAGCGGACGTCCTCCTCTCATTTATTCATATCATTCTCATTGTGTGCGTTCAGAAGGAACTGAGCAACTTCCGCTCAGCGAACATGTTCAGAACGAGCGGGTTCAGAAGTGACTGAGCAACTTCTGCTCGGGTGATCATGATCAAATTTCACCGAGCAAGAAATATTTCTGCTCACTGATCAGTGCTCAGTGCTCAGGTTCTTCTTCTTCTTTTTCAACCTCACGCTCATGTTGCGAGTTTCCGAGTTTTGACAGTGTATGCGTTCAGAAGGAACTGAGCAACTTCCGCTCAGCGAACATGCTCAGAACGAGCGGGTTCAGAAGTGACTGAGCAACTTCTGCTCGGGTGAGCATGATCAAATTTCACCGAGCAAGAAATATTTCTGCTCACTGATCAGTGCTCAGTGCTCCGGTTCTTCTTCTTCTTTTTCAACCTCACGCTCATGTTGCGAGTTTCCGAGTTTTGACAGTTATCAAATTGGTTGTTGTGTTTTCGCCGTTTTCGGCTTCTAGTTCTTTGGTTTTCGGGTGCTTTTGAATTTGTTTTCTCGTTGTTCGTGATTTTTGTAATGGACAGCGTGGGATTCATGTATTTTTCACTTTTCGGCACTTGACGTCTAAAATTGTCATCGTCAGCTTTCAGCTGGTCGATTTGTCAGCTGGTGAAGTAGCGTTCAGCAGGTGCAGACTCCAAACCGAGTAGCTCCGGAGCCGCTCGCGAGCATTTGCGGAGCTGCTCGCGAGCGGTTTCTGCTCTTTTGCCACCTTCTGAACGCATTCATTCTCACCATTTCATTGAACAAATTGTGCACTCCCGACATGCACATGCATAGACCCAATCTGAGGTCACAATGAATGAAATTTCATTTTTACTCATTATTTAGGTCAAGGACGTCCAAGGACTTTCAATGACCTTCAATTTCCGCCAATTCACATTCATTCATTTAATAAAATAGTGCGCGTTGTACTGTCTGAATCACTAGGGTCCCAGAAAAAGTAGCAAGTAGTCAATTCGACTAACATTTGGACATGCGCAGACGCAATTTGAGAGAGTGTAGGTACATAGTTCCCTCCCCCCGAAGATGAGCGAGAGCGGATGAAGTTCATTCGAGCCAAATCGGGTGATCCAGCGACTGTGGTTGTGCATTTGCAATGGCGGCGATTTGAGGTCTGACTGGCCCACAATGTGGGCCCCCACCACACGTGCAATAAACATATAGAACAAAAGCTCCACATACGGTACGATGCATTAGCAGCATAAATGTTGACTTTCAATAGGGCGTGTCTATCAGTCTCATGTGATTGGATATTCAATCTCATTAGAACGGGTGTATCCGGTTCATATGGGGGCGTTAGCTTTCAATGGGGTATGTCTCTCTGTCTCATGAAGGGGGTGTTAGTTTCATTTGGGGCGGGTTTATCGGGAATCGGTTCTTGGAAGACAGGTTATTGGCTTTTGGTGGGAAATGATACAAAGTATCTACACTGCATGCAGATACATCGGAACATGGATATGTCTTTGGCTATTGACTGCGTGGAACCTGTTGTGTTGAAGATATCGACGTAAGTTTTATAAAGATCAAAGTATAGTCATACTGAATGCAATCATTCGACAAAACACGTCCAACGCTTTCGGTAGGCATAAGACATATCCATGTTCCGATGTATCTCCATGCAGTTGTAATGAATCAGGATTTGGCATGACATTTTCCTTGTCCGGTTTATCCTGACATATAATAATGATGCAAGAGCCCCGAGGTGTCAAGTATGCATTCTGAATGGTGACATGGATAAGTTTGCACAGGCCACCATGCCAGAAAGCATATACACCCACAAAGCGGAATTTAAAAAGTCATATACGAATTAAAAGAGTTATGTAGGAAAGGGCAAAGAAATTACCTGACACTTGTCACCTCCGAATCTTTTTTGGGCACAGGGTTCATCTGAGTTTTCCTCTTTTATATACGCACCGCTGTGGATTTCAGGCTTCCTAGCCATCTTCCTCCTGGTAGCGTCATAGAAGGAGGATTCTTCCTTCGTCAACCAAGTAAACATTGGGCGGTTGTCCCAAACAACGCACCAAAGCGACACGCTGCAATTCTCCTCCTGACAGATTCTGCACTTCGGGGTCCATAATTTCTTCAATGTCCACCGGTTTCACTACTTCTTTAACGAATTGCGGGTGTATGTAGACATCACGAATTTTGTCGTGGACCACAAATATTAACACGGCCACTAGAACTACCTAACACACTCGTGACATTTCACCTGTCAAATTGAACGCCAATTGTCAAAGAGTTGGGGAATGGAAAAATTTCCCATCTTTATTTTGAGGGCGTTCAATGCCATTATGCGGTTTTACACGACAGAACCAGGCTGGGGAACTTGAGGAATCGTCAAGGGCGTTTCCCGCAGAGGGGCTGCCAGAAAATTTTGCCGAACCGCATGTGCTTCTGAGTTGAACTATGGAGCAGTGCGGATCTAAACGTTCGAGATCGTATCGGTTACTGCGAGATTTAGTCCTATAGGACTAAATTAAAGAAAAAGCAGATAATAAAACCGAAATCGAGTGAAGGATTAAGAGAGTGAACAGAAGTACAGGAAAAAGGATTCCGAGTAAGGAAAAGGGGGCGCAAGAATTGCTCCGGCGAAAATCCGCCGTTGCACGGGAAAATCCGCGGTTTTTACCGCAAACCCGCCCGATAAGAGGCGAAATTAACCTCAAAAAGGGGGAAAAAAAAGTGCGCTATAGGCGACGCCTCATTTCGAGGACCTGAGGGGGATCTCCCGCTAGAGCGCGTCTGGCGCCCCTGGGAAAAGAGAATCAGAAAAAGAAAAGAACAAAAGGAAAATCCGAAGACCGCCATTACGATTACCATACTGCCAAGTTCAACTAAAAGCCAGTCGACAGAGAAAAAAAAAGGAAAAACAGGAAAAAACGAGCATAACCGAAAAAGAAAAAAAAAATGAAAGAAGAAAAATTAAAATAAGTGCATGTAATTTGTCAAGTATTTATAGTGTTCAATGTATTGTATTATCCTATGTTATATGTAAGTTAGTTTAAATCCCGTCGAAACCGCGTCACATTATTATACGTCGATACGTCGAGGGACTCCTGTAGCGGCCGCCACCGGATCCATCCCGAACGAATCTGCAAAGAAACAAACAAAAAAATAGCAACTGTTAGTACAAAAGAAACCCAATATGTGTGTGTGCCGTCCTTTCGACGTGATTTTTTTTGTTCGCGCGGTTAATATTGTAATGTGATATAATACTTGAGGAAAAGAAAATTTATATTAACGTTAGTGTTTAAAGATAGATATCGGTAATATTGAGCACTAAAGTAGTACTTCATCTATAAATCTGCTGTTTTTCTTTTGGCGAATATTTTTCCTTTTTTTTCTTCGTCATATATATTCTCGCGCTTGTGGAAAAATGGTTCCGTGTTTCGGGTAAATTTTAGAACGTTGAAACGAAAATAGTCATGGTGAAATCATAAATTTTTCCGTAAGATGTCTTGCCTGTGTCTGCCCGAATCGCCCCAATGACACCTTTTATCTTTTGTGACTTGACGGTGACGTGATGACGTAATCATCTCCCCCAACTGCCGCGTTCCTCGCCATGACTCCCTAAGGGGATAAGTGTAACAGGTATCTGCGTCGGAACGAGCCTTGTTCAAGAATGACGTACTCCGTACTCATCGGCGGATGTCACCTCCGCATTGTGCCATACTCGACGAGACCACCGAGTATCGGTCTTTGGATCGTTCCCTACGTCACGCGTTTTCTCCGATAGGGGAAAATTCCCAGTTTTTATGGCACCTGATTTCTTAGTAATGTAGTAGGGAAAAAGTCAGCAAAGATCCGACCCATTGCCGAAATTCCTCCCGAACTGAGCTGCCCACCAGCAGGTGCCACTGTCGGTCTGACTTGATCCCGGATTCCTCCCTTAACCAGGGGAATGCTACACAGTGTAGATACTTTGTATCATTTTTTCGCATTCCCTCTATACCAGTGTTACTATACTGTTTTGGTTATGTTTTTATGTCTGTGGCGCCTACTAATATCCTTCCCAATTAATATACTCGTATGCTTGGGGTTGGTTAACCAATACAACCAATCTTAGTTCCACTTGTAGTATCTATTGACATTTATTTTTTGTCCTGAATGTTTAAATGTTTTACTTCCTCCATTTCCCTTTTCGCTTTCAGGGAAATCATAAAAACATCTTTAGAATTCACTGACAGAGCTACCGGCCGCCTCAAAGCCAAAGAGTGCATTCACGACGCTCGTTTTATCCGGATCGCTACGGAGCGCTACGGAGCGCTCCGTAGCGCTACAACTCCTCCCGGTCGTGATTGCAACCGCTCCTTCCATCCGCTCCGGAGCGGTTACTTCCCCTTGGTAGCAGAAATTTTTTACGCTCTCTGGGCATGTAGCGCTACATTTGACAATTCGCAGCTGGCATGTGCGTTGTGACGTTTGTGTACATCAAAAGCGCAAATAGAATCCGCGTCTATGTAAATTCACTGTCTTCTCGTCTTTGATTTGATATTTCCTTGTTTCGTGATGTGCCAAAGAAGTGTTTTGCGATGGAAAATTGGCAATTGTCAAATATTTGCGGTGTCACCTGTTTGTCAGACATTTCATATGTAGCGGTTCAATCACGAAAGAAATGTTGGCAGGTAGCGTCTCTTCAAATGTGTAGTGGAGGGGATGTAGCGTTCCGTAGCGAAAATTTTTCACATGAATGCAGCCAAAGATTCAACCCGTTGACAGAAAAAACGCGCTCGGTGGGCGTGGTCGTTCGGTCACCGCTCTACGATAGTAATCTAGAGCTCAGAGTTCAAATCTCGGCGCGATAAAAGAAAAACTGCCTGTGACTACTAATAGAACTCTCACAGTACCCCAAGCTTGTCAGTATAAAGACGGCGCGGATAGGAGGTGCAAGCTAGCAACTGCACTTCCGAAAAATAGATATGAAACGTCAACAAGGCATAGAAATACTAGAGATGTTGATGCGCCCATGCTTCTGTAGGGGTCAAGGCAATTAACAACAATCCAATATGCGTACACCGTACAGCCTATTCATAAGATTCACACTTGCGGCTAACAATCTGGTCAGTCATCAGTAAATCTTAAGTTATCGTCGATATTTTTGCAAACTAAACTCGTATCGCAGTTCTTTTCTGTGTAGGGATATCTTGTGGATTCCTATATTAGATATCCCTTAAATTATAGCAACGAAAATTTTATAAAAAAATGTAGAAATCGTTTACTGGGTATGAACACTGGCGGATCCAGAGGGGGGTCATGGGGGCGTTAACTGGCGTTTGGTGGTGATCACTTCTTTGGCGATCGCCCGTTTGGTGAGCTCCCACATGATCTCTATGGGGTTCATGTCTGGTGAGTTTCCCGGCCAGGATAAAACCGTTATATTTTTTCGGCCAGGAATGTCGTGACACTTCTTGCTTTATGGCACGGAGCCGAATCGTACATAAAAATGAAGTTTTTTGTATTACAGAACCATTCCTTGAGCTCTGGGGCCAATCGAGTTTCCAGGGCACGCTTGTGCCTCATGGTTCCCTCCACGATGGAAAGGCGCCCCATATCCTTGGCCGAGGTAACAGACCACACCATAATACTAACTGGGTGTTTAACCATCTCTACAAGGCAGTGACGTGCAGTGGAAATTTTTCATAGTCAAGCAGTTGGGCGCCCTAAAGCCAATTTAGCATAAACAAAAATGGACTGTATAATAGAATATGGACAGTCACAAAAACATTTATACCAAGCGGCTTTAAGCCTTAAAGAAGAAATCAGGAAAGATATAAATAAAATATTGGCACATATATTCGGAATACAAAAAAAAAAATAAATAAATAAAATATTAAAATACTAATAAAAAAAATGATAAATAAATATTATGTTAATTAAGACTAAGAAAAATTCAGGGGTATTTGAAATAAATAAATATTCTTTCGCCATTGCCATTTATTTGTATTCCAAATCTATGCGCCGTTCTTTAAGTAAAAACTCTTTAATCACATTATCAAAAAAATCGTTTTCTCTTCGCATTTGTATAAGAAGATCCTTTTCAACCGCAATTAAAGCAAGATCCGAAAGTCGTTCTTGGGATTGGCGATTTCTCAAAAATGTGTGAACGCGCTTTAGTGTTGAAAATGACCTTTCCGCAGTTGCCACTGTGACTGGAATTGACGTTAGTAATTTTGCTAAAATATGAACTTGCTTAAAACCGTTTGCGACATAAGGCCGTTTTTGAAAATAATCGAGAATTTTACTAGGATTCGCGTTTTTAAACTCATCTGAAGAATAAATAACTTTTAGCTCATTTTTCAACTTTATTCTGTCGAAAAATTGACCGTGATATTCAATAAGTGAGTCAAAATTTTTATCGGGAAAATTTGACTTGAATTTAAAATAGAAAAATAATTCGGTTCAAGCAACTCTAAAAATGAAAGATCTTTAAACGAATGGAATCGATCTCGAATTTGCCCGAGAATAACATCTATAATCTCCCGAAATATCCGCCGTAAATTTTGTAAAGGATCTATCGCATTTCTACATTTCTTACGTGGTGGCTGATATTCTGCTGTAACTGTCGAATAGAAATTATCAAACTTTTTAGAAAAGTCATTTTCAAGCCAATTTTCAAATTCAATAATTTTTTGGCTTGCATATGAAATGTTTAAAACTTTGCTCTGAATAATATTAAATAATATATCAGTTTTCGAAAAATTTCAGAAAAAATTAACAGATATAATTGAAAATCTGACTCTGCGAATTTGTGTAAGTATATATCGGAAAAGGTCAAGGAATCGCCATCCCAGTGTTGAGAACCATTCGAAATTGTCTCAAAAACTGTACAAATTTCATGCTTATGTTCAAATATAACGTTAATAATACGCGAATGATAATGCCAACGCGTTTTGGAAACCGATGGTAAACGACGATTTACTATATTTGAAAAAAGGTCCGACCTTTTAGTGGATGTATTAAAAAATGATGCGATTTTATTGATGTGCGCGAAAAATAATTTAATTTCCGGAATAAACTCAACTGCTTTAGATAATACTAGATTTAGTGAACGAAAATTGCCGATTTATGTTTTTCCTGAATTAAAGTCTGAACTCCACGAATTTGAGAACTCATTACTGCTGCGCCATCGTAACATTGTGCAATTAATTTCTTATCGATATTAAAATTTTGCAATTGTTTTAAAATGTGAGAGCTTATTGCTGTAGCTGTACGATTAGCGCTTACATCCAAAAATCCGATAAATCTTTCTTCAATCTCATTGGATATTGTATATCTAAAAATCATCGTTAATTGTTCCCGACCGCTAACATCTGGCGTTTCGTCGACCATTACAGCTGCAAATGGAGCCTCCTTTATTTCCAAATTGATTTTATTTCGAACCACATTAGCTATAGCGGAAACAAGATCGTTTTGGATTCTATTAGACAAACCCGAAAACGCTGCATTTGCTTTTATAGAATCTATGTGGGACTCAATTATCGGATCGTACAAACTCAAGAAATTGACGGTTTCGATAAAATTACCACGATTATTTGAAGAAGAGTCTTCATTATTTCCGCGAAAAGGAAGCTCCTGTTTTGCCAAAAAATTACAGTATCGATTAAACGTTTCAAAATATTACGATTACGCTCAACTTTTTCATTATGGAAACTAACAGATATTGCCACCTGGTTACTAAGCATAAACTCTATACGCTGAGAACCAAAATTATCTAATTTAATTAACGACTGAAGATGTTTTTCGGAACTTGAATGCTTTGCTGCTGAGCCCGTAAAATTATTCAAATCACTAAATCCAGCTTTATTCCAAACAGATTTTTCATTCGTGAACGAAAGACACGGCCAGCAAAATAACTTATTTAATTTACAGCTTCCCGTTAACCAAATGTACTTTTCATACGTTTCGATATGGAATTTTCGCGTAATATTTTTCAATTTAAACTCTAAACTAAGATCTGGCTTCGGTCTATCCGATTCTATAATTTCTCTTTTCTTAGCAAAGGAAAGAGTTGAAAATCCCGCTTTTAGTACGAAATCCGTCGTGCAGCAATACTCCGACATAATGCGAAAAGAAAACTTACCACTTTTATCACAAATCAAATCAATTAAATCACTACAAACGGTCAAAAAAAACTTCAAATCACAATTTAATCAAAATCACCCGATTGCACTGATTTCCTCTTTTAAATTGCAACGGAAAATCCATTACATAACAAAAACAAAAGCTCCACTGGAAAAATCAAATTCCCATAAACATTCCCTGCATTGGCAACATTTCATTAACAAGCATCATTGGGCTTTATCCCACACACAAAAGCAGTCGCGCCAGTGCTTGACTTGTCTCATATAAATTTGCGAACAAAACAAAAAAAAATCGTTGCCCAATGTACTACCGAAATCCAAGATTCCCATTTTCTGGAATCAACATGTCTCTAGTATTTGGATGCACACATGGTACATGCATCTAAAGATCTAGGCACATTTTCCTATTCTAAGTTTGGTGTCTATGGTGTGCAAAATGTGGGAGGTTTGAATATTATCTAAAGTAATTGAACGAATGTTTTTTAACCAAAAGAAGGCGCGGATCAGAATTTGAATGTGTAAAGGAATATTTGAATGATAATATGTATTCTTCAGCTTAAAGAAAAACATTGACTGAAATGATGATATGTGTATTGGTGTAAGCAAAGTTTATTATTGAATTGCTTATTTCGGTAAGTCAAGCAGTTTGGAATTGCTTACTACGAGTGCACGTCACTGCTACAAGGCAGTGTGGATGGAACTGGCAAATAAACCATTGACGGCTATTAAAAAGAAGTCTACACGACTGCAGTCTGCAACATTCATATGCCAGTGCTGTTGCTTGCAGTTGCTTTTTCTTTATGGCCTCGGTGAGCTGCGGTTTTTTCATAGGATGACGACCGACTAGACTTGCTTCAGTCAACCGCCTTTGGACTGTTCTCTTCGAAACTCCAATTCTCTCATTGTTTATCAATGTCGTTAAACGAGCCACACTTTCTTTACCATTCTCAATGCAGACATCTCTGATTTTTCTATCAGTACGGGGAGTGGTGACTTTTTCCCTGTCACATTTTCCTGCACGGTTCGCCTCCTCCTCCAAGAGCTTGTTTTGATCCGTTTTTTTTTAGTTTTGTTGACAACCGGCTTCGAAACACTCGTTATAGCTGCTATCTGCCGGTGAGAACGTGTGAAATGCAATATTGATGTCTGAATTTCTCGACATTTGCGTGGAGACGTGTCTGAAGTCTTACCCATACTAGAAAGTAACGGTCTTGAGGTTACCATGAAAACTAGCTCACAAAAAGTGAAATTCTCTCATCAAGGTTGAAAAAAAGTTATTCAATACGAGATATTACTCACGTTTTAACTATTGCAGAAAAGAAAAAATTGCGAAAAAATGATTTAAAGCCATTTTAGGCGAAGTCACTACACAGCACTTGTCAACAAACGACAACCAAATGAACACTTACCTTACTAATTTAATAGAAAATACAGATTTCCAGCGTTAAAATTTGGAAACAACTTGTCAAATATATTAGTAATAGTACCAGCAGCAAAATTAAATAAAATAAGCTTATGAAAGCTAATTGTTTTACTCAAAAAGAGATTTTTAATCGAAAAATACATTATTTGTGTACTGTCCCTAATAATATGGCAACCCACTGTATAGTATGTGTAATAATAATAGTCACGTTCGATTCACCAGATCAAAAAACGCTTTCATACAAATCGGTAGACCGGTCTATGAACTGGTCTCGTATGGGATCTCGTCATAATGTTGCGACATTGCATTTTGTTAAGTTGATGGCACGGTTTTCACGAAGTGCAAGTGAAGGTCGCCATGCACGGCCAACCAAACGGCACACAACACCGTCAAATTGTTTCCAACTTGCCAACTGTAAGACTTCGGAGGCACGAACTGACATTTGAGATCCAGACCGTTCTTTTCGGTGTCGGACCGAGATCGAGTGAATCGAACGGGGCTAAGTAAGCTATAGTAAATATTAAATAAGATATTCAAATTGTAAAGGACGTTGGAGACACCCGAAGGTGTCAACGGGGACGGAGCCATGTTGACCGTTAAGGTCCGGTAGTGACAGCTGCCAAAATTGACAGCTGCCATAATTGGCTCCTCAACGAGCTAAGCGGCGGCCTGTGCTTGCTGTAGCTCAGTTCGGGAGATATGGGCGGGGTTTTTTCGCCGCTCGCTGCCCCTGTCCATACATATTAAAAGGGATGTCACAGGCCTGGGATAGACAACACAAACGAGAGTGCAAAGTTCGGACAAAGGAATGTAAATGTGGAGCCAGCCTGCTCAAATGCCATCTTTTGATGCTCCGAGGTCCAGATGGCGGTGGACCTCGGCCTTCTTCACCCTCTGAAAAACACAAAAAAACCCGACCGTGAGGCCCCCATGGCCGAAAGAGAAAAATTTTGAGAGGGGCCTCCCATAGCGAAACAAGGGATGAGGCCTTTCACCTCATCTCATCACAAGCCTGAAAGGGGCAAAGGGGTTCCTCAAAGGAAAAGCCGAGTTATTAGATCTTAGTACAAATACATTTTTTTTATTACGGTTTCTGCTCAATAACAAGGTGTAAAGCAATACAAACAAAAGATTCAGATTCAAATCGGTGAGCCAGGAGGGAATGCCATACAAAAAAAACAATATAGCAAAAAAATCAAACAAAACTTACCCCGAATTCAAAATGGCCATTGCGAACTGGAGCAGCTGTGAAGAGGTAAATTAATGCACACCCGAAAGCCACCGATTGGAACACTGAGTTATGTATACAAAAAAAAATAATTATAGTAATCGAAACAGAAAATTAATAATTGAGAACTAATAATTGAAAACAAAAATAATTGAAAACTAATGACGGAAAGTTAATGATTGAAAACTAATAACAAGAAAAGAAATAATACTGATACAAAAAAA
The DNA here is from genome assembly GCA_964017055.1 of Chloromyia formosa. Classification (NCBI taxonomy): domain Eukaryota; kingdom Metazoa; phylum Arthropoda; class Insecta; order Diptera; family Stratiomyidae; genus Chloromyia; species Chloromyia formosa. The sequence goes on along the minus strand of OZ024813.1, from coordinate 69,968,135 downwards.
CTAAATAAATCCAAAGCGGGCGGCAACACGATCAAAAGTACATTCAAAACAGAAATTGTCAACTGAAAACTAAACGGCACCTTAATCTCATTTAAAAAAAAAAACCACTTGTCCCGCTTAAAATCTCGTCACGCACTTGATAGTTTAAAAGGCATCATAAAGCGGCGTCACACACTCACACGCTCGAATAAGGAGTCGCAATGCTTAACCTGGCTGCTTGTTTGGTTTGACGTTATACGATCAGGCATCACAAAAAGGGGTACTCTGTTGTCACTCTCCGATATATGTTCGCTATGATCGAACAAACGACCCCGCGCTACAGTGACTGGCCCTCCGCGGTCACTGTCAATCAATAGAAAAAAAAAGGCACCAAAATCGAGGCTCGGGGCCCAAGCACTTCCAGCGAATTGCAATACAGCGCGGCGATTCAGACAGCGATCTCTCACACTTCTCCTATCGTGGCAGTTGAGATGGTGGATGGGATAAGATGCCGACGGAGCAAAAATTGAAATCGTTGCGAAGTCGCGATAATGGTGGGTCAAAAATGCCAAAAATCCAAATGGAATCGGTGGGTGATTTCAAAAATATGATTTTTGCTTCTGACTATGATAACCCTGCCGGTGTCGGTGGCGGGAGAGTCACAACTCCCATAGCAACCCGCGGCACAGAACACCCGAGCAGCCGTCGATTTTCCGAACAAAAAACTCGAACACTTTTATAATTTTTGGCTTAGGACATCTTCAACGCGGAAACTCCAAGCCGAATCGGCACGCGTATTTCGGAGCAGCGATTGCCAAGAAAAACAGGAAAAATCTTTTCCCACGCTGACGTTCACCCGCTCGTGGTGGCCGATCTCAAGCAACTCCCTCCCCGATGACAGTCGTTTACTTTTTTCGCGCACCTCCAAGAAAAAAAAAATGGCCGCCCCCATGCAACATTGCGCCAAAACTTTTCCACCACAAATTCCATGGCTGCCAACCTCGGGAATTTTTCCCATCCCTGAATCGGAAAAAGACATGGCTGACAGCGGGTTTGTTTACAGCGGCCAATTCTAACCCATAACTGCCCCTTTTTGAATCTGTGACAACTTTTCACAAATATAAAGGATTTGAAATGAATCGAATTCAAATATATTTGCGAAAATCCACAAATTCAAAAACTGACAGTTATGTGTCAGAATTGGTCCGTTACAGGGCAGCTTCTGCTTCGCGGCCTGCCAAGCAGGAGAGCTGAGGGAATCTACCGCCGGATGTCCTTTGCGTGGTAAATGCCAACTGCTTTGCCTTGCAGGTCCGACAACAGGTAGCGGCTATTACCCACTTTTTTAACAACGCGACTCTTGATGAACTTGAAGTCCAGCTTGGAGTTGTAGTGAGCTGCCGCGTCGCTTTGTGCAAAGCTTCGCCGGAACACTTCATCTCCAGGCTGGAATTCAACCACACGAGAGCGCGTGTTGTAGTGAGCTGAATTCTTCGCGTGGGCCGCTCGCAGGTTTTCTTGAACCTGTTGTCGGAGAACTGCAAGTTTGTCGCTCGTGTTGGTAGTGACAGTTGGGTCTTGCAGCAAATTCAGCTTCCGCAGCAGGCTATAAGTTTTGCCATGGGTGACCATAGATTGGCCAAAGGTGACGAGATATGGTGACGAATTAATGGCGGCATGGTGTGCAGACCTCAACGCACAATTGATGGCCGACAGTCTCTCGTCCCAATTCCGCTGATCTGGATTGATATAGGCCCGTATTGCAGCGACGATTGAACGGTTAACACGTTCAGAAGCATTCGCTTGAGGCGAATAAAGAGCGGTGTAAAGGTGGTTGACACCGTACCGATCCAGCAGGGAATTGAAGACGTGAGACTTAAACTGCACGCCATTATCCGTCACCATAGTCTCAGGAACCCCAAAGACATGGAAAATCCGAGTCTCAAGCCAACTGGTCAGAATCCCGGCTTTGAACTTTTTGATAGGCTCCACAAAAGAGAACTTGGATAAATGGTCCACTAAGACTATCGTACCCACATTACCTGACCTAGACCTGGGGAAAGGACCTAACAGATCCATATACAATCTTTGGAATACACGATCGGAGGTGAATTGGCCTTCCATAGGAGGGCGAAGGCATTGGTTCGGAGCTTTGGTAGACTTGCAGATATCACAAGACAACACATATTCTTTGACCTGTTTGACCATCTTCGGCCAAAAGAATAATGCACGAAGGCGTTTAAGTGTCTTGGTGATACCGCCATGAGCGCTCAAGGGATGGTCATGCGCTCTTATAAGCAAGTCCAACCGAAGCTCCTCTGGAACCCAAAGTTTCCAGGATAATTGCTCCTGCAATTCATCTCCGGTCGCGTACTCAGTTCGTTTGTACACGAATCCGTCAGATACTTTCATGTCTGGGAGTTGATGTTGGTTCAAAGTAATGCGGTCGATAAGGTCAAGATATTTTGGAGACCGAAAGTGTGGAGAATCCAAGTCCACTTCCACGGAGTCATCAAATGGGTCGCTCAAAGCCAATGACTCTGAACAGTGGACTCGAGACAAGGTATCAGGGACGACGTTTTGGCTACCTTTTCGATGGACTATAGTAAACTTAAACCCCTGTAGTTTAAGAGCCCACCGAGCCAATCGGCCATTTAGATCCGATTGATTCATTAGCCACTTCAGCGAAGCGTGATCAGTGACTATCGTAAATTCTTGGCCCTCCACGTATGCGCGGAATTTTTTAATAGCATGGACCGCCGCTAGACATTCTTGCTCCGTGACAGTATAATTTCGTTGGGCAGAATTAAGCTTCTTCGACATATAAGCGATAGGCACTTCAGCGTCTTCATCGGTGGTTTGTGTCAGCACAGCCCCAATGCCGTCCTGGCTTGCATCACAATGTATTGCGAATGGACGCGAAAAGTCTGGGCTGTGCAACACCGGTGCCTTAGTTAAGCTGTCTTTAAGTGCGTTAAATGCCGAAGAACCTTCATCTGTCCAGACGAAACCACGGTTCTTGCGGAGCATGTCTGTTAGCGGGGCCGAAATGGCGGCGTAATTATGGACAAATCGCCGATACCATCCGCACATACCCAGGAATCGACGCAGCTGTCTAACCGATTTAGGTTTTGGAAAGTCTGTAATTGCGCGGATTTTGTCGGAGTCAGTCCCGATGGTTCCGTGACCGATAACGTGACCCAGATAAGAGACTTCCTTCATAACAAACTTACTCTTCTCTATATTCAGGGTCAGCCCTGCCTTTCTCATACAGAAGGCTACTTCTTCCAGTAGCTTGAGGTGTTCTTCGAACGATGATGTAATCACCAGCAGATCATCCAAGTGGACAAACACTTGGTGTCGCAAGTGCGCTGGGATGACGTGGTCCATTAGCCGTTGCATCGTTTGCGGGGCGTTACAAAGCCCAAAAGGCATTGTAACAAATTGATACAACGGTCTGCCGGGGACGGTGAAGGCAGTCTTATCCTTTGACGCTGCATCGAGTGGAATCTGCCAAAACGCATCTTTCAAGTCCAAACTCGAAATGAATTTGGCATTTGGGAGGCGGCTCAGAATTCCATCAATGAGTGGCAAAGGATAAGCGTCCTTCAACGTCACCTCGTTGACCTTACGTGCATCCAGACATAAGCGAACTTTATTAGGTTTGACTACAAGGGTGACTGGTGATGACCAAGCGCTTTGGGATTCCTCAATGACACCCATTGCAAGCATCCGGTCTATTTCCGCATGGAGAAGCTTTTCGACGGCGGGAGAGATCGCATAGTATCTCTGCTTAATAGGCTTGCTGCCTCCGACGTCGATGGCGTGTGATATAAGGTTCGTACGCCCTAAGCCTTCCGCAGAAAAGGATGGAAATCTTGCAATGACTGCATTGAGGCTAGCTTGTTCCGACGCGGTCAACGGATGTTGGTTGACTCCACGTTCAATAGGTTCTAATGACAAAGCTGCTGAATATAAAGAGTCATTGAAAAGTGCAGGAGCAAGCTCGAATCTGCGCACGAAATCGATTCCGAGGTAGAGATTCTGGCTGAGGGTTGGCATTATCAGAAACTCTATGGTTTCTGTACGCCCTCTAAAGGTGACAGAAGTGGAAATTTTTCCAACGGCTGAATGGCGGGTGCCATCAGCAGTGGTAACCCCCATCCGGAATCTCTCCCAAGGTTGATTGGGTGCCGCCAGGAATTTCTTCGCAAAATCCGACGCAATTACACTGCATGACGCTCCCGTATCAATTAGGCCACTTACTGAAGTATTAAGCATGGAAACCTCAGCGTATGGTCTAATATCATCACGAGGACGGTTCAAAAGAATACCAGAGCATCGTCGACGATTAGCAAGAACGTTACGCCAAAACTTGCGTAAGCGTAAGGTGGAACGTTTTGGACGACATGGTTTAAGTTCGTCTGCACTGAAAATTCGACGACGAGCAACTTGATATTCTTTCAAGCGCTCATGCAGTGGCTTAAAACTGTAATGGATCGGTTTCGATTCGGTAGTGGACGGTGAGACACTAGTGGAAGGTAAAGAATTTACAGTAGTCACTGCGCTCGACTGAGTTTCTAATGAGCCATTCAGATCTAAATGGTCATGTGTGCGTGGTAAGATACGCACCTCTGGGGTTTTAGTCGTAGCGTCAGGTTTAATGGACAAATCCGGTGAAGACATATCAGGGCTATTGTAAGACACATCTGGTATTAATATGCCAGATTGCTTGGACGGAACCAGGCCATTCTGTTCCAGGCAAGAACTTCCGGCATCTACAATCGTAGGGTTTACTGGTTGACGTTGTTCGAAGGCTGGTTCTCCTGGACTTCCTGGGGAGACCTCTGGTGTTGTGGAGGTCTCCGGCGATCTCGGTTTTTTGCACAACGAGAACACCGCGGTTTGTAGACCCCAGAAGCTCCGCAACCGAAACAAAATACCCTTGGTTCCGCCTTGCAATCGGCATAGGTGTGTCCAGGCTTAAGACAGTTCCCGCAAGTAGCAGAAGATTTCAACTCCTCCACTCCAGATCTCGGCTCCGCTTCCTCTTCCGAAAACTCAACGGGTTCTACTTCTTCAACTCTCCGACAAGGAGGTTGACTCACATCCTGCGAAGAACGCCATTGTGCCGCGCGTTTTTCAACATGTTCCAACTGGATGACGCTTAATCGAAGGTCCCGAAGGGAACGAATATCCGATAAAGCTAGATGTTGAGCTAGGAAGGGGCGTAAGTTTCTCCGCACGATGCGAGTCAACTCCCCGTCCGTGAGCTTGAAGGACATACGGTCGTTGATCCGCATGATACTTTCAACGAAAGTATCATATGCCTCACCTTTCTTCTGACAACGACTTCTCATTTCGTCAATGAGGTCATCGTCGTTGTACCGATTCCCATAATGCTCTTTGAGAGCCTCCTTAAGGGACTCCCACGTATAGTGGTTTCGGCAGCCGCCAGCAAATCGACGGAACCAGATGGCTGTATCTTTTTGGAAGAGGAGGTGGGCACAAAGGCACAACTGGTCATAGTCACCTCCCAGTGTTCGGTCAGTGAAGAGCTCAACCTGCCGGATGAACTCATCCACTGCCTCACCATCGAAATGAAGACCCCAGTCGGAAATTATTCGGAATACTCTTCCGGCTGGGATTACAGATGCCTGGCTCCGTTGATTCGCCGACACGGCTGGAGAATTCACTATAAGTGGGTTTTCGGTAGGAGAAGGTGCCGACACTGGTGGTTGTTGATGTTCGCGGAACAATTGATCTATGTATGCCTTCATAGAATCAAATAGACTCCGCTGAATGTCCGCAAGAGACGGAAGAACCGGGTTGCTAAGTGGGAAGTGGAAACCTCCCACTCCTTGCTGATGTGTTTTGGGAAGTTGTGGTCACTGAGCACCCGCTGTATCACCAAGATGAAGTGGTGGTGGAGTATGGATAATGCGGTGGACGGGATCCACTAAGCCTAAGTCGAAAAGTGGATTTTCAGCTCCCGTCGGCGTATTGGGTGGAGTTGGCGACGAATCTGGCCGGGTCTGACTTCGCGTTTGGACGCCTTGTTTCGGCACGGCGCCACGACCACGACCTTTTGCGGATGCGGGAGTGTTTTGAACGGGCATTTTTTTTTTTTAAATAAACAATAAATAAATTACACTAATTTAATAAATAAATAAATATATAATTTTTCCCTAAATATTGAACCTAACTAAGTTAATTCCTATTTTTTTTTTTTTTTGACGAGAAATAAATATTTCAATAAATAAATGAATAAAGAACTATATAAATAATTAGATGAATAATTTAAGAATTAACTAACAAATTTGACTAACTACACCTACTGAATAAATAAATAAGTAACATATGCTACACCTAACGAATAACTACGAAATAACTTAAGTTACAAATTGCTAAACTAGATACTAACTACGTTGTCTAATAAAATGGACTAATCAAAACGAACCTATTATAAATAAATAAATATATGTAGTATACCTAAATAATTACAAAAAGCTAGCTAATCTAGTCTATGTTGCTATTGACGGCACCTGCCAGAAATTCAACCTAATTTTGCGTTTCAAAAATCATGTGATTTCCGACAGCCTTACAGACAAAAAGTTAGATTATCTATGCTTCTTTTTTTTCTTTATTTTTAGAGATGATTGTCTCGCGCTGCAATCTGCAGACTTCAAACAAAACCAAAACTATACGATATAATACGACACGAAACGATAATTAAATAAATAGCAAGACGATATCACGTAGAACTAGCCAACTGCATCTCACGGTAAGTTGTCACAGCAAAAATATTATTACGATAGAGGCAAAATTATGGCTTTCCTTATCAGAATCCCCCTTCCCCATTTCAGGTTGATTTCGCAATTTCAGAGCATTAAGATGTCAAACAAAAATAAAGGCATCTGAGCTAGCCGGCAACCATGGAAAAAAGATAAAAGCAAAAAGAGAAAAAAAAAAATATATTGCAGCTTCCATCATTAAGACGCAGCTTTTTCCAACGAATCATGATTAGTCGCGTAGGTGCACAATTGCAAATTCCTTGTCGTAATTCCAATCATGATCCATTGGTAACAGCTTTGCATATCAAAGATGAAAACTGTAATAATAAATTTGCAAAAAAAAATATTATATAATTGATTGAAAGGTCGGTCCTTTCCAACATAAAGGTACCAAGGTGACTTCAAAGAAACTGGGATAGATTTCCAGAGAAACTCAGGGAGTCAGTAATTCTCCAGTTTCTTTAAAGGCCTTAGGTACGTGGAAAAAACCACTTTAGACAACACAAGGAAAGGACCGCCTTGTATACTGAGTCTAAAAGGAAACACTACTCTACATGGATAGGATGCTACAGAAGGATAGGAGTTACACAGCTACCAGAAGGGAATGTACGTGAAATACTAAGTCTAAGTCCAATGTCTTAGAACTGGTAGCCTTAATGTGCTTTGGGAGCGCCACTTGGTATAAGGACTAAAAATACATTTTTAGCCCTTTACCGGACCAAAGTGGGCCCCTTATGTTGGGCGCCAAAAATGTAAAGGACGTTGGAGACACCCGAAGGTGTCAACGGGGACGGAGCCATGTTGACCGTTAAGGTCCGGTAGTGACAGCTGCCAAAATTGACAGCTGCCATAATTGGCTCCTCAACGAGCTAAGCGGCGGCCTGTGCTTGCTGTAGCTCAGTTCGGGAGATATGGGCGGGGTTTTTTCGCCGCTCGCTGCCCCTGTCCATACATATTAAAAGGGATGTCACAGGCCTGGGATAGACAACACAAACGAGAGGGCAAAGTTCGGACAAAGGAATGTAAATGTGGAGCCAGCCTGCTCAAATGCCATCTTTTGATGCTCCGAGGTCCAGATGGCGGTGGACCTCGGCCTTCTTCACCCTCTGAAAAACACAAAAAAACCCGACCGTGAGGCCCCCATGGCCGAAATAGAAAAATTTTGAGAGGGGCCTCCCATAGCGAAACAAGGGATGAGGCCTTTCACCTCATCTCATCACAAGCCTGAAAGGGGCAAAGGGGTTCCTCAAAGGAAAAGCCGAGTTATTAGATCTTAGTACAAATACATTTTTTTTATTACGGTTTCTGCTCAATAACAAGGTGTAAAGCAATACAAACAAAAGATTCAGATTCAAATCGGTGAGCCAGGAGGGAATGCCATACAAAAAAAAACAATATAGCAAAAAAATCAAACAAAACTTACCCCGAATTCAAAATGGCCATTGCGAACTGGAGCAGCTGTGAAGAGGTAAATTAATGCACACCCGAAAGCCACCGATTGGAACACTGAGTTATGTATACAAAAAAAAAAATAATTATAGTAATCGAAACAGAAAATTAATAATTGAGAACTATTAATTGAAAACAAAAATAATTGAAAACTAATGACGGAAAGTTAATGATTGAAAACTAATAACAAGAAAAGAAATAATACTGATACAAAAAAACTAAATAAATCCAAAGCGGGCGGCAACACGATCAAAAGTACATTCAAAACAGAAATTGCCAACTGAAAACTAAACGGCACCTTAATCTCATTTAAAAAAAAACCACTTGTCCCGCTTAAAATCTCGTCACGCACTTGATAGTTTAAAAGGCATCATAAAGCGGCGTCACACACTCACACGCTCGAATAAGGAGTCGCAATGCTTAACCTGGCTGCTTGTTTGGTTTGACGTTATACGATCAGGCATCACAAAAAGGGGTACTCTGTTGTCACTCTCCGATATACGTTCGCTATGATCGAACAAACGACCCCGCGCTACAGTGACTGGCCCTCCGCGGTCACTGTCAATCAATAGAAAAAAAAGGCACCAAAATCGAGGCTCGGGCCCAAGCACTTCCAGCGAATTGCAATACAGCGCGGCGATTCAGACAGCGATTTCTCACACTTCTCCTATCGTGGCAGTTGAGATGGCGGATGGGATAAGATGCCGACGGAGCAAAAATTGAAATCGTTGCGAAGTCGCGATAATGGTGGGTCAAAAATGCCAAAAATCCAAATGGTATCGGTGGGTGATTTCAAAAATATGATTTTTGCTTCTGACTATGATAACCCTGCCGGTGTCGGTGGCGGGAGAGTCACAACTCCCATAGCAACCCGCGGCACAGAACACCCGAGCAGCCGTCGATTTTCCGAACAAAAAACTCGAACACTTTTATAATTTTTGGCTTAGGACATCTTCAACGCGGAAACTCCAAGCCGAATCGGCACGCGTATTTCGGAGCAGCGATTGCCAAGAAAAACAGGAAAAATCTTTTCCCACGCTGACGTTCACCCGCTCGTGGTGGCCGATCTCAAGCAACTCCCTCCCCGATGACAGTCGTTTACTTTTTTCGCGCACCTCCAAGAAAAAAAAAAATGGCCGCCCCCATGCAACATTGCGCCAAAACTTTTCCACCACAAATTCCATGGCTGCCAACCTCGGGAATTTTTCCCATCCCTGAATCGGAAAAAGACATGGCTGACAGCGGGTTTGTTTACAGCGGCCAATTCTAACCCATAACTGCCCCTTTTTGAATCTGTGACAACTTTTCACAAATATAAAGGATTTGAAATGAATCGAATTCAAATATATTTGCGAAAATCCACAAATTCAAAAACTGACAGTTATGTGTCAGAATTGGTCCGTTACAAAATTCTTATTTAAAAGTACCATATATACATACATACATGCATACATATGTACATATACTACCGACAAAAACGTTTACAGGCATATTAAAAAAAAATCTTGCCACAACCCCCCCAAATCTATTTCTAGATCCGCCACTGGGTATGAACATAAGTGGCCGGACACTGGCACTCATAATCATTCCTTACAAAATTGCTCTATCTAGTGATCATTGAAATTTTGAAGCTAGTTGTGGTTCTCTAAAAAAGGACGTCAATTGTTTTAAAACAATTGAATTGCAAAAATTGTTCATATCAAGTCATTCATAGTTCAGTCAGTTGTTAAATGGCTTGTTAAAAGAAAAAGGTTTGGCGTAGTGTTCCGCGACTTTTAAAATCTTCCTCGTAACTAGTTCTAAGTTTGTGGCACAGTTTACTAATTTCCTAATTTCTCACGCTTCTCAGCATAAGTCTTTGAACATAATCTAGGCTTGCTTCAAGAGTTTTCATAGAACCTATTGAATTCAACATGTATTCGAATCAGATGGCAAATACAGAAAATGTCCCATTATCGGATTCTCAAAATACGAGTATTTTAGTTGACGAATATGACGGAAATAGTATAATACAAGAATCAAGTAAATTTTGTGTCCTGAGGACAACGATACTCTGACAGTAATATGTTAAGCAAGTTGTACTTTGAATTGCTTCGCATATTTCGGCTTTGTTATTTCACCAAATGAATATTGAAACAGCTGGAAATGTATCTTTATTGTAATAGGTAATGGCGAAATATGCCGAGTCGTATTAGATACTGCAAACAATTTGAAAAAAGACAGAAAGGATTCTCAATTTGTGACTGACACTGAACAGGCAAAATACATTGTGGAGAGTAATTTTGCTAGAGCAAACACACCATTCAAGTTTTATTCTGGTAAGTAGTAAGATTGTTTTATTCCCTGGGAATGTCCTCGTGGAAATTTTTTTATATAAATAAACATCCATTTATAAATGAGATTTATTTACTCCTTCGGGCGCGCTGGTATATATAATATAATATCCCAATAAATATTAAGATTCCGTATGAAATCTTAAAAACATCTTTCACAAGATATCATAAATCTCAAATGATATCTTGTTCCGATCACAAAAGATAAGGATTCCGTATTGAATGTCCAGTCGGAATGATATCTTATTGGCGATGATAATAAGAATAGGGGAAATTATCCCAAAGAAATCTTTTAGCAAATGTCTTTTCAAGGACAAGAATATGATAATCGCAAATTTATCTAGGCCAATACTTCGAAATGGTATGCTTTCCAGGAGAAAAATAAGATAATCGCAATGAATAGCGAATAGCGAAGATTAAATATAGAAACGAAAAGAGTTTTCAGCTATAATATTTTTTTTAACTTCATTTATTTTTCTTTAGAAATAGTAATACAGTATACAATCCACTGCTGGGCATATCTCTGACCAATATTTTTTTGCTTCCCATTTAGTGTTGGTTTACCGACGCGGAGCCTCTAAGGTTTCAGACTTATCGTTCCTCCCATGCTGCTGGTTGGCCAAGAAAAGTCATCGTCCCATTGTGTCAGCTAATGGTTTCCCCGTGGAGTTATTCGAACTTGAATGATTAGAGCCAGCTCTGGAAACGGTCTCGTCATAGCTTTTCGGCGCCGTTAACGTTCAGATTTTCCTTAAGAAAGAAGTAGAATTAGCCATGGTCGAATCGATAAAGAGTTGTCTTTTTTTCACAGGGAATAAGGGATCAGTTTGGCTTTGGCACTATCATTTACAGAACCAGGTATTTTAAAAGCGTCTATCATCATTTCCCAGTTAGGGAAAAGGGGATGGGGAGGGTAGGGACAAGTATACTCGATTTAGTGCAGATCAACAAAATACAACAAGTGGAACTGTTAGGTTTTGTGGACTACATTTACCCACCCCACATAGTTAGTAAGAGAAGAAATTAAAAGGTGCCAAAGACAATTACAGAAAACATCACTCTCTGGATCCTTTCAAACTCTTGTGGGGCATAGGGCATTAACCACGCCGACTTTCCACCTCGTCCTGTTCGCCGCCATCGCCTTCAACTGTCTCCACGATTTGCCTAATGACTTACCCTCGACCTCAACTGATCTTCTCCAGGTGTTTCTAGGTTGTCCAACGCGGCGACTTGCATCGGTTCCCTGTGGATTCCAATCGAGGGCCTGTTTAGCAATGTTTTCCGGCCCCTTTCGGAGTGTGTGATCTATCCATTGCCACTTTCGCCTTTTTATAGAGGTGCCTATCCTGTCCTGGCCAGTAATCAACAGGAGGTTGTCGTTAGAAATGACCTCCGGCCAGCGTATGTGCAGGATGCGCCGTAGACGAAAGTTTGCAATCTATTGTAGTTGTTATCTCCCTGGTCACCTTCCAAGTTGAACAGCCATAAAGAAGCACAGATTTTATATTGGTTTCGAAGATCCTGAGTTTGGTACGTCTGGAGATGTTGTTGTATTGCCAGAAAGGAGTTAAACTGAAAAAAGCTGCCCGAGCTTTATTGATGTGAGACTGTACATCAGCATCCGCTCCACCATCTGCTGTAACTACGCTTCCGAGGTAGCAAAAATTGTCCACTTTTTCTACCGTCTGCCACGAAACACAAATTTCGCTCTGTCTTCCTGGATCCAAGCTCAAGTACTTAGTTTTGGCAGCATTGATTTTAAGCCCCGCATTGCCACTTTCGCGGTGCAGGACATCCGTCATTTGAACTAGATGATCCGATATATTTGAGAGAAGACAAATATCGTCAGCGTAATCCAGGTGTTGAAAGGTTTTCAAACAGGTTCCATCTGATACCTTTGCTCTGGTGTTCGCGAAGCGCACTGCAGAGTACGTCGTTAATGGCAATCAAAAACAATATAGGTGACAAAATGCAGCCTTGTCTCACTCTGCTATGTACCTCGAAGGGGCCTGAAAGCTTACCCTTGTGTAAGACGTGACATTGGGCTCCGACATAGGACTCCTTGATGATGGATATGATTTTATCTGGTATACCTGTCCTATGTAAAGCCTTCCAGATGTATTCCCGGTCAACGCTGTCAAACGCCTTCTCGAAATCGATGAACATGAGATGTAATGGGGATCTCCACTCTGCGGATTGTTCAATAATAATTTGGAGGGTGTTGATGTGGTCGCTACATGAAAAGCCCTCGCGAAAACCAGCCTGTTTATCGTTCAGTGTGCAGTCAACTGTTTGCTTGATCCGGTTTAAGACTATTTTTGCCATCAGTTTGGAGACTGCGGGGAGGAGGCAAATTCCATGCCAATTATTACAATCATTCAGGTTACCTTTCTTCGGGGTCTTAATAACGACGCCCTTCTTCCATATCAGAATATCCGCAGTAGCATTGATATCCGCCTTAAAGAATTCCACCGGAATTCCATATATCCCCGGGGCTTTTACCCGCTTCCATCGATTTAATAGCCAGTTAATTCCTGTTTAAATGGTGGTTTGGTATCAACTCTGGCTATTTGCGGAATGTTTTCTACTTCTAGTGAAGATGAGTTCGAATGTCCAAAGGTGTTGTTGAGGACCTCAATGAAGTGCTCTCTCCACCGTCGCAGTTGGTCAATCAGTGACCAGTAGAGACCCGTCTTTATCTTTCACGGGATGTTCAGCTGTAAAAGAACAGAAAACATAGAAACATATAATTTGAGTTTAGAACTTGTTTTGCCTCCCAGACAGTGAAACACTGGTACTCGTATAAGGGAATGCAAAAAAAAAAAAAAATATTTTAGTCTTAAAAAGAAACATTTGGAAACAATTAGTGCGTTTTCGCTTTAGTAATTAAAAACTTAAAGCGAAAATACGCTAATTAAACCATGGTTGGTGAGCATAATTGTCTTGGATTATATTGATACTTTAGTTAAAATTAAATTTAAATTTGGTTAAGCTGTAAGTAATGTAATTAAAATTTGGTTAAGCTGTAAGTAATGTTTCAGGCGGCCAAGGCCCGACGTCGGGCAGTCGCGCCACGATGATGATTATGTAAGTAATGTTTCAGTCTTCGTTTTGTAGTATCATATGATGTAAGGGTTCAAGTTTCTTGCGGTAAGGCATTAAATATCAGTAGAGATCTAATTCGATCTAGCAAGATTCTGTTGGTGTTGGCTAAAGGTGTTCTGAAATTTCCAGCAATTCGAGTGCCATGGCTGTGAACTTCTCTATTTATTGTCACGGAAACGGACGTTTTAATTTTCTTGCTAACTATCTTCCAAATATTCTTTCATCATCATCATTGTGGCGCGACAGCCCGACGTCGGGCCTTGGCCGCCTGGATCGTTGTCCTACAATTATCTCGGTCACGTGACCGCGTCCTCCAATTTTGGAAGCAAAGTAGTTGCGCGGCGTCCACACCTACTGAGCTCTCCCAACGAGATCTCGGTCGTCCTCGGTCCTCGCAGTCTCGCTCCTTTGACTCGTTCTGCATTCATTACTGTCTTTGGCATGCGATTATCGTCCATTCTTTGTACATGCCCTGCCCATTGAAGTCGTTGTAGTTTGACGATTTTCGAAACTTCCAGCTCATCGTACAGTTCATACAACTCATGGTTGTACCGGATGCGCCATCCATCTCGATCGCAAACAGCCCCGAAAATTCGCCGTAGAACCTTACGTTCAAATGTGTCTACCATGTTTCCAGAGGCTTGAGTTAGGGTCCATGCTTCGCAGCCATAGCATGGCACTGGTCGTATAATGGTTTTGTACACGCGGAGTTTCGTGTTCCTGTGCACATGGTTCGATTTCATCATGGGGAGAACCAAGAAAAAAGCCTTATTAGCTAACTGTATCCGTCGCTTGATTTCGTCAGTTTCGTTGGCGTCCCTTGACAAGTTGCAACCCAGGTATATGAAGTTGTTCACGAACTCGATGTTGAGGTCCCCCACATTGATGCTCGATTGTGCAGGTGTCCTTGTCGTCGATTGCATCATTATTTTAGTTTTACCCTCGTTGATACGTAGTCCAACTTTTGCAGCGGTATCGAGTGTATGCAGAAGTTCTTCTGCGTCGGCCAATCTTCGGGACATGATGTTGATGTCGTCGGCGTACGCTGCTAATTGTGTCGACTTGATGATTAGCGTCTTGCTGTTGTCCATATTCATAGCCCGAATAGCGTATGCTAGGTTGAATAGCGTCGGTGCCAGTCCATCGCCCTGTTTCAGACCAGTGCGTGTTTCAAATAGATCAGTAAGTCTATTCTGGATCCTGACTTGTGAGACGGAGTTGGTCATCGTCATCTTTGTCAGTCGCATTACTTTGGCACTACCAAATTGCAGAATGATGTTGTACAGTACTCCACGATCGATACTATCGTATGCCTGCTTGAAGACGACATAGCTTTGGTATACGTTTACGTTGTATTCCCAGCACTTCTGGAGTATCAGTTTGACCGTGAAGAGCTGATCGGTTGTGGAGCGACCAGGTCTAAAACCGCTTTGATATTCGCCAATGATTCGTTCTGCGTACGGTTTTTTTTTCTATTTTCCAGAATTTTCGTCGAAATTTTATAGGACGTACAAACTAGTGATATGTCCCTGTAATTCTCACACCACAGTTTATCTCCCCTTTTGTGAATTGAACAGATGATGCTTCTGCGCCAATCGTGTGGGATCACCACGTCCTCCAATACTCGCAGGAGTAATTGATGTATGGCATTAGCTAGACCCGTTCTACCGAATTTTAGCAGTTCAGCTGGAATCTCGTCAGCGCCTGGCGCTTTATTTCGTTTTAGTGACCGCAACGCGAGATCAACTTCCTCTACTGTCGGGGGTTGAATGGGTGGACCTGCATCAACAATATCGTCGAGAGCTTCTTGTGTGGGGATGTTAGATGGTAGGCTCAGAAGCTCTTCAAAATAAGAGGCCCAGCGTTTGTTAATGCTATCGGTGTCGCTGATGATGTTTCCATCCTTGTCTTAAAAAAGGCTAGTCCTGGGTTGGTAGCCGTTCTTAATTGTATTTACTAGTTTGTACGCTTGTCTGGTGTTCCTATTAGCTAAGTTTTCGTTTATATTCAGCAACTGCTCGTCAAAGTATTTACGTTTCTTACGTCTAATTATTCTATTCGATATTCGCCGTAGCTCGTCATATTTTTCCCTTCTAGCTCTGGTTCCTCGTTGAATCCATTGTCTATAGGCCTCATTTTTCGCGTCAAGTGAATTTTTGCATTCTTCGTCGAACCAGTTATTTCGCGC
Source organism: Chloromyia formosa (assembly GCA_964017055.1). Classification (NCBI taxonomy): domain Eukaryota; kingdom Metazoa; phylum Arthropoda; class Insecta; order Diptera; family Stratiomyidae; genus Chloromyia; species Chloromyia formosa. The sequence continues at coordinate 69,952,287 of OZ024813.1, read as the reverse complement.
TCGCCGGGCTTTATATCCCACGACCTTCTCTGCGACATCTCTAATGGCACCCTTGAGTTCTTCCCAGAACCAATGGACGCCTGTGTTGCTGATGTTGTGTAGCATAGGCGATAATCTTTCCTCAAGGGCGGCAGCATACACCAACGCCGTAGCATCACTCAGAAGCTTATCAACCGCAAAGATTTTCGGAGGGCTTGTAATGAACCATATTTTGGTCTGGTTGTGCTGCTTCCACCGGCAGATCTATGGCAGCACCTGATGAGTAAGGATCTGTCGGTGGTACGAAACCAGAGGCCGAGGGTCCCATTACACCTGGACCCCAATACGAGCGCGAGGGCAAGCGAGCCATCTGCCAACCATTCCATCCTTATCGCCTCATTTTTTTATTCCCCATTTTTACCTCCCTTGTTTGTGTTGTCTTCCCCAGGCCTATGAATTTTTGTTAATACGTAAAGGACAGGGGCAACGAGCGGCGAAAACCCCACTCACGTCTCCCGAACTGAGCTACAGCAAGCATAGGCCGCTGCTTAGCTCGTTGAGGAGCCTTTTTTTCGCCAGATGGCACGGCCCGACCTTCACGGTCATTATGCTACCTAAGGCTCCGTCCCCACACGGGCATTTTAGGATGCCCGCCAAACCGTCCGTTACAGGCTGATTCTCGATTGGTGCACTGAGGAAATTCTACATCTGTAGGTCGTCTCCACCAGGTGATGATCTGAGTCGCAGTTTGCTCTTCGATAGGAGCGGACATCAACCACATTAGACGCCCATCTCCTGCAAATGAGGACGTGGTCAATTTGGTTGACTGTGTGTGCGTCTGAAGATTTCCAGGTCTGCTTGTGAATGCGTCGATGCGGGAAACACGTAGAGCTTACGACTAGATTCCTGCTGCAGGCGAAGTCGATAAGTCGCTGGCCGTTGTCGTTACATTCTCCGTGGAGACTTTGGCCGCCAGTGGTCCCCCGGTGCCAACTTTCATTTCCGACTTTCGCGTTAAAGTCTCCCAGCAGCAATTTGACGTCGTTTGTTGGAAGTGAGTCGAAGAGAGTCTCAAGGCGGGCGTAGAACTCGTTTACTATAAATACTACTCCAAACTCTTTGCGGCTCGATGGTTTGCCACTTGTAAAAATTGTGTGTTTGTTTTTGTTTCCGAAAGAATAATCCTTTAGTCGTTTGCGTGGTCGTCGTTGTTGCTCCGTCCAATCCGAGGCTTTTGTTCCAGGTTTCTTGACATGGAGTGGTTTTTGCAAGGACGAGTTGTCAGCACGTCGCTTAACCCCATTCAGGGGATGAGCTCGGAAGATAGCTGCTTCAGATGGTTTAAAGGTCGCCACTCATGACCGATCACAACCACGACCAAACTTCCATCGAACCATCAAATATCATAGAACGGTGGAAATAGGGGGAATTTTTTTTCCACACGTTCTATGACATTGATGGTTCGATGGAAGTTTGGTCGTGGTTGTGCTCGTTCATGGGTGGCGACCTTTATAAACGTGCTGGAGTTCACACAACTATGTTTCAGGTCCAACTACGCAAGTAATTCCATCCTACAAAACCTGAGACGCTTAGGTGTTGGTCAGCCATTCAGACTACAGCTATCTGTCTTTTTCCAAATGTCTTATCGCTAAGACTTGGCCGTCAGCGGTTTGAAGACTGCCGTTACCAGGGGGCGCCCACGAGGAGGACTATGGAAAAGGTCTTTTACCCGAATTGATACGCAAACGAAAATAGTAGTGGATAGGTCACACATTGCGGAAGGGTCATAACTGCATTGCTGGACATGCCATAAAACGGGAATCTATTCCCAATGAAGGCAAGACCAAGAAAGTGTCCTAGAAAGTTATGGCGGCGATCTGTGGCGAAAGAGTGTGAGCTGCTGCGTCCCATTGCCCAGAACCGAGTACGATGGCGCGCAGGAGTAGTTGATGCGGTATGTCCCACTAGGGATTTAAGGAAAGGTAGTAGCAGTCGGTCGCTTGTCTGTTGGGTGCAATGCGTTAGTTACGAACTTCCTTGCAGTGATTTAACAACATTTAAAAATGGGTTTCATTTTTCTCAAACCTTTAGTTTAAGTTTAAGCGCTGTTTGTTCTCTTAGATTATATTCCACATTGAATATAATATTCTTAAGGATTGTGTATGGAAAGCGTAGCGAATCCATTCACTGAATCTTTCCTTAAATTTAAGTTTAACTAAATAATATACCTACAAATTTATTTCAGCCGATGTAGTGGTGATAGATGAAATAATTAGAAATGGTGATATGCGGTTGCCTATTTCAAATCAGCCCATTGCTATACACTGCATGAATTGCGATAATTTATTTGAAGAGGTGGATTTTCTAGCCCATATATGTGATTACGATGAAAATAAAGTTTTCGTGAAAGATGAGGAGGAGGTAGTTAAAAATGTTCCGGAGGAGCTTCCGTGCATTAGGCAACTCAGAGAGAACAATGCATTCATACGAAAATTCCTAAAGGATGAACTAAAAATTGATTTGGCACGTGCAAGCAGAAAGGATGGGCCACATGAATGTACAATATGCGAGCGAAAGTTTGTTCATGCATCCGGGTTGTCGAGGCATATGGAAAAACATGCCTTAGATTTAATTCCGACTCCAACCAATAATAGTACGAGTAGCTTGAAAGTTTTAACAAAGTGTTTACTATGCGGCCGGATATTGTTCTCAGCCGAAGAATCATTTAAACATGTAGCTGAAGATCATGAAATAATACAACAGGGCACTGAAAACGATAATAAAACAATCGAGGAAGAAGAGTTTGAAGACTTACTACCCGAAAATATTGCCAGCATAACTGAGTGTACGGCAGCACTTGTGGAGGTAAGTTCAAATAATGGGAATCTTTTCATAGGGTGATTCAATAGAAGCTTACATCTTTAATCAACTAAACAACTCAAGTTGTTAGCCCATAAGTGTAAAATGATACATAGTTGAGCAATTAAAGTTAAAAAATTCGGAGTTTGGGATACGTTACATACATTTCATTTTTGTTAGATGATGGGAGGCGAATGCTCGTCTTTTAAGGTCGACATACACAACAAGCATTTTGGTCGCGAACATGCATCGAACCACGTCAAAATCAATAGAAGTGGAATTGAGATTTTTTTCTATTGACTTTGACGATGCATGATCGCGACCAAAATGCTTGTCGTGTATGTCGACCTTTAGTCGAACGATTGTTGTTTTGGATTTGACGATGAAGATAACATCCCTTTATCAGAGCTCGTACAGGCAATGCGTACCAAGCCTGCGTTCTCGTTTTTGAGCGTTGCGGTTATTCAGCAATTCAAATGCATGTGAACAGAAAAAATCGCTCAAGAACGTGAACGCACCTAATGAAACAATTCACGTTCCTGCGGCAACCAGTTCTACGCAGCGGAGCAGCGCAGCAACGGCCAAGAGCTGCCAACCCCCTTTAACGCCAGACGCGTTGCTACTACAACAACAACATGAAGCAATTCAAGAAACATGACTGTTTGATAAGTCAAATAGAAACACGATTGTTGTTGTCAAGGGTCAACAGTTACATTTGAGCAGAAGAAATTTAGGACTGAGGCGCAAATACGATTATTAATGAAACGGATGCTGACAGTAATGAAAAATATTAGAGGAGCAAATCCAAAAATACTGTGAATACGCTAATATGATGGAGCCAGTCTGCTTGATCTTCGAACAGAAATATGTAGTGAAAAGCGAAGGTATCATACATTCCTATTTCACCGGGCGACACATCGTAGTTCGCGCCTTGACTAAGGTCGCGTTGACACGATCAAACTACGGTTTGACAAACCACCTACTTGAACGTGTCAACCCCTTGTCAAACTGGTTTGATGTCTTGTGCTTCTGTCAAACCGTAGTTGGACGGTGCTCAACTTTTCATCAAATGCTAGTTTGTCAAATCGTAGTTTGATCATGTCAACGCGCTCTAAGGCGGCTATTACACTATAAAAGTTCTTTTACAAATATCGTTTGTAAAAGATATTTTCGAAGAACTTTTCTAGTGTAATAACCGCCTAAGAAAAGATTTGCGACGTGAAGGTTGCTTGTTTCAAGGGCTTTTCTTACATGCTTGCACACATTCCCCCTTAGGCGGCTAAAATCATTTATTTAACAAAAACCTGACAACACTCCATTTTCTAAAATCCCCATTTTTCCTACTTTTTGATTTCAAGCCCCACTCTTTTAAAATCTATCTTCAAATATTCACTACGTTTAGACCGCGGGACTATCTTCGAGATCTAACTAAATCGATCTAACTCTCGACGATACGTATCGATTTAGTTAGTTTTGGACTTGGCTTATCTCTACTTGCGATGCGGAACTGGGCTAAAAAAATTGGGAATATGTCGCTGTCATCGCTAATGTTGACTCGGTGGTTGACGTTTCCTTCGTTGTCGTTTTTTTTTTGTTCGGCGTTTGCTTTGTTTGTAATTTGAGGAAAGCAGTGCATGATCACGGGCAGGAAAGTCTTTTTTTGTCGTAAAATTTATATCTGTAAAATTTATCTGTGCTGTCAACGGAGAAAGAAGAAGAAGTACCTCTCCGTATGGTCGGTATAAACACTCCACCAACTAGTACTAACACTAAAATTATTTAGTTAAATCGCCTTTTAGTTCCACGGTCTAAACGTGGCCATTACATATAGTACAAATTGTCACTTTCATATATCGTTTACATATTAACGTATAATTTTTCAGTCATATAAGGAAGACGAACGAAATGTTATCCCCCATATTAAAGTTGTCATACTTAGTGCTATATTGCAATGTGAATTCTGCGATTATTCATTTTCTGAAGTGTCTGACCTATTTAGACATGAAGCGTCGCACGATCCTTTGTGTGGTTTTGCGTGCTCTTCATGTGGAATAAGCGTTCAAACATCAAAGGATATAGTTCTTCATTGGCAAATGGAATGCGCACACGTGAAAGATCAAAACCGAAGAAATGTCATCCTGCAAAAACATCTCGTTTGCAATGTTTGCGAGAATAAATTTAACTCCCATGATCATTTATTAGATCACCGGTAAGTATAATAATGATACACTAATGTGTTTGTATAGGGTCGGTCAAAATTACCGGACACGGTCTCCACAGTGTTATCCCTTCTGCCATCCTAAGCTAAAAATATTTTAAAATTTTTTGTTTCTCTTAACTATAATAATAGTCTTTATTGCAATAATAAAAGTTACAAATTCAATACATTTTCAATACTTGCAACTCACATAAGCCAGAAGGGCATGGACGTGAGCGCTGAAATTAGACGGTTTCTTCATAAGATTCAGTTCTCCAAAGAGAGGAAGGATATTTATGTAGTCATCCATTTCAATATTCTTATTTATATTATTTATCCAATATTTTCCTTGTGCAAAATATATTATGCTAAAATATTTGTTATTTCGTTATATAATTTTGACCGCTCTAGGACATATAGTATATCCGTAATATATCTTTAGAATTTAGCTGTGTTAGCTGAGTTCAGATTTGGTCAGGTAATAAATTAAATGCTTTTGGTCCCAAAGAGGAAGCTGCGTCTGCCTAACGAATTTATTACACCTGGTCATTTCTAGGTTTTTACGAGCTTGACTATGTGTAGAATAGTTTGTGCAGCGACTAGAGAATTTCGGGAATATCGGTCTGTTAAGCCTCGAATACATATGAGCATCCGTGCGCGCACGAATGATCATATGTGTACGAGATATTTCCCCGCATGAGCGCTGTGCGAAGCTTTAGGCTGAGCGCAAGTTGGCACACGTTCGCGTGTCGCGTTCACGTGTTTTATGTCAAACGGTTTGAGTCTATGGTTTGCAACCAAAGATGCGAATCTGTCAATTTGATAGATGCTCGGCTGTTGTCGTATCACCAAATTGGATTCATTATTGTGTATTAACGCCAATAATTTAATATGAAATGTGTGTTTATGCACATCCTACTACTCCCCAGTCGTTTGTTTTGCCACTCAATTCTTACCTAATTGTCCATTTTAAAGCACAATAATGAACTCAATTTGTTGATACGACAATAGCCGAGCATTTGTCATAATGGCAGATTCGCGTCTTTGGTTGAAAACCATAGACTCAAACCGTTTGACATAAAACACGTGAACGCGACACGCGAACGTGAGCCAACATGCGCGCAGCCTTAGGTTGCAACTTCGACGAGCGGATACTTTATAACGATCCGACTGCCACTGAGTGTCGATTCTTACTACTACTTCTCTCTCGGTGACATCTGCCTTTTATAGTTGGAATTGTTTCGAGAAGGTTCCAGACTCCAGATGGCTCTAGAATCAGCTGGTACTTGTCATGGATGAATCGAGACTATGGTAGAGCTTAGTACAGTGTGTGTCGTAAGAGATACCCACTCCGCACACGCAACACTGCCTCCTCCTTAGACCTGTTTGTCCCGAACAGAAGACACCACGATGCCGCTCACGCAGCGCCATCCTTTCCCGATGCATGGTCTTCATTGTCACTGTTGGTCTCCAACGTTTCGGAACGCGACGCACCACATCATCCAGTCAGGCAGCAATTTCATCCGGTTCCTTCCAGGTCTGTCGAACCCACGAGCACATCTGTTTTCTCCGATGAGCGCTGCACAACCATGCGAAGCCACCGTTGCTGACTCTAATCGAGCGAGCTTTCAAGTTGAACCTCCTTACGCGATCAACACTCCACTGAGGACTGAGGTCGTCCTAGCCTCAGGCCATGTACACCATTCAACCGGCGTCCGAAGTCGGCGACCGACGTTGACTGCTCCATACATGAAACATTCTGTAGGGTTGGACTATTCTGCAACACCTCTGTGGTTGGACATCGCAATACCAAATTGACAGCAGTAGTACGCCGTTTGTCGCTCCTGCCGTCCATCACCACGGCGGCCCCAAACTGCGTGCAGGACGCTTCCACGTCGTCGAGAACTGGTTCCCTTGAAACCTTCGCGGACAGTCCGCCCCTAACGAATCCCGACGTTTCCAAACGTTCCAGATCGTTCCTCGAATTTCCAACCTTCTCGAATCCATCATACACGTTTCCGATCTGGGCGCCCACCCGCATCCGTTTAAACTTCATGGAGTCTCTACGAAGCTTTTCGCCGTTTAGCTTCCAGACTCCCGCAGACCGCTCCTCCAATTGTGGCCTCAAACTGTTGTCCTTCTGCGGTTGCAACTGTGTTGTCACTCTCTGCGGCGACTCTTCCAACCTCAACAACTGCTCGTTCAACTTTTCTGATTGTTCGGCCATCTTTGTTGTCGGTTCATTCAACGCCGTTGTCGTCTCATTTAGCGACTCCTCAAAACTCGCTGACCGCTCGTTCATCTGCGTTGTCATATTATTCGGCAGCTTCTCCGTGCTCGCTGACTGTTCACTATCGGTCCGGCTGTTGACTACCGCAGCGGCCTCGAGCTGTGTCCTGCATATGCACCAGGACGTTTGTCCATCGAAAGCTGACGAAGTTCACAACAGTCAATCCTGCAAATTCACAACTTCACTACAAAGTTTCTCAAAGACACAATCGCGCAACTTCCCGCCGCTTCACTTTAAAGTTTCTTGAAACTTCTCGTGCTTATTTACACCACCGTAAATATCCCGCACGACTTTCACGAAATACACAATCGCGCAAGTTCTATTCTCTCAGAACTTCCCGGCGCTTCATTTTAAAGTTTCTCGAAACGTTCCGTTTATTTACACTTCCGTAAATATACCGCACGGCTTTCACTTTTTAAATGAGCGCTCACTACACTCACGCGAATATCCCACTTCTGACACCAATTGTAATGTTTCCTTTGATGAGCGTAACCAGGTTCGTTAGATATTCTTGTGCTGAATAATGAAAACACTTCGATTGAAAAACACACACACTTTATTTACAAAACGAACTACACACGCGTAACTAACAATTAACGTCAAACTATCTCAAACTATTTGTTAACGGCGGATAACAATAACGGCTCTTCGACTTCCGAGCGGATAATTTTTAACGATCCGACTGCCACTGAGTGTTGAGTCTTACTATTTCTTCTCTCTCGGTGACATCTGCCTTTTATAGTCTTTGAAGAGAGAGTATATGAGGAAATGAAAAAGAGCGAGAGAAACGAAGCAATTCGGCACAAGTGAGGAAGTAGGAAGGGGGATAGAAATTTGACATCTCTTTTGCTCTATATGGACCGGGCGGGTGTTCCGCGGCAGAGAGACAGACTGGAATGTTATTGTTCCTATTGGAAAAGTAGGAGAGGGGATGACATCTTTCGTGCTTCCTGTGCTTTTATATAGACTGCGCGGGTGTTGCGCAGTGGAGGGCGTGTGTCTCTCTGTTTACTTTTTACGACTGGAATTGCTTCAAATAGTTTAGTGTTGAGTATATGCGGATTGCTCCTCCATAGGTATTCTCTATGTTTATAGTTGGAATTGTTTCGAGAAGATTCCAGACTCCAGATGGCTCTAGAATCAGCTGGTACTTGTCATGGATGGATCGAGACTAGTACAGTGTATAGAACTTAGTACAGTGTGTGTCGTAAGAGATACCCACTCCGTACACGCAACAATACATATTTGATTTATTTATTTTTTACAAATTTAACAAGAGTTTGTGTCCTACTAATCAGTTATGTACTAATGAGAGACCTTTCCCATTTTGACTGTTATGTTCCAGCTCGAGCTTCTAAATAATAGTATCATTTGCAAAGGACATATATGCAATATTCCCTTTTATGACAGTCGTCAGTGTGCAAAGGTCATTTATGTAGATAAGAAACAGTATAGGTCCTAAAACAGTCCTTTGAGGTACTCCACAGTCCCTCGCTACCGGAAGCGGCGCGCCTTCAAAAAGCCCTATCCAAAGACTCAGCAAACGGGGTCGGCCTTCTATTGAGACCAGACGGTTCGTATACTGAAGGTCCAGAAGGAACATTAAAGTTGCTGCTTCAGACCCATTTCCCAGGGTCCGTACTGTCTGATGGTGACCCCTGCCCAACTGCGAGGCCCCAACGGGTTCCCGTAAGCCGGGCTCGCACTTTATCGGGGGTCATCTTTGACATGGACAAAGTAAAATGGGCGATAGAATCCTTTGAGCCATTCAAAGCTCCCGGCATCTTCCCCGCTTTGTTGCAAAACAGCTTCGAGATCATAATAACTCAGCTAATCGAGCTTTTTAGGGCAAGTTACACCCTAGGGTACATACCACAACCTTGGAGGAAAATTAATGTGGTCTTCATACCCAAAGCGGGCAATAAGCCGGAACATATGCCCAAATCCTATAGACCGATTAGCTTTACTTTCTTCTTCCTTAAAACCATGGAAAAGTTGCTTGATTTGCATATCAGGCACAAGATGGAACTGTCAAGCCCCCTACATCAGATGCAATTCGCGTACACGAAGGGCAAGTTAACAGTAACCGCCTTGCATAGCCTTGTCAGTACAATCGAAAAGTCCCTCAGTGATAAGGAGATCGCGTTGTGTGCGTTTCTTGACATTGAGGGGGCTTTCGATAATACAGGCTACGAGTGCATTTCCAGAGCACTGGAACTCAGGGACATCCCGCTACCCCCCCTTTTCATACCCTTCACGGATGTGATAGGGTATATTAACTTTGTCATGAAGTTTGCAACGCACAGAAGGAAGCATCTCCGACCATATTAAACTATATATATTCTTGGTCAGTATGATGAGACGAGTCGATTAAGCTTTGTCCGTCTGTCTGTCTGTTTCTATGCAGGGACTAGCCTCAGTTTTAGAGCTATCGAGCTGAAATTTTATACAAAGCCTTCTTTCTATTGCACGCTTTATATATATCGGAACCAACGGAATCGGACTACTACGTCATATAGCTGCCATAGGAACGATCGGTCCAAAAATTCGTCTTTGTGAGAAAAGCTTTCTAAAGATATCGTTCTCAAATTTCACACTAATCAATAGTATTTTTAGATAAATCACACACCCAAATTTGGTTGAAATCGGACGACTGCGTCATATATAGGTGTCATAGGAACGACCGGTCCAAAAATTCGTCTTTGTGAGAAAAACTTTTTTTTTCTTAAGATATTATTTTCAAATTTCACACTCATCAGTAGTATCTTTAGCCAAATCACATTCCTGAATTTAGTTGAAATTGGACCACTACGTCATATATGTAGCTGTCATAGGAACGACCGGTCCAAAAATTCGTCTTTGTGGGAATAACTTTTTTATTTCTATAGATATTGTTTTCAAATTTCACATTAATCAATAGTATCTTTAGTAAAATCACATTTCCAAATTTGGTTGAAATCGGACTACTCTATCATATAGCTGTCATAGGAACGATCGTTCCAAAGCAAGTTTTTATCAGAAAAACTTTTTTATTTCTGAAGATATCTTTATGAAATTGCATATTATCCAATCATGTTGACTGCTTAGCCACGTTCCTAAATTTGATTGAAATCGGCCCACTATTTCATATACCTCTTATAGGAACAGTTAAATCGGAACAAGTTTTACTACTAATTTCAAAGTGGCAAATGTACTACAAAACACAACCTAGCCGAAGGCTAGCTTGTTAACTATGTATTTTGACCAGCCCTCACCGAGGCAAACGTCTGTCGGAAAACGGCGGAAGCAAAGTTGTACAAAGTTGTTGTAAATTAAATCAATTGGTTTAAAAATTTGGTTACAATTACGTTAATTAAAGATGCGGCAGGATTTCGCTAGGCAACCCAATTTTGCTTGTGCGTTTTGCTAGACACACGATCGTCGCATATTTTTTAGAGCACGGAGCATTTTTTGTATGTTTCTTCTTGATCGTCGCCTGCAATCGACACAAAGTGGTGCCTAGCAAAGCGTACCTTTAGACTATTAGTGAAGACCGCGTTCATCAATTTTAAATCACCCTTTATAGCTTTTAAGAGATATGTTAGTTAAAATCTTACTAACTGAATATTTAAAATATTATTCAACTAACAAAAAATTTGGCTATATGTAAATAAATATTACTCTCCCACCGACATTTTCTTAATTGAATATGCTTTTTAGAAAGCGTGGCAGTTATAGGCATATACAGGGTGTCCCATTCATGATGATAAATATTTAAATGGCAGATAGTATGGCTCATTTGCAGAAAATTAATGTACTATACAACATGAACCCTCTATCTTTAACCGTTACAGAGTTTTAGCATTTTTTTAAAAAACTGTCCAAACCCTTGACTTGTCCAGTAAATTCTAAATTTTCTAAGCCCCCAATTATTCGATCCAAGATTTGATCTTACTTTCTGAAACTACATAAAATTTCATATAAATCAACTTTTTACCGGCTAAAAAAATCACCATTATTTCAAAGATACAACCGTTCAAACTTTGAAAAAAATTTGAAATCTATTTTTCATCAAAAATCCAAATGATTATTTCGTAACGGTACTTTAAACTGACAAATCTGCAAAGTTGACAAAAGTTGCCCCATTATGTTATGTTTCGATGGGCTATAAATATTAAGGACTTAGATTTGAAAATTTGCGAATGTGGCGTTTTAAAGGTAAAAAAAACACGATTTTCATGTACAGCAAATCACATGATATGAATAAGTCTATACGAGTGCTAACAGTGCCAAATTAATGTAGCAATGTACATTGGAAATGTTTCTGGGTAAAAATACATCATAACGTACTTGCTAAGCTAACGGTTATTTTAACCGTAAATGCTTGTTATTTCTAAATCATGCTTGTATTTACTCGCAAGTTCTTCGACCCGCCAGTTTCAATTGTTGTACATAAAGTCAGTTATTATTACATAATTAATCTGTTGTTATTGTACAAATATTATAACAGGCAATAATATTAATATTGAAATTAATGCTATAATATTATAACTTCGTCCTTTGGTTGGTATAGTGTTGTTCCCGATTAGTAGATATGCAAAGGGCATATACTGATGGTGAATACGCCGATATGGTGTTTGTATATGGCGTTGCTGGAGGGAACGGATGCGAGGCAGTTCGGGAGTACAGTAGACGCTTCCCACATAGACAACTTCCGGACAGTAGGACGTTTACTAGAACGTTCCGAATTTTAAGAGAAATGGGAAAAACACCTAACCACAACACCAGCGATCAAAGCGAACGCTCACTGAGAAAAAAATCATTGTAAAAACAGCGAAAACATATATGAATTTACTATTTTCACCTATGATTTGGCGCCATTCACGTTTTTTTTTAATTCATGAATATTCAATTTTAATTCAACAGCGTGGATAATAAACGTGTCATATTGAAATCAATCGCAGGTGTATTAACTTCAAAATTGAGATATATTGGGATCAAAAGTGATACACTATTGTTTTAATGTCGTTTTCATTTCATTTTTAATATGTAAAATGTAAAAACTATTTCCCAGCGTTTTTGATTCAATAGGAATCGCCATAAATCAAAATGGGAGCAATTTTACTTCAAAACAGTCTCCATTTTCTTTTATACATGTCGCCTGTGGGTAAGAATAATGACACAAGTCAAAATCTTCAACGGTCATTAATAACTACAATTTTGATTTGATTTTTGATTTGAACATCGACTTTAAAAATGAAACAACAATTTATATTTTATTTATATACACATTTATTTCATTAAATATAATAAACATATAAATCAATGGAGATGCATACTAAACAGATAAAGAGTATTTGTAACCAAATACAGTGTTGGTAAAATGTATGACTTAGATATAACAATATATAGATATAGATATGCAGTACTATATCTATTTGATCACCATCTTTATTTATTGCCATTTTATCAGCTATATTTTCCTTTTATGAACCTTATTTAAATGAGACCCGAATGATTTGAAGTTAGTAAATAACTGCATGCAATCAGTTTGTTTACATTGTAATGTCTCTGCACTTGATAAACAATGAAAATTTTTCAAATGGTGAACCAGCAACGGAACTGAAAGAAATTGCTTCAGGCATTTGAAGCAGCGAAACATTTTTAATTTTTTTTTAAAGATTTAAGAATTTATTAGAGAATAACAACAAGTTAAAAACTGTAAAAATAAAAATAAAGTTCAATTTTCGTTTCAAACATAATCAAACATCAGATGGAAAAAAATCGACTTTCATTTCATTTGATATATTTTTTATGGATCCGCAATTATTTTTTTCATTTTCCCTTACTGGTTAAGAAATTGAATTAGTGATGAAATAGCGGGTGTGTTAACGTCGTACTTCGTTTCGATTTCAAAAAAATACTTTTGGATGAATAACCATGGACCTTGGCAAACCAATGGATATTTCAACGATAATACTTGAAAAAGTTTGAAACATGTATCCAAACTAGCAAAGAATGAGTCAAATTTGTATAGTATTTTGTTGAAATTGACATAAAATTGCGAAAGTTGCAAAATGCTACTTCCAACTACTATAATCATTGGCTGAATAGTCAAACCGCTATAAAAATACCTGGAAATCAATTCGTCAATTTGAAGTTGATAGTTATTTATTGTAGGTATCTGCAAAATCAGACTCTCTTGTGCATCTTTTATAGTCGCTTTTCGTCGGGTGCTGCCAGATTTATCCTTAAAACGGGCTGTTGGAAGAATTACAGCATTGAGGAGAGTGGTATAAATGCAGTCCTCCGAATCTAAGAGGTAATCAAGAAGGCATTTATTGAATGAAAAAATAATTTTGCAAGACAGGACTTACTTATATCGGTCGCTTGCAGAGATGTTTTAAATAATTCCTTGCAGCCTTTGTCGTTGATGTTCCTCGTGTAAAAGCATTTGATTTTGTTTTTGAACTCCGACCATTTGGAGTGTAGATGGAGTTCCTTTCCGGGATGGAGGAATTTAAAATCAATTTCGATCTGTTAGATAAAAATATGTAATACTACTCCTATCAAATTTGCGAGTAACATACCAGCTGTGGAGCCCGGGAGCCACTAAACTTAGGCCACTCTTTAAGAAATTCGATGCTTGAAGCTTTTTGATGAAGTTCTTTTTGCCGTAGAGAAAAAGTTTTCTGCCAATGGTCGCACACTTTAATCCAATCTGAGCTATCCCGCATTAATGACTCTTTAAGCCCAAGTAGTACCGAATCGTCGGTTTCTGGGATCGCAGACTCTACTACTGTTGAATTTTCTTCCAGATTGTTCTGTAACTTACGCAGCTTGGTTCTTAAATTAATGTACTTATCGTACAATTTTCCAGTTGGATTGCGCTTCGCTTTTCGAGGAATAAAGTAATAATCCTAATCAGTAAAATAAAATTAAATATAGTTTTTTTTTTATTATTTATAGGTAAAAGTTACCTTTATTTCTGTTGGAAACGTGCTTATTATTTTGTCAGCTAACAGTAAAAAGTCTGACGGGCACAATTTTTTATCGTTGTAATTAATATTTCAATGATAATGCTGACGAGATCTCGCCTATTACTTTCAACTAGAAAATTGTTGCGCTTGTAAAAATCGATAATTCCCCGACCTTTCGGCGATTCACTTAATATGGTTGCCAAATCATCCTGTTATGTTGTGAAAAAAATAAAGGAATAAAAAAAATACTCGTAAAATAAAATGTTTATAAATATATGTATAAAGTAATTATCTAAAAGTCGAGATATCATCAGTCTTATAGGATTAGTGTTGCTTCACATGATACGTCCACACGTCGCTTATGGGCGTACCAACGAAGGGCTTTAACATAGGCTCAAATGAAGACTTTCACATGATCAGTTCATACGCCAGTACGCCCGGGTAATAAAAACATTCATGTGATAGTTTCCATTTGAGCCCACGTTAAAGCCGTACGCCGGTACGCCCAAACACGACGTATGGACGCATCATGTAGAAGCTCTCATTAAACCCTGTACTTCTGGTCAGCTCCGTCCTATGCCAAAAACCTTTGCGTGTAATGGCACTTACCTTTAAAATTGATTGAAATTCATCCACGGAGCTTGCACGAGGTGATGACTCAAAGCTTGTGCCGGCTACACTTTTGATCCACGACACTACCTTAGAATTTAACGAAACTGTTTCCTCGTCAATGTTAAACTAGAAAACAAATACATACCGGCATAAGCAATTCGTTTTGAAATTAAATTTCAATGGAAATATATACTTTTTCCTTTTTCCATAAGAACAAGCGTTCCCGGAATTCGGCACGCAGTCCTATATTTTTGATTGCGTCTTTAATGTCTTCTTTGGATAGGTATCTCAAACTTCTATATGTGATACCCGCATCTATAGTATTCAATTGCTCAATAAAAACACATAAACATCACATCACAGTTACAAACTTTTAAGTTCTGCTTCCAATACTAAAAGATCCCACTGTTGCAGGAGATCATGAAATTCTTGATCAAAAGATTGATCATCTTCCTCCAGTGGTAGTATATGCACATACGTGCCGTTTTCAAATAAGCAACCCGACAAATTTTCCGAGATACTCATATCGAATCACTAATCACGAGAAAATTCCGTTTTTAATTACGTATTTAATACGAGAAAGTTCCGTCTTCGACTAATCAACACTCACGGCGCACAATGCACTTATCCAATAACTTCAAAAGAAATTTTGTTGAGGACCAACTTTGAATTATTCATGATAGCTTTTGTTTCAACAAGGGCACGTATTTAATGTTGAAAACGTATTAAATGTCACTATTTTCAAATTTAGAATAAAATTATTTTACTTTACAAACAGTAAGTGTTTATTTGTTGACGATAAAATCAAATATGAGCCATTTAAAAACAAAAGTGATTGGCTTTGTTTACTCATAACGGACAAAAAAATAGCCATGAAACTATGAGTTTAAGTGGAAATGATTTGAAACGTACGTGGAATTATTCAAATCAAACTTATTTGGTATTTATTTTTACAATTTAGACTCATTTTGCAACATTTTTGATTTAAAGTAGTTCTTATTACATTTTAAGTGCTCAAATTTTTCTGAGTGCTCGACATGGAATCAAGACGAGATCCTTAGGCACTTTGATGCGAACCCCGGTTCGAGCACGCGATGGGCTGGACTTCAACTGAATGTCCCGCGTATGGCGGTTCAGCGGACACTCCACGTCGACGAACAGTATCCGTATCACTTAGCACAGGTTCAGGATCTATTACCTGCAGATTTTGAAAGGAGGACGACCTTCTGTAGGTGGTTTTTGGATAAAACTGCAACAGATCGGCATTTTCCGAGGAAAGTGTTATGGACGGATGAAGCAACATTTACACGGAGTGGCGTGTTTAATTCGCGGAATACGCATATCTGGGCTCACCAGAACCCCCACGCAACTCGAACTTCTAGATACTAGCATGAATTAAGGGTGAATGTTTGGATAGGTGTTTTCGGGGACCACCTTTCCGAACCATAATTCTTCCTGAACGACTGAATTCATCCGCGTTTCATAACGTGTTGGAGACTGATGTCGGCCCGAATTTGCTCGATGGTATTGCGATTGCAGAACGACCTGAAATTTAGTGGCAGATGGACGGATGTCCTGCCCATAACGGAAGAGTTATCATGGAGTTTCTTCATAACGAATTCCACAAAAAGTGGATCGGACGATATGGGCCTATTGCACGGCCTGCTAGAAGTCCTGATTTAACTCCTCTCTACTTTTATATTTGGGGAACATTGAAAAATGAGGTTTATAACGAACCCATCACGTCGCGGGAACATCTGATTCGGAAAATTGAAACGGCATGCAGCGATTTGACAGAAAAAACGGAAGAAGTTCTCCGGGCTGTCGCATCAGTTGTCAAAAGATATCAAGCTTGTATCCAACACGAACAATATTTGTAGTTTTCACTTTGGATGTGATTTGAATTCCTTTGTCATTAGTTTTGCTTCTTTTCCGTTATTTCAAAGTATTTTCAAAGTTTGAACGGTTGTATCTTTGAAATAATGGTGATTTTTTTAACCGGTAAAAAGTTTATTTATATGAAATTTTATGTTGTTTCAGAAAGTAAGATCAAATCTTGGATCGAATAATTGGGGGCTTAGAAAATTTAGAATTTGTTGGACAAGTCAAGGGTTTGGACAGTTTTTTTTTAAATGCTATAACTCTGTAACGATTAAAGATAGAGGGTTCATGTTGTGTAGTACATTAATTTTCTGCAAATGAGCCATACTATCTACCATTTAAATATTTACCATCATGAATGGGACACCCTGTATAGAGTGAACACCTTTTCCCGAGCGAATGTCCATTTTTTGCAGAGCAATTTTCGCTATGTGACCCCTTTTGCCCGAGCTAATTGCGGTAATGGTCGGCACGGACTCTCGAAGCAAACGGTTCGCGACCATGATGCAAACACCTCAATTTCATGAAACGTGCGGAAAAAAAATCTCCTTCCTTTCCCTCACCGTTTCGGCCATTACTGAAATATTTTTATGATATATCCGGTATATTTCGAAGCTTCGGTACAGTACTGGAATTTTCGGTACAGTTGGCCACCCTAGGAATATAAGTTCACAAGTCCCTGCGCGGCTTCTATTATTTCTTAGCTTAACTTCCTGCTTCCGGGTTTAAGGCATTGAGATCTTAAAGCAACATTTAACGAAACGCAGGTTGGTCCGAATTGCAAAATTGTTTGAAGAATCAAAAAATGTATGCAGGATAAGCCAATATTCACAGCTCGTCGCCTTGCCAACGAAAAATGTCGAACCCATAGACAGAAAACGTGCATAGTCACTGAAGTTGAAGATAAGTTGATTGATGATCACTGGTATATATACAATTAATAAAGAATTATATTCACTATCCAGCTATATTTAATTATTTATTTTACGATGAAGACAACGTTTCGCATTATTTATGCATTTTCAAGTCTAAATAAATTCAAGATTATAATCAATAAATTATTAATATAATTTTATAACATAGAAAGAAATTACCTATACATTTATCGAGAAAATATATAATAAAGAACTGTCCATACAAATTAAAATAATTATTATAATGGTAATAGTTGAAATTATATAGACAAAAATTGATATATATTATATATTAAATATTTAGTTGTCAAAATGTTTTAATCAGGTAACTTTAATTAAAATTATTAAATATTACATTATATTTTTTAGTTGATTCATCTAACTCGGATCTTGAATTATTGAATTATTAAAATTTTGGTTAATATAAATTGCTTCTTTTATACGGATTTTATTCTTGTTACGATCTTTATCTATAATTACAGTGTTATCAAAATCCATGGTGTGTTTATCAATCATTTGATGTTTTATTAAAATAGAATTAGGATTATTATTAATCCTATAAGTACTCTGGTGTTCTTTAAGTCTTGTATTTAATTGCCTAATAGTGGATCCATAATAAGCAGTATTTAAATTAATAATTAATTAATAATAATCCTAATTCTATTTTAATAAAACATCAAATGATTGATAAACACACCATGGATTTTGATAACACTGTAATTATAGATAAAGATCGTAACAAGAATAAAATCCGTATAAAAGAAGCAATTTATATTAACCAAAATTTTAATAATTCACTAAATTCAAGATCCGAGTTAGATGAATCAACTAAAAAATATAATGTAATATTTAATAATTTTAATTAAAGTTACCTGATTAAAACATTTTGACAACTAAATATTTAATATATAATATATATCAATTTTTGTCTATATAATTTCAACTATTACCATTATAATAATTATTTTAATTTGTATGGACAGTTCTTTATTATATATTTTCTCGATAAATGTATAGGTAATTTCTTTCTATGTTATAAAATTATATTAATAATTTATTGATTATAATCTTGAATTTATTTAGACTTGAAAATGCATAAATAATGCGAAACGTTGTCTTCATCGTAAAATAAATAATTAAATATAGCTGGATAGTGAATATAATTCTTTATTAACTGAAGTTGAAGAGTAATAAATATTTACACTTAAAATTCAAATAATAATATTTTGTTTATTCTTCGGATTTTGTTTTGTAAGATACTAAATTAATAGTATGCAGATTGTTCAAATCGGAAGGGGGAGGGGTAATCTGCGTGTCCGTTTAGAACTCTGTTAAGTCAAAGTAAAGGATACTACTACTCAATTTCGATTTTTCAGAGTATTTATCAATTGCAAGTACAAAATAACAGAAAACAGTAATTCTAGTGTTAGTTGTTGTCAATGTGTATTACGGTTGTGTATTACTACTATTAGATAAGTTATTAGGATTTTTATAATTGGCACTGAGCTTATGTATAAATAGAATCAGATTTCAAAAGTTACCTTTTTTGAATTTCATATTTTTATACGAAACAAACCACCTAACCAACCTTTATTTTCAGTTATTCATCATATCATCTATTCCCTCGTCTGAGTAAAGATTCAGGAAAAATGCTGGTTGGATGTGAATATTGTGGCGCATTTCACGAAACCGCTAAATCACTTTTAAAACATTATGAAGAGAATCACGCAAAAAAGACAAAAAGGGAGACGACAACTAGATATCGGCAATATCTATGCGATGTATGCGGAAAATCATACACCCAATCGAGCCATCTCTGGCAACACTTAAGGTTTCATAGAGGTTCGTGTTTTAAAGTCAATTAATGCATAGGTGTTTTATCGCAAAATACTACATTAATATTCCAATCACATTTCAGGTGTGAAACCATTCGCATGCAAGGAAATTGGATGCAATCGACGGTTTACAATTCGACCCGACCTTAATGATCATATACGTAAATGCCATACTGGAGAACGACCATATCATTGCCTTGTATGCGGAAAAAGATTCCTGACCGGCTCAGTGTTTTATCAACACAGGTTAATTCATCGTGGCGAAAGGCGCTATGGATGCGAAGAATGTGGCAAACGTTTCTATCGTGCTGATGCACTAAAAAATCATCAGCGAATTCATACTGGAGAAAAACCATACAATTGTATGTACTGTAATAAAAACTTTAGACAACGAGGAGATCGAGATAAACACATAAAAGCACGGCATGCAAATTGGGATGTGAATACTCGAAGACTAGCTGCAAATTCAAAAGAGGGCATTCAAAATGCCGGAGAAGTTGTCTATGTAGGTAATGTAGCATTCCCTACGAGTATGTTTAAACCGATCATACGTGATATTGACGAAAATATTAATTGAGAGTAATACATAATTAAATGATTTACCAGCAGTTTTCAGAACATGTATTTTATTGAAAGAAAAAAAAATTTAGAGCAACATTTATAATTTTATAACTAAATTAAAATAAACATTTATCATTAATTATTCGAACAATTATTTGCTATCCAAATATAACACACAACCGACGATTTACGTTGCTCCTGTAAAATACCAAGTTGGCGTAACATTGCGATTCGAGTGCACATCTTCTTGTCAACGGTTTTTTCTAATTTTCGAGAAATATCACCCTGGGTTATGAACTTTTGACCTGTGAAAAAAGGAATATTGTATTTGTATTGCTTTCCACTTGTAATTCAATAAGAGCGTTCTTTTTTAAAATAATTGAACTTGGATAAATCAGTCTAAATGACTAATTTGCATCCTATTCTATTCGTTAATTGCTACTACTACTTTGCATTAATCCCTCGTGGGGCATAGCGGATCAACTACTCCTGCCGGCCATCATACTCGGTTCTGGGCAATGGGACGCATCTGCCCACACGACTTACCCAAAGACTCATACTCTATCGTCACAGATCGCCTCTGGCGCAAAGCACTATCGCTGCCATCTACAGAAAGCAATATGCTCTCGCAACCGGTACACATCCGAAAATGCATATTCCAAGAGGACTCTTTGAGTCCTCTCTGGTTCTGCATCACTTTTGAATTCGACTAAACAGTGCGGCTATTCGATCAAGCATGGTCTTCTTGGAATATTTCCAAATTCGAGCTGACTCACCTGATGTACTTAGATGACATCACACTATACTCGGGAAGTGACGCACATCTTAAAAGTCTGCTGCGGATAACCGAAAATTGCAGCCGTGACGGACGGATGGACTTCGGATTTAACAAATGTCGAATCCGCGCCATTCGCAAAGGGGTTCATGCACCGCATCCCGGCTTCACTTTGGATAATATCCACATAGATGTCGGAAGCAGACTTTTACAAATACTTAGAAGTTCTGCAAAGTGAACACACCAGTATTGATGTCTTGAGAGATCCACTGTTGATTGAGTTCTGGCGCAGGGTGGAATTGGTGTTTAAATCCAATTTATCCGGAAGGGACAAAATAAGTGCGATCAACCTACATAAATGCTATTCCTCCACCTGTAAATTCGGAACAGCACCGTGGTCTGTCACATCTTTGGCAAATATCGATCGGGGGGTACGCGTTTTAATGTCCAATTCCGAATGCTACATCCAAAATCGTCAGTGGAGCAAATGTATCTACGTGTCGTGACATCGGAGGTAGAGGTTTGGTGGACATTGCTAATTTACACCATCAGTAAGTTAACTCACTTCGCACTTATTTCAGAGGCAAAGCAACATCCAGTCCTCTGCATGTTGTTGTCTGCAAAGCCGACGATGGTTTGACTCCGCTCAATTTAAAGAAACAGAAGATCGCTAAATGGAAGGCAAAGGCAATGCAGCCATTTGCGAGCAGGGTACCTCTTTGCCGAAACAGAAGGATCAATGGTTGCCATTCAGAATGGCGTGGTCCCCATTCGCACATATCTTAAACATATACGCCAACGGGTGGATGATGACCTATGCAAAATATGTGGGTCCACTTGACCATCTCATCTCTGGCTGTTCTGCAATGGTACCGGTAGAGTACACGGACAGACATAAAGCTGTATGCCAGGTAATCTACCAACACCTCGCATACAAGCACGGGTTGAGCAATGAGACCCATCTGATCTACCAGTACATTCCACAAGCCACTTTACAATGTACTCAGATCGCCAGGTGAACACTGATCACCTGGTCGCCCACAATAAACCCAACGTACTCCTGGTCGACAAGACGTCGAGAGAAAACATGCGGAGAAAAGGGCGAACTATGTTACGACCCGCATTCATTCACATCGTAAATCTGAGAAATTACAAATTCAATCAAAAATGTCTGGCTAGTACAATTGTACTTTTCAGCTAAGAATGACACTCTTCTGTTTCCATTCTCTACTCTCGCTGGTAGAGCAACCATAAAAAAGAAACATTAGGAAAAATCGGAAGACCTTCTCGGGGAAGGTTTTAGAAGGTTGTAAAGGACGTTGGAGACACCCGAAGGTGTCAACGGGGACGGAGCCATTTTGACCGTTAAGGTCCGGTAGTGACAGCTGCCAAAGTTGACAGCTGCCGAACGTGGCTCCTCAACGAGCTAAGCAGCGGCCTGTGCTTGCTGTAGCTCAGTTCGGGAGATATGGGCGGGGTTTTTGCCGCTCGCTGCCCCGGTCCATACATATTAATAAGGGATTCACAGGCCTGGGGAAGACAACACAACACGGGGTATAAAATTTGGGGAAAATAGAGGAAGCGTGGCGTCAGCCAGCGCAGGTGCCATCTTCTCTGTGCTCCAGGGCCCAGATGGCGATGGGCCCCGGCCTACTAAACCCGCTGAAAGATAAACAAAAAAAAAACCCGACCTTGAGGCCCCCTTGGCCGAAGTAGAAAAAATGTGATTGGGGCCTCCCATAGCGAACACAGAGATGAGGCCTCTTACCTCATCTCAGCCAACCTGAAAGGGTACCGGGGTATTCCTTGAAGGAAAACACTGATATTTACTGCCAGGTATACATTATTATTTCTGCGTTCACCTTTTTTTTTTTTTACAAACAAAGAAAATACACTATTTTGCGTTCAAAAGAAAAAGAATCGAGGAAGCACGACCAATAGCAAAGAAAAGTATCATAAAAATTTCAATAATAACACAACAAACATATTGTAGAACTTACCCCGCATCCTCGATGGCCATCGCGAATCAGGATCGCAAAAATTAAAAAAAAAAAGAATTCCGACAATATTATTACAAACAACAACAAAAAATGTAAACAAAATGAACGCAAGCACTAAATATTAAGCATAATTAGCTGGATGAGGTAGACCGGAATCCGGTACGGCTGTTGCTGCGATGCTGTTGTTGTTGCTTCGATGATGTGGATTATAGCGAGTTCTTACATAACTTAGGAACACAGACCGTCATGAACAAAAAAAAATCGAAAATTTTTTTTTCAGAGTGACACTTTTTTTGTGGCACACACTGTGCATTGGTTTTATACGGCACTCTCAACCGACTGTACGATGGACAACACGGACGCGAAG
The DNA here is from genome assembly GCA_964017055.1 of Chloromyia formosa. Lineage (NCBI taxonomy): Eukaryota > Metazoa > Arthropoda > Insecta > Diptera > Stratiomyidae > Chloromyia > Chloromyia formosa. The sequence goes on along the minus strand of OZ024813.1, from coordinate 69,929,058 downwards.
GAACAAACGAGATCCAACACGAACTAGGGCTTCAGTGTTGGCTGCTGCTGTTGATGGATTTCGCCCGGGGTTTTTAGCACACGGTCGGGAACGCAGTCGCGGGCAAATCGAGTGCTTCTAACATAAAAGGGAGCGCTTGGCGGGTGGCGGAATACACTGCAAAAAGGCGACAATAATCGTGGGGCGGTACACATTTAACAGCGACAGTGGCGCTTGTCGGGAGGCGGAGTAACCCTTCTCTGGGGAAAACTGCGAGCTTCAAACACTCAATTGGGACCCCTGGCACTCCAAAAAAAAAGAAAACGCGCCGCATGAACTTTTTTTTTGTTTGAGCACTTTTCGGGCGTTGGATTTTGCCGCAATTTCCACTTTTGACGGCTTTTTCCTTTTTTTTCACTGCCGCAATACACTTCTCGGCTACGACACGATTTTTGCACAATCGAACACTCGGGGTCGGAATTGCGAGTTTCCAGCGAGAAACATTGCCGCACGAAATGGACAAAAGGCTCCTTTCAAATTCGGCCCGAAATTCAAATTCTTTTTGTATTTTTTTGGTATTTTATTATTTTTGGCAACGACGTCCTCCCGTGCTCGGCGGCGTTTCAAGTCGGACTCCCCTTTTCTCACCCGTTCCAACTTCGTCGTTTTCCCCATTCCTGTCCATTCCACCGCATTTTCGCGCCAAAAATTGGCTTCACCAATCGGGTGTTTTACTCACCCCTGAACATTTGGTTGCAGCGGTTCTGGCCAATTCTAACCCATAAATGCCTACTTTTGAATTCGTAACGATTTTCCACAAATGTAAATGATTTGAAGTAAATTCAAATTAAATACATTTGTGAAAAACACACAATTTCAAAAATAGACACTTATGTGTCAGATTTGGTCCGTTACAGGGCAGCTTCTGCTTCGCGGCTTGCCAAGTAGAAGAAGCTGAGGTACTTTAACGCCGTATGTCCTTGGCGTGATAGACACCAACTGTTTTGCCTTGCAGGTCCGACAACAGGTAGCGGTTATTACCCACTTTTTTAACAACGCGACTCTTGATGAACTTGAAGTCCAGCTTGGAGTTGTAGTGAGCCGCCGCATCGCTCTGCGCAAAACTTCGGCGGAACACTTCATCTCCAGGCTGGAATTCAACCACACGAGAGCGCGTGTTGTAGTGAGCCGAATTTTTCGCGTGGGCCGCTCGCAGGTTTTCTTGAACCTGTTGTCGGAGAACTGCAAGTTTATCGCAAGAGCTGGCCGTGACAGTTGGATCCCCCAGCAAACTCAGCTTCCGCAGTAGCTCATAGGTCTTCCCATGGGTGACCATTGCCTGACCAAAGGTGACGAGATATGGTGACGAATTAATGGCGGCATGATGTGCAGATCTCAATGCGCAGTTGATAGCCGACAGTCTCTCGTCCCAATTCCGTTGATCTGGATCGATATATGCTCGTATTGCCGCCACAATAGAACGGTTAACGCGTTCAGATGCATTCGCTTGTGGCGAATAAAGAGCGGTATAGAGATGATTAACGCCATATCGATCCAGCAGGGAATTGAAGACGTGAGACTTAAATTGCACGCCATTATCCGTCACTATCGTCTCAGGAACCCCGAAAACATGGAAAATCCTAGTCTCGAGCCAACTGGTCAGAATCCCAGCTTTGAACTTTTTAATAGGCTCTACGAAAGAGAACTTGGATAAATGGTCCACTAAAACTATCGTGCCCACATTACCTGACTTGGACCTAGGGAAAGGACCTAACAGATCCATGTACAATCGCTGGAACACCCGATCGGAGGTGAATTGGCCTTCCATAGGTGGTCGAAGGCATTGGTTCGGAGCTTTGGTGGACTTACAAATATCACAAGACAACACATATTCTTTGACCTGTTTGACCATCTTCGGCCAAAAGAATAGTGCACGAAGGCGTCTGAGTGTCTTAGTGATACCGCCATGAGCGCTCAAGGGATGGTCATGCGCTCTTACAAGCAAGTCCAACCGTAGCTCCTCTGGAACCCAAAGTTTCCAGGATAATTGCTCCTGCAATTCATCTCCGGTCGCGTACTCAGTTCGTTTGTACACGAATCCATTAGATACCTTTAAGTCTGGGAGTTGATGTTGATGCAAGGTAATGTGGTCGATAAGGTCTAGATATTTTGGTGACCGGAAGTGTGGAGAATCCAAGTCCACTTCCACAGAGTCATCAAACGGGTCGCTCAAAGCCAAAGATTCTGAACAGTGGACTCGAGACAAGGTATCAGGGACGACGATTTGGCTACCTTTTCGGTGGACTATGGAAAACTTAAACCCCTGTAGTTTAAGGGCCCATCGAGCCAATCGGCCATTTAGATCCGATTGATTCATTAGCCACTTCAGTGAAGCGTGATCAGTGACGACCGTAAATTCTTGACCCTCCACGTACGCGCGGAATTTTTTTACAGCGTGGACCGCCGCTAAACATTCCTGCTCCGTGACAGTATAATTTCGCTGGGCAGAATTAAGCTTCTTCGACATATAAGCGATAGGCACTTCAGCGTCTTCATCGATGGTTTGTGTCAGCACAGCCCCAATGCCGTCCTGGCTTGCATCGCAATGTATTGCGAATGGACGCGAAAAGTCTGGGCTGTGCAACACCGGTGCCTTAGTTAAGCTATCTTTAAGCGCATTAAATGCCGAAGAACCTTCATCTGTCCAGACGAAACCACGGTTCTTGCGGAGCATATCTGTTAGCGGGGCCGAAATGGCGGCGTAATTATGGACGAATCGCCGATACCAACCGCACATACCCAGGAATCGACGCAGTTGTCTAACAGTCTTGGGTTTGGGAAAGTCAGTTATTGCGCGAATTTTGTCGGAGTCAGTCCCGATGGTTCCGTGACCGATTACATGACCCAGATAAGAGACTTCCTTCATGACAAACTTACTCTTCTCTATATTCAAGGTCAGCCCTGCCTTTCTCATGCAGAAGGCTACTTCCTCCAGTAGCTTGAGGTGTTCTTCAAAAGATGACGTAATCACCAATAGATCATCCAAGTAGACAAACACTTGGTGTCGCAAGTGCGCTGGAATGACGTGGTCCATTAGCCGTTGCATCGTTTGCGGGGCGTTACAAAGCCCAAAAGGCATTGTAACGAATTGATACAACGGTCTACCGGGGACGGTGAAGGCAGTCTTATCCTTTGACGCCGCATCGAGTGGAATCTGCCAAAACGCATCTTTCAAGTCCAAACTCGAGATGAATTTGGCCTTTGGGAGGCGGCTCAGAATTCCGTCAATGAGTGGCAAAGGATAAGCGTCCTTCAACGTCACCTCGTTGACCCTACGTGCATCCAGGCACAAGCGAACCTTATTAGGTTTGACTACAAGGGTGACGGGTGATGACCAAGCGCTTTGAGATTCCTCAATGACACCCATTGCAAGCATCCGATCGATTTCTGCATGGAGAAGCTTTTCGACGGCGGGAGAGATCGCATAGTATCTCTGCTTAATAGGCTTGCTGCCTCCGACGTCGATGGCGTGTGATATTAAGTTTGTACGCCCTAAGCCTTCCGCAGAAAAGGATGGAAATCTTGCAATGACTGCATTGAGGCTAGCTTGTTCAGACGCGGTCAATGGATGTTGGTTGACTCCGCGTTCAAGAGGTTCCAGAGACAAAGCTGCCGAATATAGAGAGTCATTGAAAAGTGCAGGAGCAAGCTCAAATCTGCGCACGAAATCGATTCCGAGGTAGAGATTCTGGCTGAGGGTGGGCATAATAAGAAACTCGATGGTTTCTGTGCGCCCTCTAAAGGTGACAGTAGTCGAAATTTTCCCTACTGCAGAATGACGAGTGCCATCAGCAGTTGTTACCCCCATCCGGAATCTCTCCCAAGGTTGATTGGGTGCCGCCAGGAATTTCTTCGCAAAATCCGACGCAATAACACTGCATGACGCTCCCGTATCAATCAGGCCACTCACTAAGGTATCAAGCATGAAAACCTCAGCGTATGGTCTAACATCATCACGAGGGCGGTCTAAAAGAATACCAGAGCAACGTCGACGATTGGCCAAAACGTTACGCCAGAACTTACGTAAGCGTAAAGTTGAACGTTTTGGACGACATGGTTTTAGTTCGTCGGCGCTGAAAATTCGACGACGAGCTGACTGATATTCTTTCACACGTTCATGCAGTGGCTTATGACTGTAATGGATTGGAACTGCGTTCGATTCAGAAGCAGATGGTAAGACACGGATGGAAGGTGAAGAATTCACGGTAGTTCCTGCGATCGCCTGAGTTGACAATGAATCATTCGGATCCAAATGATTTTGCTTGCGAGGTAAAATCCGCAAGTTCGGGGTTTCAGTCGAAGCATCAGGTTTAGACAAATCAGGTGAAGACGTAGTAGGTATATTGGACAAATCAGATGTTGAAAAACCGGATTGCTTGGAAGAAACCAGGATATTCTGTTCCTGGCAAGAGTTTCCGGCGTCTATAACTGCAGGGTTTATTTGTTGGTATTGATCGAAGGCGGGTTGCTCTGCACTTCCTTGGGAGATCTCTGGTGTTGTTGAGATCTCCGGCGATCCTGGTTTTTTGCACAGCGGGGACAACGTGGTTTGTAGACCCCGGAGGCTCCGCAACCGAAACAGAATACCCTGGGCTCTGCCTTGCAATCGGCATATGTGTGTCCGGGTTTCAAACAATTCCAGCAAGTGGCATTAGGTTTCAATTCCTCCACTCCAGAACTTGGTTCCCCTTCCTGTTCCGAAGAATCATCAGGCTCTAATTCCCCAACTCTCCGACGAGGAGGTTGACTCACATCCCGCGAAGAACCCCACTGCTTTACGCGTCTCTCTACGTTTTCTTGCTTCCTAACGCTCAATCTGAGGTCACGAAGCGAATGTATATTTGCTTGAGCGAGATGTTCCGCTAAGTAGGGGCGCAGGTTTCTTCGCACGATGCGAGTCAGCTCCCCGTCCGAAAGCTTGAAGGACATCCTATCGTGAATTCTTAAGATGCTTTCTACAAAAGCATCGTAAGGCTCACCGGACCTTTGGCGACGATTCCTCATTTCGTCGAGAAGGTCATCGTCATCGTACATGTCCCCATACTGCTCCTTAAGAGCTTCTTTTAAAGACTCCCACGTATACCGATTGCTACAGCTGCCAGCAAATCGGCGGAACCAGGTTACCGCATCCTTCTCGAATAGGAGGTGTGCACAAAGGCACAACTGATCGTAATCACCTCCTAATGTGCGGTCAGTGAAGAGTTCAACCTGACGGATGAACTCATCCACTGCCTCTCCATTGAACCGGAGACCCCAGTCAGAAATAATCCGGAATACTCTTCCGACTGGCGCTGCGGACACCTGATTCCGCTGATTCGCAGACTCAGCAGGAGAAACTGACATATGTGGACCCGAATTCGAGGCAGGTAATGAGGCCGGTGCAGGCATCTGCTGACGGATTGCCTGGTCGATGTATTCCTTCAGTGAGTCTAGAAGACCCTGATGAAGGTCCGGAAGAGGTTGAGGAACCGGATTTCCAAGATTAAAGTGGAAACCTCCAGCTCCCTGCTGAAATGTTTTTGGCAAAGCCTGGGCACCCTCTGCATCTTGAAATGGTGCTAATGGTTGGTGGGCTGGCGTGTGGAATGTTGCCGGTCGTTGAGTCTCAAACACAGGGTCTCCGATGGGATTTTGTTCGGCGGTAGGAGTATTTGGTGGAGTCGGCGAAGAATCAGGTCGTGCCTGACTCCTTGTTTGAATCCCCTGTTTCGGCACGGCACCTCGCCCGCGAGCCCCGAGTGAGTATGGTGTATGTCTCAACGGCATTTTAGAGATTCTATCCGTGAATAAATAATAAATAAATACATTGATATACTATATGTGCCCGTAATAAATAAACTTGTTGCTAACCCACACTACAATACCACAAATGGATGATTAAATAATTGAACTAACTAATACTAGCAAAAATTAACAAAAATAGCTACCTAAAAAAAATATTGCATGTAAATTTTAACTACCCAGCTACTTTAAAGAAAACCTAGCTAATAATAATAATAATAAATATATACATAAATAATTAGATAAATAAATAATCTATACTAACTACACCTAACGAATAAGTAAATAACATATGCTACCTAAACCTAATGAAAGAATAAATAATTAAATAACAAAACTTAAATCGTAAGCCGATAAACTAGATTCTAACTAAGGGCTAATCAAATCTAACTAATAATAAGCGGATAAATATATTTGAAATATGTATATGTATCTAAATAAATATAAAAGTAAGCTAATATAAATAGTTTTTTTTTTTCTTACAGCAAACGAATTGCCATGACCAAAACAAAGCAAAAAGTCGACGGCTCCCTATATTCTATCAAACAGGTTCCTTACGACAAAAAAAATATACCACAACATGCGATTGCCTCCTAAAACGCTACCCACTGATAAGCAGAACAAAAAGTAAACAACCAAATCGAAACAAAAATATTGTTATCAGCAGGTATACTGTTTTCAATTTCCCACAAAAAAAAATAACAGTGCTAGAGATAGAGTAATGCTGATTTAAGAACAGGTATCGCATAGAATCAATACCTAGGCAATCGGAACCGAAAACACGTAATGGCTAAAACAATGCAATTGATATGGAATGTAATGCAGCATCAACAGCAACAACAACACTTTGTACCGAACCGAGAACCGCCAATAATTAAATTACGTTGACGATAACAGCAACGATCACAGTATGTGCAGCAAAAATGGACGATATATATTTTTATTTCTCGACAAAAAAAAACAATAGAAACGATAATCAAAGATAATGTTTTCCTTCTCAGAATCCCCCTTTCCCATTCCAGGTTGGTGTCCGCTATTATTTGTGGAGCATATGAGATGCCGAAACAGAGAAAAAGAAAAAAAAAATAAAGGCACCTGAGCTAGCCGGCAACCGGGGATAAAAATGAGAACAAATAAGAAAAATTAGCAAAATGTATTTACCGTTTTCATCGATGAGACATAGCTGTTTCCAACGAATCATGATTGGTCGCGTAATTGCACAAGTTGCATATAACTATCGTATTTCCAATCATGATCCATTGGTAACCGCTAATGTATCTTAGGGATGAAAACAGAAATATTGAAATTGAATTAAGTATTCGATTATTTGAAAGGTCGGTCCGTTCAAACAGAAAGGTACCAAGGACACTTCAAAGAAACTGGGATAGATTTCCAGAGAACCTCAAGGAGTCAGTAATTCTCCAGGTTCTTTGAAGGCCTTTGGTACGTGGCAAAAGCCACCAGACAAAATACAAAGAACGGACCGCCTTGTAAAAACTGAAGCTAAAAGGAAACGCTACGTTAAGGATAGGAATGCTACAGAAGGATAGGAGTTGCACAGCTACCAGAAGGGAATATACGTGAAGTATAGCGGCTAAGTCCTATGTCTTAGAACTGGTAGCCTTAATGTGCGTTGGGAGCGCCACTTGGTATAAGGACTAAAAATAAATTTTTAGCCCTTTACCGGACCAAAGTGGGCCCCTTATGTTGGGCGCCAAATATGTAAAGGACGTTGGAGACACCCGAAGGTGTCAACGGGGACGGAGCCATTTTGACCGTTAAGGTCCGGTAGTGACAGCTGCCAAAGTTGACAGCTGCCGAACGTGGCTCCTCAACGAGCTAAGCAGCGGCCTGTGCTTGCTGTAGCTCAGTTCGGGAGATATGGGCGGGGTTTTTGCCGCTCGCTGCCCCGGTCCATACATATTAATAAGGGATTCACAGGCCTGGGGAAGACAACACAACACGGGGTATAAAATTTGGGGAAAATAGAGGAAGCGTGGCGTCAGCCAGCGCAGGTGCCATCTTCTCTGTGCTCCAGGGCCCAGATGGCGATGGGCCCCGGCCTACTAAACCCGCTGAAAGATAAACAAAAAAAAAACCCGACCTTGAGGCCCCCTTGGCCGAAGTAGAAAAAATGTGATTGGGGCCTCCCATAGCGAACACAGAGATGAGGCCTCTTACCTCATCTCAGCCAACCTGAAAGGGTACCGGGGTATTCCTTGAAGGAAAACACTGATATTTACTGCCAGGTATACATTATTATTTCTGCGTTCACCTTTTTTTTTTTTACAAACAAAGAAAATACACTATTTTGCGTTCAAAAGAAAAAGAATCGAGGAAGCACGACCAATAGCAAAGAAAAGTATCATAAAAATTTCAATAATAACACAACAAACATATTGTAGAACTTACCCCGCATCCTCGATGGCCATCGCGAATCAGGATCGCAAAAATTTAAAAAAAAAAGAATTCCGACAATATTATTACAAACAACAACAAAAAATTTAAACAAAATGAACGCAAGCACTAAATATTAAGCATAATTAGCTGGATGAGGTAGACCGGAATCCGGTACGGCTGTTGCTGCGATGCTGTTGTTGTTGCTTCGATGATGTGGATTATAGCGAGTTCTTACATAACTTAGGAACACAGACCGTCATGAACAAAAAAAAATCGAAAATTTTTTTTTCAGAATGACACTTTTTTTGTGGCACACACTGTGCATTGGTTTTATACGGCACTCTCAAACGACTGTACGATGGACAACACGGACGCGAAGGAACAAACGAGATCCAACACGAACTAGGGCTTCAGTGTTGGCTGCTGCTGTTGATGGATTTCGCCCGGGGTTTTTAGCACACGGCCGGGAACGCAGTCGCGGGCAAATCGAGTGCTTCTAACATAAAAGGGAGCGCTTGGCGGGTGGCGGAATACACTGCAAAAAGGCGACAATAATCGTGGGGCGGTACACATTTAACAGCGACAGTGGCGCTTGTCGGGAGGCGGAGTAACCCTTCTCTGGGGAAAACTGCGAGCTTCAAACACTCAATTGGGACCCCTGGCACTCAAAAAAAAAAGAAAACGCGCCGCATGAACTTTTTTTTGTTTGAGCACTTTTCGGGCGTTGGATTTTGCCGCAATTTCCACTTTTGACGGCTTTTTCCTTTTTTTTCACTGCCGCAATACACTTCTCGGCTACGACACGATTTTTGCACAATCGAACACTCGGGGTCGGAATTGCGAGTTTCCAGCGAGAAACATTGCCGCACGAAATGGACAAAAGGCTCCTTTCAAATTCGGCCCGAAATTCAAATTCTTTTTGTATTTTTTTGGTATTTTATTATTTTTGGCAACGACGTCCTCCCGTGCTCGGCGGCGTTTCAAGTCGGACTCCCCTTTTCTCACCCGTTCCAACTTCGTCGTTTTCCCCATTCCTGTCCATTCCACCGCATTTTCGCGCCAAAAATTGGCTTCACCAATCGGGTGTTTTACTCACCCCTGAACATTTGGTTGCAGCGGTTCTGGCCAATTCTAACCCATAAATGCCTACTTTTGAATTCGTAACGATTTTCCACAAATGTAAATGATTTGAAGTAAATTCAAATTAAATACATTTGTGAAAAACACACAATTTCAAAAATAGACACTTATGTGTCAGATTTGGTCCGTTACAAGGTCTTTTTCATTCCGAGGAAGCAAATATGGAGGGATTTAGAATGAGTTTAGAAAGCAATATCATTTCATTCCCGAGTAGAAATTTGGGAGCAAATTAGAAGGAATATATTTTCCCTGTTTTACCGCACTTGTGAATTCCCCCATTTCGATTCAGAAATGAACAAAATATTTCACAATTCTTAAGAATAACGGTGTCAGATGTTTTTGCAAAGGGGTACTTGCAGTATTACGCAATTGAAGCATAATTTTTGGTGCGAACGTGTATAAAACATATAAAAAGGAAAAAAGGTTTTTCTAGAAGTCTTAATCAGATCAATCTAAAATATTGACACGAAGGCCTTTTATGAAGCTCTTACCACTTCATTACAAAGTACTGACGGGAAGGTTTTGATATATGTAAGTCCTTACTTTTTTTTTATTTATGTTTTTACTGAAAAGAAGGCCTTTATATATTTTATTTTATGGTCTTTATTTTAGTCTTACTTTGTTTTTTTTAGTTGTTATGATTTTTGTTTCCATTATAGCACACTGCCACCTTCATTATTACGCTTACTGTCATTATGACGCATTTTCTATGAAGGTGCGACACACTGCAACAACCATCATTGCCTTGTGTCATCACCTTGACAACCGGTGTTGCTCCTTTCATCGCCACTTGTTATTGAAAAATTGAATTTGAATTTATGAAATGTTAACGAAAATATCAATGTCAATTACCATACAAAATTCAAAATAACAGCCAATTAGTTGTCAATTATGGTTGTACTACTTGTCAACAGATGGCTACTACCTTCATTGGAACTGAAAAGTATGGCTGTTTACTTTCATTATCAACCGTAATTATGATGGTTTTTTACTTTCATAATGAAAGTAAGCGTAATAATGATGGGCAGTGTGCCAATGCTATTATTTATGTAAACCGATGACAGGAATGGGAGGTTTTTCTGTAGAGAGTTTGGCTCTTTTAATTTCGGGGGCCTTGTCAGTTTCATACCTGAACCAACTTCGAAATTTTGTCTATCAAATTAGTTACTTTCGCTCTCCATCGCGCTCGGTGGCCGTGGTCGTTCGATCACCGCTCTACGATACTAATCTAGAGCTCGGAGTTCAAATCTCGGCGCGATCAAAAACTGCCTGTGGGTACTAATAGAACTCTCACAGTGCTCCGAGCTTGACAGTATAAAGACGGCGCGGATAGGAGGTGCATGCTGGCAATTGCACCTCCGAAAAGTAGATATGCTATCGAAACATCAACAAGGCATAGAAATGCTGGAGATGTTGACGCGACCATGCCCCTGGAGGAGTCAAGACAATTAACAATGTGTAGAAAAAAGGAAGAAAGTCTGCAAATTTGAAAAAAATGTACAAAATTAAAAAAAACAAGCTAGCCTTCGGATAGCTTGCCGAAGGTATGATACCCTTCACGCCTCGCTTCGGTATCATAACTTCGTTGTATTTTGTGGTACATTTGGCTTTTTGAAAATAGTAGTAAAACTTGTTCCGATTTCACTGTTCCTATAAGAGATATGTGAAATAGTGGGTCGATTTCAACCAAATTTAGGAACGTGGCTTAGCAGTCAATACGATTGAATAATTTGCAATTTCGTAAAGATATCTTCAGAAATAAAAAAAGTTTTTCTGACAAAAACTTGCTTTTGGGACGGTCGTTCCTATGACAGCTATATAATAGAGTAGTCCGATTTTAACCACATTCGGAAATATGATTTCACTAAAAATACTATTGATTATTGTGAATTTTGAAAACAATACCCTTAGAAAAAATAAAGTTTTTCTCACGAAGACGAATTTTTGGACCGGTCGTTCCTAAGGCAGCTATATGACGTAGTGGTTCGATTTCAACCAAATTCGGGAATGTGATTTGACTAAAGATATTATTGATTGGTGTGAAATTTGAAAAACATATCCTTAGAAACAAAAAAGTTTTTCTCACAAAGACGAATTTTCGGACCAGTTGTTCCTATGGCAGCTATATGACGTGGTGGTCCGATTTCAACCAAATTCGGAAATGTGATTTGACTAAAAATATTATTGATTGGTGTGAAATTTGAAAAACATATCCTTAGAAACAAAAAAGTTTTTCTCACAAAGACGAATTTTCGGACCAGTTGTTCCTATGGCAGCTATATGACGTGGTGGTCCAATTTCGTTGGTTCCGACATATATACTGCGTGCAATAAAAGGAAGGCTCTGTACAAAATTTCAGCTTGATAACTTTAAAACTGAGGGACTAGTTTACATAGAAACAGACGGACAGACGGACAAAGCTTAATCGACTCGTCTCATCATACTGACCAAGAATATATATAGTTTATATGATCGGAGATGCTTCCTTCTGTGCGTTGTAGGGGGGCAAAAACTCCTCTTCCATAGTCCTCCGCGTGGGCGCCCCCTGGAACGGCAGTGGTCACTGACCATTGCCAACCAACGTCAAGCCGCCAGTGATGGCGGTGCGATGATTTGGTTGAGGTACCCCTGTGGTGTGGGGTGTGAAAAAAATACCACGGCCTTTCCCTTTGAGGGCCTGTCGTTAAAACCGACAATCAAAGGACAGGATGTGTATGCCAGCAACTTGCACTATCCGAAATCTTTATATGCTAACGAAACGTCAACTATGCCTCGGATAAGGACTGACTCAACGGTTACGACTTTTGGCTATCGTACAATGACAAAGATTGGATTCTGGAATGTGCGTACTCTCCTGGACAATGGATCAGAAGGTCCCCAGAACGCACGATTTCTTCAATTAGAGAGTGAATTTCTGAGGTACAAATTAAATATCTTAGGAGTTAGTGAGATAAGATGGTGGAACAGCGGAGAATTCATCTCTCCAACGGGCAGCACTGTAATGTTGTACTCCGGTAAAGCTACCGGTAGTCGTCGTGAGTCAGGTGTGGGGCTCCTTTTAACCAGAGCCGCGCGAAACTGTCTCTTGTCCTGGGAACCGGTCTCTGACAGGGTCTTGACCGCCAGGTTCCGGACCAAAATGAGGAACATCTCAATAATACAATGTTATGCCCCTACTGAACCCGACAATGTCTTGGCAAAAGACTCCTTCTACGAAGAACTAAACGCCGTTCAGAGCAGAACACCTAAAGGTGACATTATAATGGTTATGGGTGATTTGAATGCAAAAGTTGGCGCTGATAACTATGGGCTCAGACATGTGATGGGGAGACACGGTCTTGGTGATCGTAATGACAACGGTGAAAGATTTGTAGAGTTCTGCAACTTTCACAGTCTCTTCATCGGTGGTACTATGTTTGAGCATAAGGACCACCACAAAATCAGTTGGTCCTCTGTTGATCGGCGCAGAACACAAAATCAGATCGACCATTTTGCCATTAGTAAAAGATTCAAGAGTTGCCTCCTGGACGTGCGAAACAAGAAGGGTGCCGATATTGGGATGGGAAGAGACCATTATCTTATGATCGCTAATGTTCGATTGCGTATTGCAGCCGTGCGCCGCCCCAGCGACGAAAGATCCAGGCCCCGCAAATTCAACACCGCTCGACTAAAAAATCCAGCTGTCTTACAACAATATAATGACCATCTTGCGCAAAAAGCGGCTGAGATAACTAGTCACCCAGATAGTGACATAAACGAAAACTGGGATGCCATAAAAAATGCGTACATTGATAGCGCAAATACCATCCTTGGCCCAAACCCGGATTGCCGGAATAAGCCCTGGATGTCCGACGCTTCATGGCAGCGGATTGTTGAAAGAAAGGAGCTGAAAGTTCGTTTGGCTGCAGCTTCAGACGACAATCGAAGCAGCATCGAACTCCTTTACCGTCAGAAAGCTCGAGAAGTTCAGCGTAGTGTGCGACGCGATAAAAGAGTTTATGCCAATTCTCTTTTAGCGTCAGCAGAAGAAGCCGCTAGAAATAACAACTTAAACGTCGTATACGGTGTCATCAAGGAGTTTACAGGTGGTCGTAACTCCTGCCAACATCCGGTGAAAGATAGTGATGGAAAGCTACTTATCTTGGAAGAAGATCAAATGGGCGGTAGAAAGTACACTTCGCCGCGGTCTTGAACCGTGTAACATCTGGTGAAGTTCCCCCTCATATAGATAATTTAGCTAACCATCAAAATGTGCGTATACGGTCCACTGCCCCGACTAAAGAGGAAATAGTCACTGCAATTATTGCACTAAAACGAGGAAAGGCCGCCGGACTTGACGGCATCCCTGCCGAACTTTATCAAGCAGCGCCAAGCGTAACTGCCGATTTGCTGCACCCACTTGTTGATAAAGCGTGGAATACAGAGACCTTTCCCACTGAGTGGAAGGAAGGTTTGATCATCAAACTTCCAAAGAAGGGTAGCCTCACAGACTGTAATAATTGGAGAGGCATTTGTGTGCTTCCTGCCGTTGCCAAGATAATAGCTAAAATCGTCCTGGAGAGACTAAAGGCCCACTTAGAAAGCACAATTGATGAAGAGCAGGCTGGCTTTCGATCCGGATTCTCCTGTGTCGATCACATTAACACCTTGCGAATCATCATCGAGCAATGCGCTGAATACGATTCTCCGCTTCACTTGCTTTTCATCGATTTCGAAAAGGCTTTCGATAGTGTGAACCGGGATTCTATATGGGCGGCCTTGCGCAGGAGAGGCATCCCTGAGAAGCTTGTGGCTATTATTAAGGCAACCTATGACGGCGCGAAATGTCGCGTTCTGCATAAAGGTAAGGTGTCGGGGGACTTTGAGATTCGCAGTGGAGTTCGGCAGGGGTGCATCCTCTCACCGATCCTATTCCTCATTGTGATCGGCGATGTGTTGCATGCAGCCCTATCCGGACTCGACAGAGGAGTTCAATGGACTTTGACATCTTATCTACAACATATTGACTACGCTGACGACATATGCCTACTCTCCCACAAAATCATGGATCTGTCCGCAATGGCGTTAGATCTCGAGAGGGAGGCAAGCAAGGTTGGGCTAAAGATTAATACCAACAAGACCAAGGTTCTTAGCCCGCCGTTGCGAAAAAGAAATCCGACACCTGTTGCCATCAATATTAATGGGCAGCCTGTGGAGAAGGTGGACAACTTCGTCTACCTGGGTAGCATTGTTGCCGAAAATGGTGGTACGGAGCAGGACATCGCTCGTCGTATCAACCAGGCTAAACGCGCATACGGTATGCTGTCCAAAATCTGGCAGAGCAGTTATCTCAGCATCAAGACCAAGCTGGGCCTGTTTCGCTCCCTGGTGCTATCAGTGCTTTTGTATGGGAGCAGTACATGGAAAGTTTCCGTAGGAGTTACCAGAAAGCTGCAAGTTTTCGTCAACTCATGTCTTCGTCGAATTTTAAGAATTTTCTGGCCCGAAACAATATCAAATGAAGAGCTAAGTCGGCGTACGGGTCAGATGCCAATCGACGAATTGATACGCAGGCGAAAATGGCAGTGGATAGGTCACACATTGCGGAAGAGTGATAACTGCATTGCTATGCATGCCATGAAATGGAACCCCATTTCCAACCAAGGCCGACCAAGAGGGGGTCCTCGAATCACATGGCGTCGATCTGTGGCAAAGGAGTGTCAGGTACTGGGTAAGTCTTTTGGGGAGTTGCGCCCCATTGCCCAGAACAGAGTACGATGGCGCGCAGGAGTAGTTGACGCGCTATGCCCCGCTAGGGGTTAAGGCAAAGTAGTAAACTTCATGACAAAGTTAATATACCCTATCACATCTGTGAAGGGTATAAAAAGAATAGAAAGGAAAAAATACATTACCATATATGTATATATGAATCTAAATTATATCATCATCATCGTGGCGCGACAGCCCGACGTCGGGCCTTGGCCGCCTGGATCATTGTCCTCCAATTATCTCGGTCACGTGACCGCGTCCTCCAATTTTGGGAGCCCAGCAGCTGCGCGGCGTCCACACCTACTGAGCTCTCCCAACGAGATCTCGGTCGTCCTCGCAGTCTCGCTCCGTCGACTCGTTCTGCATTCATTACTCTCTTAGGCATGCGATCATCGTCCATTCTTTGTACATGCCCTGCCCATTGAAGTCGTTGTAGTTTGACGATTTTCGAGACTTGCAGCTCATCGTACATTTCATACAACTCATGGTTGTACCGGATGCGCCATCCATCTCGATCGCAAACAGCCCCGAAAATTCGCCGTAGAACCTTACGTTCGAAAGTGTCTAGCATGTTTTCGGAGGCTTGAGTTAGGGTCCATGCTTCGCAGCCATAGCATAGCACTGGTCGTATAATGGTTTTGTACACGCGGAGCTTTGTGTTTCTGTGCACATGCTTCGATTTCATTATGGGGAGAACCGAGAAAAAAGTCTTATTAGCTAACTGTATCCGTCGCTTGATTTCGTCAGTTTCGTTGGCGTCCCTTGACAGGTTGCAACCCAGGTAGATGAAGTTGTTCACGAACTCGATGTTGAGATCCCCCACGTTGATGCTCGGTTGTGCAGGTGTCCTTGTCACCGATTGCATCATTATTTTAGTTTTACCCTCGTTAATACTTAAAACTTAAAACTTCTTTTGCAGCGGTATCGAGCGTATGCAGAAGTTCTTCTGCGTCAGCCAATCTTCGGGACATGATGTTGATGTCGTCGGCGTACGCTGCTAATTGTGTCGACTTGATGAGAAGCGTCTTGCTGTTGTCCATATTCATGGCCCGAATAACGTATTCCAGTGCTAGGTTGAAGAGCGTCGGTGCCAGTCCATCGCCCTGTTTCAAACCAGTGCGTGTTTCAAATAGATCAGTAAGTCTATTCTGGATCCTGACTTGTGAGACGGAGTTGGTCATCGTCATCTTTGTCAGTCGCACTAATTTTGCTGGTATACCAAATTGCAGCATGATGTTGTACAGTACTCCACGATCGATACTGTCGTATGCCTGCTTGAAGTCGACAAAGATTTGGTATACGTTTACGTTGTATTCCCAGCACCTCTGGAGTATCAGTTTGACTGAGAAGAGCTGATCGGTTGTGGAGCGACCAGGTCTGAAACCGCTTTGATATTCGCCAATGACTCGTTCTGCGTACGGTTTTATTCTATTTTCCAGAATTTTCGTCAAAATTTTATAGGACGTACAAACTAGTGAGATGCCCCTGTAATTTTCACACCGCAGTTTATCTCCCTTTTTATGAATTGGGCAGATGATGCTTCTGCGCCAATCGTCTGGGATCTCCTCGTTCTCCCATACTCGCAGGAGTAATTGATGTATGGCATCAACTAGACTCGTTCCACCGAATCTTAGCAGTTCAGCTGGGATCTCGTCAGCGCCCGGCGCTTTATTTCGTTTTAGTGACCGCAACGCGAGATCAACTTCCTCTACTGTCGGGGGTTGAATGGGTGGGCCTAGATCAACAATATCATCGAGAGCTTCCTGTGTGGGGATGTTAGATGGTCGGTTTAGAAGCTCTTCAAAATAAGAGGCCCATCGTTTGTTAATACCATCGGTGTCGCTGATGATGTTTCCATCCTTGTCCTTACAAAGGCTGGTCCTGGGTTGGTAGCCGTTCTTAATTGTATTTACTAGTTTGTACGCTTGTCTGGTGTTCCTATTAGCTAAGTTTTCGTTTATGTTCAGCAACTGCTCGTCAAAGTATTTACGTTTCTTACGTCTAATTATTCTATTCGATATTCGCCGTAGCTCGTCATATTTTTCTCTTCTGGCTCTGGTTCCTCGTTGAATCCATTGTCTGTAGGCCTCGTTTTTCGCGTCAAGTGAATTTTTGCATTCTTCGTCGAACCAGTCATTTCGCGCTCGCCGGGCTTTATATCCCACGACCTTCTCTGCGACATCCTTGATGGTACCCTTGAGTTCTTCCCAGAACCCATGGACGCCTGTGTTGCTGATGTTGTGTAGCATAGGTGATAGTTCTTCCTCAAGGGCGGTAGTATACGCCACCGCTGTAGCATCACTCAAGAACTTATCAACCGCAAAGATTTTGGGAGGGCTGATTCTTGACTGGTGCACTGAGGAAATTCTACATCTGTAGGTCGTCTTCACCAAGTGATGATCTGAGTCGCAGTTTGCTCCTCGATAGGAGCGGACATCCATGACACTAGACGCCCATCTCCTGCAAATGAGGACGTGGTCAATTTGGTTGACGGTATGTGCGTCTGGAGACTTCCAGGTCTGCTTGTGAATGCGTCGATGCGGGAAACACGTAGAGCTTACGACTAGATTCCTGCTGCAGGCGAAGTCGATAAGTCGCTGGCCGTTATCGTTACATTCTTCATGGAGGCTGTGGCTTCCAGAGGTCCCCCGATGCCAACTTTCATTCCCGACTTTCGCGTTAAAGTCTCCCAGCAGCAATTTGACGTCGTTTGTTGGAAGTGAGTCGAAGAGAGTTTCAAGGCGGGCGTAGAACTCGTCTTTTACTGCGTCTTCTTTAACTTCAGTGGGGGCATGCACATTGATGAGCCAGAGATTGAAGAATCGAGTCTTGATGCGAATCGCACACAGCCGTTCATTTATGGGTTTGAAGTCAGTAATATGCGGTTTGAGGTGATTGTCCACTATAAATGCTACTCCAAACTCCTTGCGGCCCGATGGTTTGCCACTTGTAAAAATTGTGTGCGATTTCTTGTCATTAATCTCGCTGCTAAGCCAATTTGTTTCCTGGACTGCAGTAATGCTCAGTTTGTACTTTTCGACCTGTTGAAGGAGGGCCTTCTCGGCCCCCGGTTTGTTCAGGGAACGTACATTCCAGGATCCGAAAGAATAATCCTTTATTCGTTTGCGTGGTCGTTGTTGTTGATCCGTCCAATCCGAGGCTTTTGTTCCAGGTTTCTTGACATGGAGTGGTTTTTACAAGGACGAGTTGTCAGCACGTCGCTTAACCCCATTCAGGGGATGGCCTCGGAGATAGCTGCTTCAGATGGTTTAATAAACGTGCTGGAGCCCACACAACTATGTAGCAGGTCCAACTACGCAAGTCATTCCATCCTACTAGACCTGAGACGCTTAGGTGTTTGTCAGCCATTCAGGCTACAGCTATCTGCCTTTTCCAAACTGTCTTATCGCTAAGACATTGGCCGTCAGCGAATTGATACACTGCCGTTACCAGGGGGCGCCCACGCGGAGGACTATGGAAAAGGTCTTTGCCCCCCCCCCCCCTAAATTATATAAATTAAAAAAAAAGATGAAATTATAGACACTATTTTCTCAAAACTTTATATACTTAAACTAAAATACTATTGATTATCGCTGGTGTTATAGGCTTTGCCTGCCAACCGCCTCGACGAGAGTTTGCGCATCGTTTTAGGGTGACCCAAACACCGCGGGACAAAAACAAAATTTATCAATCAATCAATCAATCTAGTCAAACTTTGTAATTTTATTGTACAATAAAAAGTGTGAATTTTCCATTAAATACCCTGATGATGTCGATACAAGCCGAAACGTAGAAGAAGACATAGAAATAATCGAAGCTGGATACTCGAAGAAGAACAACAACTTCAATTTTTTTTTTATAGCGGTTTAAAGTTACCAAGTTTGTGCTTTCACGAAAGTATGGAAATAGAACAAAATTGGTCAGTGATTCGGTTCCATTTTTTGGAGGAAAACACATGTGAGTGAATTAAAGTAATGTCGCAGGCCATAGATTACAACCGTCAAAAACTGGCTAAATGATTAAATTCGGGGCCGAACATTTGATGAAGAGCGCCCTAGTCGTCGATTGAGGTGACTACTGAGGATATGGTCCACAAAATCCATGATATCGTATTAAGAGACCTCCAAATTAAGATTGGATAGATAGCCCACATCGCAAGCATATCAACTGATTGCGTCCAAAAAATATTGCACGAAGAATTGGGCATGAGAAAGCTTTCAGCGATAAGGCTGCCGCATTTGCTCACAAATGAACAAAAATGAAATCGCATGACAACTTCGAAGCACTGTTTGGACATGTTTAAGGGCAATCCGAGAGTTTCCTCGGTGTTTTGTCACTGTTGAACTCACCACTACACACCAGAGACGAAGAAGCAGTCAAAACAGTGGGTTTTATTCGAAGACCTGCTCCAAAGAAGGCAAAAACAGTACCATCCACCGGAAAGGTTATGGCCACTGTTTTTTTTTTTTTTTTAGATTCGCGAGGAATTATTGTTATGGATTATTTGGAGAAAGGACGGACCATCACAGGGCAGTACTATACTGGCTTACGTTCCTACGGCAGCCGGTTCTACGCACCGGAGCGACCCGTTTATCAGAACGGTCAAGAGCTGCCACACCCCCTTCAACGCCCGAAGGAAAGTATCTAATACATACACACATACTCAAACTCGACACTTCGCTACAACAACATGCTGGCTTATTCAGCCGATTTGACATTGGATTGCAAAAAACGGGCCCACTTGACAAAGAAGACAGTGTTTTTCGTAACAGCAAAACTAACCCAATTACTATACAACACCAATACCACCTTATTTTTTAGATTTGACTCCCTGCGAGTTTATTTATTTCTTAATTTTTAAAAATGGGTTGGTGGAAAGCGGATTATGTCCAACAAAGAAGTCATTTGACGGCTCCGCGGCTTACCTTACTCTTAGCGGGCGATATACTGAGATTACCAGCCCCTTGGAGTTCGCGTAGCGAGCGGAAAACCTCTAAAACCCATTCAGTACGGTTTAATGGCACCGAAAACCCTAAACATATCCATTTAGGTGGCCACCAAAGCATGGAGTGCATAAATTGCATTTCTTCCTAAAGGATCTTTTAAATGACACGTGTAGATCATTCTATCGAATCGTTAAACTACATACATATGTATCGTGGTCAAAGTCGCCAAAGCCTGTAGACGTAAATCACAAACTATAACGTCTCGGTAATAATCATTATCAAAGATCGTCACTCTTATTGAATCACCCTAAAATTACAGATTTAGATACAACATCTAACAATCTTTAGCAACATTAGTATTTATAAAAATAACCTGATTAGTCACTGTAATCATACAAGTATACTGCTTACCTGGAAAATATGAAATCTGCTCACGATACAATTTCCAAACCTCTAAATCCCGTAGATTTCGTATACATTCTCGTTTGCGATGAATCAATTGGTATTTTTCCATAAAACATGGAACTATAACATTTTGCAAAAAATAATTCAATTCATCACACGTCTCACGACCACGCAAGTATCTAAAAGGTAAAAAAAAATATATATAGTTGCCAATGTTTTTATTGACTATGAAAGAATTTACTTTGGTATGCTGTTGAATTGCTGGTGTGATACATTAGCTTCAAAATCGCGAAAATATAGTGCTATCGGTCGTATGTTCGAAACATATGGAGAATTCTTGTATTCAGACAAATAAAGTCGAGGGGTCTCTAACTGGAAAAAAAATTAAAGTTATATATAGGTGGGTTTTTATACTTCTATCTAGTTCATGTTAAGTTAAGCAGCACGCATAATACGCAACACAAACTAAACGAGACTTATTTGCGGAATGTGCTCTAATCTGCACCGGATAAATAAAAAATGTATATGTCGTAGGCTTTTAGCGAAACCCGTAATTTCACGAACTGCCTGGCAAACAATGGCTAAGTTCATAACACACAGCGGAATCGCAACATGCTGTGGCAACAGTATCGAAGCAGCTTTGCAACAGGTTATTGTGTTCTGAACTTCACTTGCATCTAGTCATCCATCAATTGTCAAATTTCCAGTTCAAACTACTGACGACCAAAGAACTAGAAGATAATGGGTGGTATGCATAAAGTGAGTCGAGTGGAGTATGCATTGGGTGGTATGCATAATAATGAGGATATACTCAAGAGTGAAGTCTATTGAGAACATTCCTGAGTCTGCTATGTTCGGTGAATCGAGTGAAAAATTTGTATGCATAAAACTACTCTCCGCTCCACAGTGAAAATTGAGTGGAATTCTGTCAACTCACGTTTACTCCACTCGACTCACTTTATGCATACCACCCAATATGGAACGGGGGTTTTCACACAGAGCCCATATGTGTTCTTTGAGTTTGTTGAACGGTTGTGTCAGTTTGAACACAAACGTCATTGGACGATTGTGTCACTTTGGACAGAAACGTCATTCCAAAGCCATCTGATCGAAAGTTTATGTCGTATCGTCAGTTTCGCGACTAAATACCAGTGCTCTCGCCTTGTGTTTAGCCGATTTGGCATTAATTACTAGATTCCAAACGAATTTAAAAGTGATTGTGCCGATAATTAGCGCGTGTCATTGCCGTGAACTTTTATAAAACTAATAATGAAGTGCGTTGTACCGGGTCGTGAAAACACCACCTATTTACGTCCAAATGGCGTATCGTTTCAAATGTAAGTATATATTTATATGATTTGTGATGAAGTCTCCTTAAAATCAACTGGTAATTTTCACGGTGTTCATTTAAAATTTGCATTCTTTTACGAATTCGGTGCAGTGTAAGCAAACAAGAATCGCCGACTTGACTTTTGTCATCCAAACGACTTTTGTTTTTTGTTACGTGCCATTGGCGTAGTTTAAAATATTTTTTTAGGGGGGCTGGTATATTTGATATTGAAATTAAATTTTTAATGTACATTATATATTTACAGTTTTGCGCAAGATAGTACCACAAGGTCGTTGTGGTTAAACAATTTTAATTGAAGGAGTTTGAAAATACGCAAAAACAGTCGGTAAATGACGGTAAGTACTAATTCACTCACAATTAAATAAAAGTAATCATGTTTTTTTTTTCTAATTTATTGCATATTCTAGGTTTATGCCATTCTAAAACCGAAACTAGGGTATAAACATACTAAACACGTTCGAACGGAAAGTCCTTTGGCAAATTTTCGGAGCAGTTTACGACCGAGATGGCTGGCGCATCCGGTGCAACCATGAGTTGTATGAACAGTACGATGAACTGGAAATTTCGAAAATCGTCACACTACAACGTCTTCAATGGGCATGACATGTTCAACGAATGAACGATGTTTGCATGCCTAAACAAGTAATGAACGGACAACGAGTCGACGAAGCGAGACTGCCAGGAAGATCGAGAGCTCGTTGGGAGAGCTCAGTATATACTGACGCCGAACAACCACTGGGCTTCCAAGATTACCGAGATGACCGAGATAATTGGAGGACAACGATCTAGGCGGCCAGAGCCCGACAACAGGCTGTTGCGCCTCGATGATGATGATATGCAAAATGAAGAATCATTGGTAACATCGTCCATCAAATCAGTATCGAAGCAAATGGTAGGAGCATGTTTGTACATTTGTACTCATCATCATCGGGGCGTGACAGCCCGACGTCGAGCCTTAGATACAGGTGGTGGTGCATTTGTACTGAATACATGGAATTTTCATTGCAATAAAATGTCAGTCAACCCATTTTGTATGTAAACCACTTTGAAACTGTCAAATACATACAATTTTAAACTCACCATTTTCGCATCAGTCCTCCATCTAGCCTTTTTCGATAGCGGGGAATTCTCGGACCGGGTTAAATTTAAGGCCCTAACCAGATTGAACGCAGCAGCAGCGGTGGCAGCAACAACAACAGGTAGATCTGTCGCGATGACATCGCGACAGATCTACCTGTTGTTGTTGTTGCTGCCACCACTGCTGCTGCTGCGTTCAATTTGGTTAGGGCCTAATACTTAGTTTGAAAAGTCAATCCATATTAAATCAACCGGAAAACTAACAATTTGGCATTAGTATATTAAGAATGCGATATTTTGCACGACATAAAGTCGTCTCACCATCCATCAATTTGGAGGCAGACCAGAATGTATTAAGTCATGGACTTTTGTCAATGGAGCCATGATGAAAACACTCCAAATATACAATAAATATATCTTTTTCGCAGGAATGACTTACATATGGTTATTTTCATTAAAACAGCGCGTTTCCATAACGAGATCTTTATTTTTCCTTTTCGAATACAATTGTTTCGAGAGACACTTGCTCTCTTCCTCAGTTCGTGGTGCTGACTACTCAACGATGGCTAAACTACATCCTTAAATACTAATACTATTATGATCCTACCTTACACAACTTTTTAAAAAACTAATTAAGAGCAATAAATCCTTACACGACCTTACATCACTAATTAGGGCTGTATCCTAATACATTTTATCTAATTTACCTAACCTAACATTTCATATTTTTTATTTTGGGAAATTTCCTTTAGGTTTTCCCTGATTAACGACCTTTAATAATTTAGATGGGCAATTTCCATCATCGTGGTTCAACAAACGTCTTTTCGGTATCCTACTGATCTCGAGACTTTCCGCTGCGTCGAGTTTGTAGGGTTGTCGGACTGCTCGTAATATTTCGACGTCGTCAAAAACGATCGAGTGTCCCGATTCGACCAAATGCCTCGCAACCATAGACTTAACATGTCGTATGGGATTCTTTCGTCCTAGTTCCGCGTCTTTCTTGTGCTCCTCGAATCTCGTAGTGATTAGGCGTCGGGTTTGTCCTATGTATACCATCTCACAGTCCTTACAATTGATCTTGTAGATTCCGCTTCTCTCTGTTTTTCTCAGGTGGTCCTTCGCACTACCTAGACGTGCTTTAAGCTGGTGCATTCTGCTGGTTCCTACTGCATCGATCCGGTGCTTTGCCAGCACCTGCCTGATACGACCGAACATCGGTGAGAAAGTTATCCCTGCTCTGCGCTCTTTTGTAGCGTCTACCTGTGAACCAAGTGTAGACAGACTTGCTCGATCGCTCTGGGTTCGCTTCTTCCGGATCAGGTTGTCAATGAGCTTAGGGCTGTATCCGTTGATACTCGCAGTTTCTTTAATGTAGTCGAGTTCGACTTGGTATCGGGCGGCGTTCAGCGGTGTACTTACTAGTCTGTGCACCATACTATGGTACGCTGCCACCTTATGTTGCCATGTGTGTTGTGAGGTGCTCACGATGGTGCGTTGCGTGCTCGTCGGTTTCCGGTATATGTCGAATTGTATTTTATCGTCTTCTCGCATGATCTTCAGGTCCAGAAAAGGCAAAACGTTATTCTCCTCGACTTCCATGGTGAAGTTGATGTTCTTGTGGATTTTGCTGATGTCCTCTAATAGGCTGCTCGCCTGGTTCCTAGGTGCGATCGTGATAATGTCATCGACGTATCTAGCCCAAAATCGTGGCATTAGCCCTCGTTTCGCTATTTCTTCCTCGATCGACGCCATGAATATCTCGCTCAATAGGGGTGACAAAGGGTTCCCCACTGCTGTGCTGTGCACGGGAGTGGTGCAGAATATTGCGGCATTACGCATGCCGAATCCATCTCTACCTCGTATAAGAGTTCAGCCGAAGATACACAAACCCGGCAACGAGGTACGGGAAATTATAGCGGATACTAACTCCCCGACCTTCAACATAGCTAAGTGGCTCATAAAGGAGTGTCAGAAGCTGGGTAGTTTTTATAGCCCATACGCTATAAAAAATTCAGGGGACCTCATCGAGCGCTTAAAAAGTGTGGAATCCATCAGTGAGGACGAGGTGATCATATCTTTCGACGTCCAAGCTCTTTTTCCGAGTATTCCAGTGAAGGAAGCATTGCTTAAATTCGAGGAATGGTTGACGAAGTTCGACGACACTACACCGGAATGGCGACTAAAGACGAGGCAATACACCAAGCTAGCGGCCCTCTGTATGAGTGAAACATATTTCACCTTCAGAGAGCATTTTTTCAAAACAACAGCAGGCACAGCAATGGGGAACCCTTTGTCACCCCTATTGAGCGAGATATTCATGGCGTCGATCGAGGAAGAAATAGCGAAACGAGGGCTAATGCCACGATTTTGGGCTAGATACGTCGATGACATTATCACGATCGCACCTAGGAACCAGGCGAGCAGCCTATTAGAGGACATCAACAAAATCCACAAGAACATCAACTTCACCATGGAAGTCGAGGAGAATAACGTTTTGCCTTTTCTGGACCTGAAGATCATGCGAGAAGACGATAAAATACAATTCGACATATACCGGAAACCGACGAGCACGCAACGCACCATCGTGAGCACCTCACAACACACATGGCAACATAAGGTGGCAGCGTACCATAGTATGGTGCCCAGACTAGTAAGTACACCGCTGAACGCCGCCCGATACCAAGTCGAACTCGACTACATTAAAGAAACTGCGAGTATCAACGGATACAGCCCTAAGCTCATTGACAACCTGATCCGGAAGAAGCGAACCCAGAGCGATCGAGCAAGTCTGTCTACACTTGGTTCACAGGTAGACGCTACAAAACAGCGCAGAGCAGGGATAACTTTCTCACCGATGTTCGGTCGTATCAGGCAGGTGCTGGCAAAGCACCGGATCGATGCAGTAGGAACCAGCAGAATGCACCAGCTTAAAGCACGTCTAGGTAGTGCGAAGGACCACCTGAGAAAAACAGAGAGAAGCGGAATCTACAAGATCAATTGTAAGGACTGTGAGATGGTATACATAGGACAAACCCGACGCCTAATCACTACGAGATTCGAGGAGCACAAGAAAGACGCGGAACTAGGACGAAAGAATCCCATACGACATGTTAAGTCTATGGTTGCGAGGCATTTGGTCGAATCGGGACACTCGATCGTTTTTGACGACGTCGAAATATTACGAGCAGTCCGACAACCCTACAAACTCGACGCAGCGGAAAGTCTCGAGATCAGTAGGATACCGAAAAGACGTTTGTTGAACCACGATGATGGAAATTGCCCATCTAAATTATTAAAGGTCGTTAATCAGGGAAAACCTAAAGGAAATTTCCCAAAATAAAAAATATGAAATGTTAGGTTAGGTAAATTAGATAAAATGTATTAGGATACAGTCCTAATTAGTGATGTAAGGTCGTGTAAGGATTTATTGCTCTTAATTAAAATAGTTTTTTAAAAAGTTGTGTAAGGTAGGATCATAATAGTATTAGTATTTAAGGATGTAGTTTAGCCATCGTTGAGTAGTCAGCACCACGAACTGAGGAAGAGAGCAAGTGTCCCTCGAAACAATTGTATTCGAAAAGGAAAAATAAAGATCTCGTTATGGAAACGCGCTGTTTTAATGAAAATAAGTTTCAACGGGAAAACTACCGACAACAGAAGTTTTACATATGGTTGTTATACGAGAAAGTAACTATAGTCACAAAATTATACAATACAACTGCGATTATCATAACCTTCCGTATTTTGAATAGACAAATTTTAGCCGATAATTTAAATCAAATTTACGCGCCAAATCAATGCCCCCAATACAGAAAAGTTGCCTACGCCTTTTAGATCTTTGTTGGTGTGTAGCATCTTACATAGTATGTGTGAAAATCACCGAAAATGTATTCTAAAATTTTGTCCAACAGCCGCCCTTTGCTGACGACAAATCGTATGAATATGACGGCGCGAGTGTCATTTCAGGATTGTCATCATATGCTGGTCCTAGCCAGCGGAGAAATTTTTGTGATGGAGAAAATGACATTTTTACAGCATGTTGTGTCCATCAAAAACTCAGAGCAGAGAGTTCCTAAAACAAATTTGCAACAGTATACTCAATCGCCCTAACCCCTTGTGGGGCATGGCGCGGCAACTGTTCCATGTGGCCCAGTTGACGTTTCGTTGGCATAAATTGGTTTCAGAGAGTGCAGTTGCCATCCTGCACATCCATGGCCACGAACGTCGTCGTCGTCGGGATTCGAACCCGAAACGCCGGTAGTCAAACATGAGACTGATGCCTCAACACACTGCGCTACCGGTCGCCCTACGGTTGTGTGTTATGAACTTAGCCAATGTATATTCGCCGTAATTTCAGAAAATGCCGGCAAGATGACGGCTTATAGCAACGCCATCTAGATATAAAGACCTGCACTCAGCTGATTTTGACGGCCAAATTACGCAATTATTTCCTTTGATGACGCCATCGTATCCACAATCCAGTGGTCGGCGACTGATGGCGTCGAGTCCCCGGTATTTGTGCGTTCCGTGTTTAGTTTTCGTTTTCCGCATTCAGTGTTTATTTGTTAGTAAAATTTCATCTAGTGATCCGATACTCTGCGACTGATCCCCGGGGCTGCGGCTTCGACCAAATTACTGCAAATGTCCAGAAAGTGTGTTAGAGGACTATGCCATCTGACGCAATTCCAATTGTAAACATATGTACCGGGGACTTCGTCGTGTGCAGTCACTGCCTTGGCGAAGGAATTAATGACGTACACGATCAGCTAAGCGCAGGCCTGTATATCTAGATGGCGTTGCTTATAATCAACGCCATCTAGATAGACAGGCCTGCGCTCAGCTGATCGTTACGTCATTATTTCCTTCGCCAAGGCCATGCCAAGGCAGTGAGTGCACACGACGATGTTCGCGGCACGACATGTGCTTCCAATGGAATTGCGCCAGACGGCATTTTAGTCCTCTAAAAACACACTTTCTGGACACTTGCACCAATTTGGTCGAAGCCGCAGTCCCGGGGACCAGTCGCAGAGCATCGTGGAACAGTTCACACTTGACAAAATACATCTTTTGACCGCACGACACACTTTCATCGCGCACGTCTTTGTTTTCTCGGATCACTAGATTAAATTTAACTAACAAAGAAACACTCAACGCGGAAAACGAAAACTAATCACGGAACGCACAAATACCGGGGACTCGCCGCCATCAGTCGCCGACCACTGGATTGTGGATACGATGGCGTCATCAAAGGAAATAATTGCGTCAAAACCAGCTGAGCGCAAGCCTGTCTATATAGATGGCGTTGTTATAGTGCTATGGCAATGGGTGGGTTCAGGTCGCGCAACGTTTTAAACGCAAATGCAAACAGTTCGACTGATTTTGCTCGTGGACGGTCCGTTCCAGTTTGCGTTTAATCTAATCGGGGAAATTAACCAGAAATTTTTCCTGGTTGATTTCCGTTTAATGGGGGGTAAGGGGTATTAGCGTATTTGACAGTTCTTAGTTGACGTATTGCATGTGAATGTGAGATGGTGTGGATTTTCGTTTTCGGGTTCTTGATTTGTACATGGCGTCTTATGTGCTTATTTACACAGAAGCAACACAAATTTGAGGCGATTTTGCAGTACTTTTCATTTTTCCTGAAACCGCGAATTTAATTGAAGTTTTGTTTGAAACTCAATAGCGAATCGGCTGTCAGCTGTTTAATACATGACAACTACAAAACAAGTCGTTCGGGTAAAGAGTTTATGGTTAAGTGGAGGGAAAATTTTTACCGCAATTACAACGTTGCAAACGTGAACGCAGGCAATGTTATCATATTTGCCGGCATTGCAGGGAATACTGCCGGCAAACGATTTAAAGTTCTACAGTATTTGCCGGTCGATTTCACGAAATTATGATTTTCGCTAAAAGCCTACGACATAACACCTTTCTATGTATATCTATAAATAAAAAACTTTCCGAAACTACAAAATATATTACAAATTGGATAAATATAAAAGCTATAGCTTACTTAAAAAACAGGCATGGAGGCGAGTAGGGATGAAAGAAATAGCTTAAACAATTTAAGCCGCGATTTCGCATACACCAGAGTTAGGAGCAGGAACAGAATCCGTAATAATATTAATTGTTCCTGTCGCTATAGCAACAAAAATAACAACATAATCGACGACGGAAAATGATTGTTTTGACGATAGCACCAGAAATAGATAGCGACAGGAACAGAATTATGTCACAAATTACTGAATTATGTTCCTGTTCCTAATTCTGGTGTATGCGAAATCGCGGCTTTTGCAATTGACCGTGCTTCGATAATTTAAAAGTGCTCTAACATTTAGAGAATAATATTACGTTTACACTATCCCCAGATTACTTCATCTGCAGCGTAATCTGGGTGTGGTGAGTTCAAAATTGTATGTATTTGACAGTCGCAGATTATCTCAGCCGGCGCAGATGAAGTAATCTGCGGATAGTGTAAACGTAATTTAAGTCGTCAGCTTATCGACAGTCAGCCTACTCAGTTGGCATTCGATATTGACATATGTTGACTGTTCTGTCGAATTGTGCATAAGCAAACGTCAATTCTTGTCAATATTTAAATTGCATAATTATTAAATGGTCAGTGATCGGTTGCTCAACAAACAAGCTGCCTCGGATGTAGGTACTTTTGATACGATTCTTTTTGGTCACACCGGCTGACATCTGTAGCATTTTTATCTCGGTCGCAGTCATTTTTCTTCCGTATGTCTTGTACATATATAGTCCAGCTCAGACGCGCACTCATCTCATGTATAACCCTTTCAAAGATATTAGCCGTTTTCGTTTTCGATCACAGATCGAAAAGAACGCCGTCGTGGGGGCGATGGTTGATGTTCTAGCAAAAATTTACTTTTGGACCAGTCGTTCCTATGACAGTTATAGGTATATGATAGAGTACTCCAATTTCAACCAATTTCGGGAATGTAGTTTGGTGGTAGATACCATTAAAAAATATGAAATTTGGTTCGGATCTCCTTAGAAACAAAAAAGTTAGTTAAGGCCATGTACAAAATTATAGCTTGATAGCTTTAAAACTGAGAGACTAGTTTGCTTAAAAACAGACGGACAGACAGATGGACAATGCTTACTCGCCTCATCTCGTCATACTGACCAAGAATATATATTATTGTGCATCACAGAAGCTTTCATCCCGGGACTGGGCCTCTCTGCATCACTTTACTTACTCAACGTAAGTGACTTATCAATCTATCGAGTGCGAACCCTAGCAGATTGTTTAATTAGAATGGAAATTTATCAAAATATTCCCTTTTAAAAATAAGTTTGTTAATTGAGTGAAAGTCAATTATATCCTTCAAGCTGTTATATAAGATAATAGACCGTGTAATCGGTTCATTAAGACCATAATTCACTCTATGAAAAGGCTGAATAAAAAGATTGTTGCGCCGCAAATCGTGTGAGACATCTCTAACTACAAAGTAATTTTTAATATCTTCACACGAAATGTGAGAGCATAGCAAGTCTCTTATAAACATCGCGTTCAGGAAAGTCCTTCTATAAGCTAACGTTTGTAAACCAAATAAGGCACAACGAGTACTATAATCAGGCTTAAAACGCAAGCCAATTTGGTAAATAGCAAAACGAGTAAAATTATGTTGAATTCTCTCTATACGTTCGATATGAACATTATAGAAAGGATTCCACACAATTGAACAATATTCAAGAATCGAACGAACAAATGAAGAATATAGAATCTTCAAAGTATAAGCATCATTAAATTCGCGCGCGTTCCGTTTAACAAACCCTAACATGCTATTCGCTTTTGACAAAATGTAATCGGTATGTGGTCGAAATGAAAGCTTTTGATCAAAAATCACACCTAAGTCGGATATCTCAGAAACTCTTTCAAGAACACTACCTGCTATGGAGTACTCATAAAAGAGAGGATTTTTTATTCTAAACGCGCTCAAAACTTTACATTTACTAACATTTAAATTTAAATTATTATCGCGGCACCAATTTTCCAATTTCTCTAAATCGCATTGCATTTTGAGACAGTCGCTTACGTCGCCAATTTTCATAGCAATTTTCATATCATCCGCGAACTGCCATACCCGCACGTATTCAAAATTTTGGATGATATCATTTACAAAAACTAAAAAGAATATCGGCCCTAAATGACTTCCTTGTGGCACTCCCGATGTACATCTTATCATAGAGCGCGATGTACAGCCGTTTAACTTCACCAATTGAGTCCTATCAGTTAAGTAGGATCTCACCCAGCTGAGAAAAGTCGACTGTATACCTAAATTTTCTAATTTGCGAAGTAATATGTTATGATCAACTTTATCGAAAGCCTTCGAGAAGTCGGTATACACAACATCAACCTGCATGCTCTCTTCCATCGAATCAGCAACAAATTTAGTAAAGGAAACTAAATTTGTTGTAGTTGATCTACCTTTAAGGAAGCCATGCTGACATGGCGATATTAACTCGCTGATCAAGACATCTATTTTCTTTTTAACAATTAATTCAAAAAGCTTCGGGATAGCCGATAGTTTAGCTATAGGCCTATAATTGTCTATATGATGTTTTGGACCCTTCTTATGAACAGGAGTAATAAAAGATATCTTCCATTCATCAAGGAAAACACCTGTAGACAATGACATATTAAAAATGTTCGTTAGAGGACGACATAATGACTGCATGCAATTCTTTAGAAAAATGTTAGGAATGCAATCAGGTCCGGCTTGAATACTAATATCAAGCTCAGTCATAGCACATAGCAGGTCATCTTCAGAAATCTGAAGAGCACTGCTAAGACGTCCATGAGCTATTTGAGCAATCGGGAATCTCCCATTGATATTGTCATTCAATTCCGACGAAACCGAACCTGGCGTATCATAAACCGAATTGAAAAAACTTGCAAAACCATCACATACCGATTGAACATCATTATAAAAATTACCATTGAGTTTTAAATTTTTCGGAATGCCCGTATTCTTGCGTTTACTGTTTATAAATTTCCAAAAAGCTTTACTATCATTCTTTATATTTTGCTCCGCTCGAGCAATATACTGTTTATAAAGATATTTATTTAACAATTCATACTCTTTCCTCAATCTAAAAAAGTTAGCTTTGTTAACAAGAGACTGTGAATTTTTAAATAATTTATGTGCTTTATTTTTTGAATTTTTAAGTTGGTCCAACTCCTTGGTAGCCCAAGGATTTCTCTGTTTTTTGTTAAAATATTTTAGAGGAACATATTTATCAATAGCTTCAGATAATATTGATTTGAAAATATCATAAGACTCAACAATACTTTTATTTGAGAAAATAGAAGTCCAGTCAATATCAGAAAAGTAAGTATTCAAATCAGCATATCTGGCTTTTTCAAAATTTCTACTAGGAGTGACAACCAACTCTTCCTGAATGTAATCATAAAATATAAAATCTAAAAGAAGAGCATAATGATGTACTGAATTCGGCAAAAGTGGGTAATCTACTCTATTTACGGAAGCATTTAAGTTAGTACTCACAAAAATTAGATCTAAAATTCTACCAATGGAGTTTTCAACATGATTAATTTGCATCAAATCCATGGCAGAAAGACAATCTGTTAGAAAAAATTCGCACTCGAAACATAGATTGCGTGGCAAAAATCTTTTTTCTCCATCATTCCAATACCAACTTATGTTACCAAGATTGAAATCCCCAACAACAATCAATTTATCAGTTTCTTTAAAAGACGCAGAAATTTTTGAAATATTCTCTGCATGTTTTTGAAAAATATCAATCGAACTCAGGGGTGGTAAATAGCTGTTAAAAATATAAACTGTTTCACTGCGAGAAATATTTATACTCACACATATTTGTTCCACATCGTTATGGAATAGATCAACTTCATGAGATGGGAATACTGTCTTGACAGCAATCAAAACACCACCCCCTCTTCTAGTTGAGTTTTCATAACGATCTCGACGAAAAACATGGTAGTTACTTACAAATAACTCCTCATTTGTAATCTCAGAATGAAGCCAAGTTTCGGTCAAACATATCGTAGGATAATTTTCTTGTGAAATTGCAAGATAAAAGTCATTCGTTCTAGAACGAAGACCACCTACATTTTGATAGTAAACCGAAAATAAATTTGTTAAATTTAAGTTTTCGGTTGAGCATTGTTTTCGCGGTTCGCGTTTTTTGAAAAATTAAAAGCAGATATGTTTATACCTTTTGGCCAGAAACTGGCGCAAAACACTTGCTTTGAATGTTCCTGAGGAATTTTTAATGAAAAACTAATCGAAGTTAATTTCGAAATATCGCTATCTTTTTTAACCAAGGGATAAACTGAAATCAAAGTTGAATCCGATAAATTTAGTTTTTTTACAACATAATCCTTCAAATCTTCCGCCTTCATAGAAGTATGGAGTTTTGAAATATGGAAAACTTTGAAACTGGGCACACTTTTTTGAGAATTATTGGTATCATCGATACCATAAATTTTCTTGTGTCGCCCACTTTGATTTTTACCAACCCTGAGTGCGACAGAAGTGCCATCACCAACAGCGGCCGGTTTTTTAACACCATTCTTCTTTTTACGCATTGTTACATGCTTATCAATCGGTGATTGATGAGCATTAGAAGGTGTAAGATTTTGAGAAGCTGTGCAAGGAACAACAATTGATTCACTTACCACTTCTCTACTAACAGATGGAATTTTGTCGAGTGATGTCACTTTTGATTTTTTTCCTTTTTCCTTTGATTTGTTCTTATTTTTTTTCGATTTAGTTAAATTGTCCAAATTACTATTGCTATTACAGAAATTACTCGAATTCATAAGGGATTTCATCTTACTAAGTTGGCTTTGCAATGACGCAACCACTTGAGAAAGCCCATCTAATTGAATTTTATAAATTTCGGAGCAAATGCAATTTTTCATACTGGTTTTTAATAATATGTTTCGAAAAGACCAAAGAAAGAAAATCGATAAAAAAAACGAAAAAATAAAAGCTAAAGTCGCAAGTAAGCCTCGAACCAGGGCCCGAAGATTGCAAGGCGGACGCACCAAACACTACGCTATAAGGGCTCTTAAACAGAGCTTGAAATTAAATGTAGATAACAATTTATATCGTATCTGTGTGTACAATCGAATTCACACAAATTGCAAATTGACACACACGAATGGACAAATATAAACAAAGAAACAAAATCGCGTAAAATGAAAAACCACACAAATCTAAGATTTTCACTTTAAACACGAAAATAATATTAAAAATGAATTATCCGTAAACACCGGAATCCACTGTTAAAACAATAATTTAAATTATTTCGTTAAATATAATAATTTTATATTATTTTCACGAGCGCGGGTTGATACGTCCGGACACTGACAATTCTCTCTCTAGAGTTGATATGGTCGGAGATGCTTCTTTCTGTGCATTGCGAACTTCATGACAAAGTTAATATACCCTATAACATCCGTGAAGGGTATAAAAACCGAACTACACCACAATTTGTTTTAGGCAAACTAGATGAGCTATTCTTCAGAAAAACCAATACGTATGGAGCTGGTTTTTATATTAAATTTTCAAAAATTTTATGTACTTTAAATATTAACTCTTATATAAGTTATGTGGGGGACACATACAAACAGCAAAACAATTAAAGAGTCACTTTAAAAAACGCCGAATTCTTCCGGTTAATACAAATAAGGAAGCTGTAGTTATTACTACTTTGCCTTAACCCCCAGTGGGGCATAGTGCGTCAACCACTCCTGCGCGCTATAGTACTTTGTTCTGGGCAATGGGGTGCAACTCTCCAAGCGATTTACCCAGCGCCTTACACTCTTTTGCCACAGATCGACGCCATGTTACTTTAGGACTCCCTCTTTGGTTGGAGATGGGGTTCCATTTCATGGCATGTAACGCAATGCGGTTATCATCCTTCCGCACCTATCCACTGTCATTTTTGCGAAACAGGCCCAACTCGGTCTTGACGCTGAGATAACTGCTCTGCCAGATTTTGGACAACATGCGGTATGCGCATTTAACCTGGTTGATACGACAAGCGATGTCCTGCTCCGTACCACCATTTTCGGCAACAATGCTACCCAGGTAGACGAAGTCTCTCCACATTGATATTGATGGCAATAGGTGTAAGATTTATTTTTCGCAGTTGCGGGCTAAGAACCTTGGTCTTGTTGGAATTAATATTTAACCCAACCTTGCTTGCCTCCCAATCAAGATCTAACGCCATTGCGGAGAGATCCATGATTTTGTGGGAGAGTAGGTATATGTCGTCAGCGTAGTCAAGATGTTGTAGATTCCATTAAATTTCTTTGTCTAGTCCTGCAACACATCGCCCATCTTTATGAGGAATAGGATCGGTGAGAGGATGCACCCCTGCCGAACTCCACTGCGAATCTCAAAGTCCCCCGACACCTTACCTTTATTTATTTATTATCAAACGGACTACTGTCTTTTGGATTATAAAATAACATGTAAACGGCTCTCTTATATTAAATAATGCAAAAATAACTAATCAGAAATAAAATAAATTTAAATAAGTTTTTTGCCTGGCGACGGCCATCGACTATCATACAACGTGCATGATGCTTAACATGCCGTCGCCCTTAGCAGCCATTAATGTGGCTACACGTAATAAAAAGAGTCGCTGTCGCCAGGCAAAAAACTTGTTTGTAAATTGCCATTGGCGCGGAACATTCCTGTTTCGCGAATATTCGGAGAATTCTCTCTATTGTATTTAGAGAGAATTCCTAAATTGCGGCATTTCCGCTTTAGGCAATCCACTTCCGCTTTAGGTGGTAACAATATAGAACCCAAGCGGGGAGATTTGTAGGTCTTAAAGCGGAAATTACTTGAGTTTTGTGAAAATTTTCTTTAATCGAATAGAGAGAATTCTTCTAAATGTTGCGAAACAGGAATGTTCCGAATTATAATAATAATAATATTCTTTACTGCAACTTTTTTTTGTGTTAACAGATTTTTTACAAACAGATGTTCCAAGTTCGCTCCTCGCATAAGATTAAACTTGTGCGCGAGTGCGGTGACAGTTAACGTTATTTACATTTCTTTTTTTGTATTCTTCAGTAATTATATACAATTTATAGGTATATTTCAAGTACATTCATTCCTTGACTTAAGTTAAATTCAATTGAGGTTTTTGTAAGGATTACTTTATTAGGATTACACCCATGTCGTGTTGGTCGGCCTATATAAGGCAAAACAACATCTGTCTTGGGTCATTCCCGGTCACGCCTCTCCCACTGGTACGATGCGCGGGGCAGAGGCGTCTGATGAGACGCGCTTCGCACCAGCGGTCGAAACCGGCGAATCACGTTTTTTTGGGCCGCCGGCCGTCGATGGGGAAATTATTCTTAAAAACTCTTTTTTTTAAATTTAAATGTTACAATTACACAATTCAAGAATGTTCACTCAAATAAATAAAAAATAAATTTTCGTAATTTTGCCTTATTGGTATGAAACAAGCCAAAATGATTAGAGACTAGATTTCCGACGGTTTTTAATCTTTCGGTAGGCGAATTAGTAATATAGTTACTTCTATACGTATGTTGATAGTAAAGCTCGTGATGTCTTGTCTGTCTGTTAGGAATTTTAAATGAGGTATGCCGAGAATGTCTGGAACACCAATAACACTGTTAACTATATTAAATAAAACAAGCGAGCCTTTGGCTAGCCTGCCGAATGTACTATATGATACCTTTCACGCTTCGCGGTCGTTTCTATGACAGCTATATGATAGAGTAGTTCAATCTCAACCAAATTCGGGAATATGATTTGACTAAAGATAGTATTGATTAGTGTGAAATTTGAAAAATATGTCTTTAGAAATAAAGAAGTTTTTCTCACAAAGACGAATTTTTGGACCGGTCGTTCCTATGGCAGCTAAATGACGTAGTTGCCCGATTCGTTTCGGCGTGCAATAGAAAGAAGGCTTTGTACAAAATTTCAGCTCGATAGCTTAAAAACTGAGGGACTAGTTTGCATAGAACCAGACAGACAGACGGACAAAGCCTAATCGACTCGTCTCATCATACTAACCAAGAATATATATAGTTTATATGGTCGGAGATGCTCCCTTCTGTGCGTTGCAAACTTCATGACAAAGTTAATATACCCTATCACATCCGTGAAGGGTATACATATGGCATCATAATAACTTCTCCGGATTTCAAATGTGTTTATATTTACTTGGGATAGGATGAAAAAATAATAAATATCTTCACAGGAAATATGCAGTTTGTAAGCCATGTATTAGTGTTGCACAGAACCGTGGAACCGGATCCGTGGAACCGGTTCCTAACAAGAACCGACCCGACCGGTCCAAGAAAGAACCGGGAATCGGTTCCAGAAGAACCGAAAATCGGGCGGTTGTAGAAGAACCGAGAATCGACTCCAGAAGAACCGAAAATCGGTTCTCGGAGAACCGACAATGGATTTCACTATAGCCGAAAATTGATTTTTAAAAAACACTTTTAAACCGACTAGATCGGACCATTGCAGAAAATTTACTCGGACCGGAAGACTATATTTATATTTACATATTTTGGTTATCTAATCACATATCTCTGTTACTGAAATCATCATCAGCGATTAGAAATCGATCTCATTTTTTACCTTTTTTTTACTAAACAACATGAAATAAATGATTAATTTTATTTATATTCTTATGTGAAGTTTTTTTATCGAACACTTTGCTAAATTGCATTATGTTTAAATTTTTATTTTTAACAACGCACACATACCGACTTTTACGAAGAATTGACAACAAATACAATACATAGTCCTTTAAAATACCATCATAAAGTTCTACTGCTTTCCAAAATGCGATCATAAAGTTCCTCTGCTTTCCAAAAACGATAAGAAAAAGTATATAGGATAATGAATAAGAAATAAAAAACGTATTATTTAACGCCCATGTTGGGAACCGGAACCGCTTTAAATACCCGGTTCTTCTGAGAACCGGACTTGGTAGAACCGGTTCTTCAAAAACCGGGAACCGCACATCACTACCATGTATCTTAAAAATTTATGTTGAACCTTTCCAATTGTAGTCCAGATGGCGCAAGGGTTAGCAGGTTCGCCTTCTACGCACTGGGCCCCGGTTCGAATCCTACTGAATGCGGTAGTTTCCGATAAATAAGGGGATTTACGTGTCGGACTATGAGCCTACTCAGCTGTTAAATGAGTACCCATTTATGGGGTAAATAACTCGGTTAAGCGTGTTGCTGATCACACACACCTCTGCACAAGACCGTCACGATCTAAAATAGAAAATGAGATGATGCTAACTCATCTCGAGACCACGGTTCAAATTGGACTGTTGCGCCAGTTATTTATTTATTTAACCTTTCCAATTATGTGGGCATGAGATTTGTCACAGCGATTCCATAAAACCGACATGCATATCTCCAATTTACTTCTAACCTGAGAGTATGGAACATGTATTGAAGAGAGACTTATCACTACACTCAATCCATGCGTGTTTCGAACACATTTTTTCATCGCCTACCCTCTTCTATCCCTCGTTTGTCAAATTATCTGACTGAAAGTTGCAATTTGTGTCGGCTTTTTACAATAATTTTTTTCATTGCCTACTTTCCCCTATCAGCTGGTGCTCCCTCGGCTGCGGTATGATTGGTCGCGGTCCTGAAAGCCTGACCGGTTAAGAAAATGACAGTAAGCAACAGAGATAGCAAAGCATTGTGTATCCGTAAGTGAAAGAGAGATGCATTTAACTGATACATTCACACATTTGACGCACACGAGAGAGCAGAATGACAACCAACTAATTTTCGTTAAGCCTGTTTCTTAATAATTGCACCAGAGCGAAAGAGACAGAGAGTGTGGTAGATGTATTTGTTTATAAATCATGGGCTGGGGAAACGAACCAACAAATTTTTCCGGTAAATTTTTCCTCTAAAGATTCTGACAGATAAGTGACCCTCTCTCTTCAACTTACGGATATACAATGACTGCGTTCACGTTTTTGAGCGTTGCGGTTATTCAGCAATTCGAATGCATGTAAACAGAAAAATCAGTGATTTTTTCCGTCTACATGCATTTCAATTGCTGAATAACCGAAACGCTCAAAAATGTGAACGCAGGCAATACTTCACATCTCTGTTACTCACTGTGTGCGTTCAGAAGGAACTGAGCAACTTCCGCTCAGCGAACATGTTCAGAACGAGCGGGTTCAGAAGTGACTGAGCAACTTCTGCTCGGGTGAGCATGATCAAATTTCACCGAGCAAGAAATATTTCTGCTCACTGATCAGTGCTCAGTGCTCAGGCTCTTCTTCTTCTTTTTCAACCTCACGCTCATGTTGCGAGTTTCCGAGTTTTGACAATTATCAAATTGGTTGTTGTGTTTTCGCCGTTTTCGGCTTCTAGTTCTTTGGTTTTCGGGTGCTTTTGAATTTGTTTTCTCGTTGTTCGTGATTTTTGTGATGGACAGCGTGGGATTCATGTATTTTCCACTTTTCGGCACTTGACGTCTAAAATTGTCATCGTCAGCTTTCAGCTGGTCGATTTTTCAGCTGGTGAAGTAGCGTTCAGCAGGTGCAGACTCCAAACCGAGCAGCTCCGGAGCTGCTCGCGAGCGGTTTCTGCTCTTTTGCCACCTTCTGAACGCACTCACTGTCAAATTGTCTGATCCTGTAAGTTTCGCAGAACGCAGCCATTGCCTGCGTTCACGTTTTTGAGCGTTTCGGTTATTCAGCAATTCAAATGCATGTAAACAGACAAATCAGTGATTTTTTCCGTTTACATGCATTTCAATTGCTGAATAACCGAAACGCTCAAAAATGTGAACGCAGGCATTGAAAATCACAACAAATTATTTGACAGCCGGGGCAACATTTTTGTGGTGTGTGTAATATGTCACAGTGTGTAAACCTTAGAATATAGAGCCATGGAATGAGCTTATCCTGTATGTCTCTGGCTCCGACATTTGGCGAATAAGCCGACAGCCAGCCTACTCGGTTGTTGTTTGATACTGACATATGTTGACTTTTCTGTCGAATTGTGCATGAATAAACGTCAATTCTTGTCAGATTATCGACAGTCAGCCTACTCAGTTGGCGTTTCGGTATTGACATAATGGGCGCAGTCCTGGAAGCCTTCTGATATGGATCTGACTTTTCTGTTTTCTCCTCTATGTGCTTCCCCCTCCAGTAAATTTAGTACAGACAACTGTCAATTTTTGGATCTGAGAAATATTCCCACAGACGGCATACACGACCGTCTTGTCAAAAAAGATCTGTCAAGTTTTTAATTTCAAAATGGAAAATTTAGTTATTGCGGAATTATTGGATGATTTCGGTGATATCCAAATTGTACAATAAATAGTGTGCAAAGCATACTAAATATAGTGCGCGTTGCCATGGATAACAACATGACAAACGATTGGAGTTTGTTGGACGGGATTGAGCGCGAAAACCGACCCAGAAATACAAATTATTTCGAACAAACAGTTCCCCGATACGACGACTTCCTATTCAGGGAGCAGGTTTGTAGGCTAAAGGCGCAGAAAACTACCACTAAACACTTCGCAACACGTCCTACACGCTGGCTAACGGATGACTGGCTATGTTGCTTTGGTGACAGAGGCGCCGGTGACATCTGAGAACTGTCAAAATTGCTGATTTTTGAAATTGACCGGAAAAATATTCAGATCCAGAGGGGAAATTGTCAGATCCAAAAGTGACAGTTGTCTGTACTAAATTTACCGGAGGGGAAAG
The DNA here is from genome assembly GCA_964017055.1 of Chloromyia formosa. Lineage (NCBI taxonomy): Eukaryota > Metazoa > Arthropoda > Insecta > Diptera > Stratiomyidae > Chloromyia > Chloromyia formosa. The sequence goes on along the minus strand of OZ024813.1, from coordinate 69,888,393 downwards.
CAAATGGAGGAGAATTTGAGAATTGTCAAACCCTGATCCGCTCGCAGGAACGCAGCCAATGAGTGCGTTCAGAAGGTGGTAAAAGAGCAGAAACCGCTCGCGAGCAGCTCCGCAAATGCTCGCGAGCTGATCCGGAGCTGCTCGGTTTGGAGTCTGCACCTGCTGAACGCTACTTCACCAGCTGACAAATCGACCAGCTGAAAGCTGACGATGACAATTTTAGACGTCAAGTGCCGAAAAGTGGAAAATACATGAATCCCACGCTGTCCATTACAAAAATCACGAACAACGAGAAAACAAATTCAAAAGCACCCGAAAACCAAAGAACTAGAAGCCGAAAACGGCGAAAACACAACAACCAATTTGATAACTGTCAAAACTCGGAAACTCGCAACATGAGCGTGAGGTTGAAAAAGAAGAAGAAGAACCTGAGCACTGAGCACTGATCAGTGAGCAGAAATATTTCTTGCTCGGTGAAATTTGATCATGATCACCCGAGCAGAAGTTGCTCAGTCACTTCTGAACCCGCTCGTTCTGAACATGTTCGCTGAGCGGAAGTTGCTCAGTTCCTTCTGAACGCACACAATGTTGACTGCACTGTCGAATTGTGCACAAACAAACGTCAATTCTTGTCAATATTTAAATTTCATATTTACTAAACGGTCTACTGAGTTAGCTGACTGTCGACCACATGTCGACTTAGTACCCAGATTTTGGAGCCAGTCACTACGTTTAGACCGCGGGACTATCTTTGAGATCTAACTAAATCGTTCTAACTCTCGACGATATAAACGTATCGGTTTAGTTAGTTTTGGACTTGGCTTATCTCTACTTGGGATGCGGAGCTGGACTAAAAAAATTGGGACTAGTCGCTGTCATCGCTAATGTTAACTCGGTGGTTGACGTTTCCTTTGTTGTCGTTTTTTTTTTGTTCAGCGTTTGCTTTGTTTGCAATTTCAGGAAAGCAATGCGTGATCACGGGCAAGAGAAAGTCTTTTTCTGTCGTAAAATTTATCTGTGCTGTCAACGGAGAAAGAAGAAGAAGAAGTACCTCTCCGTATGGTCGGTATAAACACTCCACCAACAAGCACTAACACTAAAACAATATAGTTAAATCGCCTTTTAGTTCCACGGTCTAAACGTGGCCACTGTTTCTATGGAGACATACAGGTACAGGACAAGCTCATTCCATGCCGCTATGTTCTAAGGTGTAAACGGGTACCAAAAATTTAAGCTGATTTCCGTTCCGTCTTTATATATAGGCAGTCTTCATATTCTCAGCTTCTAACCAATGAGATGTATAACGTTTTTAATGCATGTATGTGTGCATGCATGCATGTTATGTATGTATGCATGCATGCATGTTATGTATGTACATATGTATGGGTGCGCTCAGAACTTATTGACGACTAGACTATAGTTGAGTAGTCACCGAGATTGACTTTCTCCTGGTTGCTAGCGCCCGGCATTTGCATAGCAGATGAAACAGGGTTACCTCCTCATCCGCATCTCGACAGCTCCTGCAGATATCGTTGTATGGAAGTCGAAGCCTCCTGGCGTGCTCATAGTGCCCAATGATCATGCTCACCACCGCCCGGATCTGTGGTTTTGGCAAGTACAGCAATTTCTGGTGCGACTGATATCCAGGATGGGCCAGATAAGCTTAGCTACCCATCTCCAGAAGGCACACTCGGAACTTACTTGCGGTTTTTCACTTGCACACACATAATTCGAGGAATTTAATTGCAGCCCGGCTATCTGTGAAAATCATGATCTTTTTTTGGTGAGGTGTGATCCGTCGAAGATGGGATATCATTATCGTTCAAGATCTTTGTGTGACCGGTACTCCAGTTTCTCCTCCAAACTGTCTTCCGAATGGCTAAGTTCATCGCCATTCGTTCCCCGTGCCAAGCAACATATCCACCGCCACCGATGGAGTAGTCCAGAGAGCTCCGCCGATTGCCACGCAGGCCGCTCTCTGCACCTTAGCCAGTAAATTACAATTTTCTACAGTGCGCAGCGCAAGCCACCAAACCACTACCCCGTAAGCATTATGGGACGCAGTACTGGCCACGTTTAGACCGTGGAACTAAAAGTCGATTTAACTAAATCATTTTAGTGTTAATACTTGTTGGTGGAGTGTTTATACCGACCATACGGAGAGGTACTTCTTCTTCTTCATTCTCCGTTGACAGCACAGATAAATTTTACAAATATAAATTTTACGACAGAAAAATAGTTTTTCTTGCCCGTGATCAGGCACTGCTTTCCTGAAATTGCCAACAAAGCAAACGCCGAGCAAAAAAAAACGACAACAAAGGAAACGTCAACCACCGAATCAACATTAGCGGTGACAGCGACATAGTCCCAATTTTTTTAGTCCAGTTCCGCATCGCAAGTAAAGATAAGCTAAGTCCAAAACTAACTAAATCGATACGTTTATATCGTCGAGAGTTAGATCGATTTAGTTAGATCTCGAAGATAGTCCCGCGGTCTAAACGTAGTGACTGACACGTAAAGTCAATACGGGACCCTAGGTTGCAGATTCCATGTCTTGTCAATAGCCTTTCTACAGCATTAGAGTGCTATAGCAGCTTTGTTCGTACGCTCCTGAATATTCGCTTCCCAGTTTAGACTGTTTTACACGTCATACCAACTACCCGCGTTAGACCGTCTATTAGACCAGCTATTAGACCACGCATTAGACCGGCTTTTAACCTCGCAATAGACAACCTATTAGACCACAATCAGACCATCTAAATACCACAAATATTAGACCACGCATCAGGCCATCCAAATACCACGCATTAGACCAGCCATTAGATCACGCATCAGACCAGGCATTAGACCACGTATCAGAGCAAATATTCGTTTTCCATAATTACTATATACCTAGATCTTATTAAGGTATAGGGTATTATAAAAAAAAAATTTTGTTATCACAACGAGGAGGCTACGTAGATACTATATAACATCTACCCATCTAAATCCATATTCATCCATTTCCGATATTGAAGACCATGCGCTCGTAGTTCAAGCCGCGTTTAGAGTTCTGCAATATGAAGTTCAGATGGATAGCTTCGATGGACGCAAATTAGGACGGCGAAGGACTAGGGTATAATTATGCAAAACGAGTAACTGCTCTGATATGGGGTCTAATGGCTGTTTTGATGCATGGTCTAATAGGTGGTTTAATGCATGGTGTAATGGCTGGTCTGATGCGTGGTATAATAGGAGGCCTAATGCGTGCTACAATGGCTGATCTGATGGGTGATCTAGCGGTTGGTCGGTGTAACATCTAAGATGCCCTTTAAAGTATATTCACACCAGACACCTAAATCTGATTTTCAAGTCCCGAGACCCATGCACACCAGTGCACACCATCCGTTTTCTTCTTCTCGTTCTACCACCAAGATTTAGTTGGCAGTTGCGCTGTCGTTCATTTATTGTACATGGGAACAGAAAAACGATGCTGTGGTGGTCTTCATGTACTCGCACGTGCGTGTGAATTTAATAACAAACAACAGTCATATGATCCCTACTTCTCCGATTTCATGGATAATTTACAATATGCAATATACACGTTTCTGTTGCATATATTGCGACGAAGTTCAGGAAAAATACCAAGATTTGAGACGAGATTAATGTTAAATCTTGTTCGAAATCTAGATTAGTAAATCTAGAATGGTAAATCCAGAAGATTTAGGAGTACTATAGATTTACTTAAATCGCAAGATTTATCCAAATCTTACTGTAGTGTGCAAGGGCCATTAGCTTTCTTTTAATATTAGACCAAAGAAGTTTGCCCTATTTGCAAAGATCAATTGAAGGTAGAAGGCACTGGATTGTTGTTTCCTTGTGAATAAGTTAATTTTCGTCATACTAGGGTTATAGATAGGCCGCAATTATTGACCCAGTTTATCAGCAGCGATAGCGCCTATTGTGTAACTTCGCTAAGGGTGCCAAAAAACTTGCCGTCTATGGCAACAGAGATGTCACTTTACAACCCACATCCTCCAGGTCTGTGAATAATCTATTGACTGTGATGTTCCGCAGGAGGGGCGAACGGAGCGCCCCTGCATACACTTCTAAGTGGCGATGAAGTTTCGAAGATATGACCCTGGCTGTTAACACCATGTCCATGGTGTACTCCCTATAGGCCAGAGATTTTTCAATGTGACCCACAATAGAGTGCAGGGTTGTATCCACTGACTTACCCTTGGTATTGGCATGCTGCGATGATGAAAGCATGTGTCCCGGGACCATGCAGCGAAGTGTAGAGGACAAGCTGATGGGCCTGAGATCCTTTACTTCCGCATTCGAGAATAGTTTCGATCCATGGGGCAACTAGATCCGACGTATGTTGTAAATCTGCCGAAATGATGCCGTCGAGTCCAGCGGACTTAAAAGGATCGAAGTTCGATATTGCCCACAGGACCTTCTCCTTTTAAACGATGGACTTAGAAACACATGGAAATATACCATTCTCCTGCGCGTTATTGTTCTGTACGGACATGGGTGAACTGTCGGTAAACTGAGTGTCGAGTAGAATTTTCAGAGTCTCTTCGCTAGAGTCAGTCCAAGATCCATCCTGTTTAAAACCAAAATTAGGCATAAAAGGATTAGTCGAAATAATTTCACGCAGTCTAAAGGCATCAGTTGATCTTGAGGCCCTGCTTGTATACCCCCAGATATTCCTTACATGAAGCCCAGTCTGATTCCAGTCTAGAGGCCTTAGCTTTGTTGAACTCTTTCCTGCAAACAGCTCGGTATGAGTCTTCTAGAGCCACCAGGACGACACTAGCCCACTTGCACCCACACAGCTTACCCCAGGGTCGTTGTGGGGAAAACCCCATCGAAGCAGCTACATTCCCTGGCCTTAACACTGAGGAGCTTGAAACGGAATTAAACATAACACACTGCAACTCTGACCATCGCTACAACAGCAACATAGTTTCGATAGCCCGATAGTTTGCTTTGTGTGAAAGGTTTTGTCGAATGAATGAATAATACTTTGACATGTTGGGTCGATGACTTGTGTATGAGATTTTAGATTCAGTTTTATTTACATGTCGCTGGTTTCAGATAAGAAGTCGAAATTCCAAACAACGAAATGAAAGATACATATATTTTCAAAAATACGGCCAATCTTACTGGAAGAAATTAGTGGAGTGGTTTGAGTAGCTGTCACTCAAAATTGCAAAAAATCAAAAATAAAATAGGGATCCAGGACGGCAACACCTTTTTTTTAAAAAAACACGACCAGCCAACCAGCCTTGCTGGAAAAAAATGGTAGGGACTTTTTGGGTCGCTGATTGCGCATCTGAAGCCAAAATTGAAAAAAATAGCAACACTTTTTTTAAAAACACGACAAATCTTGCTGGAGGAAACTATTGGGTTTTTTTGGGACGCTGATTCCGAATCTGAAGTCAAACTCGCAAAAAATTAAAAGCAAATCCAGAACGGTAATACGTTTTTGCAAAAACACAACCAATCGTGCTGGAAAAAAAATTGGTAGGGGTTTTTTGGGTCGCTAATTGCGAATCTGAAGTCAATGAAGCGTCTCCTACCATCCTCTCTCTGGATCCTGTCAACCCCTTGTGGGGCATAGGGCATCAACCACGCTGACTTTCCACCTCGTCCTGTTCGCCGCCATCGCCTTCAACTGACTCCACGATTTGCCTAGTAACTTACTCTCGACCTCAACTGATCTTCTCCAGGTGGTTTCTAGGTCGTCCAACGCGGCGACTTGCATCGGTTCTCTGTGCGTTCCAATCGAGGGCCTGTTTAATAATGTTTTCCGGCACTTTTCGAAGTGTGTGGCCTATCCATTGCCACTTTCGCCTTTTTATGGAGGTGTCTATCCTGTCCTGACCAGTAGTGAACAGTAGGTCGGCGTTAGAAATGACCTCCGGCCAGCGTATGTGTAGGATACGCCGTAGACACTGGTTCACGAAAGTTTGCAATCTATGATAGTTGTTATCTTGTTGGTCACCTTCCAAGTTGAACAGCCATAAAGAAGCACAGATTTTACATTGGTTTCGAAGATCCTGAGTTTGGTACTTCTGGAGATGTTGTTGTTTTGCCAGAAAGGGGTCAAACTGAAAAAAGCTGCCCGAGCCTTATTGATGCGAGACAGTATATCAGCATCCGTTCCACCATCTGCTGTAACTACGCTTCCGAGGTAGCAAAAATCGTCCATTTTTTCCACCGTCTGCCCCGAAAAATAAATTTCGCTCTGTCTTCCTGGATCCAGGCTCCAGTACTTAGTTTGGGCAGCATTAATTTTAAGCCCCGTATTTCCACTTTCGCGGTGCAGGGCATCCGTCATTTGAACTAGATGATCCGATATATTTGAAAGAAGACAAATATCGTCAACATAATCCAGGTGTGGAAGGTATTCAAACAGGTTCCATCTGATACCTTTGCTCAGGTGTTCAATCAAAACAATATAGGTGACAAAATGCAGCCTTGTCTCACTCCGCTATGTACCTGGAAGAGGTGTGAAAGCTTAAGATGTATTGGGCTCCGCTATAGGACTCCTTGATGATGGATATGATTTTATCTGGTATACCCCTCAACGCTGTCAAACGCTTTCTCGAAATCGATGAACATGAGATGTAATGGAGATCTCCAATCTGCGGATTGTTCAATAATAATTCGGAGGGTATTGATGTGGTCGCTACATGAAAAGCCCTCGCAAAAACCAGCCTGTTCATCGTTCAGTGTGCGGTCAACTGAAAGCTTGATCCGGTTTAAGACAATTTTTGCCATCAGTTTTGAGACTGCAGGGAGTAGGCAAATTCCACGCCAATTATTACAATCCTTCAGAATGCCATTCTTCTGGATCTTAATAATAATAATTCTTCCATTCTTTAGGGAGAGTTTCGGTTTCCCAACACTCTTGGATAAGGGGGAGAAGAATATCCGCAGTAGCCTTGATATCCGCCTTAAAGAGTTCCACCGGAATTCCATCTATCCCCGGGGCTTTACCCGCTTCCATCGATTTAATAGACACAGTTAATTCCTGTTTAGGTGGTCAGGTCTGTGGGGAAACTCATGGGCAAGTCTACCTAGCACCTCCGCGTGGTGGCCGCTGGTAACTTCGCGAATAGTGAAGGCTGAGCTATGGGGCCGGTTGCGTGTACTATCACATTACGCGAGTACCGCCGTTTTGCGATATGTAAGCAATCGACACACTCCCTACCTGGCCAACTCTTGTGTTCTATAGTTTGGGCGAAGGTAGCCCATACGGAGTGTCAGATGTCCTAAATCTCCGGGGTGTTATGCGACCGTGCCCATCGGGGGAAGGTGACCAAGGACGCAAATGGTCATCACAAACGGAGCCAGTTACTGCCACACACCTGTACAATAACCAGTTGTATGGGTAGTGTAAACTGTCTCCCCAACCGTACATTGGCAGAGGGGCGCCTATGAAACTCTCTGCATAGGTGACACGGCGACCAGGTGTAAGGTTGGAGCTGGTGACTGAGGTGAAAGTTCACCTGCGGGGTCCCGGATCCAACACTTCACTTTGCTCCTTTCTTGCACCTGTTGAACCGCGGTCTACAGAGTAGCGATCTGTTAGACTAGGAGAGAAACCTTGATTTGCTTCAAGGGTAGCAGGTGCAGAGTGGCATGAACGCCTACGGAACTTTCGGGGGGCCGCGAGGGAGTCTGCTTCGCGGCACAAAGAGGGGAAAGAACGGCCGGATCGTCATAATGTTCCTATAGGGGCGGGGAGTAGCGGGAAGCAATATGCTGGCAGTTGCCTCGGCTGTGGTCCGAGAACGGGAAACCCAAACCTGAATCAATAAATAAAAACAAGAATATGAAAATACATCAAGACATTCTTGGAGAAAGTGGCTGGAGGAATTCCAATGAGACGGACAGCGACGACTCGCAAGGGTTGAAGAGGTTAGTCTCTGAAGAAGACGCTCCAGGGGTGAAGGGAGGCGTTGTTGGAACGGACAATGACGCGTCAGAAGGCGCTGAGAGGTTAGTTCAGACAACGTGCACTCTGATCAACGTTCAATCTGCCGACTATCAGGGATGATGGCGGGCCCGAACAAAGAAACACTAACTGTGTGCCAGCTGAATATTCATCATAGTAAAGCGGCATGTATTCCGGATGGCGCAACGGTTAGCACGTTCGCCTTCAACGCACTGGGCCCCGGTTCGATTCCGGGGATTTACGTGTCGGACTATGAGCCCACTCAGCTGTTAAATGAGTACCCATTATGGGGTAAATAACTCGGTTGAGCGTGTTGCTGATCACATACCTCTGCACAAAAACCGTCACGATCTAGAAAATGAGATGATGCTAACTCATTTCGAGGCCGTGGTTCAAATTGGACTGTTGCGCCAGTTATTTATTTTTTTAAAGCGGCATCAGCGATGATGACGAGATACTTTGATGAAGAGAAACTGGACATAGCTTTGATACAGGAACCCTGGATTTTACAAAACAAAATTAGAGGTTTGTCACAACAAACCGCAAATCTGTACCATGCACAGGTGGACGGTAAAATAAGGACATGCATCCTGGTGCGTCATGGAATACATGCAGTACAAATGATGAATCTCTGCTCGCCTGATCTTACGGTAGTAATGATCGGCAGTGGTGCAGGATCATTCCTAATTGCATCAGCATATCTCCCTTATGATGCACCAGAACCACCTCCATCAGAGGAAGTAGAAAATCTGGTAAGATATTGTAAAGAAAGAGATATGGCCCTGATCATAGGCTGTGATGCAAATGCGCACAACACTGTGTGTGGCAGCACAGATGACAATCCCAGAGGACAGCAGATGCTAGAATTTGTGGAAAGGTATGTACAATCTGCTGGTAGCAAACAAGGGGGTCGCTCCCACTTTCGTGGATGCACGAAGGGCTGAGGTGATCGACATTACCCTAAGCTCTGTTAATATGCTTGACAGAGTTCAGAATTGGAGAGTGGTGGACAGGCTAACCATGTCTGATCACAGGGCTATCCAGTTTGAAATTCCGTATGGCAGAAAACGGAGTAGCGAACGCAAACTTATAAGAGTGCCAAAAAATACTGATCGTGTTAAGTACGAGACATATTTATTGGAACAAGTCGAGGATATTCAAGACGGAATACCTCGGAATACGGTCGAGATAGAGCGAACAGTGGAACAACTGAACTCCGCTATTAATCGCGCTTTCGAACACGCTTGTGCCTCCACAGTAGTGGACGAAAAGGACCCAACACCATGGTGGAGTAGGAAACTGGAGTCTATGAAAAAAGAGACAAGGAAAGCCTTTAACCGTTACATGAGGGAGAGAGACTCTCACTCTTGGGAACTATACAAGGATAAAAAGAGGGAGCTGAAAAGAACCTTACGTCTTCGGAAACGAAATACGTGGAGGGAATTCTGCTCTAGCATGAAGGATACGTCGGAAGTATGCAGATTACAGAAGATGATATCGAAAGACACTGCTTCGAGAATGGGGCTGATACGCAAAGTTGATGGTTCCATGACAGAAACAGTGGAAGAAACGTTGCAGGAGCTGATGGAGGTACATTTTCCTGGAAGTTTCAAGTCAAACCAACCATGGGCCCAAACTAACAAGAGAACTGGTGGGGTAAGTCAACAAGAAGCTGAGAGGATAATAACTCCAAATGGAGTCAAAAGTGCTATAAACTCTTTTGCACCATTTAAAACGGCTGGAATGGACGGAATATTCCCGGCACTATTACAGTGGGGCATGGTCACTCTACTAGATAGGATCCGGAATATATTCGTCGCCTGTCTTTCAGCAGGCTATATGCCGAAGGCATGGAGGGAGGCTAAGGGGGTCTTCCTGCCTAAACCGGGAAAGAAAGACTATACAGAGGCAAAGTCCTTCAGGCCGGTTAGCCTTACATCATTCCTGTTGAAAACAATGGAAAAAGTGTTGGTGGACTACCTGGAGAACACCACGCTAATGTATAGTCCTCTGAGTAGGTGCCAACATGCTTATAGAGCAGGCAGATCTACGGGAACCGCTCTACACGAACTTGTTAGAGTTGCAGAGAGAGAGATTAACAATGGCGGGATCGCTATTTATACTTTTATGGATATAGAGGGTGCTTTTGATAAAATCTCCTTTACCAAACTAAGGAACGCCCTGACTGAGCGGGGGGTTGATTATATTATAATTAAGTGGATCGACTCTATGCTTAAGCAGAGGGCGGTAAATCTTAGCAGTGGATGTAACAGAATACGGGGTAAGGTAGTCCGAGGATGCCCACAAGGAGGTGTTCTTTCGCCTCTATTGTGGAACATCGCCGTGGACAGTCTTCTCTGGAAGCTTGACTCGATGGGCGTACAAACTGTAGGATACGCCGATGACTTGGCACTTACGGTCAGTGGAAAGTTCATGGACACAATTCTACGTTGCATGGGACGAGCTCTCAAAGTAACCGAAGAATGGTGTAATGAGCAAGAGCTAACCGTAAACGCTAGTAAATCAAACACTATGATTTTTACTCGCAAGAGAAAAGACATAGAGATAACTCCCTTACAGCTCTTTGGTTCGGAAATTGAGGTGTCCAAGGAAGTGAAGCATCTAGCAGTTACCTTAGATGCGAAACTAACTTGGAATGTTCACGTTGATGAAAAGATCCAAAAAGCGAAAAGGATTTTGCATCAATGTAAGAGAGTGTGTGCTCGTAGGTGGGGAATTTCACCTAAAGCGACGCACTGGATTTACACAATGATGGTAAGACCCATTCTAGCCTACGCATCAGTGGTATGGTGGCCAAAAGCCATGCAGAATACCACAAAGCAGAAGCTGGATGGGGTACAAAGGATAGCTTGCGTAAGCATATGTGGTGCAATGCGCACCACACCAACGCGAGCAATGGAGGCATTGCTGGGACTGCCGCCGTTGGACTTATTTATAAAGAAAACGGCGGCGCTTTCGGCAATACGCATGGAAAGGGATGTCATGTGGCATCGCTTTGGAACTAGCAGCGGTCATAAGAGCATCCTAGACATTATTCATGATGAGGTCAGGGAGACTCTAATGCCGGTAGAAGGCATGAGTAGATGTAGGGTAGTTGAAAGACCGCACAAGACTCACATTGCAGATGGAAAAATACACAATGAGTGTATGTACAATGACATCAGCATTTTTACTGATGGCTCTTTAATGGACGGTAAGGCGGGGGCGGGGGTTTACTCTGAAGAGCTAAACCTAGCATGTGCGCTTAGTTTAGGAGAGTATGTGTCCGTATACCAGGCAGAGATGCTTGGCTTGTTCCATGCGTTGGACCACCTGCTTGAAGGTCAGGTGCGGGGGAAGAAAATCCTTATTGCACTGGACAACCAATCGCTGATCAGACGCATGCAGCAGACGAACATAAACTCTAAACTGGTACTAGAGTGTGTCCGGAAGCTCAACACGTGTGCCTCAGAAAATGAGGTTACGCTGATGTGGGTAAAAGGACACATAGGTACAACAGGAAATGAGGCGGCGGATGCCCTAGCAAAACAGGGATCTGCGGCAACTTTCATTGGCCCAGAACCCAGAGTTGCTCTGGGGAACGGCATGATTGGAGCGAAGGTTGGGGAGTGGATGGACTCCATGCATCGACAAAGATGGCAGGAACTAGTCACTTGTAAACAAGCTCGGAATGCAATGACCAGCCCTTTAGGCAGGGAAGCGAGAAAGGTACTCAGTTATAAACGGAGTACCCTAAGCTGGATAACTGCCTTGGTCACAGGGCATGGTAATGCTTGGAGGAGACTGAGACGGCAGCACACATTGTGTGCGAATGTCCAGCACTGGCTAGCACGAGGTTGAGGATCACAGGCAAGCACACGATAAGTGTGGAAGCCATGAGTGAACTCAGCCTTAAACAAATACTAGCAATAACACGGGACTCAGTGAAGAAGAAAGAGGTCGACAACTATCAGTCGACATCTGGAAGCCACTGATGACCGGGAGGGGGCGAAAAGGGACCCAAACGTTAGTGGTCGGCTTCGGCTATCCCCCAGAATATAATAATAATAATAATAATTCCTGTTTAGATGGTGGGCTGGTATCAACTCCGGCTATTTGCGGAATATTTTTTACTTCTAGTGAAGATGAGTTCAAATGTCCAAAGGTGTTGTTGAGGACCTCAATGAAGTGGTCTCTCCACCGTCACAGTTGGTCTTCATCAGGAGTCGTCTTTATCTTTCACGGGATGTTCAGTTGCAAAAGATTTGCCAGTTAATGGCTTGATAAGTTTGTAAAGGGTTCCACTGTCACCACGGTAAGCCGCTTCCTCTGCCTTCTCCGCTAATGCATTGATGTTCTTGCGTTTGTCCCGTCATACGCTTCTTTGCACGCCTTTCTGAAGAGAACGGTATTCTCTAAGTTGACCTTTGAGTGCGTCGTCAGTAGCTGAGTTGATTTGTTCTTTAATTTTTTTGAGTGCCGAGATTACATACCATGTAGAGTCACTAATGAATGGCCTTCTACCGCGCTCCAATCTGCCCGCAAAAGATTCACCACACGAAATAAATGAGTCCTTAGCGACGTTCCATCTATCATCAATTGTAGGAGTCTCATAAGGTGGTGGTTCATTAGCTCTTTCGTGCAAGGCGGTGGAATAAGCACATCTTATAGATGGATCTTTAAGCTTTTGCACATTAAAACGTGGCAAAACTATTGCATTTTGAAGGCGTTGGATCGCTGAAGTTCGTAAGCGCACTTTTCCGAAACAAAAAGGTGGTGATCGCTGCCAATATCAGCATCCCGCTTCGTCCTGACGTCTAAGAGACAGTTCCTCCATGTCTTGGAACTGGCTATATGGTCAATCTGGTCATCTGTTCTGCCATTCGGAGAAACCTAGGTTGTTAAATGGAATCGTTTATGGTTGCACAAAGTACCGACGATGACGAGCTGACGAGAGCTGCAAAACTCGACGAACATCTCGCCATTTTGGTTCCTGTTGCCTAGACCAAAGCGAAAAATGCAGAATGGATCAAAATTATTGCACACGGTCTTTTTTATATGATAAGTTAGCGTTGTAGTAAAAATATAAGGTATGATACCCTTCGGCAAGCTTGTTTTTCCTTTTCTAACTTTCCGACCACTACAGATTTTGATATGACACACTCTACATGCGTGCATCCGTCAAAAATTGGACACCTTTCTCCTCCTTTAACCGATTTTTTTTTAATTCATTTGAAAAAGTTATTCAATAATCGCCTATCGAAACTATCGGACTATCAAAACTATTACTAGTTACTAGTTTTTTTTTTAAATTAGCGATAGTTTTTACTAGTTACCAGTTTTTTAAACTATCGAATAACAAAAACAATCAATAGTTATTCGATAGTTTTTTAAACTATTAAATAAGTATCGATAGTGCCCATCACTACATAATACACATATGTAAATTGAGAGGGCATAATTAGTACGCTTCGCTATAAATAAAATGTACTAAGATACCTGTGTTCAGAGATGAATTAGAATGCTGCTTCGTTCCCTCTAAGGCTTCAACTTGGATGTGATGTCTGTCCATGAATGATGTAAGTTCGGCGATTTTAAGCTGCAGCCTATTGCAATTTAGTTGAATGAGTGATAGCGTATCAAAGATAGCGATCAGTGTTGTAGGCGTACGGTTGTGTTGTTGAGGAATCCTATTGGAACTATTTGCAGGGGTCACCGGAGATGACTGGAAACCTGTCCGAGTGCTCACTGGCGTTGAATGGTTTGGCGTGTTAGACGAGGTTGCTGCTTGTAGTCCTCTATTCCCACATTGACTAACAGTAAAGGAGGGATTGTCTGTGATGGTTAAGTCCAGAGCAGTTCCTTAAATGACACCACTCGTCGCAGCAGCTGCATCTCACTGATGTAGCATTAGGGTGCAGCTCTCTGTCGCATACGCAGCAGATCCAAGAACCAGGGTTATTTTCAATGCCGGCACGAAATAGTACTGAGAGCAGTTGCGCCGAGATGTGTTGCTCCCAATAACATAAAAATGATTCGAAGCATATAACAGGAACTAGAGTCAATAGAGTCATACAGACTGGATTGAGCCGTGGCATGACCCAGCATCATCTGATCGAATCAGAGTGACAAAGTCGAAGGTCTAGGATGGGTGTTACCCAACTTCTTCCACGCGTCATCCTCTCTATCTCATCAGTTGTTATTTACTCTGATTTTTTTATCATCAGATATTTTTATATTGTAATATATCTGTAAGTACTTTTTGACAATTAAGCTTTTAATTTCAGGAAAAAACGGCGAAAGCAAAGTTGTACACCCAATATATTATGTTGCGCTGGGTGGCCGTGGTCGTTCGATCACTGCTCTACGATACTACATCTAGAGCTCGGAGGTTTTCAAATATCGGCGCGAACAAAAACTGCCTGTGGGTACTTATAGAACTCCCAAAGTGCTCCGAGCATGTCCGTATAAAGACGCCACGGATAGGAGGTGCATGCTAGCAACTGCACTTCCGAAAAGAAGATATGCTACAGAGACGTCAACAAGGCATAGAAATGCTAGAGATGTGGACGCGCCTATGCCCCTGGAGGGGTCAAAGAAATTAATAACAAATTTTTCCACTTTTCATATTTCTCTGGGCAATATGAACCATTCTCTATATTTCCCATTCTCGGTATTTTTCCGTTTGCCTTACTTATATTCCATGTTCTATATTTTTATTTTCACTTTCCATAATTCCCATTTTATATTGTCCGTATTAGTCTTATAATTTTTTGAAAGAAAGAAAAGAATTGTTTTTGCCTATAGAAATATCAATTTGAAATTATGCATACATCTATTGTTAAAAATAAAAAGAAGGTAACGACATATTTTCCACTTACGGTAAGATGACAATTACGAGTTTTCATTTCCGAAAGAGGCCGTTCCGAAGCAGTATTCGCACTGTTCTCTTTTTTTGAGATCTCACCCAGTACATATAACATTGCCATCTGTTGCCTCCTCATGGTATCTACCAATTGTACATGTTCCTTTCTAACATTCTCCTCAAAATTCGTAAGTAGTGTACTGCAGTTAAAAAGCAACTGCTGAATATTTGGTAGCTTCTCTTCGAATTCATTCAATTCCGAAGATATTTCGTCCCTTCGGAAGTGTAGTGCAATGTAGTTCTTTAGTAAGTTAACTTTTTCCAGAGTGCTTTTCATGACTTCTTCGAGGGAAGCATTGCTCGAATTACCGTTGCAGATCATACTGTACGAAGAAAATCTGAAAATATTAGTTTTTAGATTAGACTGTAATAATTACGTGCCGTAATAGTCATTGAGATGAAATACTAACTTAAGACATGTTAATCCTTGGGCAACTGATTGCAGGGAGTTATGAAGAAGAAGAACTGTCGGCTAAGCTCGCCCAGCACTGTCGAACACGAAATCGAAAACGAACATGTTCGCAGTGAACAATTTTCTTCATAAATTTCGGGAAATCTTAACGCATCGCTTGAGGGAAGGTGATCCTCAAGTTAAGATTTCCACCGAATGGATCAAGACACTTCACACAAATCTGAAGAAAATTGTCCGCTAAGACCACGTTCGTGTTCGTCTTCAACAGTGTGTGGCCGGGCTAAGAGAAGATTTTTTTTTTCAGGAAATGCTTAAGTGCGTTTCGTTTAGACAACTCGCAAGGGACTACCAAATCGATCAGGATAATTTGCTACAAAACACCAAATTGCGACTCAGTAAACCATGTTTTTTCACCAGAACAAAAAGGTTTATTAGTTACTAGGGATCGCTTCGCTCACAATATTGACACTAATTGGGTCGTTTTGGACATTTTTTTACGATCACTAACCCTGTGGGGTGGGAGTGCCACAATTCATCCCAGCGACCCCGAAAACCATTGGTTTGACATTAATCTTGGTCATTTTCGACATTTCGCACTCTCATTTACCCCCGGGTTTATTTGGTATCATCGGTCCTTATTCCAATTTGAATCCGTTCCCACTCGATTCAATGCAATTCGGAATAGGAATATTGACGCACTTTCCGCTTCTAAATGCCTTTGGAGATCAGTCACAATTCATGATTTGTTCCAGGAAGGTTTTGCAAACGCTGATCCACTTGATGTGTTCTTCGTTACCCATGAAATAAATTTGCACGAACTTGTAGTCTTGATCGGGGCATGGAAGAAGTGCCTTCTGATGGTATATCTAACCCTGTACTGTACTAAACGTTGGCATGAATTTACCCTCGCAAACAACTCTTTTTTATCCGTACTTCCTGATATTTTGGTGCTCCAAATTATTTTGAAAGCGCTTCTGGTCCACGCATCCTCTTCCATAGTTCTCCTCCATTGCCACCAAGTCAAGCCGCCAGTAATGTGATGATTTGGTTGAGGTAAACATTCCCTCTCTGGTGTGGGGCGTAAGAATAATACCACGGCGTTTCCCTTTGCCAGCCTGTCATAGAAACCGACAAACAAAGGACAGGATTTGTATGCCAGCAACTTGCACTATCCGAAATCTTCTATATGCTAATGAAACGTCAATTATGCTTCGGATAATTCAATGGTTACGACTTTTGGCTACAAGGATTACAATGACAAGGATTGGATTCTGGAATGTGCGTATTTCCTGGACAATGGATCAGAAGGTCGCCAGAACGAACGATTTCTTCAATTAGAGTGTGAATTTCTACGGTATAAATCAAACATCTAAGATAAGATGGTAGAACAGCGGAGAATTTATCTCTCCACGGATAGCACTGTAATGTTGTACTCCGGGAGAGCTACCGGTAGTCGTCGTGAGTCAGGCGTGGGGCTCCTTTTAGCCAGAGCCGCACGAAAGTGTCTCTTATCCTGGGATCCGGTCTCCGACAGAATCATGGACGCCAGGTTCAGGACCAAAATGAAGAACATCACAATAATACAATGTTATGCTTCAACTGAGCACGGCAATATCTTTGCGAAAGAGTCCTTCTACGAACAGCGGCAGCCGGTTCTACGCACCGGAGCGACCCGTTTTTACAACGGCCAAGAGCTGCCAAACCCTTCAATGCAAGAAGGACGTATGTTCGTGTGTTACATGCAGTATTTGTTTTTTGTGTTTATTGGAAGCAACACATCTCGGCGCAACTGCTCTCAATACTACTTCTCCGCGCCGGCATCGAATACAACCCAGGTCCTTGGATCTGCTGCGTATGCAATAGAGAGCTACATCCCAATGCAACGTCAGTGAGATGCAACTGTTGCGACGAGTGGTGCCACCTGAGAAACTGCTCCGGTCTAAACCATCACAGGCACTGGAATCCTTCGTTTACTGCCAGTCAATGTAGAAACCAAGGTCTGCAAGCAGCGAGCTCATCTAACACGCCTCACCTCCCTACACCAGTGAACACCCACATGAGCTTTCAGTCAACCCCAACGACTCCTGCAAATAGACCCAGTAGGATTCCCCAACAAAACAACCTTACGCCTGCACCACCAATCGCCATTTTCGACACGCTTTCACTCGTTCAACTAAATTGCAACGGGCTGCAAAACAAAATTGCCGAACTCGCTTCATTCATGGACAGACACCGCATTTAAGTTGGAGCCATCCCGGAGACGAAACTACATCCCAATTCGTCCCTTAACGCTCATGGGAATTATATCATCATAAGGAAAGATAGGCTGACCAACGCTGGAGGAGGACTTGCCTTCATCATTCACCACTCCGTACAATACCGTGAAATAGACGTCACTAACAACGACACCACCACGGAAGTGCAAGCCATCGCCTTAAAATCAGGCAATGTTGATATTGAAATTTACAACATTTACATCCCACCGGTATCCAGTTGTCCCCCAGGCTACCATGTAAATATCAACACTTTCCTCAATGGTCAACACCGTCTCCTGCTTGGTGATTTTAACGCTCACCATGAATTCTGGCACTCACATCTTAACAACGACGCCAGAGGTATAGCCATTGCTGAACAACTTGATGCCTCAGACTTCTGTACACTGAATGATGATACGCCCACCCGTATTGCCGGTACCTGTTCTAGTTCACCAGACATCACGATTGCAAGTGCTAGCCTCATAAACAATACACAATGCGAGCCGGTCCTTACACTATCATCGGACCACCTACCAATCGTGATAAGGCTTGACAAACCGAGAGATGTTATATCTGTCGAACACCGCACCTTTGTCAACCACAACAAAGCTGACTGGAATAGGTTTACCGATTATACAAGTGCTAAATTCCTCGCCCTGCCAACACCCACCGACGTACGTAAGGCTGAGTCCAATATCAGGAAACCCCTCAATAAAGCGGCTGCGAAATTTATTCCTGCAGGACGCATTCCTAAAATTCGGCCAAACTTTCCTACCACAGCCGCCAGATTGGCAGACGAGAGAATGTTATCCCTCAGGAGCACTAACCCAGACGATCCCAGAATTCAAGAACTGAACTGTGAAATCAAAAGACAAGTGGCCGAACATAAGAGGTCAAAATGGAGTTCGCATCTGAATGAATGCAACCTAACAACAGGTATTAACAAACTATGGTCGACAGTCCGTGCCCTCTCTAATCCACCGAAACAGATGGGAAATATCGCCATACAGTTCGGAGAAAACTCAATCTCCGACCCTGCCCATTGTGCAAGTCGCTTCAATAGGCAGTTTATTGAACATCCTCCACCAGACAGACAAAAGCGCATAATCCGAAGGAGGATTCACAACCGAACTACCGACAACATACCTGTCTTCACCACGGACGAAGTGGCTGCAGCAATCAGGAAAGTGAACAACTCCAAAGCCTTGGGACCTGATGGAATCTCAATGACAATGCTTAAACATCTCGACACACCAGCTATCGAATACCTCACGGCCACATTCAATCTATCCATCACATCACTGATCGTTCCGGAACTCTGGAAGAAAGGGAGAATAATCCCAATCTTGAAACCTGGGAAAAAAGCGACACTCGGCGAGTCCTATCGTCCCATCACAGTTCTATCACCAGTTGCCAAAACGCTCGAAGCATTGATTCACCCTGTTCTTGCGGCCCGCATCAGGCTTGCAAACCACCAGCACGGCTTCAGAAGGATGCATAGTACGACGACGGCCCTGGATGCTATTACAACTCGGATCCACAATGGCCTCAACCAACCTCGTCCATGTCACAGAACAATTCTGGTGGCACTTGACCTGTCGAAAGCCTTCGACACAGTCAGCCACTCAGCACTTCTGTTCGACCTTTACAATACATCTCTTCCAACGCATATCACAAAATGGATTGCCAACTACCTCGCGGGCAGGCAATCCTATACCGAATTCAGGAGCAAAAAATCGAAGCTAAGGAAGATCAAACAAGGTGTGCCACAAGGAGGAGTTTTGTCTCCCTCCTTGTTCAACCTTTACCTATCTGGAATTCCAACCCCACCTCAAGGAATCGAAATTATCTCCTATGCAGACGACTGCTCCATCCTGGCAACAGGGAGCGACATCACGGAAATGTGCGAGCGAATAAATGCTTACCTGGAACAGCTTAACTCCTTCTTCACGGGCAAGAATTTAATCGTATCCGCGCCCAAATCCTCGGCAACATTATTCACCACCTGGACGAAGGAAGTCAAGATGCAACTTGAGATCTCGATTGGCAACCAACTCATTCCGACCGTGAACCATCCTAAAATTGTAGGAGTAACCCTGGACAGCATGGCCACGTCATCCCCCCATGCTTCAACAGTGTGTAACAGGATGCGCGGAAGGAACAAGATCCATAAAGCCTTGGCCGGTAGCACCTGGGGTAAGGATAAAGAGACCCTACTGGTCACATACAAAGCAGTCGGAAGGTCTGTAGCCAACTATGCGGCTCCAGTGTGGTCACAGAATCTCTGTGACACACAATGGAATAACATCCAGGCCTGCCAAAATGCCGCCCTCCGTACTGTAACTGGCTGTCTCCTGATGTCTTCCCAGGACCATCTATCATACATCAGGAAACGAGGACGATGCCTCTAAGGGATCACAACAAACTTCTTGCAAAACAGTACCTGGTGGGTTGTTACCGTGAGGAGCACCCCAATTTTGACCTCATGGACAAGACGCCGCCACCAAGGCATGTCAGGCGTGATTTGAGGGACCTCGAAATAGACGTCCAGAGGTACAAAAGGGACCCCTTCGACAACAACGCATACAGAACAGGAAGTACAAGCATCAATTTGCGAGACTAGGTCCAAACAAAATCATCTCGACACAACCACCAGCCATCTCTCCAGACGAGAGAACGCTTCCGAGAGCAACGAGGACGACACTTGCCCAACTTAGGTCGGGTTGGTGTTCGCGTCTAAACTCCTACCTGTCTCGCATTGATCGGGATGTTACGAACACATGCCCCGCCTGCAATGGTACACCTCATGATGTAGACCACATTTTCAGATACCCAGCTGCACCCACACACCTGACCCCCAGATCGCTGTGGGAGAACCCCGTAGAGGCAGCTACCTTCCTATCACTCAACACCGAGGAAGACGAAAAACAACACAACATGTAACACACTCACACAACGAACTTCTGCCCATTGCTACAACAAAAACAACAACGAACAATTGAACGCCGTCCAGAGCAAAACACCTAAATGTGATATACTAGTTATGGGGGGTTTGAATGCAAAAGTTGGCGCTGATAACTATGGGCTCAGACATATGATGGGGAGACACGTTCTGGGGGATCATAACGACAACGATGAAAAATTCGTAGAGTTCACAGTCTCTTCATAGGTAGTACTCTGTTTTAGCATAAGGACCACCACAAAATCAGTTGGGCCTCTGTTGATCGGCGCAGAACACAAAATCAGATCGACCACTTTGCCATTGGTAAGATTCAAGAGTTGCCTCCTGGATGTGCGACATAAGAAGGGTGCTGATATTGGGATATAAAAAGACCACTATCTTATGATCGCTAATGTTCGACTGCGTATTGCAGCCGTGCGCCGTCTTAGCGACGAAAGATCCAGGCGCCGCAAATTCAACACCATCATCATCATCGTGGCGCGACAGCCCGACATTGGGACTTAGCCGCCTGAATTGTTGTCCTTCAATTATCTCGGACACGTAACCGCGTCCTCCAATCTTGGAACCCCAGTAGTTGCGCGGCGTCCGTATTTACTGAGCTCTCCCAATGAGCTCTCGGTCGTCCTCGCAGTCTCGCTTCGTCGATTCGTCGTCCGTTCATTACTCTTTTTGGCATGCGATCAGCGTCCATTCGTTGTACATGCCCTGCCTTGCCCATTGAAGTCGTTGCGTTCGAATGTGTCTAGCATTTTTCCAGAGGCTTGAGTTAGGGTCCATGTTTCGCAGCCATAGCATAGCACTAGTCGTATAATGGTTTTGTACACGCGAAGCTTCATGTTTCTGTGCACATGCTTAAATTTCATTATGGGGAGAACCGAGAAAAAAGTCTTATTAGCTAACTGTATCCGTCGCTTGATTTCGTCAGTTTCGTTGGCGTTCTTTGACAAGTTGCAACCCAGGTATATGAAAATGTATATGAAGTCGTTCACGAAATCGATGTTGAGGTCCCCCACATTGTTGCTCGATTTTGCTGGCTTCCTTGTCCTCCATTGCATCATTATTTTAGTTTTACCCTCGTTGATGCATAGTCCAACTTCTTTTGCGGCGATGTCAAGCGTATGCAGTTCTTCTGGGTCGGCCAATCTTCGGGACATGATGTTGATGTCGTCGGCGTACGCTGCTAATTGTGTCGACTTGATGAGTAGCGTCTCGCTGTTGACCATATTCATAGTCCGAATAGCGCATTGCCCTGCTAGGTTGAAGAGCGTCGGCGCCAGTCCATCGCGATGCTTCAGACCAGTGCGTGTTTCAAATATATCAGTAATATTACGTTTACACTATACCCATGAAGTAATCTGCGGATAGTGTAAACGTAATTTAAGTCTATTATGGATCCTGACCTGTGAGACGGAGTTAGTCATCGTCATCTTTGTCAGTCGCACTAGTTTTGCTGGTATACCAAATTGTGGCATTATGCTGTACAGTACACCACGATCGATACTGTCGTATGCCTGCTTAAAGTCGACAAAGATTTGGTATACATCTACGTTGTATTTCCAGCACTTCTGAAGTATCAGTTTGACCGTAAAGAGGTGGTCGGTTGTGGAGCGTAGTATTGGAGTAGTAATCGCTGTGTGCGCGGTCTCATTAAATACCGTGTGTTCTATTTTTCCGACTAAAATATTTAATTTTTCTGCGAACTAAAAAGTTTGCCGTCTGCGCGAGCTTTAACGATTATGAAAAACTCTGAACAAATTTTCAAACAAAAATTTGCGTTCAGAAATTTATACAAAATTGTTGCAATTCGGTGAAATACACATGTATGTACAGTACTCATGTATTGTGTGTCCTTTGCCCTTTTTTAAAAAAATGGAAAATTATCTTTAATTATATACATAATATCCATATGTTACGTTATGATAATTGAAAACATGGAGAAGAGGTATGAGATGCATGTGAATTTCAAAAGGGGTTTTATGACGAAGTGTCGGATGTCACATTTTATTGTATAAATCTGCACAAATGTCTTTTTTTGATTGCGCTATTGAAATTCCCAAATATCAAACTCGTTTTCGGCGCTCCCTGCTAATGGCGCCCGGGGTGGTCGCACCCTTCGCCCCTCCCTTCGCGGGGCCCTGCTCAGGACCAACAAAGGAGCCCTTAGAAGCTCTGAAACAACAAGTGTTGTTGCTGTTCAAATCTGCATTATCTGTGGTTTTAAACAGATCAGTATTATTATTTATTTAATTAGACTTCAGTAAAGGGTGACACTCTTTGAAAGGGTCAGTGCATCCATCACATTCAGAGCATTAGTGCTAGGCTTAAATTTGCTGATGACCTCATCACAGTGCAGAGCGATGGATAGTGAAGCTGAAATAATTAACCCAAGATAGTCCATATTCGTACAGAAGCGTATGATTTTGGTTATTAATTGGTAAGTTCAGCTTAGAATTAAGTTTATTAGTGAACTGAATTAATTGACTTTTGCTAAAAGCCGCCATACACTATGCGATCCGTCGTTCGATCGATCGGCCGATGGATCGCCACAAGATATCTGCCGATCTCCGCTGCAGACAACTGTACGAATTTCGTGCGATGCAATAACGAATGACAATTCAAAATATAGGTTATGATTCACTCTCAATACAACCTAGATTAATTTTCGTTAACTATTTGGATTTTTGTTGTATTTTCGTATACTACATATTTGATATTTCAATTGCAGTGCCATTTAAATCATTGGAATCCTTCAAATTTCATCATTTAATAATTTGGTAATTTGACATTCACTTGCGATAATCACATACACTATCCAATCGATCGTCACCGACGGATCGCACGAAAATCGCACTAAAATGCCGGTAGATAAAAATTAATCGGCTGATCGGTGCGATTTCCACATACACAGGCTGATCCGTCGGCCGATATCGATATCGGGCGACGGATCAGCCGATCGATCGCTGCGTGTTTAAAATTATTCAATTATGAATTTGGGGGATATTGATGATTTAAAAGGCTCTGCAATGGAAATATCAAATACGTAGTATACGAAAATGTCACACAAATCCAATACATCGCACGGAAATCGTAGTGTGTGCAGCGAAGATCGGCAGATATTTTGTGGCGATCCATCGGCCGATCGATCAGACGACGGATCGCACAGTCTATGGCGGCTCTTGAAATACGGCGGCTGTCACACAGTTGTTTTAACTTAATCAAATTCAGAAGTTACCTTCCTATTATTTTTCTTACTGAGCTGAATTTGAAGTTCCTTTATATAGTACAAGCGCTAGTGGATTATCCTTTTCTGTATGCGTAGAGTAGCGTTCAGAAATAATTTTACTGGTTTCCAGGAAAGTGTTGAGACGTTTTTTGACGAAGCCATTCAGTATTTTTGCTAGAACATTAATTCATGAAATTTGTCTTCTAGTTCCCTGCCTTTTTTAGGGATGGCCACGATCTTGATTCTGCTCCATTCTCCAGGAATGGTTTCACCTCCTCATTTAGCGCATCTAATTATTCAAATACTTTGTTAATGTTTTCTAACGTCTATTTTCGAACCAAACTTTGCAACTGTTTTGCCCGAACCAGAATCAACTATTTTCAGTATTCATTTCGTTGCCGCTACGACACGAGGTTTCACCTAACCTCACAAAATCCGTCCTATCCGGCTCGGGCTCTATCCCGGCCTCCATATTAATAACAAAATTCAAATATCAAATCTGCAGCAACTAAGCACTGAGACAAACTTACTTGAATCTGTAAATTAATCCACAGGAATATAATTGCAAAACATAAAACCAACTACGCAGTAGAAAAAACACTTCACAATGGAAAGAGAACTGCCCTCAAGGAAGGTTAGTGGGAATTGTAATGAACCATCTTTTATGAACCATATTCTGGTCTGGTAGTGCTGCTCCCACCGGCAGATCCAAGCGGTACCTGATGAGTAGTGATCTGTTGGTGGTATGAAACCAGAGGCCGAGGGTTCCATTACACCTGGACCCAGGTGCGACCGCGTGGGCGTCTAATCCGTCCGCCAACGATTCCATCCTTAACGATTATTTTTTTTATTCCCCATTTTTACCTCCCCTGTTTGTGTTGTCTTCCATAGGCTTATGAATTTTAGTTAATACGTAAGGGACAAGGGCAACGAGCGGCGAAAACCCTGCCCACATCTCCCGAACTGAGCTATAGCAAGCATAGGCCGCTGCTTAGCTCGTTGAGGGGCCTTTTTGCTTCGCCGGATTGCACGCCCCGACCTTCACAGTCATTATGCTACCTAAGGCTCTGTCCCCACAGGGGCATCTCCGGATTGTAAAACCAAGGTTAATTTTCACTAAAATTGTATTGCGTAGAATTATTAATGAGAAGGCCGACCAAGGGTATCTTTCTATCTTTGGGAAGAAAGTGCGCTAACTCATATTGCACATAAATTAGTTATGCGTTTGTTTATACAACGCATATGTAGTGTAGACGTACTCTTTTTCTTACTCTTTCTAAAGTAAGAAGGATACGTCGAATCGCAAGTAGTTTAAGTTGACTTGGGTCAGTCTTGTTCCCAAGTCAGTGTAGTGTGGTGGATAGTTAAATAGTTAGTTAGTTAGTTATTTTAGTTAAAGAAAAACTAAAAGACATAGTGAATTGTGGTTCGAGTAGATTGACAATTTGGTAAGTAGACTTACTGAGTGCTAGATATAATTAGCCTGTAGCATGGAATCTTAAATTAACTACTCGTTATTTATCAAGTGATGTAAACTTGTAAATTGTGCTCGTGAGAATCCTCCCCGGAGGGTGTGATCGCGTCTTTGTTTTTGTTGTGGCAAGCCGATATGTCATCTCCTGATGATGTTGATGAAATATTGGTAAGAATTGCCGTTTCATGTGTTTGACTGATTGGCAGTGTGATTGGCGGGATCTCAGATCATTTTGTAAGAGCCAGGCCCGTAGCGATTTACCGGTTAGGCTGGGGGAGTCAATGGTTTGATTGGCGGGATCCCAGATCGCTATGTGAGGTCAAGGTTTAAATGATTTACCGGTTAGGCTGGGGGAGTCAATGTTGTGATACACTGGCCAATTAGTATGGCTGATGTAACCCAGATCACTCTGTAAGAGCTGTGCCCGTTGCGATATACCAGTTAGGCTGGGGGAGTCAATGGTTTGATTGGCGGGATCCCAGATCGCAGCGTGAGGCCGAGCCTTGAGTGATTTGCCGGTTAGGCAGGGTGGAGTCAGACATAAGTTAGTAATTTTAAATATGTACGTAAATGCGACAACTGTTAAATAACGAGTAGTAGAGGTAGAATTCAAGCTCATTGGTTGTTTTTAATATATTTGCAGGCTCGGTCCACCATCGACACACACCCGATTCAGCCTCCTGACGACGTTAGTACATATTGTATATGCTGGTATATGTTGAATAAATGGATATCATCAAAAAAAAAATCGTGTATGGATATTTTTCTGACCATATTTTAATATGGTCTTACAGGATGCCCACCAGACCGTCCATTACAGAATGGAACGCTGAGTGCAGCGGCAATGAAATAACAAATAAAGGTCGATATACACGGCAAGCATTTTGGTCGCGAGCATGCATCGAACCACATCAAAGTCGATAGAAATCTAATCATTTCCGCTGTTCTATTGATTTTGATGTGGTTCGATGCATGCTCGGGGGTATTTTTAGTTTCCGGGGCCCGGGGTGAAAAAATCGTTTTTCACTCGGATTTTTTGTCACTTATCACTCGCGTCACCCTAAGACTCTCAAATTTGCAAAAAAAAAAAACAATTTTTTTTTAATTTTTAATTTTTTTTTTTATTTTTTTTTTTTAATTTTAATCTTAATTTTTTAATTTTTTTTCCTTATTTTCTTGTTCTAATGATTTATACTGAGTGTTTGGTGTGTTTAAAACTGATCAAAACGCTGTTGCACGCAGAGCGAGCGAAGGGAGCGTTCATGTTTGTGCGATACTGAGGGTTGCGATCCCTTAAGCGCGGAGCGAGCGTAGCGAGCGGAGCCCACGCAAGGGGATTTGCGAATATTTCAATTTTACATGCCTCCAATATTCCAAACACTCAGTATAAATTATGAAAAAAAAAAATTAAAAATAAAAAAAAAAATTAAAACTTAAAACTTAAAACAAAAATTAAAAATTAAAATTAAAAAAAAATTTTTTTTTTGCAAATTCTTGACTTTTAGAGTGACGCGAGTGAAAAGTGACAAAAATCCGAGTGAAAAGTGATTCCCCCAGCCGGGGCCCCGGAAACTAAAAGGTTGCCCCGGCTATACACTATAAAAGTTCTTTTACAAATATCTTTGACGCACGATATTTTAAAAGAACTTTCATGAATGATATTAGCAGCCTTGAGGCCCAAACCAGATTGAACGCAGAATGAAGCAGCAGCGGCAGAAGCAACAACAACAGGTAGATCTGTCATCGCCACTGTGTCATCGCGACAGATCTACCTGTTGTTGTTGTTGCTTCTGCCGCTGCTGCTGCATTCTGCGTTCATTCTGGTTAGGGCCTTTAGGCGGCTATTACACTATAGAAATTCTTTTACAAATATCTTTGACGCACGATATTTCAAAAGAACTTTTATGAATGATATTAGCCGCCTAAGGGGGAAGGTGTGCAAGCTCGTAAGAAAAGTACTTGAAACAAGCAACGTTCATGTTGTCAAATCTTTTCTTAGTAGTTGCTGCTTCCGCTGCTTTCTGCGTTCATTCTGGTTCCGGCATTTTTCTTACGTTTTCAAAATAAACTTCATTTGAAATTAGTTTACCCGATCTAAGAAAAATGTTGAACATAGTCCTCAATTTGAAGAAATACAAACAGTGCGGCACTTTTTTCACAATCGATATCTAGAGCAACACAAACAAACCTAATCTCGCGCAATCCGAAATTCTCGTTAACTGAACAACTGACAACAAACGACGGTCCTTCAAAAACAAATCTGACAGTTACTGTACAGTTCTGATAAAAACAGTGTTGAGAAGTGGTTAACAGATTGAAATGTAGATGGCAGTTTCAAAATAAATAAAAATGAATGAAATCGAATCAAATAGTATCCTGGTCAACGTAATTTTTACTAAACTATAATTAACGTTTGTGGCTACGCATTATCTACCTAATTAAGACAACTTTTTCCTTGAAAACCTCGTATTGACATCTGAACTCTTCGTCAAGTTCATAATCGGGTCACCCCAAGGTAAACATCTGTCAAGTGATCCGAGCGCCACGGTTGGCGTCATCCTTCTTTCCGTCTAAAAAGTCACAGAGTCAGGATGGGTTTCGCAAATCTTTGGTACTCGCACCCTCGTAAATACGGTCAAGGCTCCCGCTGCTGGTAAATTTCACCTTCAACTTTCCCCTATCAAGTGTTGGTTTTGATTTCGGACAAATTTTGGTTAATACGCGTGGCGGAATGTGAGGGAAATCATTTTTTGGTGGCACGAATGTCTCCACCACGTGTGTGAGTTAATGTCATGGCGCCAGTGAGTACCTCACATTTTGTCTTGTTCCGCTTTTCTCGTCTCTAAATTACGCCCCTTGTTGAGTGCGGGAAGTGTGCATATTTTACGCTTTCTATAATAAGAGGTGGCTAGAAGAAATGGTTCCTATCACTCCACGGAATTGCTGCGTGCATTAATTATACGCTTTGATTCCACTAAAAGGAAACGACATTCTTTCAAAAACGACTTGCATATCAATGAATCTTTTCAGTTTCTGTATTTACTAATCACTATTCTATCATTTTACAGCCGTTCGTGCTCAAACCGGCACGGTCTCATCCGCAAATATGGGCTGAACATTTGCCGTCAATGCTTCAGGGAGTACGCTAACGACATCGGTTTCAAGAAGGTACTTCCGAGATTGAAAATCTTTTGCGACATCTTCCAGACACTCTAAATCTAATCCATCTTATTTCTGATTTTTGTAGCTCGATTAAGATGACGATTTTTGGACCGGGTTACCATGTGTAAGAGGCGATCGATTCCGTGGGTTGCAACGTTTCCCCCGTATACATGCCCAACTGTGTAAACATTTTTTGTTTGCTTATTCAAAACAACTCGGTACAATAAATTTTAATTTATTACCAAAGGCGCTTGCTTTCACTAGAGTCACAAATGTAGTTTTGCTCGCCAAGTTCTATTCTGTTGGGTTACGGTGGCAGGTTGTAAAATTTTTCAGGTTATGCTGGTCTCCGGGGGCTACGTATTTAATCATGCCCCTCCTTGAGTACGGGAAGTGTACATTAATTTCACTTTCCACAATAAGAGAGGCTAGAAAAAATGTTTCTTATCACTCCACGGAATTGTTGCGTACATAAACTATGCGCCTTGATTCCACTAAAAGGAAACTACAAAACCTTGGGGGGGAAAAAGTAAACGCTCCGCGATCTCTATTTGTGAATTGAAGTTCTATCTCCGCTGGTAGCAGCGTACTTTAACCGAACGCATAATTTTGACTTTAATAGAATCCTGGGACCCGTGATTCGAATCAAATTGCTTTCGAGAGGATTAAAATAGCACCGTGTTCAATTCCCCAATTTCGAAAATCTAGGATTTGCATCGAAAGCAATTTCGTATCGAATATTCGATGATTATTGAAGTGGAGAAACCGTTTCGACTTACATGGTACAATTTTCATCCTTTCAAAAGCAATTCGAATCGGATTATGTGAAAGGGCTTGTTATTTTTATTAGCTTTTCATAATAGTTGACTTGAATTGGAAAGTGACGATGCATTTTTCGTCAAACGTGCTTCTTGTTGTCTTTGGGGAGTGGACATTAATTTCACTTCCACATAACAGGAGGCTAAAAAAATGTTTCTTATCACTCCACGGAATTGCTGCGTGAAGTATCAATGCGCTTTGATTCCACTAAAGGGAAACAACAAAACTGCGTAAGTAGTTCAACAATCGCCTGGTTTCATGACGATATAAACATGTTGATGGTAATCGGACTAGTATGCTCAGCAAGGATTGAAGCTTCACTAGTATATGCCAAACAAATATAATCGGGGGGGGCTTTACGAGTACATGGCTCGATGTTATTATCTCCTCGAATCGATTAGAAAATTACCTAGATCTGAGTAATATATTCGCACGGAATGGGTTTTAATCGTCGGTCCTTTATAGGAGTATGTCAAAAGCATGCCTTATGTTATGGAAAGTGGATATCAATTTTGCTTTTCATATAAGCAAGCGGGCTAGAGAAAATGTTTCTTATCACTCCACGGAATTGCTGCGTGAAGTATCAATGCGCTTTGATTCCACTAAATAGAAATAACAAAACTGCGTAAGTAGTTCAACAATGTGGTGGTCGGACTATCGGATCGCGCTCGGTGGCCGTGGTCGTTCGCCGATACTAATCTAGAGCTCTGGGTTCAGATCTCGGTGCTAGAGAAGTTGACGCGCCCATGCCCCTGGAGGGGTCGAGGCAATAAACAAGCTTCACTAGCATTTGATAAACAAATGTAATGCGGACGCAATTCCTTGCGGGGTGTGTATGGCTCGATATGATTATCTCCTCGAATCGATTAGAAAACTACCAAGATCTGAAGCATATATTCGCACGGAGGTACTGGCCACGTTTATATTGTGGAACTGGAAGGCGATTTACCCTTCACGGAGGGTATATTAACTTTGTCATGAAGTTTGCAACGCACAGGAGGAAGCATCTCCGACCATATAAACTATATACAGTCGAGAACCGATAAGTGCAATCGCCTCTGTCAGTGAAATTCATTGCACTTATCCGTCCGTTTTTATCTGTTGCAAAGATAGACTAGTAAAATTGAATCAATTTTGGGGGTCTTATAGGAAGTAATTGGGAAATAGCTGGAAATAATTGTAATCTCTTCTGGAGATTCTGAATACATGCAAACTGTGTTTGCACGGTCGCATCCCCCATATACGATGCAATCCGTCGTCAGATCGATCTGACGATATGTGTGCATTCAGAAGGAACTGAGCAACTTCCGCTCAGCGAACATGTTCAGAACGAGCGGGTTCAGAAGTGACCGAGCAACTTCTGTTCGGGTGAGCATGATCAAATTTCACCGAGCAAGAAATATTTCTGCTCAGTGCTCAGGTTCTTCTTTTTCAACCTCACGCTCATGTTGCGACTTTCAACTTTTGACAGTTGTCAAATTGGTTGTTGTGTTTTCGCCGTTTTCGGCTTCTAGTTTTTTGGTTTCCGGGTGCTTTTGATTTTGTTTTCTCGTTGTTCATGATTTTTGTAATGAACAGCGTGGGATTCATGTATTTTCCACTTTTCGGCACTTGACGTCTAAAATTGTCATCGTCAGCTTTCAGCTGGTCGATTTGTCAGCTGGTGAAGTAGCGTTCAGCTGGTGCAGACTCCAAACCGAGCAGCTCCGGAGCAGCTCGCGAGCAGTTTCTGCTCTTTTGCCACCTTCTGAACGCACTCATGTGATCGTCAGATCGATCGCACAGTGTATGTGACTATCGTTGACGATTCTTTTGACAGTTCCATATAATTTCGATCGTCAGATATTTTGTGGCGATCCATCGTCAGATTGATCTGACGATGGATCGCATCGTCTATGGCTTGAGCTTAACTTTTGGCGGGTGAAAATCCGAGAAATTTGAACCTTTTTTATTATTTTTCTTAAAAATTCTGTGCCTCGCATCGATAAATTTAATAGGATGTAATCTAATATTACGTTTATATTACGTTTACACTATCCGCAGATTACTTCATCTGCGCCGGCTGAGATAATCTGCGACTGTCAAATACATACAATTTTGAACTCACCACACCCAGATTACGCAGCAGATGAAGTAATCTGAGGATAGTGTAAACGTTATATTACACTCTCCCCAGATTACTTCATCTGCGCCAGCTGAGATAATCTGCGACTGTCAAATACATACAATTTTGAACTCACCACACCCAGATTACGCCGCTGATGGAGTAATCTGCGTATAGTGTAAACGTAATATAAAGAGAGTTGAATTTTGCGTCCAATACACCGCTCAAAGTCAAATTTCGATTCAGCAATGGCCTTTTTTATGCCGCGGAACTATCTTCGAGGATTAACTAATTCGAGCTAACTCACGACGACATAAACATGTCGCACTAGCTAGTTTTGGTACCAATTTAAGCTCCACTTGCTATGCAGAACTGGACTGAAAGATTGGGGATAGGTGGTGTTGCTGTCTTCGCTAATGGTGTTGTTGTTGAAAATTATATTTTATTTGTTATATAAATACCTCAGATCAATCTGACGATGGATCGCATCGTCTATGGCTTGAGCTTAACTTTTGGCGGGTGAAAATCCGAGAAATTTGAACCTTTTTTATTATTTTTCTTAAAAATTCTGTGCCTCGCATCGATAAATTTAATAGGATGTAATCTAATATTACGTTTATATTACGTTTACACTATCCGCAGATTACTTCATCTGCGCCGGCTGAGATAATCTGCGACTGTCAAATACATACAATTTTGAACTCACCACACCCAGATTACGCAGCAGATGAAGTAATCTGAGGATAGTGTAAACGTTATATTACACTCTCCCCAGATTACTTCATCTGCGCCAGCTGAGATAATCTGCGACTGTCAAATACATACAATTTTGAACTCACCACACCCAGATTACGCCGCTGATGGAGTAATCTGCGTATAGTGTAAACGTAATATAAAGAGAGTTGAATTTTGCGTCCAATACACCGCTCAAAGTCAAATTTCGATTCAGCAATGGCCTTTTTTATGCCGCGGAACTATCTTCGAGGATTAACTAATTCGAGCTAACTCACGACGACATAAACATGTCGCACTAGCTAGTTTTGGTACCAATTTAAGCTCCACTTGCTATGCAGAACTGGACTGAAAGATTGGGGATAGGTGGTGTTGCTGTCTTCGCTAATGGTGTTGTTGTTGAAAATTATATTTTATTTGTTATATAAATACCTCATCCTTTCCTGAAACTCTGCATTCGTTTCATCCTTTGATTGTAGCGGTAGAAACGCGTTTTTATTAGGAGGCTACCGGCCCTTGACATTTTCTTAACCTATGTCACCGCAGTCACAAACCAACAACTGATATCTTTCATGTTTAGTACCTCTTCGTATGGTCGGTATAAACACACCACGAACAAGCACTAGCACTAAAACGATTTAGTTAAATCGTCTTTTAGTTCCACGGCATAAACGTGGTCAATGTAGTCGAAATCGATAGTCACAAAATGATAATTTTCAGGGCTCAGAAGAACCATATTTTATAGTTTTCAAGCTCATAGAATTTAGAAATGGACGCTCCAAGTTAAAAATTGGTTAAATAAGGCCCTAACCAGATTGAACGCAGAATGCAGCAGGAGCGGCAGAAGTAACAACAACAACAGGTAGATCTGTCATCGCCGCTGTGTCATCGCGACAGATCTACCTGTTGTTGCTTCTGCCGCTGATGCTGCATTCTGCGTTCAATCTAGTTTGGGCCTAAAAGTTGAAGTCTATATCGTGGGCAATATTTGGCTCATTTTTATTGTGATTGTTATAAAAATTGCAAAAATGCCTGTTTAGCGATTTCAACTTTAATAGCTGTATTTCGGTAAGTCTAACAGCTTGAAGTTTTGTTTTAATCTCAAATTGTAGAAAATTTACTCTAGATTAAAAAAAACTATTTTTTTTAACTTACTAGCTTAGCAGATATTAAAATAAAAAAGCAATTAATTGATTTATTCAAGATAGCGGCCTCCGCAGTGGTGGGGGAATCAGAAAACTTTAATTTTTCAGCAATCTGCCAACTCATGCAACATATCAAACATTTGAAACTATCCTAATTAGTACAATCAGTGTTGTAAACAATAGGACACAGGCAATTTAGTTCTTGCAAAATAGCCGACCATAGTTCATGTTCACACTGCGGCTAAACCACTCGATCTCAGCTCAATCAATATTACATTATAAAAAGCAATAACTTCAAAACTATATCAGATAGAACATTGCAGTTAATATTGAATCACAGCTAATATGTCATACTAAAAATTAAAAATAGCCCGTAGTTGGTGGTCCAATGCCACAGTGGCATCCAGTACAAAAATATTTGGTTGACGATCGGCAGACATCAGAAAAGTTAATGACACTCATCCACCAGTTTGAAGAGAGCCTATGTGAAAAAAAAAGCCTTAATGGCTGCCTGGCTATTGTTTTCCAGAATTACCCTCGTGCAGACCTCAATAGGGTGGATCTCGGCTTGAAAAACTCTAGGTCATGTACCCATGTGTTGGGTCCAAAGACGCCCGCATCAGCTCCGTGTTGAGTTTTCCCATCGGTGTCCACATAATACACCTAGGGTCTGCGCGAAGATTGCCATTTTCCCATTCCGAGCGATATGATATGAGAGCTTTGAATTTATTACCGAAGCGTAATTTTTTCTTTCTAGTAAAATGAATATGATATCCAGGTGAAAAGTCGGGAAAAGTAAGATAAAACAGTAAAATCTTGATTGTGCACACATTTTGATTTTATTTTTCGGAGTATACATATATCTAGTATTCAATCAATTTATCTGATTTCCACGGGCTATTTTGGGTTTTTAAAGTAGGAAATTAGCTGCGATTCAGTGTTTACCGCAAAATTCTACCAGGTATAGTTTTTGAGTCACTAAGTTTTAATTAAACTAAGGTCAGCGATTTTGCAAAGCTTACAGTGCTGCTGTAGATGCCACCATAAAGATAATAAATCACTTTTTTTTTCTTTAAAATATCTCCTAAATGAGTTTGTTAAAAAATTTAGTCTAAAGTAAATTATTTATTATTTATGACTAAAACCAAACTTCTAGCTGTTATACTTACTAAGATATTAAGCTATTAACAGATATTTTTGCCGCTTTGAAACCGCGCTCTCTAAACGCGGCATTAGTATAATATTGTTATATGTACGGAGTACGTCTTTCTTATGGCACAGACTGTACTAAGCTCCATCTCGAGCCATCGATGACAAGCACTAGCGGATTCTCGAACCTTCTTCTGTAATCTTCATTGATTAGTGGAAACCCGAGTCTAGAAACACCTCGAAACAGAGATCCAGTATAAAGGCAGATGTCACCAGCAACAGCAAGTAGTTCTCATCGAAAGCTCATTCGTGACAGTATCCGCTCGGAAGCGGAAAGGAGGATAATCGTTATCCACCGTTTACGAATAGTTAGAGCTAGTTTGACGTTGATTGTTAGTTACGCATGAGTAGTTCGTTTAAGTAAATAAAATGTGTGTGTGTTTTTCAATCGAAGTGTTTTTTTTATTATTCAGCACAAGAATATCTAACGAACCCGGCTTCAGTCAGAAACAGAAAACATGACGTTCCAGTTTTCTGCTAGGATTCTTAAATGTGGTCACTCAGGGTTTTTTTTTGCAGATGAGGTATCTTGCATAAAATACTGTAATGTTTCCTCTGTTGAGCGAAACCAAAACGAAACCAGGCTCGTTATTCTTGTGCTGAATAATGAAACACTTCGATTGAAAAAAACACACACACTTTATTTACAAAACGAACTGCACACACGCGTTGTTACAGTCCGGGTTGAACCTGCAACAGAAAATTAATAATTAACCCATTAAGACCGGCACCATGTTGCAGTTAACTAGGGGACATGAAAATTCGGTTAATAGTTATTATTGATCCAATTAAGAAAATAAACCAATAACGTATTTTTAGTTTGTCCTTGGAGAGGCTAGAGGACATGTTGCGAAAACGCAACATCAGGCCAAAACGGTATATAATTTTCTATGAATTTGAAGAAGCTATTGTTTCGAGAAAGAAATGACCACGAAATCAATACCAACGAATGTTTTGATGAAAAATATTGTTTTACTATTTATATTATAATAAAATTGTATAAAAACCATTACTTAATATTATGGTAAGCATAAAAATTTTTGGGGTGTACAGGAATTGAGCATTTGCTGCACTCGAACACAGTTTGGCGTTGGCACTGTCGGCAACGACCTCGATGTCCACTACGTCTTATGTTGTGATCCACTCGGTCAAATCGAACTGGTGCTCTTCCGCCTGGGATTTGTCCCCTTTCCACTGGCAATATTGACGATTTTACGAGGCATTCCTAAACAAAAACTCGAAACTCGAGTTGACCCATTATTTCCTTTTTTTTTCAAATTTTCGACAAAGACAGTGCATTTTCCACGCATTTACCATAGCAGCATCTAATGCATTTGTAACTAGTGGCCAATACCATTTTTTGCCCTTGATTCGAATTCGATAATTGTTGATAGCGTTATCGAATAAATCTACGCCACCCATTGTACGATTGTATTCAAAAATGGGGTGAGGCATTTCAATTTGAATTGTCTTCTTATTTTTCCGATCAAATCTTCGAACACGATGAATTGGATCGGGTTTCAAATGGTTGGTTAAAACAGTAACAATGAGTGGGTTCAGGTCGCGCAACGTTTTAAACGCAAATGCAAACAGTTCGACTGATTTTGCTCGTGGACGGTCCGTTTCAGTTTGCGTTTGATCTACCACATATCGGGGAAATTGACCAGAAATTTTTCCTGGTTAATTTCCGGTCAACCGGGGGGTAAGGGGTATTAGCGTATTTGACAGTTGTTAGTTGACTTATTGCATATGGTGTGGATTTTCGTTTTCGGTTTCTTGATTTTTACATGGCGTCTTGTATGCTTATTTACACCGGAGCAACAGAAATTTGTGGCGATTTTGCAGTGTTGTTCATTTTTCCTGAAACCGTCGCGAATTTAATTGAAGTTTTGTTTGAAATTCAATAGCGAATCGGCTGTCAGGTGTTTAATACATGACAACTGCAAAACAAGTCGTTCGGGTTAAGAGTTTATGGTTGGGTGGAGGGAAAATCCTTACCGCAATTACAACGTTGCGGGACGTGAACGCAGGCAATGGAATTATCATTCCATCGCACTGCTAGGACTTCATTCGACACGTCGAAACATCTGTCACTGGTCCCTCGTTCTTTCTTCCTCAATGAGTGCGTTCAGAAGGTGGCAAAAGAGCGGAAACCGCTCGCGAGCAGCTCCGCAACTGCTCGCGAGCCGCTCGGGAGCTGCTCGGTTTGGAGTCTGCACCTGCTGAACGCTACTTCACCAGCTGAAAAATCGACCAGCTGAGAGCTGACGATGACAATTTCAGACGCCAAGTGCCGAAAAGTGGAACATACATGAATCCCACGCTGTCCTTTACAAAAATCACGAACAACGAGAAAACAAAATCAAAAGCACCCGAAAACCAAAGAACTAGAAGCCGAAAGCGGCGAAAACACAACAACCAACTTGATAACTGTCAAAATTCGAAAGTCCCAACTTGAGCGTGAGGTTGAAAAAGAAGAAGAAGAACCTGAGCACTGAGCACTGATCAGTGAGCAGAAATATTTCTTGCTCGGTGAAATTTGATCATGATCACCCGAGCGGAAGTTGCTCAGTCACTTCTGAACCCGCTCGTTCTGAACATGTTCGCTGAGCGGAAGTTGCTCAGTTCCTTCTGAACGCACTGAATAGCTTTGCATCCAAAAGATTTGCCTGCCCAGTACGAGTATCTCGAACGGTTCCTATCGGGGAAGTATAATATGATTATAGAAATTATAAATAAATAAAAATAATAATAACAAACCTGTTGCGAAAAATCCGACTGACGATAAACGACACAAAAGCTTGTGGGAAGTGAAAAAGTTGTCAAATGTGACAGTATGTTGTGATTTGTTTTTAACATTCGACAATAAACGTAGAACGACATTTTCTCCAAGTCCATAGTTTGTGTCATTTTTTCAGATGCCCCGCCATATGGTATAAATGCATATAAATATCCTTCCGCTGAGCACAAGCACCAATATTTGAAACCGAAGCGAATCGGCTTCCCTTTCATAAACATTTTGCAAGAGTGACGGCCGAAATAAGCAATCATCTGTTCGTCTATGGATAAATTATGAGCGAAAAACCCGAATTGAAGGAATCGTTTATTCACCATATCATTCAATGGAGACACTTTTGCAAATTTGTCATTTCCATCGATAGCGTCATTATCGCAAACGTGAAAATACGATTTGATCCGTTTGAAGCGATCACGTGTCATGGTAGACTTTATTAGTGAACAACATAGAGATGGGCTCTGGGACCAAAAATTCCTTAATTGTGGTAGAGTATTATATCCGGTTATAAACATTATACCAATAAATTTCCGGATTTCGTCAGTATCCGTTTGAAATGTTGGATCATTGCGATGAACATTCGCGTATTTATTTGTACTGCTGGTAAAAAATTGAACAATTTCATCATCGATGAATAACTCGAAGAGCTGAAGTTTGTTGAAAGCACCTACATTAACAAAAAAATAAGTATTTTTAACAATATTGAAGTAACACTTTCGTAGTACAATAAGGAACGTAGGAAGTCTTTCATACAATTCTTGATATTTTTCAAGTGAAATATCGACTGGTTCTTTTGAAAATTCACAATTCCCACGCTTCGTCCATTTAGCTTTCTCAAACGCTGTCGAAGTTGATGGCTTTTCCCTTTTCGAAGAGGATGGTGCTTCAATTTGATCATCCCGATCCTTCACATTATAGTCATCATCAAATGTACACACTATCAAATGTACACACTATTTGAATTTCACCCACAGTTTCGTTTGGTAACTCATAATTGAACTCGTTTATTATTTGCACATCTTCCTCCAGATCTTCACAGTCACTTATGGCATCCACTCGGTCTGGCGGAAGAGCAATCAGTTCAATGTCCTTAGCATTCCTCAATTTGCTAACTATTTCGTCTTCTTCAGAACTATCATTCAATAGTTCTTCTATCTCACGGACACTTAAAACTTTTTTTCTAAACATTTTCACTAAATTTTGTATTTTTATACTCAACTTCTATCTGAACAGGACACGCAGGAAACAACCAATTACGGACTAATCACAAAAAAAGAATAAATTGTAAACCGCGACGACTAGTCGGTGCATCTCTTAGCTAATTTTGTTTACTTACTCAGAACCTATAAAACCTATGCATCTTTTATCAATCTTGAGTATCCTTACTGATACAATCTACAGTGTCTCCTTTTTTGACATGGATATGTCTTATAGCTGGGGGTCATCCTAAAAATCTGTCCGTCACACGAAATGTCTGTTTTTCTACTCGGGGGTCAGAAGAGGAAACAAGCCCATTGAAAATTTTTCCGAGTTCTATGAATGTAGTGGCCGATCCTCAGTCAATCCGAGTCAGTCATCAAAGGGAACCCACGAAAATCGAAAAACTTCGCATCATGAACTGACTAAACAACCAGGCACCCATAAAACAAGTCAACATCATTCAACTGCCATCCCCTCGTGATTCAAATCTGTTCACAACACCAGCCACATCCAGACAACCTGTCTCCCTCACTCGTGCACAGCGCTATGGCTCCTCCTTCACAGCAATCTTTTTGTTTTCATCAATTAGTCACTAACCTGACTCAGTAAGAAAATCGTTGGGGTAGGTCGGGAAATAGCTTCAACTTCACACACACACTCGTATGCAGGCAATAGAGAGACGGTTGAGTCACCGCCATCTTTATTCTCAGGCCGGAGTGTCAGAGTAATGACGTCATGACAAGCAGTGAACCATATGTAAACAAAGTGAAAAACGCGTGCAGTCGACCTCTTGAAATCTGGCGATTTTCGTGCGTAAAAGTGGTTTGTGTGTCGCGATTTTAAGTGCAATTGAAAGTAGTGCTCATCACTGATATTTAAAAGTGAAAAAAAAACGCAAGGTGCCGCGTCCAAAATTAACCGCTCGAAAGTGCGCGAGACATGAGTGTGGTTATGAAAATGCGACACGGGAAATTTCGGATTTTTCGCTAATTTTCCGGCAGTTTGGCTAGTGTGAATGGCAGTGGCGTGGCGTCCATGGAAGCAAGGGAAGCATTGCTTCCCTTATATTTGGCGATTGGTGGAAAATTTTCTAAATAATTTTTTCTGAATCGCGTAAAAAAGTCGCGAAAAAAACTCTTCGGCACAGTCTATGTAAATAAAAGTTCCAAAGAAACTAATCGCGAATATCTTACACAGCCGAATTGGTAACACCGCGAAAACCACCACACCACACCAAGAAGAAGACACATGGAAGCATATCAAAATTTGCATCTATGAGCGTTTATTTTTTTCCCCAGTAAACCTACTGTGTCGCGATAAAAAAAAATTCACGTACACGGTAGGTTGGAAGCACTCAGGAATTTGCTTCCAAGTTCCCCTCACATGTAGTAGAGGAAATTCTTGCCTGCAGCGGAGCTGCTGGCGCATGGACGCTAGGGAACTTTTCTTCCCATTTCCTCTTTGTTCGTATTTTCTTGTGGACTGAAAATATTTGCTGTGTTGCAATGCGTATGTGATGTGCTATATGAGTTTCACAAGGGTTACCAGAGTAGGATAGGAATTGAATTGTGGAAAAAGTTTCGATTTGAAATATAATGGCTTCATGGTTAAAAATTATTATTGGTAAATTCGAGAAGAAGTGATTTCGCATAGAATTATTAGTGTATACGAGTATTAGTAAGAGACGAACTCAATTATAGGGATACTTATGCATATTTCAATAACTTATATCTAATCGAAAACCATTTAACGGAAAATTCCAAGAAAAAATAAGTGGGAGATGGTAATACTGCCTCAAGTCATTGACGTCACAAGGAATTGAATGAGCCGTTAAATTTAAAACTCATTTGCTCTAGTGTAGTGCTTTAGTGTAGTGCGATTTGTGTGCTTTTTGTTGGTGAAAAGGTGAAGGGTTTTTTTTTAATCGGTCTAGGTGCTTATAATTGCTTATAGTGTTTTGATTTGTTTTTAAAGTAGCATGGAGCAATATTGTGTTGTTGATGATCTTTTTCGATTGTCTTTTGGATCTCGATCTTTCGCAGAAAAAAAAGACATTATCGAAAAGGGTCGACCGAAACCGATTTTGGAAATTGTTTCTAAAACAAAAAGATGTACTAGGCATTTTACCGCTAAGATTTATGAAGATACGGAATGGATTACCGGTTGTAAGACCAAGCAAAAATTATTTTGTTGGCCATGCTTGTTATTTTCAAATGATTCAAATGTTTGGCGAACTACCGGGTTTTGTGACTTAAATAATTTACATAAAGCTGTGGACAGGCATGGTACGAAAAGCGTTGATCATTTAAAGTCAGTACTTCTTCTTTCCAAGTTCGGTTCCGGTCCTAGAATTGAAGAATTATTAAGTAGCCAACATAGATCTTCAATAATATTGCACAATGAGAAAGTTTCGAAAAATCGAGATATACTAAAAATGCTAATTGACGTTGTGTGCCATTTAGGATGTCAAGAACAGGCATTTCGTGGTCACAATGAAAATGTGAATTCTTGCAATAGGGGAAATTACGTTGAACTTTTAAATCTTTTAGCTAAATATAATCCGGACTTGCGAGCTCACTTGGAGCACGCGACTGTTTTTTCCGGAATATCAAATTATATTCAAAACGATCTCATTAGTAGCATTTCTAAAATTTTATTAAAACAGATTTATAATGAAATTCAGCAAACTAAATTTATAGCAATAATATTAGATGAAACAACCGATGTTTCATGTCGTTCTCAACTCTCAACAACCTTTCGTTACATTACTCCTTCCGGTGAGGTTAAAGAAACTTTCATAACTTTTACAGATATTTCTGATGATCAGACTGCGTCGCGTTTATTTGACCATGTTTTAGATGTTGTTCAAAAATTCAATTGCGGTAACAAACTTATTTGTCAAAGCCATGACGGGGCTTCGGTAATGTCTGGTAAAATAACTGGATTACAAACACGTGTAAAGGATGTGTATAAAAACGCAATATATATTCATTGCTTCGCTCATCGGTTAAATTTAGTTTTATCTAAATCATGCGATAAAATACGCGAATGTCGAATTTTTTTTCAATCTATTACTTGTTTTTCAACATTTTTTAATCATTCAACAAAGAGAACAGTTGCACTAGATTTATTCCTCAAAAAAAGGCTTCCAAAATTAGCTCCAACACGTTGGACTTTTAATGGTCGATTAGTTTTAACCATTTTTGATAATTTAGATCAATTAAAAGAACTCTTTGAATATATTATTGAAAATGAGAGTGGAAAGTGGGATGGCGAGACCGTTAATAGCGCAAGGGGACTTCTTATTTTACTTACAGATTTTCAGTTTGTTTTCCTGCTCAATGTTTTTTCTAAAATTTTTCCACAAACCGACGTACTTTTCGATATATTTCAAAGTAAACAAACTGATATAATGTACTGCATTCAAAAAATTACAGATTTTGAAAATCAACTTCAATCGTTAAGAAATAGTTTCACGGAAATTTGGACCCAAACCACATCTATTTGCGAAACTCCACAACGCCGGAAAAATGCCAGGTGCCTTGTTGACAGTAATGAAAATGTTGAACTATTCTTTACACGTATTTATGTCGAAATTATAGATAATATTACCGCAGAAATAAATTCAAGATTTTCATCCTTAGCAAGTTTCACATTTTTAAACCTATTATTTTAGATTCTTCTAAATTTAACCAATATTTGAAAACATTTCCGGACAATCTTTTACTAAATTTAACTAAAACTTATGCTGATATATTTGACCATATTTCATTAAAGACTGAACTCATTGTGCTTTATTCTGATTCTGATTTGCAGGGAAAATCTTTTCAAGGTATTTTTAACTATTTCATTAATAACAAATTAAAAGATAGCTTCACACAATTTTATAAATTAATATGTTTAGTTTTAACATTACCAGTAACCAGTGCGTCCGCAGAGCGCAGTTTTTCTTGCTTAAAAAGGATTAAAACGTATCTTAGAAATTGTACAGGCGAACAACGGCTTAGCGACTTGGCAATAATGTCAATTGAAAAGGTTTTCCTTAAATCATGTTTGTGTGAGCAAAGTTTTTATACAGATATTATAGATGAATTCGCAAAAAAAGAAAGACGGATAGAATTAAATTACAAATAATAGTATGTACGGATCTTATTATTTATTTTGACTTGTAATATATTTATTGCCCAATTATTATTATTTTATTTTACTCACTAACTGTGATTTTTTAAATAGTAAATAGTTGAATTATTTTTAATTTTTATTGTATTGTTATTGTTTTTATTATTCAAATTTTGATTCGCTGAACATGATTACTTTCTTTATGAGTGTATGGATATTTATTTTGCAATTTTTTTGCTATTGTTGTTATTGTTATAGTAGTTCTAATAATTCGAATATGCTTTATTTATATACTTATAGTTACAGCTTTGCTGTTTTGATAAGTCTACCAACATATAATTTTTACAATTATTTATTTAAAAGTAAATTATTATATATTGGTAGCATGGGAATTAAAATGCTGATAAAATACAGTATACCTACTCTCACGTCCCCGTTCGTGATTCCTGGGTGCTTTTATATTAGAAATGTTAAAAGTAGCTAACGAGAGGGGTTCAATTAATACGCAGTAAATTTGTGGAAAGCATAATAATAGTAAATTTTTAATACCAATTGCTTCCCCTAGTTGAATTATCACGCCACGCCACTGGTGAATGGTGCAGCACTACCTTGGGTCGAATCCTCGGGCCGGTGAGTTCAGCGGAAACTCCCGGAAGTGCCCCAAAAAGTGAATTCAAAGTGGTTGTCAAATGACAACAATACAGGTGTTTTCCGGCCTTTTCATCGGAGTTCATAGGGTAAGTATACATTTTTTGTTGTGCTAAAATTTTAGTGGATTGATGCGTCCCAAAATGCGGATTTTGACGACGATGTTGACGAACCGGAAGAAAGTTTCACCGCCAGGCATCTAGTCCTGTCAGATGCAGTGAAACTTTCGTCTGGCTCGTTAACAACGCGTGCAAGACCCGTATTTTGGGGCGCATCAATTCACTAAAATTTTAGCGCAACAAAAAACGTGTATTTACCCTATGAATACCGATGAAAAGGCCGGAAATCACCTGTAATGTTGTCATTTGACAACCACTTTGAATTCACTTTTTGGAGCACTTCCGGGAGTTTCCGCTGAAGTCACTGGCCCGAGGATTCGACCCAAGGTAGTGCTGCACCATTCACACTAGTCAAATTGCCGGAAAATTAACGAAAAATCCGAAATTTCCCGTGTCGCACTTTCCTAATCTCGCACTTTTCAATATAACATTTTACTCGATATTTCCCGGCACTTCACGTTTTTTTCGCTTTCGCACGGCACTGATAGCCACTTTTTTTATTTTCACTTAAAATCCCGACACTAAACTCACTTTTACGCACAAATAACGCGAAATTTTACCGGGCGACCGCGCGAGTTCCCACTAGGTTGACTGCTTGTCATGTCGTTAGTGCTTTGACAATCAGCTGACACTCCGGCCTGAGAGTAAAGATGGCAGTGGTTGAGTCGAAGAAGTTCAATGGATGGGCGTTGTTTCGTCATCGGCGACAGTGCGAAAGAGATGCTTGCTCCACGGACCTTGGACTACACTTCCGCGGCGGATCCACCCCTTTCTTGTGATGGCCAATCCCATCCAGCCGACTGAAATCAGTGCCACCAAGGTCACCAAAGTGTTTTTCCCGTGGATGTAAGGAACTTACGACCGTACTTGTATCGCGCATACCGCGTACTATCACAATCGATGATATATCAACTAACAGTGCACAATTCTGATTTAGTGAAGAGAATAGTGCAGATGATGCAGTTTGTGCAGCGCGGATAACGTAAACGTTAATGCAATAAAATTGTGTTGTCGCGCTTACCGTCTTTAGACTTAGACGAGTACAATCTAAGTATTTAATAGTAAGTGTGTTTAGCTGGACCGCGGCTTGACGCGACCGATCGCGGATTGACGTACTAACGAAACACAGGCGCATATAAATATGTAGAGTGTATGATCGCTTGATCCACACACGGGGCAACGGTTGGGTTAATTTGTATTCTCCTGTACACTATGCGGGACGGTATGTCTTGAAAATGATACAAAGTATCTACACTGCATGCAGATACATCGGTACATCTTATGCCTACCGAAAGCGTGGGACGTGTTTTGTCGAATGAGTTCATCCAGTATAACTATACTGGGATCTTTATAAAACTTACGTCGATATCTTCAACACAACAGGTTCCACGCAGTCGGTAGCCAAAGACATATCCATGTTCCGATGTATCTGCATGCAGTGTAGATACTTTGTATCATTTTTCAATACTGCTTCGGTCCATTACACGTTAAGTCCTCTTAGCTAATTTTAGATATTTACTCAGTATCTATACGCATGTATCTCTTATCAATCTTGAGTATCTACCATACTATACTGACACAATCTACAGTGTTTTGTTTTTCAATACGGCTTTGGTCCATTACACGTTAA
Source organism: Chloromyia formosa (assembly GCA_964017055.1). Taxonomy (NCBI): domain Eukaryota; kingdom Metazoa; phylum Arthropoda; class Insecta; order Diptera; family Stratiomyidae; genus Chloromyia; species Chloromyia formosa. The sequence continues at coordinate 69,843,507 of OZ024813.1, read as the reverse complement.
GGCCTGATGTTGCGTTTTCGAAACATGTGAAAACAAACACACATGCCATTCACAAGGACTACTCTAGCGACAAGTGGACGTTGTTATCGTAAACTGTGTTGCCTTTAGATGCTTATCAATGGTAAATTTTTGTTTCAAATTGGCTTAAAGCGCGTTGACACGATCAAACTACGGTTTGACAAACCACCTACTTGAACGTGTCAACCCCTTGTCAAACTGGTTTGATGTCTTGTGCTTCTGTCAAACCGTAGTTGGACGGTGCTCAACTTTTCATCAAATGCTAGTTTGTCAAATCGTAGTTTGATCGTGTCAACTCGCTCTTACGCAATATTGTAAACAAATTGAAGATTTTGAGAAAAAAATCTTGAAATTTGGGATTTTCCACATCCTGAAAACCAATCAAAACACTACAAATGAAAATCGTGCAAAAACAGGTCGATTAGATAATTTTGTTAAATCTTAGAATAATTAACATTTGCTTCATTGTTTTTTATGAGGTGGCCTACAGGAAAGAAAAAGTGACATGTTGCGTTTTCGCAACGCTAGGCCGATATGGGTTAATTAGCATGTAAGGGGGCGACTAGGGATAGTTGGCGACCATGTAGGTTAATTACCTTTATTCTACCGTTTGCATCATGAAATCCAAGGAGAAACCAGCTCGAACTTCATCTGAAAAGAAGGGAAAGAATACACAAAGTATCGTGCACCGATACTTATCTGACAACAGCTCGCTCTTCGTCCGACCGATAGCTGCTACGGTGCCCCTTGTGTCGCTTAAGGCCGGTTGACATGCTCAAAGTACACTTTGTCAAAGGATGACTTGGCAAGAATATCCACCATTGTGAATTACCACTTTGCCACTTGCAAAAAACGCTGGATTTAGCATTTCTAAGGAATTTATACCAAAACACATTGTTCAGACCACCGTAAATTGAATAAAAACCACCAACAACTCACTATTTCCCGCCCCCACAACTTATTTCTGTGAACTTGTCGATTTACAATCAATTCTTTGAAGGAAAGTTGAGTACCATCATACTTTGCTTTGATGGGACGCTAGAGACTTCAAAGCACTTTGAAAGGGGGTTGACACGTTCAAAGTAACCTCAAAGTAGGTTGTCAACCTACTTTATCAAAGTGTACTTTGAACGTGTCAACCGGCCTTTATGTGGCGTTCTCAGTTCCGGTCACTTTATTCCCGACGCGAACAACGATAACCAGAAGACACATTCGTAGACAAACACTGGCCAAATGACACGATCAGCTGACTCTGACATTCGGGTAGATCGATTTGAGAATCACTGCCGGAAGTACATTGGGTGGTATGCATAGTGAGTCGAGTGGAGTAAAGCTGAGTTGACAGAATTCCACTCAATTTTCACTGTGGAGCGGAGAGTAGTTTTATGCATACAAATTTTTCACTCGATTCACCGAACATAGCAGACTCAGGAATGTCCTCAATAGACTTCACTCTTGAGTATATCCTCATTATTATGCATATATGGGATTCTTACCAGAGAATGTGGGGAATCACCTATAACACTGTTATGATGCGACTCGAATGAAGGCAATGTGTTTTATGCCACTTAACTAATTTATTCGTTATCAAATTATAAGTACAACTTGTAATGGCGATGTCGTGCTAGCGAGTGACAAGTCGTCGCCTGTCACTTCTTGTTGTTGACGTCCGCGCCGTCTTTTCTCCTTGCGGCATTAATCGGCAACTGAATCGCTGTCATCGTTATGTTGATTCCCACACTACTCCCCCCTGGATGAGGAAGTCTGTGATGGCTTTTTTTAATTGTACCGGCGGCTGGTGGATATACTCGGGTTATGTTTTTGGGAGGAGTGTTAATCGGTGTCCAAGGAACTGTGTTGGCAATCGGAGTCCTCCGGGCTATATTACTGTCTGTTGACGTCGACTGGTTGCTTCCTTCGAACGCTGTGGCCTCAAGGAACGCTGGCTTCAAACGTTCCGTTGACACGTTAAGTTCCTTCCCATTGAAGTCAATTTTAAAGACGGCTCCAGATAATCGGCTCAGAATCCTATGTGGACCAGTGTATAGCTGGGTGAGAGCCCTTCGGATTGCGTCGACTCGAAGAAAAACGTGGGAGCATGTTTTCAGACTTTTGCTCTGAAACACTTTCCGTTGGCAGTGATGTGATGCTTCTACGGGTCGGAAAGTTTGCATCGTTTCTCGAAAAAATGTGATTCGGTGTGTTTCTTTCGGGTACCAAGAACTCTCCCGGGAGTGTGAGAGTCGTTCCGTATAGCATCTCCGCGCTAGATCCTCCGATGTCGTCCTTATAGCTGTTTCGGAGCCCCAGTAAGGCAGTTGGAAGTACGTCAATCCACGCTGGATTCTGCTCGTGGCACATTATAGCAGCTTTCAGTGAGCGATGCCAGCGTTCTATCATCCCATTCGCCGCGGGGTGATAAGGGGTCGTTCGACTTCGTTCACAACCCATCACATTTGTAAGAGCTCCGAAGAATGCTGACTCGAATTGAGTTCCGCGATCTGTGGTTACAGTACGTGGAGCTCCGAACCGGGAAACCCATCCTGAATAAAAAGCTGCTGCGACGGATGTGGCTGTTTGATCGGTGAGTGGAACTGCTTCCGGCCATCTGGAGTATCGATCTATCATTGTCAGGCAATATCTATTTATATCCTTTCGATGAAACCATTGGACCGATAATGTCGATGTGTACGTGTTGGAATCTGCCATCTGGAACCGTGAACGACTGAATCGGGTTGATCGTATGCTTTCCAATTTTGGAGCGCTGGCAAGGTACGCAACAACGAGCCCAACTGTGGATGTCCTTGCGCATTCGAATTTTCTCGATATTGATTTACACGTTGCACGCCCGCTGGGGTGTGATGGTTCGTGGAAGATGTCGTACACTTGTCTTCGCAAAACGATTGGAACAAATGGTCGTACAAGTCCCGATGAGGTATCGCAGATTATTTCACCTTGATCGCCGACTTGGACGTGTTCGAGTTTCAGTGACGTTGTATTCGACGCTAATAGCGCCTGAAGCTCGGGGTCCTTTTGTTGCTCTTTAATAAGGTCGTCTGTCTTTATCATTGTGGGTAAGCTGATTGTTTCTATTCTTGACAAGGCATCGGCTATTTTGTTTTTGTCACCACGAATGTGAACGATGTTTGTGGTGAACTCTGAAATGAAGCTCAGCTGTAGGGTTTGACGCGATGTTGCCTTTTCAGACTTCTGCTGGAACGCATACGTAAGCGGTTTGTGATCCGTCTGGACCGTAAAATCGTTGCCTTCCAAATAATGCCTGAAGTGTTTGATGCTGTCATGTATTGCGAGCAGCTCTCTATCATAAACACTATAGCGTTTTTCTGCGCCAGAAATTTTTCGTTGGAAAAATGCCAGTGGTAGCCAACGGTTGTCCTGGAGTTGTTGCAGCACTGCACCGATGGCGACGTCGGACGCATCCGTAACTAACGAGAGAGGATGATCCTTCTTGTAGTGGACGAGGAGAGTTGCCTTGGCAAGGGATTCCTTGCATTCTAAAAAGCCTTCTCTGTCTTGGCGGTCCAATTAATGGGCGTCTTGTCGCCTTTCTTCCCGTTCACTAAATATTCATTTAGTGGTGCTTGAAGATTTGCTGCGTTTTGCAGAAAACGTCTGTAAAAATTCAGTGTTCCGAGGAACCTTCGAAGATCCTTAACGTTCTCCGGCTTCTTGAATTTGCGTATAGCCTCAACTCGCGATTCGGGTGGTCGTATGCCGTCCTTGGTTAGTGTGTGTCCTAGGTATTCTACTTGTTCAACACCGAAAGCACATTTTGCTGCGTTTATAACCATGCCGAATTCGTTGAGCCGTTCCAAGACGATACGGACATGCTCTAAATGTTCTTCATAGCTCCCTGAAGTGATCAAAATATCGTCCACGTAACACCAGCAGAAATCGAGCCCCCTCCGCACCTCGTTCATGAAGCGCTGAAAGGACTGCGCAGCGTTTCGGAGGCCGAAGGTCATAACTGTAAATTCATACAAGCCAAAAGGGGTTATCACCGCGGTTTTTGGAATGTCCTTTTCGGCCACTGGTATGTCATGAAATGCACGTACCAAGTCCACCTTCGAAAAAATCTTCTTTCCGTCAAGGTTGGACATTATGTCTTCGATGTGTGGAAGTGGGTAGCGGTCCGGCCTTGTGACTGCATTTAGGCGACGAAAATCACCGCATGGGCGCCATCCTCCTTGCTTCGGCGCGAGATGTAAGGGACTCGCCCATGGACTCGATGACGGACGACAAAAACCCTTTTCGAGCATGTACTCGAATTCCTGGCGCGCAATCTTCAGCTTGTCCGGTGCCAAACGGCGTGGTCGTTCAAATACTGGAGGGCCTTTTGTAATTATGTGGTGTTGCACTGCATGGTTTGAATTGATCTTGATCGCCGAAGGGTTTGTGAGCGCTGGGTGTTCTCTAACCATCGCGTGAAATGGACTTGACCCCGAAACAGTGGAGATTGACGTTTCTTTAGTTGAACGAATTTGGCCGGGTGCGGAAAAAAGCGTCAGAGAGTCGACTAACTTCTTATTTTTTATATCGACCAACAAATTGTATTGGCGCAAAAAATCAGCACCTATTATGGGGTGCGATACGTCTGCCACCCGAAATTTCTAGGTAAAGGTGCGCGGGAGTCCCAGTTTTAACTTAAGCAACTTTTCTCCGTAAGTGCTTATTTCTGTGCCGTTTGCGGCATAAAGCTTAAAATCTGTTGGTCTTAACCTACGGTAACGTGTGCGGGGCAGTACGGATAGTTCCGCACCTGTGTCGACGAGAAGATGTATTTTTGTTTCCGAATCATATACATAAAGGCGGTTGTTACCGACGCCACTGACTTCCGCCTTATCCATCAGTGACGGTTGTTGTTTCCTGGTTGATGTTTGAATGAACAGGGAGATTTACATTTTCTTGCTGCGGAACCGAAGAGTGAGTGGTACCAACACATGTTCTTGTTGTCCTCGTTGCCGTTTAAGTTCTTGCGTGAAAGGTCATGACGACATGTACATGTTCGGTATGAACTGCCTCGTCCATCGATCCGGGCCTGTCGTAAATCTGCGCGTAGACCAGCGATTTCTTCTGTTAAAACGTCACGCGCTTGTAAATCCACCGCTGTAGCCGTAATGTGCGCTGGCTGGCTTTGTGTGGTTTCGGAGACACAATTAATAGTCTGGTTGTTAACTGCTGTGATACGGTCAGCCACATTCGCTAGCTCATCCAACGAAGAAGTATTGGAGGCCGCCAGTATGGACTGGACTCCCATGGGGAGGCGTTCCAACCACAAAGACTTCAGGAACGACTCCGATGTCCTGTTCACCGCGATGCGCCTCATACTGCGAAGAAGCTGCGATGGTCGCTGATCGGCCAACTCCAAGCCATGAATGAGCTCACGAGTTTGTTCTTCGTCGCTTGTGCCAAATGCAGTGAGGAGACGCTGTTTGATTGCCGTATATTTGTCTTTTTGTGGCGGGTTTTCCACGATATCCGCTACTTGTGCGAGAGCCGCCATGTCCAACTCGCCAACGATTTTATCGAATTTTGTTGTGTCGCTGGTGATTTTGTAATACCTGGATTGGGCCTCCACTCGCGCGAACCATAGCGCCGGTTGCGTTTGCCAAAATGGTGGGAGCTTGAGTGCGGTGATGATGGAGATTTCCGCCGATTGTCCTCTGTCCGCATGGTCATCGCTCGCATCCAGAAACTTTTCGTTCTCGCTGCCCGTTGCCATCGTGGGTCACCAATATGGGATTCTTACCAGAGAATGTGGGGAATCACCAATAACACTGTTATGATGCGACTCGAATGAAAGGCAATGGGTGGTATGCATAATAATGAGGATATACTCAAGAGTGAAGTCTATTGAGGACATTCCTGAGTCTGCTATGTTCGGTGAATCGAGTGAAAAATTTGTATGCATAAAACTACTTTCCGCTCCATAGTGAAAATTGAGTGGAATTCTGTCAACTCAGCTTTACTCCACTCGACTCACTTTATGCATACCACCCAATGTGTTTTATGCCACTTAACTAATTTATTCGTTATCAAATTATAAGTACAACTTGTAATGGCGATGTCGTGCTAGCGAGTGACAAGTCGTCGCCTGTCACTTCTCGTTGTTGACGTCCGCGCCGTCTTTTCCCCTTGCGGCATTAATCGGCAACTGAATCGCTGTCATCGCTGTGTTGATTCCCACACATATCACCTATAGCGCACAAATTAAACGCTCATCAATTTCTGACTGAATAACAAAAATATTTATTTCACCGGAATTAGATGTTTACAAAATGACAGAAAGACTGAGAGTGAGTCATGATGATCAGCCAGCGAAACCAGCGCCACTCCTCCCGCCGTGGTGACTTCTTAACGAACGCAGCACTGTTGTTGCAGATGTGGTGACTGATGGAAGTGCCTACAACTACTCCCCCCTGAATAACATTGCTCAGCAATGTCAATGTCATGTCGACATCGCGCTGCAGGATAGACTCGCCTAATATTCTCTGGACGTGGGTTGATTGGATCCAAGATTCGAGGCTTAGGTAGGGGATTCGCAACTATCTGGTGATCTGGACTACGCGACGACGATGATGTCCTCGGTTGGCTTTCTAACTGTGACGAACGCGATTCAAGATCAGGAGCCCAATGGACGTTTCTTCTTTTTCGACTGCTGGAAGACTTGAAGTTTTGACTTTCTACAGGTGAGAAACGCTCAGACGGTAACGGCTGGATCTCGCTAAAGCTCTCGAACTCGGTACTTGTAGACTGACGTTGAGGACCTGATGCGGATCCCTGCGAAATCGGTTGAGACGCTGGTAACAATTCCGTGTCCGCAACTAGATACGCTGGCTTAAGTCTCTCCGTTGAAATATTAACAACTCTGCCATTGATATCAACCGAGAAAACGGACGTTGATAATCGCCCAACAACTCGATGAGGTCCGGTGTAAGGCTGCGTCAATGACTTTTTAACAGCGTCAACCCTGACGAATACATGTGTGCAGCTGTTGAGATCTTTATGGACGAAGGTCGCTCTGCCGTCGCGGTGTATAATCGGTGTAGGTCGCAAATTATGGGTGAACTCACGTAGCTTCGTGATGAAAACGCTCGGTTCCACGTCAGAGTTGTTATCTAAGAACCATTCTCCAGGTAATCTGAGCGTGGCTCCGTATACCATTTCTGCCGGTGAAGTGCCTAGGTCCTCCTTGACGCAGTTTCGAAGGCCCAGCAAGACCGTGGGCAAAATCTCGACCCAACGACTGTTGTCTTCATGGCACATGATCGACGCTTTTAATGATCGATGCCAACGCTCAAGGACCCCATTCGAAGCAGGATGGTATGGTGTAGTGCGCGTGCGTTTACCTCCAATAAACCTGACCAACGCCTTGAAAAGCGCAGCTTCAAATTGAGTCCCCTGGTCGGTCGTTATTATGCTTGGAGCTCCAAAACGGGAGACCCAATTAGCGTAGAATGCAGCGGCTATTGTTTCTGCTGACTGGTCTACGATCGGGACGGCTTCAGGCCAGCGGGAGAACCGGTCAAGCATGGTGAGACAATACCGAAAACCAGGCGAAGTGGCTAACGGACCGACGATGTCTATGTGTACGTGCTGGAACCTTTTGTCAGGAATCGTGAACGGCTGCAACTCGTTCTTTGTATGGCGCCCGACCTTAGACTTCTGACATCGTACGCAGGCACGAGCCCACTGCATAATTTCCTTTCTCATACTTGGCCAAACAAATCGCCGATTAATGCCTTTGAGGGTTGCCCGGCCGCCAGGATGTGAACAGTTGTGCACCGAATCGAAAATACGCCTTCGCAAGGAAGCAGGCGCAAACGGTCTTACGGCTGCTCTCGAATTGTCGCAATACAGTATTTTTCCACCCCCGATGTCGACGGGCTCGAGTACCAACGACGTAGGATTGGAAATGAGGAGTTTCTGAAGCTGCTCGTCCTTAGACTGCTCGGCTACCAGCTCTTCAGTTTCGAAATCGCCTGACAATGTAATGGCGTCAACGCGCGAGAGTGCGTCCGCTACCACGTTTGCTTCGCCTCGTATATAAACTATGTTTGTCGAAAACTCGGATAAAAAGCTTAAATAACGGACCTGACGGGGCAACGCTTTCTCCGCTTTTTGTGTGAAGGCAAATACCAATGGCTTATGGTCTGTCTTGATCGTGAACGGGACCCCTTCCAAGAAGTGACGGAAGTGCCGAATGCTGGCGTAAATTGCCAGCAGCTCCCTATCATAGGTGCTGTATTTGCGTTCGGCAGACGTTAGCTTACGTTGGAAAAACGCTATAGGCAACCAAAGGTTGCCTTGGCGTTGCTCAAGAACAGCGCCCACGGCTACGTCAGAAGCGTCTGTCACTAGTGCTAAAGGCATCTTTGGCTGGAAATGGACCAGTAACGTCGAATCGGCTAAGCTGTTTTTACAGGCGTTGAATGCACTATCGGTCTCCTTTGTCCACTCGATGGGCGCTTTATCCCCCTTCTTCGCGTTCTTAAGTAGTTCGTTGAGCGGTGCTTGTAAATCGGCTGCCTTCTTGATGAAGCGGCGGTAGTAGTTAATTGTGCCAAGGAATCGGCGAAGCTCTTTAGTCGTGGTGGGTCGCTTGTAACTTTTGATTACATCGACTCGAGAAGCGGGGGGTGAAATCCCGTGTTCGCTGACTTGATGTCCCAAGAATTCCACCCGATCTACTCCAAATGAGCACTTAGACACATTGATGACTACCCCAAAACTACGAAGCCGTTCGAATACCATCCGCAAGTGGTCCAAATGCTGCTCTGGCGTCTCCGATGCTACCAAAATATCGTCTACATAGCAGTTACAAAAATCAAGGCCTCTGAGCACTTCATCCATGAAACGCTGGAACGTTTGCGCGGCATTCCTAAGGCCGAACGTCATTACCTGGAACTCGAACAAACCGAAGGGCGTAATGACTGCCGTTTTCGGAATGTCTTCTTCGGCTACCGGCACCTGATGAAATGCTCGCAAGAGGTCAATTTTAGAAAATACGCGTTTACCCGCGAGGCCTGAGACTATGTCCTGAATATGTCGCATTGGATATTTGTCGGGAGTCGTGTTAGCATTCAGGCGCCTAAAGTCTCCGCACGGACGCCACGTTCCGTCCTTTTTAGCAACGAGATGTAGAGGACTCGCCCATGGGCTATTGGATGGGCGGCAAACCCCTCTTTTGATGAGGAAATCGAATTCCGCTTTGGCGGCAGCTAACTTATCAGGAGTTAACCTGCGGGGTTTGTCCGCCACCGGCGGGCCTGTAGTCACTATATGATGGCGAACGTTGTGGGTGGTACAAGGCTGTGCGGAAGCAGGGTTTGTGATACTCGGATACTGACTGAGAAGCTTGTGGTATGGGCATGGTGAGTTATTGGCGATGGTTGAAACCGTGGTATGATCGACCGTACTGAGAAATCCTTTCGCGGCCAAATTGGTATGAGGGTCAACCACTCGGCGATTCTTGATGTCAACCAGCAAACCATAATGGCTCAATAGGTCAGCGCTGATAATTGGACGGGTGACGTCGGCAACGCAAAAATTCCATGAAATATCGCGCCGTAACCCTAAATTTAATGTTAATGGGCGGTGCCCAAACGTGTTGATGGCTGTTCCGTTGGCGGCAAAAAGTTTGTAATTTGATGGCTTACCTCTCTTGATTCCACGCGATGGGGGTATCACAGAGACGTCGGCGCCGGTGTCGACCAAAAACTTCTGCCCAGTAATCTTATCGCTAATATGCAGGCGATTCTGTGAGATGACGCTGTTTACCGCCGGATCAAACAGCGTCGAAGCTAGTTTCCCGATGATTTATTCTTGGAGCGCCACTTGCATGGCGATCTGCAATTTCGCGCAGCTTTACCAAACTTGTCGTGGTAGAAACACAACCCATTTGAGGAGATTGCGACCGCTGAGACGACCCCCGGCGTGGGCTCCATTGATTTCGGTCGCGAGATCGATTACGCTCCATACGATCCAGGCGGCCACGAATTTCTGAAAGCTCCTGCACCAACAATTCTGCAGGTGGTTGCGCCACGGCAGCTATTCCGCCAGTGTTAATTTCACGGATGCTTGAAATTTTATCGGCTATCGTAGCTAACTGATCCAAATTAGCCTCTGATGCGCTTAGAATAGCTTGTGTATTTGTTGGTAGTCGTTGTAACCATAACGATTTCAAAACTGCATCAGACAGCTTGCCACGGTTCTTTGCTTGCATGGTACGTAACAGCTGGCTCGGCTTTTGGTCTCCCAAGTCGAGGCCTCCTAGCAACTCCCGGATTTCGTCTTCGGCAGTAGCGGCGAAAACTGCTATCATACGTTTCTTAAGTGCATCGTATTTACCTGACTCCGGTGGATTTTCGACAATATCGGCTACTTGTGTCAATACCTCGGCATCAAGCTCGCTGATAACTCGGTCAAATTTTGTTTCGTCCTTCGTGACTCGATTCGCTCGAAACTGTGCCTCGACTCGAATAAACCATAATACGGGGCGACTACGCCAAAACTCAGGCATTTTGAATGACGTAATAGTGCTGAGGCTGTCAGCGTCGGCCATTTGGTCATTTGCGTCCACAAATTTTTCGTCGGTCGACATCGTTAATTGGCAATTAAACCGCACGTTGTTTTACAAATTCGCGCTATGTTCGACTCGTCGGTGTCACCAGTTATAGCGCACAAATTAAACGCTCATCAATTTCTGACTGAATAACAAAAATATTTATTTCACCGGAATTAGATGTTTACAAAATGACAGAAAGACTGAGAGTGAGTCATGATGATCAGCCAGCGAAACCAGCGCCACTCCTCCCGCCGTGGTGACTTCTTAACGAACGCAGCACTGTTGTTGCAGATGTGGTGACTGATGGAAGTGCCTACACACCCATTAATGCACCGTGGTTTGAATATTGGATGGTCACATGTTTGGATATGTGATAGTCATAATGGCTTTTATGAATAAAAACTAGCAAATTCTAAAATTTGTAGTAACTACTCAAAAGTAAACTCTACCGAAAAAGTCCAAGGGTCGTACGAATAAAAACCATTTTTCGAAGTTACAGCAAATGCTACTTCGAAAATCAAATGTAGCATGTGTCACGTATTGACAGATAGTATCGCCGTTTGCGTTATTGTTTTTACCATTGCAATGTTTCTAAGCCTAATACAGCCTCGCCAACAAAAAAAAATATTCTAGCCGTCGTGTGGCTACTGAAGATAATTTTAAGTCCCTGTACAGATTTACGGCGGAAAACGTGCTTTGGTTGGCTGATTATTTTATGGGTGAAGAAAGTGGTGAAACCAGAGGTGGTCGCTTAATGAATTCTCAAAGAATGAGAACATTTCTACGATATGTTGGCGATCCTGGCTTCCAGGTATAAAAAGGAATATTATATTTATTTATGAAACCAACGGACGACAGTCCTTTTATAATAAATGCATAACATTTTGTTTGTTTTAAAATTTATTTCTAATGAAGTTATACTTTTTTACAAAGGTCGGTGTTGGAGAGGATATCGGAATTCACCAAACAACGGCCAGTAAAATTATTTGGGATGTTTGTGTAAAAATTATTGCAAGGGTTGATGATTGGTTTAGATTTCCGACTACAGAAGAAGAAATGATTCGGGCCAAAGAAATATGGCGACGCAAATTTACTTTCCCTAACTCGATAGGAGCTCCAGACTGTACACATATATTGATTGTTAAACCTATGGCGACGAATTTGTTAATCGCAAGGGATTAACATCTTTTAGCGTACAAGCAACGTGTGACGCCAATGGAATATTTACGAGCTTAGATTGCTCTTGGCCTGGTTCGGTTCACGACTCTCGTATTTGGCGAAATTCTTCATGTTGTTTAATTTTTTTGAAATCTGTTGTTCGTTTGCAATTATTCCCTTTTCTAATAAGATGAAGTCAATCATCTCATTCATAGCTTTTTTTTAATCGCTTTCATTGCCGGCGTCTGGCTTTTCTTAAGTAAAACCGAGCCACACATTTGTAGTGCTTTGCTAAATAGCACGTCACTAATCCGATAGGATTGAGACGGTTTTGCATCGTTTGCACTTTCCACTACCTCTTCAAAGTCTGGAGATTCCATTTATGATGATGGCCTGCACCGGCCTCCAAGATTTTCCTCCCACGGCAATTTATCGGGTGGCGCGATTTATTTTCACGTCGGCGCGGCTGCTCCTCGCGAATCTGAGCTCGTGCTGGCGATGACGTATCTTTCCGACACTAGAATGAATGGAAAATGCCTTCAGTAATTGCATTTGCAATGGGAACGTCGCGTCGGTTTACTTATCTTGAAATCGCCAAAAAATGCATCAATTCGCAAAGAACTACGAAACTCAACTGTAGTAAACACAAGTGTAGGTTACATTTTGTTTACTACATGAAAAATGTAGTATAGTCAGGTTTTATTCATATTAAATCGACAAAAGTCGCCATTTTTGTAGTAAGTTCGAAACTTGTAGTGTAGTAAACAACCGTTTATTCATACCAAAACATAACTCTAGTAAAATACATAATATGTAGTAAACTTATCTTTACTACATTTAGTACATTATTCTTCATACCAGCCAATGTTTCTGATATTGCATGGCGCGTGCGAATAGTAGGGTCGTGAACTCACGCTGTTCAAGGTGAACTAAAATTCAAATTCACCGTATCCCTAAAACCAATAAAAGGGCCAAATTCGTACGGGATATTCTCTTTGATTCCTGAAACGTTTACTGGAAAAGGTGAATATCCGCGTACTTAGGCTGACTATATGATTAATTGGTTTTCTTTGAATGTTATCTCTTTGATTTCTGAAACGTCTACTGGAAAAGGAAAAGGAACGTCGATCGGAAGAGTGACCAACCGACTTGCAGAAAAGCGTATCAGAGACGACAACCGCGAACGTATCTTTGTGGGAATTGCGAACGAGTGCATCGAACGACGAAGTAAGATTCAGTGGCGGGAAGCGGAGGCGCTCATCAAGTCCGGGAACGAGCTAAAGGCAGGAATCGACGACATTATTCATCGTGTAAGAAAAGGGTACAATTTTAGTGAGGTTGTCGCCCCCCAGGTATTTAGGTAGATATTAAGCTAGTGAGTAAATTAGTTTTTGTATACCGCGTAAATTAAGTTTTCTTTTGTTTTTCCTTTCGAACGGCCGATTCTTTTAAAGTAGAGTTTAGTTTTAAGTGGTTAATTCTAAATAATAATTCTTTTATAACAATTGAGAACGAGCGTGTGATAATTATTTGTGTGAGGTGAGCTCCAGGAGTTGTTATCGTTGAATTTTAGGAGCGTGAACCATAATCCGTACATTCGCACTTGGTGCGGATTCGAAGGTTCCGTCACGGCTGGGAAAAATTTTAAGTGTGTGGCGCCCCACGCCCTTGCTCCGCAGCAAGCCGGTACCAGCAGCGGACCTCTGAAAGTTTGACCTGCAACAACTAACAACAAACGTTAAAACTAGCAATAACAACAACGACGACACCACTTTCCGATCCCGCTTTATAGCGATCCAACCGCCACTTCTTTTCCTTCGGTGACATCTGCCTTTTATAGTTGGAAATCCATGCATTCGTCAATTAGCGAAGATTCTAGATTTTTCGAGATGTTCGAGTCTCGGGTTTCACTACTCAACGAAGGTTCGAGAATCCGCTTCATTATCAATGTTTCTGTTTGGAGAAGGTTCTAGACTATAGATGGCTCGAGAATCGCCTAGTGTCCATTCAATTTTACTTGTCATCGATCGTTCGAGATTATGATGAAGCTTAGTACAGTGCGTGTCGTAAGAGATACCCACCCCGTACACGCAACACTGTTGACCTGTTCGTCCCGAACAGAAGTCACCATGACGCCGCTCACGCGGTGCCATCCTATCCAGATGCACGGCCTTCATTTTCACTGTTGGCCTCCAACGTTTCGGAACGCAACGCACCACATCATCCAACCAGGCAACAATCTCGTCCGATTCCTTCCAGGTCTGTCGAACCCATGAGCACATTTGGTTTCTCCGATGAGCGCTGCACAACCCTGCAAAGACACCGTCGCTGATGCCAATCGAGCGAACTTTCAAGTTGAACCTCCTTATGCGATCAACACTCCACCGAAGTCGTCCTTGCATCAGGCGATGTACGCCATCCAACCGGCGTCCGAAGTCGGTGACCGACGTTGACTGCTCCATATATGAAACATTCTGTGGGGTTGGACTATTCTGCAACACCTCCATAATCGGACATCGCAATGCCTCATTGACAGCAGCAGTACACTCGTTCTCGCTCCTGCTGTCCATCATCACAGCGGCCTCAAACTGCGTGCAGGACGCTTCCACGTCGTCGAGAGCTGGTTCCCTTGTAACATTCGCGGACAGTTCGGCCCTAACGAATCCCGACGTTTCCACACGTTCCAGATCGTTCTTCGAGTTTCCGACCTTCTCGAATCCATCACACACGTTTTCGATCTGGGCGCCCACCCGCATCCGTTTAAACTTCATGTAGTCTCTAGGAAGCTTCTCGCCATTTAGCTTCCAGACTCCTACAGACCGCTCCTCCAATTGTGGCTTGAAACTGTTGCCCTTCTGCGGTTGCAACTGTGTTGTCACTCTCCGTGGTGACTTCTCCAACATCACCAACCACTCGTTCCACTTTTCCGATTGTTCGGCCATCTTCGTTGTCGGTCCGTTCAACGCCGTTGTAGTCTCATTCAGTGACTCCTCAAAACTCGCTGACCGCTCGTTCATCTGCGATGTCATTTCACTCGGCAACTTCTCCGCTCTCGGTGACTGTTTGCTATCGGTCCGGCTGTTCGTTACCGCAGCGGCCTCGAGCTGTGTATGTGATTCGATCTTGATGACACCTGATGTTTCGACGCGCTCCGGTTCGCTTCGCAATCCTTCGACCTCCTTGGTAACCGTAATTAACCCGCCATCCATTTTGGCGTCGTCCTGCTTGAGGTCATGTTCGAAGTTATCGTCGATCAATCTCTGCAACTGCTCGGTTTGCTCGTTGAATCGCTTGTCAAGCCGGTCGAATAGCTCGTCAAGCTGCTTGGATCGATCTCCTAGTTTCGACAGTATCAGCTGTAAGAAAGGGCCCCTGGCCGAAGCCTGTTTCGTTCCCGATCCGTTGAAGTTTTTTTAGCGACTCGACCTTATTCGGAAATTCGACCGTATACGGATCCTGTCCATCGGCTCTTATCGCTTGTGCTAAACGAACACACAGCGCGGACTTATTTCCAGTCGTTAACAATTTCCGTCTTGCTAGTTCGTTTCTTATCTCCGCGGTTGTCAATTCGCAAATAGTACCCGAAATTTTAGTTCTTTTTTCACTTCACAAGTTCACAACAGTCAGTCGTGCAAATTCTACCCGGGTAGAATATTCCCGCACTTCACTACGAAGTTTCTCAAACACACACAATCGCGCAACTTCCCGGCGCTTCATTTCAAAGTTTCTTGAAACTTCCCGGGCTTATTTACACCACCGTAAATATCCCGCACGACTTTCACAAAATCCACAATCGCGCAAGTTCTATACTCTCAGAACTTCCCGGTGCTTCACTCTAAAGTTTCTTGAAACTTTCCGTTTATTTACACTTCCTTAAATATACCGCACTTTTCAAACGAACGTTCACTACACGCACGCAAATATCCCACTTCTGACACCAATTGTGATGTTTCCTCTGTTGAGCGAAACCAAAACGAAACCAGGTTCGTTAGATATTCTTGTGCTGAATAATAAAACACTTCGATTGAAAAAAACACACACACTTTATTTACAAAATGAACTACACACACGCGTACTAACAACAAACGTTAAAACTAGCAAAAACAACAACGACGGCACTACTTTCCGATCCCGCTTTATAGCGATCCAACCGCCACTGAGTGTCGAGTCTGACTACTTCTTTTCCTTCGGTGACATCTGCCTTTTATAGTTGGATTCCATGCATTCGTCAATTAGCGAAGACTCCAGATTTTTCGAGATGTTCGAGTCTCGGGTTTCACTACTCAACGAAGGTTCGAGAATCCGCTTCATTATCAATGTTTCTGTTTGGAGAAGTATTACACTCGATTCCACCTAGGCGGGTGTTTGGCTGGTGCCGGCTTACCGCGGAGCGGGCCGTGGGGCGCCACACGCTGAAAATTTCCAGCCTATGTAAACAGAACCCGGAGATACCACGACAAGCGTGAATTCGCGATACGCGGTTCAACCACCTAGAATAGTTGCACCACCGGAGCACTCTGTACAATTGCAAAACAATTGGATAATCTTGCTAACACGTATATTCTAGTTAACTCGAACAAACTCGCGGCACTTATAATGTAAACTCTAAACTCGTGATCACGGAAACAAAACTAGGAAAATTATATACTTATGACTAGGTACTTAGTACTAACCTTAATAACTACTCTAACCTTGGCGGGGCGGGTCTAATTCTCTATCTGTTCTCCCTAAACAAACTTAGTCGACAATGGGCTCATTCACAAAACATTGAGAAGCTACGTAGCGACATCTCCCCTCCATGTCACACGGAGCGACTGCTCCCTGTCACAACCGTCACACACCTGTTTTGTGAATACATCGGCTACATATCGAATTTGAGACAATCAGCTGACATGGCAAATGTCTAACAAACGGCTAACGGCTGTCTGTTTAAATTGTTTGGTTTGGCCGGGTTAAAGCGCGTTGAAACGATCAAACTGCGATTTGACAAACCACCTACTTGAACGTGTCAACCCCTTGTCAAATATACAATTAATTGAAACACCACTCACCTTTTAATTGTAATTTTGCTGCGAAATTCCCGTAAAATAACACGCAGGACGTTGTGTTGTCAAACACTCAACATTCAATCAAATTACATATGACGCGCGCACCATCTGTGATGCGAATTGTGAATACAAAAATGTATCACGCTCCAAGCCAAGGGAGCGTGGAAAATTTTCGCTCAAAAGGAGAAGTAGCTGCTCAGCAACGGCTCCATGGAGCGATTGCATTCACCAGACATTGGGACAGTAGCACTTCACAGCTCTCAAGAGGGGAAGGACCGCAATTACTCCTCTGTTGTCGCCAAATTCTCAACTCCAGCCGTTTCGTTATGGTTGTCGGTGTCGCCGTCACCGTCTCACTACTCGCACTTAGCCCTCTAGCTGATCTTCGGCCAAACTCCTTAAGAAATGGTTTAAATCCTCACTGTCGCTATCTTAGACGCCTTGTTCGACGAATTACCAAATGCAAAAGAGGGAGAGAGACGGAACGTTAATTAACTCCCAAGAAGGTCCATCTTTGAAGAGAGAGTATAAGAGAAAAAGAGCGAGAGAAACGAAGTAATTCGGCACAAGTGAGGAAGTAGGAAGGGGGATGGAAATTTGACATCTCTTTTGCTCTATATGGACCGAGCGGGTGTTCCGCGGCAGAGAGACAGACTGGAATGTTATTGTTCCAACTGGAAAAGTAGGAGAGGGGATGACATCTTGCGTGCTTCCTGTGCTTTTATATAGACTGCGCGGGTGTTGCGCAGTGGAGGGCGTGTGTCTCTCTGTTTACTTTTTACGACTGGAATTGCTTCAAGTAGTTTAGTGTTGAGTATATGCGGATTGCTCCTCCATAGGTATTCTCTATGAGGTATATAGACGATCCACAAGTTACACGGAATACCCACCTTGTTCGTCGAATTACCAAATGTAAAAGAGGGTATTCCGTTAACTGCATCGCCCTTTTATTAAATTTCGGTCGAACGGTTATATGGCGCTAATTTCATTTGCGGTTGATAGTTTCGCATACAACCATGTAACATAGTTCGTTGACAATACCACTCATGACCTTGAACTTGAATTCGCCACATCTCCATTGTGAATATCCCTGTTTGCACCATTCTTGTGAACATATGTCTCCATCGATCTTGTCAGCTGACAACTGCCAAGTTCACTTATTCCAACAACATAAACAAAAGGAAATGTTCGCGATGTGTGTTTTGGTTAAAGTGGTCTCTCTCCAGCATCGTCACGATGGATCAGATAAGTATTATCTGTTAAAAGGATATGGTCCTTTGTTAGGTAATCTTTGTCGTTTTAGGTCGTAAACTTTGATCCACTGGCGTTCGATCGATTCTGATGTGGCTCGATAAAAACGGCGGGCGCGTCGATTCCACGGAGTTGTAAATAAGTAAGTATGCATATACTCAAATTTATTCTCCACCAGTGCCAGTGCCGCCCCCTAACATAGTGCTCTCCCCTAATGCCACCCCAATCTAACCTTAAGTAGAGTCCTCCAGTTCCGCCGTCTTCTTAAATCGTAACAGAAGGTTCTAGACTATAGATGGCTCGAGAATCGCCTAGTGTCCATTCAATTTCACTTGTCATCAATCGTTCGAGATTATGATGAAGCTTAGTACAGTGCATGTCGTGGCCTCGTTTGGCCTACTATAATTGGTGATGTTTAATTTTTACTGACTAAACCTGAACACTTGTTGTTGTTAGGCGGCTATTACACTTATAAAAGTTATTTTACAAATATCTTTTATAAAAGATATTTTCAAAGGGCTTTTATAGTGTAATAGCAGTCTAAGGCGGCTATTAGGGCCGGTTAGAGCCTTTGTTTTGTTTGCAATTTCAGGAAAGCAGTGCGTGATCACGGGCAAGAAAAAGTATTTTTCTGTCGTAAAATTTATATCTGTCAAATTTATCTGTGCTGTCAACGGAGAAAAAAGAAGAAGAAGTACCTCTCCGTATGGTCGGTATAAGCACTCCACCAACAAGTACTAACACTAAAACGATTCAGTTAAATCGCCTTTTAGTTCCACGGTATAAACGTGGCCTTGACTCTGCCGATGACTCTAGATGTCGATCGCTGTTATATTTGCCAATATACAGGGTGTCCCAAACCCCAACGTCAACCCGGAAACCGGTGATAGGCCAAGTGGTGGCAGTTATCAGAAAAGTATTAAAAAAAAGTCTCCGTCAATTTTTTTTTGACTTGTAGACATTCAAAAAAAAATTGGAAAAATTCATACCCTGTGATGATTTTTTAAGTACTGTTATTGCAAATTTTAATTTTTTTTTATTTTTTTTTTATGAAGCAACCCTAACTAACTGTTCTATAAATCACAATCTAAAAGTAAAAAATTACTGTATTGGTTTTAAATAAAATATGACTTTTTTTCCCAATTTTGTACTCAAAATTATCACTTATCCCAACTTCAACTGACTGCACTGTAAAAAAATATACCACGCGGTTTTGGCAAGTAACTGTAAAAGATGGCGCATTTTGTCCAGATTCCAAAATGGTACGACACTTCCTATATTATCTCTCAATTGAGGTGAAAAAAAGTAATAATCTCATTTAGGCAAAAGTGTAATTTATTGAACAAAAAAATCAATTTACAATTAAACGTTAGAACTTCAATTTACAACAAATGTTCAAAATGTTTGCCTTCAGCTGCAATGCAAGCACGACATCTTCTTAAAAAGGATCGAGTTATAAGCCGGGCGAATCTTCCGGAACTAATGGCTTCAGCGGCTACCGCAATGGCTGCATTCACGTGAAAAATTTTCGCTACGGAACGCTACATCCCCTCCACTACACATTTGAGGTGACGCTACCTGTCAACATTTCTTTCGTGATTGAACCGCTACACAACTTTCGTTCACCAATTTTCCATTGCAAAACATTTCTCTATCACATCACGAAACATGGAAATATGAAATCAAACGACAAGAAGACAGTGAATTTACATAGACGGGGATTCTATTTGCGCTTTTGATGTACACAAATGTCACAACGCACATACCAGCTGCGAAATGTCAAATGTAGCGGCTACATGCCCAGAGAGCGTAAGAAATTTATGCTACCAAGGTGAAGTAACCGCTCCGGAGCGGATGGAAGGAGCGATTACAATCACGATCGGGAGGGGTAGTAGCGCTACGGAGCGCTCCGTAGCGATCCGGATAAAACGAGCGTCGTGAATGCACTCAATTTTTCGGCGGAGTTCCACCAAATTTTCTATTTTTTTCGTGTAAACCTTTTCTTTTATCGCTCCCCAGTAAAAAAATCGAGGGGATTTAGGTCAGGTGAACGTGCCGGCCACGAAATTGTACCAGACCGCCCTATCCACCTCTCGGGATATTCTCGATCGAGGAACTCTCTTACTGTACGGGCATAATGCGCTGGGCAGCCATCGTGCTGATACCACATATTTGCAAAAGTACTGAGTGGCACGTCTTCCAATAAATTGGGTAAATGATTCATTAAAAAATCTAAATATGTCTCGGCACTTAAGTTCTCCGAAAGCTCGAATGGTCCAATAATTTGGTTATTTAAAATTCCAGTCCACATGTTCACTTTAAAGCGATGCTGCGCTCTATTTTGCCGCATTAAATGTGGATTTTCAATGTGCCACTCGTGTTAATTGTGTAGGTTAATGTAACTATCTTTAGAAAATGTGGATTCATCGGTCCATAGAATTTTGTCGTTTTTGTCGTTTGACAGAATTGTACTCTCTGCGGATAATCTCGAGGTAGCAGACTTTGGACTCGTTGAACTTGGTACGGGTGCATCTTGTTTCTCCGTAGAGTTCGTTGTACTGTACTTTTGAGTACTCCTGTGTTACATTCAATTGCACGTACTGAGGCACTGGGGTCTTGTTCGACTGCTTGTAAAACTTTCTCCTCGTAGGGCATGATGGAATTTGGCTCTCCTGTCATGTGGTGTGGAATTCGACCCTCTGAGAATGACTGGTGTACGTTTATAAATATTCGGTGATCCGAATAACGTTCAGCATTTGGATATCTCTCACGATAAAGGCTGGCTGCAGCACTAGCATTGCATTTGCATCCCCATAAATAAGATGCATGATAGCATATTCCCGCGCACTGTATCTGTATGGCATAATGGCAGTTAAATGCGTCCTATAATCAAATTGTTACGGAATCACTAAATCATTCATAAGGTTACATGTGCTCCATATGTCGTACCATTTTGGAATCTGGACAAAATGCGCCATTTTTAGGGTTTTGTAGTAAAACAAAACCCTTATGAAATCGGTCAAATGTCTGTCTGTCCGTCTGTCCATGGAATATCTCAGGAACGGCTGAAGCTACATACATGAAATTTTGTAGGAATGTGTAGAATTGCTATAATTCGCCGGAGAAAGCGAATCGTCGTAATAGGTCAACTTTAAGGGGAGGTCCCCATAGAGGGGAAATGAAGGTCGAAACTTTTTTTTCGTTTGGTACAGGCAAGTGGGGTATCATAAGAAAGGTACCGTCGAGTACATTCCATTTTGAAGAAATTCCAAATTTGAAGAAACGGGAAAAGAGGGAGAGGGGAAAATATGTCATCAGAGTTTGTCCCCCCCCCTTGCATTTCGAGACCGTTATACTTAGAAATATGAAAATTTACAGAAAAGCCCCATTTTACTAGTTTAGAAAACCAAGATTTCTAGAATTTTGAAATTTCATCAGAAAAGGTTAATAATAGTACATTTCTATAGTTTCAGTTAGCACAACCCTGCACCCCTTACGCGTAGCCGAGGTCAAAAATATTGATGGCCAATGATAATCAACATCATAGGCAATAATATCTCTAAGTTTCATTATAATCACATAATATTTAATAATAGTACATTCATTTAAAGTTCGGCATTTTGTCACTATCCACACAAAAAATACACCTACAGGCCTCATAGGTGTGAGTACTACTATACTTTCATGTTGTTTTTCGTAGTGCGAATTGCAGTTATTTAATTAATCATTTTTTAAAGGGTAAAGATTGGTTGGGGGCGCTTTGTCTTAATTGGCCAACTTTACCGGGTGGAAGGAAGTGGGGGGGGGGGGGTCCACATAGAGGCGAAATTAAGGTCAAATTTTTTTATCGACTGATATAAGCAAATGAGGTGTCGTGAGAAAGGTAATGATGAGTACATTCAATTTTTTCGCATTTTCTCGAAATTTATAGAAAGGGGAACAGTGGGGGAGGAGAAAATATTAGTTCGTAATTTGACCCCCCCTTGCCTGCATTTTGAGACCGTTATACTTAGAATTATGAAAACTTACAAGAAGTGGGTTTCGAAAAACATATAAAATGGAAAGTAGTGGAATTTGTATATCTTCTCAGAATAGGTCAATAATAGTTTATTTGTATAGTTACAGTTAGCACACCCTTGCACGCCTTAAACACGTTCGAGGTCAAAAGTACTGATGGCCAACGATAACCAACACCTTAAGCAACAATATGTTCTAAGTTTCGTTACAATCACGTAATATGAATTGGCATGTAAAATGTAAGTGAGTAAGACATTTTAATTACGTTTTTTCTATCCATCTGAGTGATATCAAGAAGAGCAAGGAGCCGATATTTATATACCAAAATAAGCGCTTGCTACAAAACCCTCGGATTGCGGGCGTAGCCCTCTATATTCCGGTTTCATTTACAGTTACTTGCCAAAACCGCGTGGTATAATTTTTTTACAGTGCAGTCAGTTGAAGTTGGGATAAGTGATAATTTTGAGTACAAAATTGGGGAAAAGAGTCATATTTTATTTAAAACGAATATAGTAATTTTTTACTTTTAGATTGTGATTTATAGAACAGTTAGTCAGGGTTGCTTCATAAAAAAAAAATAAAAAAAAATGAAAATTTGTAATAACAGTACTTAAAAAATCATCACAGGGTATGAATTTTTCCAATTTTTTTTTAATGTCTATAAGTCAAAAAATAATTGACGGAGACTTTTTTTAATACTCTTCTGATAACTGCCACCACTTGGCCCATCACCGGTTTCCGGGTTGACGTTGGGGACACCCTGTATATATTATTTTCATCCAGAATACACCGGGGTTTTAGTTTATTGTCGGTTTTTGTATTGCTTTGTGACATATTGGGAACAGCTGATAGCACGGTTTACGCTTATGACACTTGTTCTGGATGTGTTTTGTATCATTTCTTTGTTGTTCTAAAATGTTCTGCTCTGCCTCCTACCAAAGAAAAGCGGGTTTTATTTCTTTGGGAAATAGCACCGCCATCTTAAGGCCCTAACCAGATTGAACGCAGCAGATCTACCTGTTGTTGTTGCTGCCACCGCTGCTGCTACCGATGCCGCTGCTGCTACCGATGCCGCTACTGCTGCGTTCAATCTGGTTAGGGCCTAGCACCGCCATCTTTATTCTCAGGCAGGAGTGTCAAAGTAATGACGTCATGACAAGCAGCGAACCATATGTAAACAAAGTGAAGAACGCGTGCAGTCGACCTCATGAAATCTAGCGATTTTCGTGCGTAAAAGTGATTTTAGTGTCGCGATTTTAAGTGCAATTGAAAGTAGTGCTTATCACTGATATTTAAAAGTGAAAAAAAAAACGCAAGGTGCCGCGAACTTCCGACCAAAATGAACTGCTCGAAAGTGCGCGAGACATGAGTGTGGTTATGAAAATGCGACACGGAAAATTTCGCATTTTTCGCTAATTTTCCGCCAATTTGGCTGGTGTGAATGGTGCAGCACTACCATGGGAAGAATCCTTGGGCCGGTGAGTTCAGCGGAAACTCTCGGAAGTGCTCCAAAAAGTGAATTCAAAGTGGTTGTCAAATGACAACATTACAGGTGATTTCTGGCCTTTTCATCGGAATTCATAAGGTAAGTATACGTTTTATGTTGTGATAAAATTTAAGTGGATTGATGCGCCCCAAAATACGGGTCTTGCACGCGTTGTTGACGAGCCAGACGAAAGATTCACTGCAGCTGACAGGACTAGATGCCTGGCGATGAAACTTTCGTCCGGTTCGTCAACATCGTCGTCAAAATCCGCATTTTGGGGCTCATTAATCCACTAAAATTTTAGCACAACAAAAAATGTATACTTACCCTATGAATTCCGATGAAAAGGCCGGAAATCACCAAAGTTAGGCCCACTGCCAGGCCTAACTAACAGGCCATAGTGTCAACGCAATGACGTCATGATAAAAAGTGAACCTTATGTAATATTACGTTTACACTATCCCCAGATTACTTCATCTGCGCCGGCTGATTTAATCTGGAACAGTCAAATACATACAATCTTAAACTCACCACACTTATGGCTCGTTTACATTTGCCAGTACACCGGCATGCCTGTAGACTTGTCGCCAAGTGCCTTGCCTGTAGCTGCTTGCATGACGTGTGCCAGTAGGTGATTCCACACAATTCGACTTGCAAGTTGGCTGGGATTTTTTCTTGAGTGTCAATTTGATTATCACGTATTTACCATTGAGATATTCAGTTGCAGGCGACGTTGATCTTTGATCGTTTTTTGGCGTACCAATGACAGCAAACATATGTTCGCAAGTCTACTGGAATGCCTGTAGGAAATCAATTGGCCCGGGAGGCCAGCTACTTGCAAGGCGCCGTGCGGGTTTACTGGCCTGGCAGTTCACAGGCACGGGTGTTTACACATACGCAAGTCACAGCTTGCAAGTTACTTGCAAGGCACTTGCAATGCCTGTAAAATGTACGTACTTGCACGCTCTACTGGCAAGTGTAAACGCTACTTTAGATTAAGCAGCAGATGAAGTAATCTGGGGATAGTGTAAACGTAATATAAATAAAGTGAAGAACGCGTGCGGTCGACCTCTTGAAATTTCGCAATTTTCGTGCGTAGAAGTGATTTTAGTAGCGATTTTATGTGCAATTGAAAGTAGTGCTTGTCAGTGATATGTGAAAGTGAAAAAAATGCAAGCTACCGTGAACCACCGACCAAAATGAACTGCTCGAGAGTGCGCGAGGCATAAGTGTGGTTATGGAAGTGCGAATCGGGAAATTTCGCATTTATCGTTAAATTGCCGGCAATTTGGCTAATGTGAATGGTGCAGCACTACCCTGGGACGAATCCTCGGGCCGGTGAATTCAGCAGAAACTCCCGGAAGTACCCCAAAAAGTTACTGCAAAGTGGTTGTCAAATGACAACATTTTAGATAATTTCCGGACTTCTTATCGGAATTCATAGGGTACGCTTTTTTGCTGTGCTAATATTTTAGTAGAGTGAAGCGGCCGGAAATGCAGATCTTGAACACGATGTTGACGAACCGGACGAAGGTTTCACCGCCAGGCATCTAGTCCTGTCAGCTGCAGTGAAACTTTCGTCTGGCTCGTCAACACTGTGTTCAATACCCGTATTTTCGGGCGCATTAATCCATTAAAATATTAGCACAAAAAAACCCTATACATACTTTACCCTATAAATTCCTATGAAAAGCCCAGAAATTAGAGCGCGTTGACATGATCAAACTACGATTTGACAAACTAGCATTTGATGAAAAGTTGAGCACCGTCCTACTACGGTTTGACAGAAGCACAAGACATCAAACCAGATTGATAAGGGGTTGACACGTTCAAGTAGGTGGTTTGTCAAACCGTAGTTTGATCGTGTCAACGCGCTTTTATCTAAAATGTTGTCATTTGACAACCACCTCACAGTCACTTTTTGGTGCACTTCCGGGAATATCCGTTGAATTCACTGGCCAGAGGTTTCGTCCCAGGGTAGTGCCGCACCATTCACATTAGCCAAATCGCAATTGCAATTGCAAATTAACGAAAAATGCGAAATTTCTCCTGTCGCACTTTCATAACGTCGCACTTTTTAACAGTCCATTTTGGTCGGTATTTCATGGCACTTCACGTTTTTTTCACTTCACACGGCACTGATAACCACTACTTTTATTTGCACTTGAAATCGCGACACTAAACTCACTTTACGCACGAAAATCGCGAAATTTCACCGGGCGACCGCACGTGTTTACAAATCGTTGACTGCTTGTCATGTCGCTGGTGCTTCGACAATCAGCTGACACTGCGGCCTGTTAGTAAAGATGGCGGTGGAAATATAAGGTCATCTGAATTTTCAGTTTGGCGGTTGAGTTAGGTTGATCGGGGTTTTACTGTGAAACGTGTTCCTATTCCATCGCACCTATGGGAGGTATATGAAATAGTGGGCCAATTTCAACCCAATATAGTTTGGTGGTCAATCTGATTAAAGGCGCGTTGACATGATCAAACTACGGTTTGACAAACCACCTATTTGAACGTGTGAACCCGTTGTCAAACTGGTTTGATGTCTTGTGCTTCTGTCAAACCGTAGTTGGACGGTGCTCAACTTTTGATCAAATGCTAAAATAGTTTGTCAAATCGTAGTTTGATCATATCAACGCGCTCTAAAGCTTGGGATGCTGAGGACACTGCTTCAATAATCCTACAAAGAGAGAAAAAAAAGGAAGTCACCAGTCAATAAATATAGTCTTCTTCTTCTTACTCCTGAGTCCCAGTAGGGCTTGGTATCCTGATGTCACCGCTGTAAAACAGAAGTCCACAGGTGGAACTCCTAGTACGGACGTTTGAATAAATATAGCAACGAACACTTAGCTTGTTTTGACAATTGAAAATTGTCAGAATGACATTTTTCTATTATGGGGAAATGTAACAGTGCTGCCATATGGAGTTATGGGGATAGTGCGGAAAGTGTGTTTTTTGCCATTTCCCACTTTTTCGTCGGGGGAATTTTTTTTTCTCCTTTTTCCGGC
The DNA here is from genome assembly GCA_964017055.1 of Chloromyia formosa. NCBI lineage: Eukaryota > Metazoa > Arthropoda > Insecta > Diptera > Stratiomyidae > Chloromyia > Chloromyia formosa. Next base: position 69,816,927 of record OZ024813.1, on the reverse strand, counting down.
AGAGGGGGCAACCATGAAATTTTGGCGACCTCAAGTCTTTCTTCCATTGACAGTGGTGCGGTGCGGACCTCTGGGCCGCAGCCAAAAGAAAAAATAGAATAGCAGCGTTAAAAATAAAGAAAGGGGTAAGCGAGTTTTGTGTCGTTAAGGCCCTACACGAGAGGGAAATTGGCTCAAATTGCTGTCTTTTCTTCTTTTTTTTCACCTATTGAGTAGCCCAGCAGCAGCTGACCACGCACGGACTTTGAAGTTTGTTGTATTGGAGGAAACTTGTGGATTTATTTAGAGATGGAGAATTTATATTCAATTTTTCTTGTTTAAATGCTTTCAAAATTGCTTATTTGACTGTGGCGGCAACGAAGCAGAGTCTGTGTTCTAGCCGGAAAGCGAAGCAGCAAGCAATCTCCCCATTGGGGCTTCTTCAGCAAAAGCGGCGCACCTGCGGCCACATTTTTTTGAAGGAAGCAGCAAGCGGTTCCCCATCGGGGCTTCTTCAGCAAAAGCGGCGCACCTGCGGCCACATTCTTTTGAAGGAAGCAGCAAGCGGTTCCCCATCGGGGCTTCTTCAACAAAAGCGGCGCCTCTGCAGCCACATTTTTTGAAGGAAGCAGTAAGCGGTCCCTATCGAGCCTTCCCCAGCACCGGCTATTCAGCCACCATCACGGTCAGTAACAAACAAAAATTTCGTGTCCAAGAGGTTCGCCCGTTAATGATACGGCTGAAAAAAAAATACGAATACACGTATAATTTTTTGTTTTGTGAAGATACTCAAGTGCCCTAACCCCTTGTGGGGCATAGCGCGTCAACTGTTCCATGTGGCCCAGTTGACGTTTCGTTGGCATAAACTGGTTTCGGAGAATGCAGTTGCCAGCATGCACCTCCTCCACATCCATGGCCACGAACATCGTCGTGGACGGGATTCGAACCCGAAACGCCGGTAGTCTAACATGAGACTGATGCCTCAACACACTGCGCTACCGGTCGCCCGACCTCGGCGATGACAGATCTACCTGTTGTTGCTGCTGCCGCTGCTGTTGCATTTTGCGTTCATTCTGGTTTGGGCATAAGTCGAGATACACAGCAAATGGGCGGATTCACATTCAGTTCCTCCGATTCTGACACGATCATCGATATATATTAAACCGATATGAAATAGGCGCCAGAGTGGGGGTAAAAATTTGAATATCGAGTTATGGCTGACATATCCGCGCCTGCGCAGTGAAACGCGCACAACACGTATTAATATTTGGCCCAGGGGCCCGAGGAGCGAGGGGCCAAATGCTTCGCGAATGTCAAAATTGTGGCTGAGTGGCCGATGGCGTAATGACATTTACCGAACGTATGGCGACCGCCTGCAAATGGGTAGCAGTGCGCATGCGCGGCTTGGTTCGGAAATAACCTGAAGCACAGAGTGGGGATAGTACTATTACCGATCTGTTCTATTTAAATCTATGGACACGATCGACACGGTCCGCAGGTAGAATTTTGCCAGCAAATGGTAAGCATGAGTGCATTCACGACACTCGTTTCATCCGGAGCGCTACGAAGCGCTCCGTAGCGCTACTACCCCTCCCACTCGTGATTGCAATCGCTCCTTCCATCCGCTCCGGAGCGGTTACTTCCCCTTGGTAGCAGACATTTTTTACGCTCTCTGGGCATGTAGACGCTACATTTGACAATTCGCAGCTGGTATGTGCGTTGTGACGTTTGTGTACATCAAAAGCGCAAATAGAATCCCCGTCTATGTAAATTCACTGTCTTCTTGTCGATTGATTTGATATTCCCTTGTGTCGTGATGTGCCAAAGAAATGTTTTGCAATGGAAAATTGGTGAACGAAAGTGCGGTTCAATCACGATAGAAATGTTGACAGGTAGCGTCTCCTCAAATGTGTAATGGAGGGGATGTAGCGTTCCGGCGTTCCGTAGCGAAAATTGTTCACGTGAATGCAGCCCATGTCGTATCGATCGAAGGACATCATCAATTCAATACATGTTCTTTTACTCGATGGCAGAGTGCAGTGTGAGTGCAGCTTTCAAGATGCACGTGCAATTTTTTCATATATTGTGTACAAAAGGTACAATAAAAAGCAAGAAACGTTGGTAGGTGCACTCCTATATTGAATTGAGATTTCAAGAGGAAAATTGGCTATTAATAAGCTCATGTTTTAGGCCCTTACCAGATTGAACGCAGCAGCAGCGGCATCGGCAGCAGCAGCGGTGGCAACAACAACAACAGGTAGATCTGTCGCGATGACACAGCGGCGGTAAACGATTCGAAGAGTCTAAAATTTTGCACAGCAAAAAAAACCCACTCAACCCCGCTTTACAGTTCAAGACAGGTGAGTGGGTCGCTGTGTCATCGCGACAGATCTACCTGTTGTTGTTGTTGTGCTACCCCTGTTCTGCCGATGCCGCTGCTGCTGCGTTCAATCTAGTTAGGGCCTTATAGCCCCCATATACGATGCAATCCGTCGTCAGATCGATCTGACAATATTGTGATCGTCAGATCGACCGCACAGTGTATGTGACTATCGTTGACGATTTTTTTTTACAGTTTCAAATAATTTCGATCGTCAGATATTTGGTGGCAGATCGATCTGACGATGGATCGCACCGTATATGGCAAGTCTTAGGCCCTAACCAGATTGAACGCAGAATGCAGCAGCAGCGGCAGAAGCAACAACAACAACAGGTAGATCTGTCGCGGTGACACAGCGGCGAGGACAGATCTACCTGTTGTTGTTGTTGCTTCTGCCGCTGCTGCTGCATTCTGCGTTCAATCTGGTTAGGGCCTTACAATAAACAAATTGCGATTATGCCCAGAGTTAGATTAGAAATGCACTGATTTCAATCAATCTTCAAATAGACATACATATTGTTGCGTGTACGGAGTGGGCGTCTCTTGCCACACGCACTGTACTAAGCTTCATCATAATCTCGAATGATCGATGACAAGTACAAGTACAAGCCATTTATAGTCTAGATAGAACCTTCTTCAAACAACCATTGAGTGCGTTCAGAAGGTGGCAAAAGAGCAGAAACCGCTCGCGAGCTGCTCCGCAACTGCTCGCGAGCAGCTCCGGAGCTGCTCGGTTTGGAGTCTGCACCTGCTGAACGCTACTTCACCAGCTGACAAATCGACCAGCTGAAAGCTGACGATGACAATTTTAGACGTCAAGTGCCGAAAAGTGGAAATTACATTAATCCCACGCTGTCCATTACAAAAATCACGAACAACGAGAAAACAAATTCAAAAGCACCCGAAAACCAAAGAACTAGAAGCCGAAAACGGCGAAAACACAACAACCAATTTGATAACTGTCAAAACTTGGAAACTCGCAACATGAGCGTGAGGTTGAAAAAGAAGAAGAAGAACCTGAGCACTGAGCACTGATCAGTGAGCAGAAATATTTCTTGCTCGGTGAAATTTGATCATGCTCACCCGAGCAGAAGTTGCTCAGTCACTTCTGAGCCCGCTCGTTCTGAACATGTTCGCTGAGCGGAAGTTGCTCAGTTCCTTCTGAACGCACACATTGATAACGAAGCGGATTCTCGAACCTTCGTTAAGTAGTGGAGACCCGAACATCTCGAAAAATCTGGAGTTTTCGCTAATTGACGAATTGACTATAAAAGGCAGATGTCACCGAAGGAAAAAGAAGTAGTCGGACTCGACACTCAGTGGCGGTTAGATCGCTATAAAGCGAGATCGCTATAGTGCCATCGATATAGTTAAAGCTGGTTTGACGTTGGTTGTTAGTACGCGTGTGTACATAGTTCGTTTTATAAATAAAGTCTGTGTTTTTCAATCGAAGTGTTTCATTATTCAGCACAAGAATATCTAACGAACCTGGTTTCGTTCTTGTTTCGCTCAACAGAGGAAACATTACAATTGGTGTCAGAAGTGGGATATTCGCGTGCGTGTAGTGAGCGTTCGTTTGAAAAGTGAAAGTCGTGCGGTATATTTACAGTAGTGTAAATAAACGGAAAGTTTCGAGAAACTTTAGAGTGAAGCGCCGGGAAGTTCTGAGTGGATAGAACTTGCGCGATCGTGTATTTTGTGTAAGGCGTGCGGGATAGTTACGGTAGTGTAAATAAGCACGGGAAGTTTTGAGAAACTTTGTAGTGAAGTGCGGGAATATTCTACGCGGGTAGAATTTGCACGACTGACTGTTGTGAACTTGTGAAGTGAAAAACGAACTAAAATGCCGGGTACTCTTTGCGAATTGACAACCGCGGAGATAAGAAACGAACTAGCACGACGGAAATTGTTAACGACGGGAAATACGTCCGCGCTGTATGTTCGTTTAGCACAAGCGCTAAGAGCCGAAGGACAGGATCCGTATACGTTCGAATTTCCGGATGAGTCGACAAGAAATCTCGATGAATCGGGAGCGGAACAGGTTTCAACTGGGGACCCTGGAATCCAGCAGCTACTGTCGATGTTCAAGCAATTTAGCGAGCAATTCAAGCAACAAGCAGAGCAACATCTGAGCGGTTTGCCCGGCTTGAGAAGCGACAAGCAGAGCAATCTGAGCAGTTTGACCGGTTGGAGAAACGACTTGACGAGCGATCCAAGCAACTTGACGAGTTTAGCAAGCGAGTTAACCAGCAATTTGATGAGCAATCCGAGCAATTGCGGAAACAGTCGTCGGAAATATCGAGATTGCTCGACGAGAGGCAACGAGAAACCTCCAAGGAGTTCGAGAACGACCTCATGCAAGATGACGCCAAAGTGGATGGCGGGTTCAATACGGTTGCCGAGGAGGTCGAAGGACTGAGATGCAAACCGAAGCGTGTCGAAACATCTGGAGTCATCAAGATCGAATCGCAGACACAGCTCGAGGCCGCTGCGGTAGTGAACAGCCGGACCGATAGCGAACAGTCACCGAGAGCGGAGAAGTTGCCGAGTGAAATGACATCGCAGATGAACGAGCGGTCAGCGAGTTTTGAGGAGTCGCTAAATGCGACTGCAACGGCGTTGAATGAACCGACAACCAAGATGACCGAACAATCGGCAAAGTTAAACGAGCGGTTGGTGATGTTGGAGAAGTCACCGCGGAGAGTGACAACACAGTTGCAACCGCAGAAGGACAACAGTTTGAAGCCACAATTGGAGGAGCGGTCTGCGGGAGTCTGGAAGCTAAATGGCGAGAAGCTTCCTAGAGACTACATGAAGTTTAAACGGATGCGGGTGGGCGCCCAGATCAGAAACGTGTGTGATGGACTCGAGAATGCTGGAAACTCGAGGAACGATCTGGAACGTCTGGAAACGTAGGGATTCGTTAGGGCCGAACTGTCCGCGAAGGTTACAAGAGAACCAGCTCTCGACGACGTGGAAGCGTCCTGCACGCAGTTTGAGGCCGCTGTGATGATGGACAGCAGGAGCGACAACGAGTGTATTGCTGCTGTCAATGAGGCATTGCGATGTCCGACTATGGAGGTGTTGCAGAACAGTTCAACCCCACAGAATGATTCGTGTATGGAGCAGTCAACGTCGGTCGCCGACTTCGGACGCCGGTTGGATGACGTACATGGCCTGATCCAAGGACGACCTCGGTTGAGAATTGATCGCGTGAGAAGGAGGTTCAACGTGAAAGCTCGCTCGATTGGCATCAGCGACGGTGGCTTTGCAGGATTGTGCAGCGCTCATCGGAGAAAACGAATGTGCTCGAGGGCTCAACAAACCTGGGAGGAACCATATAAGATTGCTGCGTGGCTGGATGATGTAGCGCGTCGCGTTCCGAAGCGATGGAGGCCAACAGTGAAAATGAAGGCCGTGCATCTGGATCGGATGGCACGCGCGAGCGGCGTCATGGTGACTTCTGTTAGGGACGAACAGGTCTTAGGAGGAGGCAGTGTTGCGTGTAAGGAGTGGGCGTCTCTTGCGACACGCACTGTACTAAGCTTCATCATAATCTCGAACGATCGATGACAAGTAAAATTGAATAGACACTAGGCGATTCTCGAGCCATCTACAGTCTATAACCTTCTTCAAACAACCATTGATAACGAAGCGGATTCTCGAACCTTCGTTAAGTAGTGGAGACCCGAACATCTCGAAAAATCTAGAGTCTTCGCTAATTGACGAATTGACTATAAAAGGCAGATGTCACCGAAGGAAAAATAAGTAGTCGGACTCGACATTCAGTGGCGGGATCGCTATAGTGCCGTCGACATATTTAAAGCTGGTTTGACGTTTTGACGTTGGTTGTTAGTACGCGTGTGTACATAGTTTGTTTTATAAATAAAGTCTGTGTTTTTCAATCGAAGTGTTTCATTATTCAGCACAAGAATATCTAACGAACCTGGTTTCGTTTTTGTTTCGCTCAACAGAGGAAACATTACAATATGTTTGAAATCATAATAATAAAACGAATTCAAGCTTATGAAAAAAAAAAAATTATCCAAAACCAACCAGCCATATGAGTTCCATATCCCCTAAAAACCAAATCCCCGGCATAGGCAGCCATAAATTTTGTTTATACCCTAGACTTATAGTATAGGGTACATTGTTTTTGTCATAAAGCTCTTCACCAACCAGCGCGGTACGGTACAGCGGTACTCAGCGGTAGCACCATACCGCGTGCCCATTCAAACCACCGCGGTACGAGCACGGTACCATCGATAGAGCCGACTGCGGTACATAGCGATCACTAGTGCCGGCTGCGATACAAAAGTTCAGTACCGCAGCTTTGCCGCGGTACACAAAAGTGTATCGCTGCAATACCCCAGCCTCGCCGCAGTAAACCGCGTATGCAGTGAGAGCTCGCATATACCGCCATGTAAATTTGTACCGCTGTACCGTACCGCTACAGCGTACCGCGCTGGTTTGTGGAGAGCTTTAAGGAGGCTCCGGAGGTATGGCAATGTATATATAAATGATCAGGGTCACCTCCTGATTCGATTTAGCCATGTCTGTCTGTCCGTCTGTCGGTCTGTCCGTTCGTATGATAACTTTTGGATAGATTGAAGCTAGAGCCTTGAAATTGGTCAAATGTTGGCAGTATCACCTAGTTGGTTGTTATTGAAAATGGGCATGATCAGGCCAAGAGAACGCCTACCTTCCTTACATATGTAAAATAATTAAAAGTACTTATAACTCAAGATTAAATAAACATGAAAAGCTCTAGCTTTGGCAGATTGCTCGTGAGGGTAATCTTATACTCTCCTGGAAAAATAAAATCGATCAGTTGAAAACTAACGGTAATTTTCTTACAAAGAGCCCGTACTACCCTACTTTTCAGGTTTTTCGTCTTTAACTCTTGAACCAATTGACGTAGACACTTGATTTTTGGCATGTAACCCTAAGGTGAGAAGCTGCTTGAGTTTTAGTAAGTTGGGCATAATCAGTGTTATGTGCCACCCACAATGCGTCACATAAACAACAGAGACGCAAAAACACCACAATGGTACATCTTTCCTTCCTTCCTTCCTTCCACGAAAGAAGTGATCAACACCATGACCTGCACTTCGCTAGAACCGTCCTTTTACGCACATTTGTGTACAATATGTGTAGCACAATCTTCTGAGAAATGATTCGAACGGAACCATATATCTTAAATTGGGTAATTTACACCAGTTGAGAATTTTATGGTTTCCCAAGAAAGGATCGTTCTATTTTAGAAATGTCCTGGTGTGTGGGAACCAGGCATGGAAAAAAGAAGATATAAAATAGCATAGCGCAGGACGATCTTCGCTCATTACTCAAACAGGAAATCCTCGCGTGAAGTTTAAGATACATAATTTTGTAAAAGTAAATTTGGTAAAAGTAAATTTTTTAAAAGTAAATTTTGTTTCAAATGTTAACTTAAAATTAAGTATTAAGTGTTAAGATTACAAGTTGTTAATAAAAATTTAATAGAGTTATAAACGAATACAGTGTTTCAATAATGGACCGGTGAAGCCGTCCATAACAGAGAAAATTTTGGTGTCAGAAGTGGGATGGTGTCAAAAATTAAACACCATCTAGTGATCGAACTATTTAAATAAAACACAAAAGTATAAATGTCACTGTAACTCTATTAAAAAAAAAAAAACCCAGATTAAAAACCCAAGACAAACCAAATAATAATAATCCTAATAAAATATCACACTAATAAACTGTGGACTTTAATAAAATAAAGTGTAATACAAGAAATTAATACTTTGCTATAAATCGTACAAAGCTTATGCTTGTGACAAAAACAACAAATACAACAACGATAAACACAACGGTTACAAACTTTGCATGTCGAGCAAAGCAACGTGAAAACCAATCTGTATCTGGCGAAAAATAGTAAGAGGCAGCAATTCCAAATTCACCCTATCGGACGGATAGAGGCAGCAATTCCAAATTCACCCTATCGGACGGATAGAGGCAGCAATTCCATATTCACTCTATCGGACGGATAGAGGCAGCAATTTCAAATTCACCCTATCGGACGGATAGAGGCAGTGCTATAATCCACTTTGTCGGACGGACAAAGGCAGTTTTACAATCAGCAAATAATTTTCGAATTCAACAAAAGTCGAGACAATAATGGTAACAACCAAGTAAGTGTTTATGAATGATAAGAATAAAATAAGAAATATTGTACAAAATTCAAAATATGTCAACTTCAACTAAGCCAGAAAACTCAAATATCGGTCAAGCCGATAGAACACGACGCGATTCCGAGGAGAATGAGTCCTGCAGCGATATGCTGACAGAAAAAGTTAATTTGTCCATCCTCATTAAATTTATTAAACCTTTTAATGGGGATCGCGACAAATTAAATTCATATCTAACTGGGTGCAAAAGAGCTTTTAAGTTAGCATACCCAGAACAAGAAGCAGTTTTGTTAGATTACGCTATAACTCAGCTAGAGGGTAAAGCTGAAATAGCCGTTTCTAATCATACTTTTAGTGAATGGTCCGAACTGAGTGATTTTCTGAAATTGCTATATGGTGATCGGAAACATTACAATCATTTATTAATCGAACTGCAACAATGCAAGCAAATGCAAAAAGAAACAATTTCTCAATATATAGTGAGAATAGAAACTGCAGCAAAAAACTTAATTACTTGCGTGCAACAATCAGTTGAAAACGAAGAAGAATTAAAAGGTCGAGTTGCAGCAATGAATGACCTTATCCTTCACACTTTCATCTTAAATGTTGATCCTGAAATAAGTAAAATTATCAGAGCACGAAATGTAAAATCCCTTACGGAAGCCATGCAAGTAGCTATTGAAGAAGAGAAAATTATTACTCTCACAAAAAGGCACTACACAGGTACTAATGGCTCTAATCAAAACTCAAAATTTTGTAAGGTTTGCAAAATGAAAAATCATAATACTGCAGACTGCTACCGAAAACAGAAATCGGGTGCAGCTTTCAATGTTGGTACAGCCGGTGAAAAATTCTGTAAATATTGCAAAAATAAAGGGCATATAATAGAAGAGTGTAGGAAGCGTGCCTACAATCAAAAGAAGAATAATTCCCCATCTAATACTGGTGCAAAGACTTCAAACAAAAATGAATCTATAAACTCTGTAAAACTCCATTCAAAAAACGAGGTTATTTCTCGTCAACAACAACCTTCAAAAAACGGGAACAACTCGTCAAATGTGAGGAAACGGGACATATCGGCTTTATTACTCCTAGAGGGGAATTAGCCAAAAGTTACAACGTCACGTATTCCTCTAGTGACAACAACCTTTTTATAAAAGTTCAAAGTCCTGATTCCAAGTTTAAATTCTTCAGATTCTTAATAGATACAGGAGCCTCAATTTCAATAGTTAAAGCTCAAACGTTAGTAGGGAATACACTCATTGATGAAACAACAAAAATTGATTTACATGGTATCTGCTCATCTACTTCAACCGTAGGAACAGCAGATATTAAGCTTCTATTTCCAACACGGAATATAAATCACACGTTTTCTGTCATTATAAAACAATCGAATATTCCATTTGATGGAATAATTGGTAATGATTTCCTCCTTAATCGAAATTGTTTTCTGGATTTTCCCCAACGAGTCCTGATGGTAGGGAAAGTAAAAATCCCTTTACATACATCTACTATACATAGTAGTCAAAGCGATGAGTTCCAAAGGAATCATTGTACTACAGATGATCAAATTAAAGAATCTTTAGCAGATTCTAGATCTCATGAAGATCAATATAAAGATCATTCCAAAATGTATAGAAAAGATGTTGTAAAACAAAAGATAAAAGCAAGATCGATCACTTACGTTAAAGTGAAAATTCAAAATCCAGAAATCAAAGAAGGTATTGTTAAAAGACAGGAAATAGGTCCAGGAATATATTTAAGCGAAGCCTTAACCAAAGTAAATAATCAAAACGAAGCAATTGTATCCATCCTAAATTCTACCGAAAAGGATGAAATACTAAAATATAGCGAGGTTTATCTCGAACCATTAGAAGAGATTACTGGATCTGAGCCAGTATATACTTTTCAAAATAATCCTACAAACCATTCAAACCGTCATGAAAGACTAAAGGAATCCATTAGACTTGACCATCTAAACAGGGAAGAAAAGGAGTCGATTTCAAGAATCGTCACTGAATATTCGGAAATATTCCACTTAGATGGTGATCCTTTAACAAGTACAAATCTCATTGACCACGAAATTAATTTGACAGATAACAGACCGATTTCTGCAAAGACTTATCGTTATCCAGAAGTCCACAAGAGTGAAGTTAATAAGCAAATAAATAAAATGCTTGATCAAGGTATAATACAACAATCAAACTCCCCATGGTCAGCTCCACTTTGGGTAGTCCCTAAAAAACAGGACGCCTCTGGAGAGAAAAAATGGAGAGTTGTTGTTGATTACAGAAAATTAAACAACGTTACTGAATGCGACGTATTTCCAATTCCTAATATTACTGAAATATTGGACCAATTGGGTCATTCTAAATACTTCACTACCTTGGATTTAGCCAGTGGATTTCATCAAATTAATATGAGACACGAAGATAGAGCAAAAACAGCATTCACTACACCTCTAGGTCATTACGAATATACCAGAATGCCTTTTGGTTTAAAGAATGCGCCAGCAACGTTTCAACGTCTCATGAATACTGTATTGTCTGGTCTACAAGGGCTAGAATGCTTTGTTTATCTCGATGACGTCGTTATATATGCAAGTTCAATCCAAGATCACGAAATGAAACTGAAAAACGTATTTGAAAGAATGAAAGATAGTGGCCTAAAATTAGAGCCATTCAAATGCGAATTCATGCGACATGAAGTTGTATATCTAGGTCATGTTATTTCAGGAGACGGAGTTTCCCCCAATCCGGAAAAGGTTTTAGCTGTAGAAAAATTTCCAATACCAAAGAATCAGAAAGAAATAAAATCTTTTCTTGGCCTCTGTGGTTATTATAGAAGATTTATTGAGAATTTCTCCAAGCTTACCAAACCACTTACAAAGTTACTCCGAAAGGATATCAAATTCGAATGGTCACGCGAACAAACAGAAGCTTTTGAGACGTTAAAATCTAAACTCATATCAGCCCCGATTCTGCAATATCCAAACTTTTCTAAGGAATTCATAGTCACAACCGATGCATCCAATTTCGCAATTGGTGCTATCTTAAGTCAATTAAGTGATAAAAATATTGATCTTCCAGTCTCGTACGCAAGTCGTACAATGAATAGGGCAGAGTCTAATTATAGTACTACCGAAAGGGAATTGCTAGCAATAGTTTGGGCTGTGCAGAACTTCCGTCCTTACCTTTACGGAAGAAAGTTCAAGATAGTTACAGATCATCGACCACTAACTTGGCTTTTCAACTGCAAGGATCCAGGAAGCAAACTTATTCGATGGAGATTAAAACTCGAAGAATTTGACTATGAGATAGTTTACAAACAAGGTCGAGTAAATGCGAATGCAGACGCTTTATCGCGAATTAAAATTGGCAATGATGTCGATATTCCTATCCCTACCCAGAACCATGAAAATAAGGCCAATATCACGGAAAATGTGTTAATTGCTCAATCTGATGATACGTACGAAGATTACATAAAATTCTATTACAATTCAGAGTTCCCTAAAATATATGACTATAATGACATTAACGATAATATACGCAGTACAATATCACATGTTGCATACTTTACAGCAACAGATAAAAGTGATGAGAATCCTCATATGACATTATTCCTAGATAAAAGTCCAAATAGAGAAATTATCGTGAACAAAAACCACTCTCTCTATGAAATAGAGAAGTCTGTCTCAAAAGATAAACAAATTATATACCATTGCTTCTACAAACATTCATTCTTCGAAAAACCTTCTTATAAAGATTTCTTTTATTGTATAATAAACTTGAAAGGAAAACTTAAGACAGACAAAATTAATGAAATAAATATTCCAAACCCTGTTGACCAATTCAACCAGTTTAATTATAACAAACTACGCGACATTATACAATTCGTATTTCGGAATGAAAAAATTAGAATCAATATTTACCATAATAAAATAGTAACTCCGACTGCAGATCAAATCCCAGCAATTCTGAAGGAGTTTCATGATACTCCAAGCTCTGGGCATAATGGTTTTCATAAAACTTATAATCAAATAAAACAGTATTACAAATGGACTTATATGAAAAAACAGATAAAAATCTACATAAAGAATTGTGAATCATGCCAATTAAATAAAACATCTAGAAAGTTAACAAAAGCTCCAATGGAGATAACTTCTACGGCGAGTAGCCCTTTTGAAAAAATTAGTCTCGATATCGTGGGTCCCTTACCTATTACAGAAGAAGGTAATCGATTCATCCTAACTCTCCAAGATGATCTTACTAAATATTCAAATGCATATCCTATTCCTAATCACGAAGCAAAAACTGTGGCAAACAGATTACTACAGTTTATCACTCGCTTCGGGATACCAAAACAAATTCTTACCGATCAAGGTTCCGACTTCACTTCACTGCTGATGAAAGAAGTAGCTAAACTGTTCCAAATCAAGCTCCTTAATACAACAGCATATCACCCTCAATCTAATGGTGCACTAGAACGTTCTCATTCAACACTAAAAGATTATTTAAAACATTATATTAATAGTCAGCAAAATGATTGGGACGAATATGTACCTTTAGCAATCTTTGCATATAATACGGCAGTACATTCAACCACCAAATATGCACCATACGAATTAGTATTCGGGACAAAACCAGTTTTACCTAGTTCTATAACGAGTACCCCAGAATTTCGGTATACATATGATTCCTATGTTGAACAGCTTAGATACAAATTGAACAAATCTTTTCAAATCGCCAAACAAAATATAATAAAATCAAAAGAAATTAGTAAAACGTACTACGATAGGAAAATTCATAACCCAAAGTATAAGACAGGAGATTTTGTTCTAATGAAGAACTATTCCACGAAATCAGGAACAACGAAAAAACTTACACCAAATTGGAAAGGTCCGTTTGAGATAGCAGAAATATGCGACAACAATAAAAATATTATTATACGTCTAAAAAATAATAAAACTATAAAAGTCCATACCAACCAATTAAAACCAACCTCTCTTACAGGTTAATCGTTCTTCTCATCGTATGCTTTAATGCATATTCATGCAATCCCTTGCCAGGATACGAAGTTCAAACAATAGATGCTGGAAGCGGATTATTTTATGAACACACTGGTACCACTAAATTTTATTTCGATTACCTTAAGATAGTTACCCATATAGATATAGATTCATATACCGATAGATTAAAACTTATTAAAAGAACTTCAGAATCCTCCTTTAAACTATGCGACCTAATGCACACCGAGCAGGTTAAAGTTTTTTGTACTCAAAATGCAAATATATTTAAAATTAAACTGCCAGAATTGGTAAATAAAGAGGAATCGATTAGGGACATGTTAGGATATGATACTGATAGATCAAAAAGAGGTATTCTAAATATTGTAGGATCAGTCGCAAAATTTTTGTTCGGAACAATGGATTCCAATGATGCCGAATATTATGACAAAGTCATCGGTAATGTTGGAAAAGATGACGCCGACATTCAGCAATTAATGAAAGATCAAATTCGTGTTATCAAAACCACTATCACAAATTTCAACAATACAATTTCTCAATTGAAAATATCTGAGAAGCAATTAAATGAAAATATCAGACGTTTTAATTCCTTCTTAAGAAGTCAATATCTAATTAACACAGAAACTAGATTAACTGAGGATATAATTGAACATTTCAGCATATTGCTATTCTTGATAAATGAAATCGATATTAAATTCGAGGAAATTGTAAACATAATCCTTTCTGCAAGACAGAATACCATCCATCCAAGTCTAATTAGCCCAAAGCAGTTACTTGAAGAGCTAACAAATTCTATCAAATACCTTAAAAGTGGCCACGAATATCCAGTAGAATTGAAAAGGCGACATATCAATAAAATTCTAGAGATTGCTCAAATTCAATACACTTTCATTAACCGACGAATGATATACGTCATACTGATTCCAATTGTAGACAGCACAACTTTCAATTTATATCACCTCATACCTTTACCGATCCCTCATGCAAATCATCAAACATATGCGTACATTGAACCAAGTTTCAAACATCTTGCTATATCAACAAACAAGATGCAATATGCACAATTCCAAAACTTAGATCACTGTAAACAATTGGAGAATAACAAATACGGGTGCGAAAATCACATTATATATGCGACACTCAGTAAACCAATCTGTGAAGTGTCATTATTAACGAACGTGAACAAAAATATCCCAAAAGATTGCAAAACCAGATTTTTAACAGGGCAAATAGAAATTTGGCAAAACCTTTTAAATAATAGATGGATCTATGTTGTAAGTGAACCAAAAATACTTACAATATCTTGTAATAGCTCAATCCAAGACACTGAGATTACAAAAACCGGAATTTTATCCCTAGAACCTGGTTGTAAAGCATATTCCCCACAAACTCAATTGATTGCAAATTCTGAAATGATTATTCCTTATCAAAACATAATCCCAAGACTCAACATCATAGAAGATGACTGCTGCAATCAAGAGAAACTAAATCAGACTGAAGTTCAATTCTACCTCGATGAAATTCATTTGTCAAACATTAAATTAGACGAACTCAACATTGCATCACATAAGCTTGAGAGTCTTAACGATCAAATAAATAAATTACATTCAGCACCACATCTCCTGAAATATGGAAGTTTCTATAAATATGTCATCATAATGACTTCATCTATAATAGTAATATTTGTACTGTTCAAAGTATATAAATGCATAAAACCATTCTTACCCTCTTTTCTGAGAATAGACCGTCACTGCTGTTGCAGGCCAATAATAGTAACCCAATACAATACACCACGTTCACCTCCTACTCCAATAAACAACATTGAAAGGAATAGTGTACCCGAAAATCCACCAGAGGTTTTACCTTCAACTTCAAATTCAGCTGCTAATCAAACAACTCCAATTCGCCAAACGCGATCGACACGGTCTAGATTGAGGCCTTCCATCGGAAGACTTAATTACGACGAATAATAAATTTAAAATCAATTTATCATCCGTCTTCCCCAAGGGGGGTGTTGTTATGTGCCACCCACAATGCGTCACATAAACAACAGAGACGCAAAAACACCACAATGGTACATCTTTCCTTCCTTCCTTCCTTCCACGAAAGAAGTGATCAACACCATGACCTGCACTTCGCTAGAACCGTCCTTTTACGCACATTTGTGTACAATATGTGTAGCACAATCTTCTGAGAAATGATTCGAACGGAACCATATATCTTAAATTGGGTAATTTACACCAGTTGAGAATTTTATGGTTTCCCAAGAAAGGATCGTTCTATTTTAGAAATGTCCTGGTGTGTGGGAACCAGGCATGGAAAAAAGAAGATATAAAATAGCATAGCGCAGGACGATCTTCGCTCATTACTCAAACAGGAAATCCTCGCGTGAAGTTTAAGATACATAATTTTGTAAAAGTAAATTTGGTAAAAGTAAATTTTTTAAAAGTAAATTTTGTTTCAAATGTTAACTTAAAATTAAGTATTAAGTGTTAAGATTACAAGTTGTTAATAAAAATTTAATAGAGTTATAAACGAATACAGTGTTTCAATAATGGACCGGTGAAGCCGTCCATAACATCAGATGAAAGGAACGCCTACCTCCCCTACAAATTTAAAGAAAATTAAATATTCCTTTAATTACGATAACTTTCGATGGAATGATACTAGCAAGTTTAAAATTTGGTAAAATGTTGCTAGTAAGATCAGCGACTTGAAATTTTGGTCAAATGTTTGAAGTGAGATTGAGTTAGTTGGCATTAAAGATGGGTTATATCCGACCTAAGGAACCCCTACCTCCCCTAGAAATGAAACTTAAAATAAGCGATAACTAACGACAAAATAAAGCTAGCGACTTGAAATTTTGGCCAAATGTTTGCAGCGGGATCCAGTTGGCTGATATTGAAAATACGTAAAATCCGACCAACGAAACCCCTACTTCCCCCCTACTTCCCCTACTTCCCCTAATTATATTTTCGTTGTGTATGCACGGTTATGCTCCTAGTGGGGCCTGGGGCATAGCCCGACTACTAATGATGCGCGTCATCGTATTCAGCTATTTGCAATGCCTGCGTTCACATTTTGGAGCGCTTCGGTTATTCAGCAATTGAAATGCATGTAAACGGAAAAAATCACTGATTTTTCCGTTTGCATGTCAATTGCTGAATAACCGAAGCGCTCCAAAATGTGAACGCAGGCATTGGGACCGGCACGACTTCTATTATGAGTTCGCGTTGCTGTGCATGTTTGGCTAATTGGGCATTTAACCGGTTGCCACAGCAACCGTGTATTGCTGTTGTAGCGAATTGTCAGAGTTGCAGTGTGTATGTGTGTTACATGTTAATTCCGTTTCAAGCTCCTTGGTGTCAAATAAGTTCTGAGAGCAGTCATGGAGGGGAGATGCCGCTACGTGGCTGCTCAGTGTTCTCTAAATGAGCCCATTATTATTTTGTGGTACCAAAGAAATAATTCTTAAAAAAATCATTTGACCATTCCAGTTAGGCCTATAGATACTGAATTGTCGTGACAGTAGCATGGTCAAGTGTGAACCAAAATATGCTTGGCTATTTTGATGTCCAGGTCGGAGCTGAAAATGTGAGTGTGTGTTTTGCCTTAGCGCCGCTTTGTGGTTTACCTACGTATTTAGTCATTGCACAATAACAATGTACATAGGAAAACCGTTAACCGCTGCATAGAAAAACCGCCGTTGGAAGCGGCACTATTATGAAGTTTGGTACACATATCCAAAAGTCGCCACGATGGAACTTCCATCGAATCATCAATTTCATTTAACGGAAAAAAAATTCTCATTACCACCGGTCTATGAAATTGGTGGTTCGGTGGAAGTTCGGTCGTGGTTGTGCGCGATAGTGTGTGGCGACCATTAAGAAACAAAAAATTTGTCTTACAAAACTCACTTTTACTATATAATATAGTGGTTGGACAAGTGTGTAAAACTTTAATAAGATCGGAATAAAGCTATTGATTTCTGTAAGGAGCAAACATCGCACACACTCATATTTACCAAATTGACTTTTACATCATAGATTAAATTATACATATGTTTATTAATATACATACTTATATGTACAACAGTTTCTACATTACACGAGTACATAACATCGACTTAATATACAAATATCCCCAATACGTGAGTTTAAAATAAAAATATAAAGTTAACATTTATTATTTAATTACTAAGTTTCTGGTAAGTCTTTTAACAAGGCCGATATTCAAAAAATTGGCCATAACGTTGAGTACGGATTTCTTCGGTGGTCGGCAAAATTTACGTCCTGTCTCTTGGCAACAAATGTTTGGGAAGCAATCCAGCGTTGAATTGCACTCCTTTGGGTGTAGGTCGAATACTGGGGGAGGAGGTGGCGTGCATTCCAAATACTCCGATACTATGTGTCATAAAAAAATTGGCGAAAGTGTAATGATATCAAAATTGAAACAAGTACATATTAAATTCTTACGATATGCAATAGATCGTCCAATAGGTGGCGGAACGGCCTCGTATTCAGGAGAAGCAGTTCGACAGTACATCCTCCGTCCATCCGGGCAACATATTCTGGGCCAGCAATCATCATCGGAGTGACAAGTTTTCAACTCCCACCATAATTCAGCTAGTGGTCGTTCCGGACACTTCCTTGGAATAAGCCCAAGAAGTGCTGAAATGAAAATAACGCCAAAATTATATATTTAGAAGGAATGTTTCATTTTTCCGTACTTAAACTTACGTATGTGATCTTGCTCTTCCAGAGGCTTTGGAACACCCCTAATGCAGTTCTTCGTTCCAAATATCTTGCAGCACCGTTCACTCCGGTCCCAAGCTGTACAGTCGCTATGGGAGCGGCATGGAGGAGCAAACAGTTCAAAATTAGATTCGCCTTCGGCTGGGCAAACAAGATCATCAATGTTTATAACTTTGCTATTGTTTTTTGGTTTCTTAGGCGGATGGGTAGCAGCTTCTTTGGATAATGATATCTTCAGTGGCCCATTAGTCGGTGGTTTTTGGGTGGTAGGTACATATTTTTTTGGAGCCGATTTTCCGGTAGTACTTTTCGGTGTGTTAGAAATAGCTGCGAAGAAAATGTACGAAAATTAAAATTGATTAAATATAATCAAATAGTAATAATAGTTTCGGTTTTGTTTATCGTATAATGGTATTAGGTGTACGTAACGGAAGGTTTATTAGTTTCGTGTTAGATGTGTGGAATAATATTAATATTCTGTTCTCTCTGTGTGAAGTACTATAAGATGTTTTTATATTATTCTTTAATAAAATTATGTTTCATGCGGTTAACTTTTATCCAATCCAATTTATATTAGATTACAGTGCTTCGCCCTTATACATTTACTGTGTTAGAAAGCTATTTATTTGCAAGTTGAAATAGAAAGTGCGGTCATATTTTATTTAAATGTAATTACCTGTAAATCTGAACCGTTAAGAGGGTCATAAGAATAATAGTTATGCTCAACAAGAGATTAAGACAAATTAGTAGAAGTAAGGGGACATTCCCAGTTCACCGGGCGACGCATAATGATTCGCTTCTTTGACACTCATAGTGGGTTTTAAATTGAAATGATTTCGCTTCCTTCCGTGGGTTCCGCGGCTCGAGGGGTTACTGCCCTCAGTATACCGACCTAGAACGCTCGCCCTATACACTACAGCGGTAACGCCAATATTAGCCAAGACGCGAACTATGATGCACCGCCTGGTGAATTAGGAATATACCGAAGTAAATTTTGCTCACATTTCCACATAACTCAATTTCGTTGGAACGACAGGGTGGGCGCACATAAAAATCATCATTAAATACACGGGTATTTTTCATACTAATTGCCCCTCATTTTTTTGGAAAAAATGAGCTAATTCACCCAGAGAGCTGATTATAGATGTGCCGACTTCAGATGCAATAAAAATGATAGAGTAGCAGTAGAGTACTCTACCTATCGAAGTCTTTCGAGGTAGCTGCAAAGTTATTGCTATACAATACATATGTATACTAGCCAACTTTTGAAGTGACCCACGTCATATACATTTATAGGCTTTTACTGACAATCGCTTTGCTCGCTCGTATGGGGTGACCTACCCAGACAACAGACTTCAAGCCCACAGAACATTGGATAAGGTAGATAGATAGATATAGATAAAAAAATTCGAGCTACTTTCCCAGCAGGAAGGCACTACGACCATAAAGATCTATTGTGCCGTAGCTCATTAATCCAAAAGACCGTCCACCCTTCTAATAAAGGGCAGTAAGTCTTTAGCAGGAATCAACCTGAATTCTGCAGTGCTGATAGTAGCCTGCCCGAGGAGTGACATCCTAAAACGCGCGATGGCGGGACATTCGCACAAGATGTGCTTGGTCGTTCCCACGTCTTCCAGACAAAGACGGCATTCAGTCTCGCTTGACAGACCCATCTTGTTCAGGTGATATCTGACCAGGTGATGGCCAGATAAGTACCCCACTAGGAGTCTTAGGTGGGTTCTACTCATTTGAGTAGTACCCTTGTGACTGAACGGCATTATCAGCTCCTTTGATTGACGAAGCCCTGGAAGGTTATTCCAGTACTGTTGACGCAATCGTGCAAACCAATCTGTGATCCGCATTTTGGCCGAGGCCAGTCCAAAGCCACAGTAAGGCTCAGGTCCATGAAAACGACTGGATGATCCTTGTCTAGCAAGTTCATCCGCAGCCTCGTTCCCCTCAATGCCCTGGTGGCCTGGCACCCAACACAAGAAGACTCGGTTTTTGGTTGCCAACAGTTGAAGGAGATTGTAACACTCCTTCACCAGTTTTGAAGAGACCTTAAATGAGGAGAGCGCTTTTATAGCTGCTTAGCTGTCTGAGTAGATAGCAATGTGAGCGCCGCGAAGTCCAGTTTCCAAGATTACCCTAGTGCAGAACTCAATGGCGTGGATCTCAGCTTGAAAAACGCTGGGCGAGACTCCCATTGCGATCGAAATCCTGGTGTTGGGTCCAAAGACACCTGCACCAACACCCTGTTCCGTTTTAGACCCATCGGTGAACCACTTGATACATCTAGGGTCTGGACAGGGTGTGCCATTTACCCATTCAGAGCGGTTAGGGATGAGGGCTGAATATTTTCTGCCGAAGCAAACCTCCGTGATCATGTAATCTGATCTCAAGCAGATCTGCACGTTAGGAATTTGATTCAGAATGCTCATGTGACCGCTTTCTTCACTACGCACGTCGGAAGTTAAACGAAGTTTGAGAGCATTTAGAGCTGCTGATTCTTGAATGAATATATGCAACGGAGTAAGTCCAATAATCGCCTCCAGGGCTGGCGTAGGACAAGTGCGCATAGCTCGAGTGATGCCAAGGCAGGCAAGGCGTTGAAGCTTATTGCACTTCAGTAAGACAGAAGATTGCTGAGTTTTCGGCCACCACACAAGCGCTGCGTAGGTCACCATAGGCCGCACCAGCATGGTGTATAACCACTCAATTATCTTTGGGGTGAGCTCCCATGTCCGTCCAAAGAAACTTCTGCAAGCCCACATTGTGCGTGTGGCTTTGCCAAGTACATTATCTATGTGAGTATTCCAGGTGAGTTTCGAGTCTAGAGTTACCCCGAGACATTTAACTTCAGTGGAATAATCTAAGGTCGTGCCGCCTAACGAAATTGGATCCAATGTTATGTTTCGTTTTCGTGTGAACGGCACAACGACAGTTTTCTGTGGGTTTACATGTAAGCCCACAGTCACACACCAGTGTAGAACTATGTCAAGGGCCGACCTCATCACCTCAGTGATGGTAGATTCGAATTTGCCCCTGACTATGATAGTTAAATCATCCGCGTATCCGATAGTAAGATAACCGCGCTCATTAAGCATGGAAATCAGCTCGTCCACGACAAGGGACCACAAAAGGGGTGACAGAACGCCACCTTGTGGACAACCCTTTACGGCATTCACGCAAATGGATGTACTGCCTAGAGTTGAGTGAATATCCCGTCCCCGGAGCATGGCATCTATCCATGCAATGGTAGCGGGCGGGATGTCCCTGCGTTCTAGTGCTCTGGAAATGCACTCGTAGCCGGTATTATCGAAAGTCCCCTCAATGTCAAGAAACGCGCACAGCGCGATTTCATTTTCACTGAGGGACTTTTCGATTTTACTGACAAGGCTATGCAAGGCGGTTACTGTTGACTTACCCTTCGTGTACGCGAATTGCATACGATGTAGGGGGCTCGACAGTTCAATCTTGTGCCTGATATGCAAATCAAGCAACTTTTCCATGGTTTTAAGGAAGAAGGAAGTAAGGCTAATCGGTCTATAGGATTTGGGCATATGTTCCGGCTTATTGCCCGCTTTGGGTATGAAGACCACATTAATTTTCCTCCAAGGTTGTGGTATGTACCCTAGGGTGTAACTTGCCCTAAAAAGTTCGATTAGCGGAGTTATTATGATCTCCAAGTTGTTTTGTAACAGAGCGGGGAAGATGCCGTCTACTACGGGAGATTTAAATGGCTCAAAGGATTCTATCGCCCATTTTACTTTGTCCATGTCAAAGATGACTCCCGATAAACTGCGAGCCCGGCTTACGGGAACCCGTTGGGGCCTCGCAGTTGGGCAGGGGTCACCATCAGACAGTACAGACCCTGGGAAATGGGTCTGAAGAAGCAACTTTAATGTTTCTTCTGGACCTTCACTATACGAACCGTCTGGTCTCAATAGAAGGCCGACCCCGTTTGCTGAGTCTTTGGAAAGGGCTTTGTGAAGGCGCGCCGCTTCCGGTAGCGACTGAATGCTCTCACATTGTCTTTTCCAGCATTCTCGTTTGGAATGCCTAATAAGTTTGTTGTACTCGGTGAGAGCAGTTCTGTACTCATCCCACCTATTGAAGCGCTTGGCTTTGTTGAACATCCTCCTAACTTTAGCTCGCTTGCGGGCCAATTCCTCGTTCCACCAGGGTACTTTACGCCCCGACTCCACCGAACGTGAAACGGTACTATCTCTGTACGAGGAAGTTAAAATTTCATTGAGCTCCTCAGCTGCAATCTCAATTTCCCCTGTAGTGCTTATGGGGCTGACCAGTAGTTCCGCTTTGGAGCTAATTAGTTCACGGAATTTAATCCAGTTAGTTTTCCTTGGACAAAAAGTATCCGAGCGAATGTCAAATTGTCCTAGGATGTCAAATCTGATGTGTCTATGATCTGAAAGAGACACTTCGTCCGAAACGTGCCAGTTCGCAATGAGCCTGGAGAAGAAACCGCTAGCAAGGGTAATGTCGAGTACCTCTGCCCTTTCCGCAGTGACAAAGGTAGGTTTGCACCCCCTGTTCAAGACATTCACATGTTTACACATAAGATAGTCAAGAAGGCGCTTACCTCTATTGTTGATGTCGCTGCTACCCCACACTGTGTGGTGTGCGTTTGCATCGTAACCGATCACATAATGCCGGGTTGTACGTCGACAGAAGTCAACGAGCTGCTGGACCTCGAGAGGTGGAATCTCAACATTGTCAGATGGGAAGTAGGCAGACGCAACTACCACTTTCTGACAACCGTTGAGCGTGGATACCTCCACCAATGCTGCAGCTAGATCTCTAGAAATAAAATTGGTTAGTGGCAAATAGTTGACGCATTTGTCGACAGGATAAGGTAAAAAGAGACATTAGCTCTCAAGAAGTTGACTTCAGTAACTTTCAAAAGCTACAAAGGGTCATATACTCAACACTAAACTATTTGAAGTAATTCCACTCGTAAAACAGAGATACACACGCCCTCTTCCCCGCAACACCCTCTCAGTACATATAGAAGCACATGAGATGTCAAAATCACATTCCCTTTCCTATTTCCACACTTGTGCCGAATTACTTCATTTCTCTCGCTCTTTTTCATTTCCTTCTAATGTCCGAACCAGAATGAAATCAGAATGCAGCAGCCGCAGCGGCGGCAGCAAAATGTCAAATTAGAAAGCACGCATTTCCCATACGCGACCTATTGTAGATTGAACGCAGCGACAGCGGCGAAAGCAAATCTGCATGTTGTCGTAGTTGCTGCTGCCACTGCTGCTGCTTTCTGCGTTCATTCTAGTTCCGGCACTACTCTCTCTTCTGTGAGTTATGCCGGGACCAAATTGAACGCAGAAAGCAGTAGCAGCAGCAACAGCACCAACATGCAGATCTGCTTTCGCCGCTGTCGCTACCGCTGCGTCCAATCTAGGTCGCGTAAGGGAAATGCATGCTTTCTAATTTGACAGTCCGCTGCTGCTGCATTCTGCGTTCAATCTGCGGTTCGGTTATTAGAAAGATAAATTGATAATTGTTGATTGTTGATTTTTTCGGTTAATGGTTATGTGTACCAAACAAAAATAGCAATCGTCGTGGTGGTTCACTGGTTCATTCCAGATCATAGCGGTTTCGTACCTGAACTTTTTTCTTTTCTTATTTGTCCACAATCGTAGAAACTCGACGCACGTTTTGCAAACCTTTTGAGGAATCCAAGGCTTATCTTCCATTTGCAGCGGATGCCCAAAGTAATTTTTGTATGCCTTATTTACGAACGCTGTCACATTTAAACGGTATTCTTTAAACATATACTCTCCGCAAATAAAACAGAAATGGTTCGGATCATTCACACAAACTCTTCTTGACGATGCCATATCAAATTTTAGTAAGATAACCCAATAATTTTCAAATTAGGAGCAAATAAACTCGATAAGAAAGCGAATTTTTAGTGAAAGCTATAACTCGTAAACAAGAGCTGTTAGAAAACAAATGAGGTTATATTCAGAATCAGTGACGTCTAATTAGTAAACATCGTGCGACAAAATTCATTCATCAGTCAAGAAGTGGAATTTTGTTGGCCAGTGTTATAGATGTGCCGACTTCAGATGCAATAAAAATGATAGAGTAGCAGTAGAGTACTCTACCTATCGAAGTCTTTCGAGGTAGCTGCAAAGTTATTGCTATACAATACATATGTATACTAGCCAACTTTTGAAGTGACCCACGTCATATACATTTATACGCTTTTACTGACAATCGCTTTGCTCGCTCGTATGGGGTGACCTACCCAGACAACAGACTTCAAGCCCACAGAACATTGGATAAGGTAGATAGATAGATATAGATATAAAAATTCGAGCTACTTTCCCAGCAGGAAGGCACTACGACCATAAAGATCTATTGTGCCGTAGCTCATTAATCCAAAAGACCGTCCACCCTTCTAATAAAGGGCAGTAAGTCTTTAGCAGGAATCAACCTGAATTCTGCAGTGCTGATAGTAGCCTGCCCGAGGAGTGACATCCTAAAACGCGCGATGGCGGGACATTCGCACAAGATGTGCTTGGTCGTTTCCACGTCTTCCAGACAAAGACGGCATTCAGTCTCGCTTGACAGACCCATCTTGTTCAGGTGATATCTGACCAGGTGATGGCCAGATAAGTACCCCACTAGGAGTCTTAGGTGGGTTCTACTCATTTGAGTAATACCCTTGTGACTGAAGGGCATTATCAGCTCCTTTGATTGACGAAGCCCTGGAAGGTTATTCCAGTACTGTTGACGCAATCGTGCAAACCAATCTGTGATCCGCAGTTTGGCCGAGGCCAGTCCAAAGCCACAGTAAGGCTCAGGTCCATGAAAACGACTGGATGATCCTTGTCTAGCAAGTTCATCCGCAGCCTCGTTCCCCTCAATGCCCTGGTGGCCTGGCACCCAACACAAGAAGACTCGGTTTTTGGTTGCCAACAGTTGAAGGAGATTGTAACACTCCTTCACCAGTTTTGAAGAGACCTTAAATGAGGAGAGCGCTTTTATAGCTGCTTAGCTGTCTGAGTAGATAGCAATGTGAGCGCCGCGAAGTCCAGTTTCCAAGATTACCCTAGTGCAGAACTCAATGGCGTGGATCTCAGCTTGAAAAACGCTGGGCGAGACTCCCATTGCGATCGAAATCCTGGTGTTGGGTCCAAAGACACCTGCACCAACACCCTGTTCCGTTTTAGACCCATCGGTGAACCACTTGATACATCTAGGGTCTGGACAGGGTGTGCCATTTACCCATTCAGAGCGGTTAGGGATGAGGGCTGAATATTTTCTGCCGAAGCAAACCTCCGTGATCATGTAATCTGATCTCAAGCAGATCTGCACGTTAGGAATTTGATTCAGAATGCTCATGTGACCGCTTTCTTCACTACGCACGTCGGAAGTTAAACGAAGTTTGAGAGCATTTAGAGCTGCTGATTCTTGAATGAATATATGCAACGGAGTAAGTCCAATAATCGCCTCCAGGGCTGGCGTAGGACAAGTGCGCATAGCTCGAGTGATGCCAAGGCAGGCAAGGCGTTGAAGCTTATTGCACTTCAGTAAGACAGAAGATTGCTGAGTTTTCGGCCACCACACAAGCGCTGCGTAGGTCACCATAGGCCGCACCAGCATGGTGTATAACCACTCAATTATCTTTGGGGTGAGCTCCCATGTCCGTCCAAAGAAACTTCTGCAAGCCCACATTGTGCGTGTGGCTTTGCCAAGTACATTATCTATGTGAGTATTCCAGGTGAGTTTCGAGTCTAGAGTTACCCCGAGACATTTAACTTCAGTGGAATAATCTAAGGTCGTGCCGCCTAACGAAATTGGATCCAATGTTATGTTTCGTTTTCGTGTGAACGGCACAACGACAGTTTTCTGTGGGTTTACATGTAAGCCCACAGTCACACCAAGGGCCGACCTCATCACCTCAGTGATGGTAGATTCGAATTTGCCCCTGACTATGATAGTTAAATCATCCGCGTATCCGATAGTAAGATAACCGCGCTCATTAAGCATGGAAATCAGCTCGTCCACGACAAGGGACCACAAAAGGGGTGACAGAACGCCACCTTGTGGACAACCCTTTACGGCATTCACGCAAATGGATGTACTGCCTAGAGTTGAGTGAATATCCCGTCCCCGGAGCATGGCATCTATCCATGCAATGGTAGCGGGCGGGATGTCCCTGCGTTCTAGTGCTCTGGAAATGCACTCGTAGCCGGTATTATCGAAAGTCCCCTCAATGTCAAGAAACGCGCACAGCGCGATTTCATTTTCACTGAGGGACTTTTCGATTTTACTGACAAGGCTATGCAAGGCGGTTACTGTTGACTTACCCTTCGTGTACGCGAATTGCATACGATGTAGGGGGCTCGACAGTTCAATCTTGTGCCTGATATGCAAATCAAGCAACTTTTCCATGGTTTTAAGGAAGAAGGAAGTAAGGCTAATCGGTCTATAGGATTTGGGCATATGTTCCGGCTTATTGCCCGCTTTGGGTATGAAGACCACATTAATTTTCCTCCAAGGTTGTGGTATGTACCCTAGGGTGTAACTTGCCCTAAAAAGTTCGATTAGCGGAGTTATTATGATCTCCAAGTTGTTTTGTAACAGAGCGGGGAAGATGCCGTCTACTACGGGAGATTTAAATGGCTCAAAGGATTCTATCGCCCATTTTACTTTGTCCATGTCAAAGATGACTCCCGATAAACTGCGAGCCCGGCTTACGGGAACCCGTTGGGGCCTCGCAGTTGGGCAGGGGTCACCATCAGACAGTACAGACCCTGGGAAATGGGTCTGAAGAAGCAACTTTAATGTTTCTTCTGGACCTTCACTATACGAACCGTCTGGTCTCAATAGAAGGCCGACCCCGTTTGCTGAGTCTTTGGAAAGGGCTTTGTGAAGGCGCGCCGCTTCCGGTAGCGACTGAATGCTCTCACATTGTCTTTTCCAGCATTCTCGTTTGGAATGCCTAATAAGTTTGTTGTACTCGGTGAGAGCAGTTCTGTACTCATCCCACCTATTGAAGCGCTTGGCTTTGTTGAACATCCTCCTAACTTTAGCTCGCTTGCGGGCCAATTCCTCGTTCCACCAGGGTACTTTACGCCCCGACTCCACCGAACGTGAAACGGTACTATCTCTGTACGAGGAAGTTAAAATTTCATTGAGCTCCTCAGCTGCAATCTCAATTTCCCCTGTAGTGCTTATGGGGCTGACCAGTAGTTCCGCTTTGGAGCTAATTAGTTCACGGAATTTAATCCAGTTAGTTTTCCTTGGACAAAAAGTATCCGAGCGAATGTCAAATTGTCCTAGGATGTCAAATCTGATGTGTCTATGATCTGAAAGAGACACTTCGTCCGAAACGTGCCAGTTCGCAATGAGCCTGGAGAAGAAACCGCTAGCAAGGGTAATGTCGAGTACCTCTGCCCTTTCCGCAGTGACAAAGGTAGGTTTGCACCCCCTGTTCAAGACATTCACATGTTTACACATAAGATAGTCAAGAAGGCGCTTACCTCTATTGTTGATGTCGCTGCTACCCCACACTGTGTGGTGTGCGTTTGCATCGTAACCGATCACATAATGCCGGGTTGTACGTCGACAGAAGTCAACGAGCTGCTGGACCTCGAGAGGTGGAATCTCAACATTGTCAGATGGGAAGTAGGCAGACGCAACTACCACTTTCTGACAACCGTTGAGCGTGGATACCTCCACCAATGCTGCAGCTAGATCTCTAGAAATAAAATTGGTTAGTGGCAAATAGTTGACGCATTTGTCGACAGGATAAGGTAAAAAGAGACATTAGCTCTCAAGAAGTTGACTTCAGTAACTTTCAAAAGCTACAAAGGGTCATATACTCAACACTAAACTATTTGAAGTAATTCCACTCGTAAAACAGAGATACACACGCCCTCTTCCCCGCAACACCCTCTCAGTACATATAGAAGCACATGAGATGTCAAAATCACATTCCCTTTCCTATTTCCACACTTGTGCCGAATTACTTCATTTCTCTCGCTCTTTTTCATTTCCTTCTAATGTCCGAACCAGAATGAAATCAGAATGCAGCAGCCGCAGCGGCGGCAGCAAAATGTCAAATTAGAAAGCACGCATTTCCCATACGCGACATATTGTAGATTGAACGCAGCGACAGCGGCGAAAGCAAATCTGCATGTTGTCGTAGTTGCTGCTGCCACTGCTGCTGCTTTCTGCGTTCATTCTAGTTCCGGCACTACTCTCTCTTCTGTGAGTTATGCCGGGACCAAATTGAACGCAGAAAGCAGTAGCAGCAGCAACAGCACCAACATGCAGATCTGCTTTCGCCGCTGTCGCTACCGCTGCGTCCAATCTAGGTCGCGTAAGGGAAATGCATGCTTTCTAATTTGACAGTCCGCTGCTGCTGCATTCTGCGTTCAATCTGCGGTTCGGTTATTAGAAAGATAAATTGATAATTGTTAATTAACAGTTAACAAAATTGTCAAATAAGTAAAAAATATGCAGTATGGATAGCGCAACCGTTGGCACGTTCGCCTTTTATGCACCGGTCCCCGGTTCGATTCCTACTGAATGCGGTAGTATTCGATAAAAAGGGTTTTACGTGTCGGACTAGGATAAATAACTCGGTTGAATGTGTTGCTGGATCACACACCTCTGCACAAAACACACCGTAACGATCGATCTACAATAGTAAATGAGATGATGTTAACTCATATTGATAGGGGCAATCGGTAGCTCAGTGTGTAGAGGCATCAGTCTCATGTCTGACTACCGGCGTTTCGGGCTCGAATCCCGCCCACGACGACGTTCGTGGCCATGGATATTTGTGTTGTCTTCCCTCTGTGGTGTGGGGCGTAATAATAAGCCACAGCATCGCCGACTTGTCGCAAATTGGCGGCTAATTGGGGGAGCAGGAGGTGCATCCTGGCAACTGCATCCTCCGAAACTAGTTTATGCGAAACGTCAACTGGGCCACATGGAACAGCTGACGCACTATGCCCCATAAGGGGTTAGGGCCATTGAATAGTATTATATTGATGCCTCGGTCCAAAATTGGACTGTTGCGCCAGTTATTTTATTTTTAGTTAGAACCAAGTCGAAGCGTACATACCCTAGACTTGTACAGACCTAGTGGTGATACCAAAAGTACCAATTGGTAACGACCATATGCATTAAAAGTGAGTTTCCTACATATATGGCCAGTTTATAGGTTTATAGGGGAGGTTGGCACTCATTCAGGAGGATATTGACCATTATCAAAATCAATTAACTAACCCATTCTACAAATATTTGTCGAATTTTTCAAGTCGCTAGCTTCATTCTATCGAAAGTTATTGCTTATTTGAAGTTTCACTTGTAGGGGAGGTAGGGATTTCGTTTGTCGAATCTTGCGCATTTTTAATAACAACCAACTAGATCTCAGTACAAATATTTGATCAAAATTTCAAGTCTCTAGCTTCATTTTATCGAAAGTTATCGCTTATTTGAAGTTTCCCTTGTAGGGGAGGTAGGGGTTCCTTAGGACGGATCTTGCCCATCATTGCCACCAACAAATAAGATCATGCTGCAAACATTTAAACAAAATTTCAAGTCTCTAGCTTCACTCTATCGAAAGTTATCGCTTATTTGAAGTTTCATTTGTAGGGGAAGTAGGGGTTTCGTTAGTCGGATTTCACGTATTTTCAATATTAGCCAACTGGATCGTACTACAAACATTTGACCAAAATTTCAAGTCGCTAGCATTATTTTGTCGTAAGTTATCGCTTATTTTAAGTTTCACTTCTAGGGGAGGTAGGGGTTCCTTGAGTCCGATCAAACCCATCTTGAAAACCAACTAACTCAATCTCACTTTAAATATTTGACCAAAACTTCAAGTCGCTGGCTTGATTCTATCAAAAGTTATCGCTTATTTGAAGTTTCATTTGTAGGGGAGGTAGCGGTTCCTTGGTTCGGATCTTGCCCATTTTCAATACCATCCAACTAGATTACACTACCAACATTTGACCAAAATTACATACGTTACTACGTAGGTCTTACTAGCAACATTCCAGCAAATTTTTAACTCGGTAGTATCATTCTATCAAAAGTTATCGCTTATTTGAAGTTTCATTTGTAGGGGAGGTAGGGGTTGCTTGAGTCGAATCTTACCCATTTTCAATACCAACCAAGTAGATCCTACTAACAACATTTTGTCAAATTTTCAACTCACTAGTGTCATTCTATCGAAAGTTATCGTAATTAAAGGAATATTGAATTTTTTTAAATTTGTAGGGGAGGTAGGCGTTCCTTTGATCCGATTATGCCCAACTTACTAGAACTCAAGCATCTTTTTACCCCAGGGTTACATGCCAAAAATCAGGCGTCTACGTCAATTGGTTCAAGAGTTATAGACAAAAAACCCGAAAACTAGGGTAGTACGGGGCTCTTTGTAAGAAAATCACCGTTAGTTTTCAACTGATCGATTTTATTTTCCCAGGAGTTTATAAGATTACCCTCACGAGTAATCTACCAAAGCTAGAGCTTTTCATATTTATTTAGTCGGGGGTTACAGATACATTTAAGTATTTTAGATATGTAGGGGAGGTAGGCGTTCTCTTGGCTTGATCATGCCCATTTTCAATACCATCCAACTAGATTACACTACCAACATTTGACCAAAATTTCAAGGCTCTAGCTTCATTCTATCGAAAGTTATCGTGCGAACGGACAGACAGACAGACAGACAGACAGACAGACAGACAGACAGACATGGCTTAATCGAATCAGGAGGTGACCCTGATCATTTATATATATACATTGCTATACCTCCGGAGCCTCCTTTAAGGTGTTACATATTTCCGTCGTGACAAAAACAATATACCCTATACTAAAAGTCTAGGGTATAACTATACTAAAAGTCTAGGGTATAAAAAAATATTATAAAATATATTATATATTTCTTACAGATTTCTATTTGATATTGCAAATTAATAATACATTTGACAATACTAAAATATTTAAGTATACTTGATTATATTATCAATAATTATAATTATAGTATTATACTTGATTATATATAATCAAGTATACTTAAATAGTATTGTCAAATATATTATTAATTTGCAATATCAATAATAATAAATAAATAATAATAATAAAAGTTTTGCATAAACACCTTGGCGGCCGCCAACATGCAAAACGATTTCCATTTTGTTGTGGCAACAGGAAAGATAATCACAAAATTTTAAGGTCGACACACAAAACTCAATTTTTTCCGGGTCCAGTTCAAAATTTCCCCAGTCGATGTATGGATTTGACAGGGAAATTTTGGATTCGCCCGGGGAAAATTTGGATTTTGGACGCAAGTGTGTGTCAAGCTTTACTGTGTTCAGTTGGGATTTCGCGCACAGGCGTCGTTGCAGTCGGATTCTGGCTCATGGATTTGGATCGCGGTGGATCACGCAGCCATCAAGTTGAGCCCCACATACTACGGATTTAGGCTCGCAATATTCAATACACATAAGAACTTAACGAATAATAGGGGTTTAAGGTATATGTGTTGCGTAAAGCCCAGTTCATGTATCAACATGTTTAACTGCCATATATATGTATGTATGTCTTCATAGGATATTATTGTTCCAGTGCATGAGATTGGTGATTTTTAGCACTAAAGGCCGGTACTCAGATCGCGTGGAATGAAAAGTGCCGTGAAATCCCATACAAAAATTTTTCGCCAATGAAAACAGACGTAAAATTGTGTGGAAGGTAAAATTTCATTTCACGCAATCTGTGTACTACCTTGAGTGAAATGTCAAGTTTGTGGATTTCACGAGGATGAATTTTTTTCTCGTACCGAATGCTCATTTCGCCGATGAAAAGTGCTGCTGTTATTTTTATACCTTAGGCTTATAGTATAGGGTATATTGTTTTTGTCACGACGAAAATCAAAAACACCTTAAAGGAGGCTCCGGAGGTATAGCAATGTATATATAAATGATCAGGGTCACCTCCTGATTCGATTAAGCCATGTCTGTCTGTCCGTCAGTCTGTCCGTCTGTCTGTCTGTCTGTCCGTTCGCACGATAACTTTCGATAGAATGAAGCTAGAGTCTTGAAATTTTGGTCAAATGTTGGAAGTATGATCTAGTTGGTTGGTATTGAAAATGGACATGATCGGGCCAAGAGAACGCCTAGTTCCCCTACATATGTAAAGTAAATAAATGTATCTATAACTCCCGATTAAATAAACATGAAAAGCTCCAGCTTTGGTAGATTGCTCGTGAGGGTAATCTTATACTCTCCTGGAAAAATAAAATCGATCAGTTGAAAACTAACGGTAATTTTCTTACAAAGAGCCCGTACTACCCTACTTTTCAGGTTTTTTGTCTATAACTCTTGAACCAATTGACGTAGACACCTGATTTTTGGCATGTAACCCTGAAGTAAGAAGCTGCGTGAGTTTTAGTAAATTGGGCATAATCAGATTAAAGGAACGCCTACCTCCCCTACAAATTTCAAAAAATTAAATATTACTTTAAATATGATAACTTTCGAAAGAATGACACTAGCAAGTTGAAAATTTGGTGGAATGTTGCTAGTAAGATCTAGTTAGGTGGTATTTAAGATGGGTTAGATCAAACCTAAGGAACCCCTATCTCCCCTACAAATGAAATTTCAAATAAGCGATAACTTTTGATAGAATGAAGCCAGCAATTTGAAATTTTGGGCAAGTGTTTAAAGCAAGAATAAGTTAGTTGGTATTAAATATAGGCCAGATCCAACCCAAGGAACCCCTACCTCCCCTACAAATGCAACTTAAAATAAGCGATAACTTACGATAAAATAAAGCTAGCAACCTGAAATTTTGGTTACATGTTTGTAGTAGGACTCAGCTGGCTAATATTGAAAATACGTAAAATCCGACCAACCAAACCCCTACTCCCCCTACAAATGAAACTTCAAAGTGATAACTTCCGATAGAATGAAGCTAGAGATTTGAGATTTTGCTTAAATGTTCATAGCATGATCTAATTGGTTGGTGGCAATGATGGGCAAGATCTGACCCAAGAAACTCCTACCTCCCCTACAAATGAATCTTCAACTAAGCGATAATTTTCGATAAAAAGAAGCTAGTGACTTGAAAGACTCGACAAATATTTGAAGAATGGGTTAGTTAATTGATTTTGAGAATAGTCAACATCCTCCTGAATGAGTGCTGACCTCTCCTATAAACTGGTCATATAGGAACTCACTTTTAATGCAAATGGTCGTTGCCAATTGGTACTTTTGGTATCACCACTAGGTCTGGACAAGCCAAGGGTATATACGCTTCGGACTCTTCGCTTCGGCCTGGTTTTCATTTCACGCGATCTGAATATTAGCCTTAACGAAGCTAATTTCCTCGTTTTCGACTGTTTCATACGTGGGAGTAACGTAAATTTGAGCTACATTTACCTGATACTAATGCTACACGCTATGGCCCATAACTGGAGATTTCAAGCAATATCATACGTTCACAAAAAGAAACACGTTCAATTCAGCAATTTAAATTTATAAACAAGTAATAGGGGAAATTAATCAGTAAATGAATTTCAATTGCTGAATAATTGCAACGTTTCAAATCTGAACGCATTCCGTGCACTTATATGAATCAGAACTGCTGTATTAAACAACTTTTTTTTGTGAACGCACGGAATGACCTGTAGACGGGCATGACATGTAGTGACGGCTATTCAGAAAATGGAACTAAACAAAACAGTCAGATTCCTTTGTTATATTTGTCCTGTTGTCCATAAATAATCATTCATGGACTTTTTGGTTATTATTTTCTGTAAGCAAATTACAAAGGCATGAAAGCTGAGGTTGGGTGAGCTGATTCGCAACGTGCAAATTATTCCAAAAGCACTAATATATAACATAATGTATAAATTACTTTCTTACCTCCCACAAACAAACGTATAATTTCGGAGAAACCTATAAAATATAAAGTATTAATATCTCAGCAAACAAAACAAATATGCATCTAGTTTATTCCAATATGTTTAGATCGCACGACTTAACTAGGGGTTAAGCCATGGACTTCTGTCAAAATCCATATAAAAAAAATTAATGTAATTGCGTTAATACTCGTAGTAACTAGACGATCCGGCTTCGCCGCGAGCTTTGTCTATCAGCACAATCTTGGTGCTATTGTTTTCATTTATTTTCAATATTATTGGTACTATGAATAATGAATTCGACAACTCTTTTCAAAATTATCACTACTATTGGACAACTCTCAACTTGAAACAATATCAAAATTATTTTTACGATATGTATGTATATCAAGTTTGTCGGAATTTCTTCAAAGTTAGGCTGCTAAGAGAAAATATGCGAAGGGGATGGCAATATTCTGCCAGCCTTATGGTGTAACATACATATATTAATCCATGTTTAAGGCCAACTACCTACTGTCACGTCAGCTCCCACAGCTCACTACTGTGGCCAGGTCCAATCAATCTAGAGACAGTAGCTAAAATCCGACTGCTGTCTCTAGCAATGAAGTACAATTAAAGTGCATTAAAACCATATATCTGCACAGTGCCTGCGCACACACTCTTTTGTTTCTTCGCTAAACCTATTTTTCTTCCTCTGCTCTTCGCATCTCAGCTGATTTATTTCGTGTGTATATTATCTAATGATTGTAAATATAAATAGGACCGTATAGAAAGATTCAAACTAATACTGCTTTTCAGCTCAATGCCAATTCCGCGAAGTGTGAAGGGCAGTGTTGCCAAAATCTTGCCATCAAAACGGCTAAATTTAGCCGGTAAAGCCGGAAATATTTTTCTAAAAACGGCTAAAAATCCGGCCGGAAAAAATTCCTATTTGGAAACGGCTAAAAAAACCGCTGGAGAAGTAGCCCCACCGAAAACACCTAACTCCATGTTTTAAAAGTAAAGTTTAAAACCAATAATATTTAAATATAATATATTTCAAAAGAAACAAGCTAGCCTTAAGGTATGATACCCTTCACGCGAAGTTGTGTTTTGTGGTACATTTGCCTTTTTGAAATTAGTAGTAAAACTTGTTCCGATTTCACTGTTCCTATAAGAGGTATATGAAATAGTGGGCCGATTTCAACCAAATGTAAAAACGTGGCTAAGCAGTCAATACAATTGAATAATATGCAATTTCGTAAAGATATCTTCAGAAATAAAAAAAGTTTTTCTGACAAAAACTTGCTTTTGGGACGGTCGTTCCTATGACAGCTATATGATAGAGTTGTCCGATTTTAACCAAATTCGGAAATATGATTTTATTAAAGATACTTTTGATTATTGTGAATTTTGAAAACAATGTCTTTAGAAATAAAAAAGTTGTTCTCACAAAGACGAATTTTTGGACCAGTCGTTCCTATAGCAGCTATATGACGTAGTAGTCCGATTTCAACCAAATTCGTGAATGTGATTTAACTATAGATACTATTGATTCTTGTGAAATTTAAAAAAAGATATCTTTAGAAATAAAAAAGTTTTTCTCACAAAGACGAATTTTTGGACCGGTCGTTCCTATGGCAGCTATATGACGTAGTGGTCCAATTCCGCTGGTTCCGACATATATACTGCGTGCAAAAGAAAGAAGGCTCTGTACAAAATTTTAGTTCGATAGCTTTAAAACTGAGGGACAAGTTTGCATAGAAACGGACGGACAGACAGACGGACAAATCTTAATTGACTCGTCTCATCATACTGACCAAGACTATATTATAGTTTATATGGTCGGAGATGCTTCCTTCTGTGCGTTGCAAACTTCATGACAAAGTTAATACATCCTATCACATCCGTGAAGGGTTAAAAACGTGAATTGTCCGAACATGCATAGAGAATAACCTTGGGCAGGAAAATCGGCCGTGAAAAATTAAATCCGGCTAAAAATCCGGCTGGCCGGTTTTTGATTTTTGTGCCGGCTAAAAAAAGTGATTTCCGGCTAAATTTAGCCGGAAAACGGCTAAATTGGCAACGCTGGTGAAGGGTATCATACCTTCGTTGTGCCTTACGGTGCATTTGCTACTTTGAAATAGTAGTAAAACTTGTTCCGATTTCACTCTTCCTATGAGAGGTATATGAAATAGTGGGTCGATTTCAACAAAATTTAAGTGGTTTGGTAGTCAATATGATTGAATAATATGAAATTTCGTAAAGATATCTTTAGAAATAAAAAAGTTTTTCTAATAAAAACTTGGTTTTTTAACGGTCGTTCCTATGACAGCTATATGATACAGTAGTCCAATTTCAACCAAATTCGAGAATGTGGTTTAACTAAAGATACTATTAAATAGTGTGAAATTTGAAAAAGATCTTTGCAAATAAAAAAGTTTTTCTCACAAAGACGAATTTTTGGACCGGTCGTTCCTATGGCAGCTACATATATGACGTAGTGACGATTCCGTTGGTTCCGACATATTTCTAGCGTGCAATAAAAAGAAGGCTTTGTACAAAATTTCAACTCGATAGCTTTAAAACTGGGGGACTAATTTGCATAGAACCAGACAGACAGGCGGACAGACAGACAGACGGACAAAGCTTAATCAACTCGTCTCATCATACTGACCAAGAATATATATAGTTTATATGGTCGGAGATGCTTCCTTCTCAGCGTTGCAAACTTCATGACAAAGTTAATATACCCTATCACATCCGTGAAGGGTATAAAAATTTCCTCATTTCCACCGTTCTATGATATTTGATAGTTCGATGGAAGTTCGATCGTGGTTGTGCGCGCTCATGTGTGGCGAGCTTAACAAAGTTTTGAGAATAAAGCTCTTGTAAAACAGAGATTGTAAAAGGGTCTCATAAGGCTTTTGTTAAGGTCGCCACATACGACAACCATTTTGGTCGCAAACATGCATCGAACCAGGTTAAACTCAGTAGAAAATAAATTGGCTCATTTCCACCGTTCTATGATATTTGATAGTTCGATGGATGTTCGGCCGTGGTTCTGCGCCATCATGTAGTGCGACCTTTGGATTTTTATAACGAACCCCTTGCAATAAAATTTAAATTACTTCTCGTAGCTTAATTATTATAGGACCGTTACTGAGATCCTCCATCTTGTTACAAGACTATGGGCCCTTTTCTCAATGTCTAGTTAAATCTAAATCTGATTATCCTGTTGATAAACGCTAAACGGCACTCATCTTCCGGTTAAGAATTTATCGGACAATATTTCTAAACAGCTGATATGGACTGCTGAGATTTTGACAGCTAGAACCGTTTACGTTTGCACACTCAAATGAGACAATTAAACTGGTCACAAGGAACAGAGTTCTGGATAATTATTCGAAGGAAACGGATCTGAAACCAACTCAGCCGCAAAATAATGCTGAGAGGTGGCACAGACGTAGAATAGAATTGAACAGGTGGCAGAATTCCGCCAAGAAAATCAGCTGACTTTCTACTGCATTAGCTGCGCTGTGGACTGCATTATCACATTTTGAGCGTTGCATGCGCTAAGGTTAAATTTAGTGTCCCGAATAGCTAACTCGCATTTAGCCAGACATTGAGAAAACGGGCCTATATCTATTCTCTTGTTATAAGAGTTACACTCTAGAATAGTGTTACTACCATAAAAATGATCTTACCAGCATTAGACTCTTATGATACACATTAGTAAACCTTGATAAGAGTTGAAGTTTAAAGCTGCTCGTAATAGCACTGTTATGAGGGTAACAAAATTAGGGACTTATCCGGGGTGTTTTGTTATTATAAGGAGACTTAATTTAAAGCGGGCATATTTCCCAGTGATACAATTTTCTGTATGAAAATATGACTTACAATTTACAACTGATTATTATCGTGATATGCAAAATGCAGGTAATAAACCACGATAAATATGATTTTAGATGCTTTTAAATAAATTTTAGGCAACTATGTAGGGCCGGCTGCACATTGCGTCGTAGGCAGGGCAGCCCGCGCAGCGCGCACATGACATTGTTGTTGTAAAATGTGATTTTGATAATTGTTACAACAACAATGCCATGTGCAAGCTGCTGTGCTACGACGCAATGTGCGGCTGGCCTAGTAGTCGCGCTCGGTGGCCGTGTTCATTCGGTCACCGATCTACGAAACTAATTTAGAGCTCGGAGTTCAAATCTCGGCGCGATCAAAAACTGCCTGTGAGTACTCATAGAACTCTCACAATGCTCCGAGCTTGTCAGTATAAAGACGGCACGGATAGGAAGTGCATGCTAGCAACTGCACTTCCAAAAAGTAAATATGCTATTGAAACGTCAACAAGGCATAGAAATGCTAGAGATGATGACGCGCCCATGCCCCTGGAGGGGTCAAGGCAATTAACAACAACAACGACAACAACATGTAGTAGTAATATACTAATTAAATTTTTCTCTATACAGAATATTTGCTAACAGAATACTATGAAAATTGATTTCTTTTAAGGCGATGTGTGTTTCCTCGATAATATTTCAAGCGCAGCAATATTTTGAGTAGCACTGAATCAAAAAACAACGATCTTATCAATATGTAGTATTGTACATATCAAATGCACTTTGTAATCTTGCAATCTTTTAATTTTCCGCTCTGCTCCAGAGAACGTAGATATTTTTCTTTTGCACATGTATCATTCTCTTTCTAACAAAACTGTCAAAGAGAGTACGGCTCTAATAACAAAACTTTAGTATTTATTATGAAAGTAGAAATGTGGTCTTATATGCACAAAAATAGTTTCCTTATGAAACTTAGTCAGTACTCACAACAAAAAGTTTTGACATACGCTATAAAAAACTCCCATAAGTGGGTCATTTAACGCTTGTAAAGCTCTCACAAGGTCTATGTAGTACTCAACAAGAGCGAAACTACGAGAATATAATTATCCGCTTTAGCTCTTATAAGACTCTTGTAGCATCTTATAAGAACAAAATTGTTAGTTGAGATATGACTAGACTATATCTATAGATAGATATCGGACAGAGAGATACAGGCAAGTTTTCTTAATGTCTGGTTAAACTGCCAGTTACCTATCCGGGATATTAAATTAAACCTTAGCGTATGCAACACTCAAAATATTATAATGCGGTAGAAAAATCAGCTAATGCAGTAGAAAATCAGCTGATTTTCTTGGCGGAATTTTACCGCCTGTTGAATTCTATTCAACGTGTCTGTACCGTCTCTCCGCATTAATTTGCGGTTGAGTGGGTTTCAAATCCTCTTCCATCGAATGAATTTCTAGAACTCTGTTCTTTATGATCATTTTAATTGTCTCATTTGATTGTACAAACGCAAACAGTTCTAGCTGTCAAAATCTCAGCAGCACGTATCAGCTGTTTGCAATTATCGTTCGATAAATGTTTAACTGGAGACAATTAACTAGACATTGAGAAAACGGCCCACAAACAGTTGCTTCAATGCTGCTTCTTATGTATACCAACATTTTTCGGCGATAACACCTAAACTATTATCCGATTGTAATAAAATATAGTTTGTGCACACATCTAAAAGAATACCTTTCTAAAGGTCGTCACGTGTGATAGGGTATATTAACTTTGTCATGAAGTTTGCAACACACGGGAGAATCTCCGACCTAGTAAACTACATACTGATGGAAAAAGTGTGATAGCTCGTAAGTGCATGAGAGGAGATTTTATAGGAGGGGTAAAAAACTGTATATTTTTTAAGTACTGGACTCGAAATTACATGATTTCGGTCAGCTGATTTCGAAATCCCGAAAGTCTCTACGCTGATATTTTTCAGATTTTATATGACAACTAATAAATTAAATTAAGTAAGTCAATTAAGAGTTCTAAACTTTGATTCTTCCGACCTCCATAAGTCAATGAAAACCTCCCCCTCCTCTCTTCCGCTCCATTTGGTCCTTTTCTTGTAGTTTCTTCCGGATTGTTGCATATTTTCGTTTAAAATTACAACTTAACTTGACAGTTGACAATTAAATATTAATTTGTAACTGTCACTCAAATATTCATCACGATAGAATTTTAAGCATTACCATGCCACATCAGGATTTCAATCGCGATTTCAGGAGGATTTCATGGTGTCCTTGTGTCCCTGTCAAGATTTCGTTTGGCAATAAAATGTATGCGAAATCCGGTGGATTTTACGAAGATTTCGCCGAAATCCCATTTTACGAGATTTCGAGTCCAGCTTAAACGTACTATTAACGTTAGACGTTTTATAAATTATTTTAATAGTCTGGTAATACAAACTTGGCGAAAAAAATCAAAATCTTTTGCAATGCAATCTTTTAAAGATTAAGAAACAGATACGAAATGTCACAGTTTTGATTCAACTCGATTGAAACAGCTTGCAGTATAATAAGCATTTTATTCAAACTTCGCCTTGAAAACGTACATAAACAGGAACGTATGTTAAATTCAAAATATTAAAAAAGAAAGTAAAACAAAATGTATACTGTTAGCTACTAACTACGGCAAATTATCAGGGAGATGATCAAAACACGCATGATAATCGGGCGGTATAACACTTTTCAATTGTTGCAAGTGTAATCATTTCTGGTAACGGCTGATACCGTCACCGGAACCGCCACCGGCAGTACATATCTAACGATCAAAATTATATGGAACTGCCAAAAAAATCGCCAACGTGTAATGGACGGTTAGGTGGCCATCCGAAGATGCCCGTGGGGACAGAGCGTAAGGTAGCATAATGACCGTAAATTTCAGGCCGTGCCATCTGGCAAAGAAAACGGCCCCTCAGTAAGCTAAGTAGCGGCCTATGTTTGCTGTAGCTCAGTTCGGGAGACGTGGGCGGGGTTTGCGCTTCGGTCTGGAGTCCGAAGTATACGCTATAGGAGACTAAAGCTAATCTTTACAAACTTTGTTAGGAATGGATAAAGATATCTTTCGCCAAATCACGTTCCCGAATTTGGTTGAAATTGGACTACTCTATCACATAGCTGTCGTAGGAGCGACCATTCCAAAAGCAAGTTTTTGTTAGAAAAACTTTTTTATTTCTGCAGATATATTTATCAAATTTTATATTACTCAATCTTACCGCCAAACCACAGTTGGTTGTAATCGGCCCACTATTTCATATGAGAGGTATCATAGGAACAGTGAAATGGGAAAAGTTTTTACTACTAATTTGAAAGTGGCAAATACACCATCAACCAAAATGAAAGAATGACACCCTTCACACGAAGCTATTTTAGCTTGTTTTTAATATTATTAGTTCTATGGATTCGACAACTCGAAATTCGACTGCAGTCTCTAAAAAAAGTCATTAAAAGCACATTAAAAACCCACTATGTGTCAAAGACGCGAACCACTATGCGACGCCCGGTCAACTCGGGATCTTCCAAAATTTCTATAATATTAACTTTTCGTTATCATCTATGTACATTCTACACTACTTTATCCGTACTTTCCTAGTTTAAATATTGATGATTCGTGTCAAGATAATCTCCCAAAAACAACCCTGTTGTAAAAAAAATCCCCGCCAAGAAATACTCCTCAGCCGTAAAAAGGATTGATATGAACACAATACCGCCAAAGTACTCGTAGCTTCGCGCCTCGCTCTAGGGTATGCATATTGAACGCTGATTGCATTAGTGAATTTCTTCCAAAGCTGATTGGCGGGGAGCTTCGTAGCCTAAAGACTCACCACCGAACGGATTTAATGACAAAATGACAGTGATAATGACAACGATGTCGCTCTGACAAAATTATGGATAAGTAGTTGCGTGCGGATCATGCTGTAAGCTCTTATGCCAAGTATTATTGGCTTCTCGCCCGGATCTTGTTATAAAGCTCCCGCCTTACAAAAGACTAAAAATGCACGTCAGGCCAGAAGTGATTAATAGACTATTTTCTACTGCGTTCTTCTTCAGATTGTTCAACTTATTTTGTTTAATGGAAGCTCCCCGCCAAACCGCGTTGAAAGAAATTAACTAATGCAATCAGCGTTCAATATGCATACCCTAGAGCGAGGCGCGAAGCTACGAGTACTTTGGCGGTATTGTGTTCATATCAATCCTTTTTACGGCTGAGGAGTTTTTCTTGGCGGGGATTTTTTTTTAGGGAGATATCACATCTTTTTGCATAGTAGTAGTAGTAATCCAGATGGCGCAACGGTAAGCACGTTCGCCTTCTATACATTGGGCTCCGGTTTGATTCCTACTGAATGCGGTAGTCTTCGATAAAAAAGGGGATTTACGTGCCGGACTATGAGTCCACTCAGGTTACCCATTTGAAGCAAATAGTTTTCTTGCCAAGAATATCATTTTTCTAGTTCAAAGGACTCAAAGTGCTTTTAACAGTAGTTTACTGCATTCGCCTCATCACCCCCGATAATATAATACTCATCTTGCCTAGATATTGCTTCCTTGCCAAGAACATCGTTTTCCTGCCCAAAGGACTCAAAATACCTTTAACAGTCTACTGCATTCGCCTCATTACCTCCAGTCATGTGATACCAACGATCTATATGGATGAGATCTAACGCACATATACACTATGTGTGTGGGGAACCAAACTTTAACAGCTGTTTTGGTAGTTAAGACTGGATGACAATTGTTTGGTTGACAGTTCCTTGTTTAAAAGAAGTGAATTGGCGCAGCGGAATTTTCAAGTGCGGTTTAATAAGAGAAAATTAAGTTTATTTGGTGAATTTTTTTCGTAATCTTGCGAGATTCGAATCTTACATTCTATTTGTGGGCTTGTAAATGTAAAATATAGTGTGAAACACCCAAATTTTACATAAATAGCGCGCGTCGTAAAAGTCCGCCGAAACAAGTAGAATTTCCGGAAAATGAGAATCTCATTACACACGTAAAAGTGTTGAACGCGTCCTTTAAGATGTGCGGAACCGTGATGTGGCGTTGGAATAAATAAAATACAATTGTGTTCTTAATAAAACAATTGTTTTCTTTCGCGGGCCATTTCTCGCCAGTCGCAAGGTAAACAGATGTCCGTCTGTCATTTTCACCATTGGGCTCATTCATATTGCTGAGCCGCTACTTCACCTCCGTAGCGAAAAGTACGAGAGTCCCGGAAATAAAAAGATTTCATACTAGTTTCGTGGTTTTCGCGTTGTATTTCAGGATAAATTTCACAAAATCGTAGAGAAAGAAAGATTTGTCTTGATAAGACCTTCTGTATGTTCGGATCATGTGCCATGTGGATTCCGATAGCACACACAATAACAAAGCGAGGTAGTCGTTCCAGAACGAATGCTCCAGAGCGGCAGTAGTTGCCGCGTTGTTGCTCATGTTTTGTGAATGAGCCCATTGAAAATGAGATAGTGTTGGTGCGCACAACCACATGAAGAAAATGGTTCCCAAAATTCTCGCTTATATTATTTTACATCCTGTATTCTTTCATCGTAGTGTGATACCCATCTTGCCTAGACATCGCTTCCCATCTTCCACACATTGGAAAAAATCATCTTACATCATAATTCATATCTTATACGAGTATGCCATAAATGAAACTACCTAAATCATATACCACACAGCATGTTTTTTTCTTTCCGGACATCCTAAGAACCGGTACACATGGACGTCCAAATGACGCCGGACGCCGCGTCACTTAAGCTCCTCCCTCTTTGATACCTATATGCATTTCAATTCACATGATGCGATAGGACGCAGCGTCACTCTGTATTATATAAGCCGGTCCACATAATAGCGAACCTGAATTTACAATTTATGTTATTTTTAGTTTTAAATAAACTGTTTTTTGGCCATAACTTCTAAAATATAAGGAAATTCGCATTTTGACACCATTTTCACCCCCCTTAGAAACTCCCATCCGGGCCGAGAAGCATCCATCCCCACTTTTTTTTTCAAAATGAATTGTCAATTGTAGTAGTCACGATTAACAATTAATTAATTGGCACTTAAAAGTGATCCTCAAGCGAATGGTTTAAGAAACACCATACAAATCAGACATTGTGACCGTGTCCGTGTTCCGGGTTCGAATGTATGTGGGCCGGCTTATTAAAAATTGATATGCGGACGCGTGAAGTAACGCAGATAGGAGCGGAAGCCAGCGTCATCCCAGAGAGCTATCGCGGCGGCAAAATGCCACCGATAGCTATCGGATAGCTCTCTGCGACCATGTGCATCGCTTCATTGCCCGTAATGTATTTCTTCCTAACCGATTGAAAGTGACGCAGCGTGAGGCGTCATTTGGACGTCAATGTGCACCAGCTCTAAGATGCATCCATAAAGATTCAGTTTCAATTTTTTCATGACACACTTTTCATTCATGCACTTGCCTCAAACCACCCCCACAACCATGAACTCGTATGGTTCTCCTCACTCGATGAGCGCACGGACTTTTGCATCCGTCGTCGTCACTATACTCATA
The DNA here is from genome assembly GCA_964017055.1 of Chloromyia formosa. Lineage (NCBI taxonomy): Eukaryota > Metazoa > Arthropoda > Insecta > Diptera > Stratiomyidae > Chloromyia > Chloromyia formosa. The sequence goes on along the minus strand of OZ024813.1, from coordinate 69,772,278 downwards.
TAATCAAGTGTTTGCGTGTCTTCCCGTCGGCATGCGATCTCTGCGAGTGATTTTCTGTGTCGCATTCAAAATATCAAAAAGACTTAAGCGAGAAACTTTACTATAAAATTTCACATTTTTGGATGTATCTTTTCATCTACTGCACGGATCAGAGCAGATGATAGCCTATGCACCCTTGGGACACAGTCAATCCGTGAGAAAAGAAAGCAGACCTCGATACGCTCCCTACGAGGCTGTAGACCGGTCAAAGGACAACGAGAACAAGAAAAATTTGAAAAATAGTCATTTTCAAATTATCATATCTCGGGTGTTTTTCCTTGTAGCACTTCGTAAGATGACCAGAGACAATGACTACACCAAATTTGAGCTCGAACAAGCATCCGCGGCCGGAGCTACAGAGGTCCGAAAACCCGTACTTGTTGTGTCGCGTAAACATAGTCTTGGTCACTTTTCCATTTTTTTTTCGATTTTTTTTTCTTGGCGGGGCGGGACGCTCTCGCGTCCCTAGATACAGGATCGTATCAAGCGTAATTTCAGTTGCCAAATCGGGTTGCCAACGCCGTACCCAGAGCGAGCGAAGGGAGCGTTTATGTTTGTGCGATACAAAAGAGACTATTTCGGACTATGTACATTATTGTACAAGCACACACAAGAGGCTGTTATGAATCAACAGTCTCTAGCATGGGCTCCACTCGCTACGCTCTCACCGTGCTTAAGGGATCACAACCATCAGTATTGCACAAGCATGAACGCTCGCTTCACTTGCTCTGGGTGCAAGGGAGGCAAATACACAATTATCAATATAGCATTTGTGGCGGATTAACTTGTTAAATTTTCAATTTACCCTTGGTACGAACATCTAAACTAGGAATGTACTGTTATTATTAATAGCTGGGTTCAGGATTTGAAACGTAGCGATTTTAAGTTTCAGTTGTATTGTGCGTAAAAAACGGCCACAAGTTGCAGCTAACGAAAATAAGCTGTTCAGCCTGTTATAGTTAAATTTCTTGTTCGCGTTCGTTTGACACATTTGAACTGAAACTGATTTTATAACAAACTTGTAACACTTTTTAAATTAAAAATAGAAGCATGCACTTCCAAGAGCATAAAAGTAACTTAGAACAAAATAAAAAATCGGCCACAGTACAAAAAAAAAAAAAAAAAAACAAAAAAACAAACAAGCATATGAGAATTGACACTTCGCAGCGTGTTGATTCCACAATTGAGTATCCTATATGGGGGTGCTAGCTTGACGTTACGCTAGCACCCCCACTTTCTTAAACCGCATATATCAACTTCGAAATATGCGTATAATAAAAGTATTAATTAAGTGCTAACTTGATGTTACATTCCCGAAATAACTGCTCCTGCAGATGTGGCAGAAATGATAATTTTTATATGGGGGTGCTTGAAGTTACGCTGGCACACCGACTTTTTTAAACCGCATATATTAATATCCAAATAAGTGTATTGTATAATGAAAGTATACTCCTCAAAACAAAATAAGGGCCACTAATAATTTTCCGATTGTTTTTTATGGTTCTCCATACTCTCATACGTCGATTGTCATTAAAAAAAAACTTTCACTTTACACTCATCCGTGAAAAGCACCTCACGCCATTCCTCCCTGCCCCATTCACTGTTATCGTTAACATAACACTTGAAAAATAACGGCATTCATAAAAATTAGTTATCGAAGCAAAAATATTCGGGTGGCCCTTATTTTGTTTTGAGTAGTATATTAATTACGTGCTAATTTAGTGCTCCATTCTCGAATTAAGTGATCTTGCAGGAGTCGCAGGATTTCAATTTTTATATGAGGCGTATATTAAAACTGTTAACTAAGTGCTAATTTTATGCGCTATTCCCGAATTAGGTGCTCCTTCCATATTGCCAATAATTATAAACGTATGTAATGTCGAGCTAGGACCCTTATTAAAATAATCTTTTCTGGCAATTCTGCGGGAGCAATTAATTCGGAAACAGATTAACATATAATTAACGCCTTTATTACACGTTTATTTGGAGTTTGACACATGCCGCTGAGGATAATTCAGTGGCGTCATAGTTTGGGGTGATTCCCATGTGAAAACTAAACTCCTGAAAATCCTCTAGGAGCATTTAATTCGGGAATAGGGCACAAATTAGCACTTAATTAACACCTTCATTACGCACTTATTTAGATAGCTGATACTATATATGGAGCTGAAGAAAGTTGGGTGCTACCGTGACGTCAAGCCAGAGCCCAAAAAAAAAAAAAAAAAAATTCTGGCGATTCGGGAGGAGCGTGGCGTGGCGATTCGGCTGGAGCACTAAATTTTTGAGTTGAGCACCTAATTATGCGCTATGCGGGGGTGTCAGCTTAACGGACTTAATTCAAACAGCCACCATACAGAATCGCGGCGAAAGTGAGTGCGAATTTTAGTCAATTGGACAAATTAGACTCAGTATATAAATACCATACAGTGCTGAAAAAAAAGTTGCTTAAACTATTTTATTTCCTTTTTCGTAAAAATTCTTGGAAGTAGTTATAGTGACGGTATTTTATTGGCTCAGGTTATAACTGGTTGATAACTTCATCTGACTTTAGGAACGACCTAGTTCTAGCAAAGAGTTGCAATTCTAACCAAGTTTCTTGAGAAAAAAGCTTTTAAAGCTTGCTTACGTGAATTGGAACCAGTCCATAAGCCAGACTTTCCGTTAAGAAAACAGGCTAAACCGTTTCTAATGGGCTCAGGAGCATGTGGTGTGAGCTCCGACGATTTGGAACATTGCCATCTCTTTGCGTGTGTCGATATTTAAGCAATATGTTGGCGACGCAAGAGAACTCGGCAGAGAACTCAAGAAACGCTCACCGGTGATTGCCTTCGAAGATTCTCTCCAGAATGTGAAGGTGTTGTGTGTTTTCCAGTTCAAAACTAGTAGCAATAGTTTACTTGCAAATCCTGCAAAACGAATTGGATCCTTGTGCGTTAGGCTTTCACAGCCATTATCCTATCTTAAGGTTTCCGCCGCACGCAAATTCTTCAGTCGCCAACATGTCGCTTAAAATTCGACTCGCCCGGAGTTATGCCAGTTTTCTCCATCTTCCTAGTCCATGTGACATGCTCATGAGCCCATTTCAAACGTTTTAGCCAGACGTTTTAACGGAAAGTCAGGTTTATGAACTGGCTTCCACGTACGTAAACCAGCTTTCGACAGCCCATTTCTCGTCAAATTTGATGAAATTTGCGTACCCGTTGCTAAAACTAGATCGTTCCTAGATTCGGATGAAGTTTTGAACCGGTTCGGATGGCTATGGAAAGTCGATCTACAACTGGGGTCGCTTTTTCTTAAAAGTCCAAAGCTTTTTTTCCGCTCTGTGGAACCGAAACTTCTTCGAGTACCATTGCAAAGTATACTGATGAATATCCAGTCTTTCGCCTATTTCGCAAATAATTGGATTATCTCGCGCCAAAACCAAAATATTGCTTCTGTTTTTCGCAATAACTTTTTCCTACTTTGCACCAAACTGCACTTTTCAGCTTATCACGCTATTATCACCAACTGAGTGAACTTCTTTCCAAACTTTTCACTATTTCTAGATAGGATACACTACACATATTTTGTTATAACCAGAGGCCAACACCACCACTCCAACTATTTCCAAGAATTTTTGCGAAAAATAAAATAAAATATTAGATTGAGCAACTTTTTTTTTCCAGCACTGTAGGGGCGAGAAACAAGTTAACGTTCAACCAATTCACTTTCAACTCTGATCCGATGAGAACCCATACGAGACCTGCATCAACGACCGGGGTCAGTCGCTTTGTACGGGTATAGATCTTTGTTTGGGTGAATCGAACACGGCTATTATGATGCAATACATTGGGCGCGTGTTTACGCTGCCATTCGCTGTTAAATCTTTCTTCTTAAGTTAGTTTATGCTTCTTAAATAGAAAAAATAGAACCGCTCGGTTTAGTATCTTTTACGGTTTACCTGCAGTCTTTTGTAATGAAATGCTATGAACGGTGTCGTTGACCTTGTACTCTTGAAAGCCGCTTACAAGTCTGGCCTTGACTATTATGGAATTGAACCACTTCAGTTGCCCAACTCGTATTATTCCCTGCATTAGCTCGAACTTTTTGTACATTTAATTGTTGAAATCAGCTTAAAAGGTGAACATCTTCAGCGGTGAAAATAGCGAATGTCTGCTTGATTGATTTACACACCATTAAGAGCTTTGCGAAATTTATTTGTAAAAGCATTTGCAACATAATATAATATGGCGCGATTAGGCTATTGCAATCATAAAATATATTATGCATACTGACTCACGGATATTGAGATGCATTTGGTAGTAAAAGTGCCAACGGGCTTATAATTGTTTGCAAAAATGAAAGGTGTTCCGAGGTCATTTGTTTTGGATTGAAAACAAATTAGTTCAAAATTGCACCATAATTATTGCAATGAAGAAATTTAATTAAAGCGTTTTGTCTACAGGTCAAGATGAATGTGACAGCTTATTTGACTGAGAGGATATCCAATTTTATACCCTTCACGAAGTGGGGTATACTAACGTTGTCATGAAGTCTGCAACGCACAGAAGGAACCATCTCATCTGACCATTATAAAGTATATGCATATATTCTTGGTGAGAATGATAAAACGAATTTATTTAGCAATAATAGGCGCGTTTTTTAAACAGCCATGCAGAGCGGAGCAGGATAGCACCACACAATTACACTAGCAATTTGATCTGAGCTGCTCTGTATAGAAGGTTAGTGTTAAGTAGTCTGCGTTTTGAAATGAAAGCGGCGCAGGTGTTAAAATTTTCGGGCAGGTTACAGTTACAGAAGCACATAAAATTCATTTCCTGTCAATAAAATGTTCGTTTTGTGTATGGAATAGTAAACCTACAAAATGAATCTGCTGCTAAGGATCAAAGTTTCCTTTTGAAATTTGAGTTGACGTTTGAATGTTAAACTAAACCAAGACACACTCCCAGTAAAGTCATGCCCCGTTTTTGTCTGCGCTACTCTTCTGCTCTATAGCGTTTTTTGCCGCTTATCCTGCTCTACTCTGCACGATAACTTTCGATAGAATGAAGCTAGAGCCTTGAAATGTTTGGTCAAATTTTGGCAGTATGATCTAGTTGGTTGGGACTGAAAATGGGAATGATCAGGCTAAGAGAACGCCTACCTCCCCTACATAGGTAAAATAATTGAATATATTTATAACTCCCGATTAAATAAACGTGAAAAGCTCTAGCTTTGGCAGATTGCTTGCGAGGGTAATCTTATATTCTCCCGGAAAAATAAAATCGATCAGTTGAAAACTAACAATAATTTTCTTACAAAGAGCCCCGTACTACCCTACTTTCCATGTTTTTTGTCTCTTGAACCAAGAAACGTAGACGCCTGATTTTTGGCATGTAACCCTGAATTGAGAAGCTGCTTGAGTTTTAGTAAGTTGGGCATAATCTGTTCAAAGGAACGCCTACCTCCACCACAAATTTAAAAAAATTAAATATTCCTTTAACCACGATAACTTTTGATACAATGACACTAGCGAGTTGAGAATCTAGGAAAATGTTGGTAGTAAGATCTAGTTAGTTGGTATTGAAAATGGGCGTGATCCGAACCAAGGAACCCCTACCTCCCCTACAAATGAAACTTCAAGTAAGCGATAACTTTTGATAGAATGAAGTCTGTGATTTGAAATTTTGGTCAAATTATTAAAGTAAGATTTAGTTAGTTGGTATTAAAGATGGACCAGATCCGACCCAAACAACCCTTACTTTCCTACAAATTTAAAAAATGAGATAAATTTGAAATTTCGGTCAAATTATTCAAGAGGATTTAGTTAGTTGGTATTAAAGATGGGCCAGATCCGACCCAAGGAACCCTTATTTTCCCTACAAATTTAAAATAAGAGATAACTTACGATATAACAAAGCCAACGACTTGAAATTTTGGTCAAATGTTTGTAGTCAGATTCAGCTGGCTGATATTGAAAATACGTTAAATCCCACTAACGAAACCCCTACTTCCCCTACAAATGAAACTTCGAATAAACCGTTACTTTCGATAGAATGAAGCTAGAGACTTGAAATTTTGTATAAATATTTGTAGCATGATCTAATTGGTAAGTGACAATATTGGGCAAGATTCGACCCAAGGAACTCCTCCCTCCCCTGCAAATGAAACTTGAAATAAGCGATAACTTTCGACAAAATGAAGCTAGTGACTTGGAATTTGGGTTAAATGTTTGTACTGGGATCCAGTTGGTTGTTATTAAACATGCGCATGATTCGACAGAAGAAACCTCTAACTCCCCTACAGCGAGACTTCAAATAAGCAATAACTTTCGATAGAATGAATCCAGTGACTTGCAAAATTCGACAAATATTTGTAGAATGGGTTAGTTGATTGATTTTGAAAATGGTGAAGAACCTCCTGAATGAGTGCCAACCTCCCTTATAAACTGGCCATGTAGGAAACTCACTTTTAATGCATATGGTCGCTGCAAGTCTAGGGTATATACGCTTCGGACTTTTTACTACTCGAAAGACGGTCGTTCGGGGCTCAAGCCCCTCAGCGGGACAAATATTTTTGATTCCCAAATTCCCTCTAAATAATTTCTCCAGCTTAGTGGTTTCGTACGGATAGAAGCACTCATCAGGTCTTGCATCTTGCAGCTATCCGTGTGCTAGATGATCGCGAAAGTTTGAAACTTATGTAAGTACAAGCCGTAAAGACGTGATTTTCTACTTGAAAACTCGACCGTGGAGGTCTAGATGTAATGAAGCGCCTCATTAACTCACTTGAGGGGCTGGAGAGAGGATGAGAAGTGGAAACTTTTGTTCCCTGCTAATTTTACTACGCGTATTCAATGTTCTTGCAATGTGCAAGTGCGAATTATATGTTTCAGTGAAACTGGAATGAAATATATAATTCGCACTTGCATATTGCAAGAACATTGAATACATAAAGTAGAATTGCCAAGGAACAAATATTTCCACTTCTCACCCTCTCTTTAACCCCTTTAGTGAATTAATAAGCTACTTCACACCGTCTAGGCCCCCACGGTAGAGTTTTCAAGTAAAAAATCACGCCATTACGGCTTGTACTAACAGAATTCTCACATTTTCGCGATCATCTAGCACACGGATAGTTGCAAGATGCAAGACCTGATGAGTGCTTCTTTCCGTACGAAACCACTAAGCTTGGAACAATTAAAATAGAGGGAATTTGAGAATAAACCAGGACGAAGCGAAGCTTCGGCCCGGAGTCCGAAGCGTATATACCCTAGACTTGTACAAACCTAGTGGTGATACCAAAAGTACCAATTGGCAACAACCATTTGCATTAAAAGTGAGTTTCCTATATGACCAGTTTACAGGGGAGGTTGGCACTCATTCAGGAGGATGTTGACCATCCTCAAAATCAATTAACTAACCCATTCTACAAATATTTGTCGAGTTTTTCAAGTCATTAGCTTCATTTTATCGAAAGTTATCGCTTAGTTGAAGTTTCATTTGTAGGGGAGGTAGGGGTTCCTTGGGTGAGATCTTGCTCATCATTGCCACCAACTAATTAGATCATGCTATGAACATTTAAACAAAATTTCAAATCTCTAGCTTCATCCTATCGAAAGTTATCACTTATTTGAAGTTTCTTTTGTAGGGGAAGTAAGGGTTCGGTTGGTCGGATTTTACGTATTTTCAATATCAACCAGCTGAATCCTACTACAAACATTTGGCCAAAATTTCAAGTCGCTAGCTTTATTTTAACGTAAGTTGTCGCTCATTTTAAGTTCCATTTGTAGGGGAGGTAGGGGTTCCTTGGGTCGGATCTGGCCCATTTTCAATACCAACCAAGTAGATCTTACTAGCAACATTTTACCATGTTTTCAACTTGCTAGTGTTATTCTATCGAAAGTTATCGTATTTAAGGGAATAGTATTAAGGGAACTAAATAAAATATTTAATTTTTTGAAATAGGCGTAGGCGTTCCTTTGATCTGATTATACCCAACTTACTAGAACTCAAGCCGCTTCTCACCTCAGGGTTGCATGCCAAAAATCAGGTGTCTACGTTAATTGGCTCAAAAGTTATAGACAAAAAACCTGAAAAGTAGTGTAGTATGGGGTTCTATGTAAGAAAATTACCGTTAGTTTTCAACTGATCGATTTTATTTTTTCAGAAAAGTATAAGATTACCCTCACGAGCAATCTGCCAAAGCTAGAGCTTTTCGTGTTTATTTCATAGGGAGTTATTGATACATTTAAATATTTTACATATGTAGGGGAGGTAGGCGTTCTCTTGGCCTGATCATACCCATTTTCAATACCAACCAACTAGATCATACTGCCAACATTTGACCAAAATTTCTATCGAAAGTTATCGTGCGAACGAACAGACAGACGGACAGACAGACAGACGGACAGACAGAGAGACATGGCTAAATCGAATCAGGAGGTGACCCTGATCATTTATATATATATTGCTATACCTCCGGAGCCTCCTTTAAGGTGTTACATATTTTCGTCGTGACAAAAACAATATATGTACCCTATACTATAAGTCTAGGGTATAAAAATATTTGTCCCGCTGGGGGAATTGGACATTTTTTACGGTCACTCTCCCCGGAGGAGTGGGTCTTTGGGAGCGCCACCATTCATCTCAGCGGCCCTGATAACCATTGGTTTGACACTAAACTGGGTCATTTCGGACATTTTTGTTTTATTCGGTGTCATATCGGCACTTATTCGAATTTGCAAGTCTTTCGTTCCTTCCTACTCGACCCAATGCGGTTCGGAATATTCGTTCTAATGCATTTTCCGCTTGTAAGTGTCTTTGGAGATCAGTCACAATTCATGATTTGCTCCAGGAATGTTCTGCAAACATTTATCCACTCGCTGTGTTCTTCGTTGCTCATGAAATAAATTTGCAAGAACTTGTAGTTATGGTCGGCTAGTGGAAGAAGAGCCCACTTAGTGGTATATCTGACGATATTCTTAAAACAATGGCATGAACATATCGTCGGGTTACTGCAAAAACAAGCTTACTACATTTTCGCCATTTTTGAGTTAAGGGCAGTTTCGTGCTTAAAATGTGGTCTACTATATACTCTCAAAGAATGTCTAATGCCTGTAAGAGGGTGTTCCGTTGGGGTAAAAAAAGTTAAGTTACTTTCAACTAATTCGAATTCCACCAAAGTAAAACAAGGGCACATATACTTTAACATGATATTCTTGTACACCTCAAAAATATTCCTGGATCTGCAAAAACAAGCTATATGTGTCACTTATCTTAATTAACCTTAGGCAGTTCCAAGGAGTTATATTATAACAAACAAACTATCTGCCAGTTGACATTTTTTGAATTTTAGTTTTGGATAGAATGCTCGAAAAAAAATGTAAAATTAGAGGGACTTAATGTATTTTACTTGTACCACATTGCGTTGGGTTGTAATGTAGCGTGCTTGGCGTGAGTCTTGCCCTAGCTGTTCTAATTAATCTGATGTTAACAACCAGGATAATTTCTTCCAATGATGACTAAAATTAATTCCTTTTTTAAATTTGAACATTGTTCTTTTGTGTACTTTATGGTTTTTTTTTCTCAAATAAAGTTGAATGATTACTGGAGTATTGGTTGTCGCTATAATTCAAACATTTTACTTTGTTACCATTATATTACTTCGAAATTACTGCAGTAAATCTAACTTCTTTAATATACCCAAAATCAATTCGATAAATACCTAAACTGTGTAAATTGTACTGTAAAAAAAGGTTGAGTGCAAACAAAATGAAACCGGAAAACAGAGGGCTACGCCCGCAATCCGAGGGTTTTGTAGTGTCCCACTCTTGGAGATGCTTAACCATTCATGTTAAGATGATATCGCCAATTGCAAGCTTGTGTAAAAAATATTGAAAATATACTTTTTGAATAATTATAGAAAGTAGAGTCAGCGACCAGCATACCTCCCTCCCCCCCACCCTTCTCTCCTCCCTCCTCTCCCAGCAATCTTTACCCTTTTGAAAATGGTTAACTCCAATTCGCTCTATGGAGAACAATATGCAACTGTGTTGCACTCGTAGTGCTAGTATGTAGTACAAGACACCTGTTATGTGCATTTTTAGGGTTTTGTATTAAAAACAAAACCCTTATGAAATCGGTCAAATGTCTGTCCGTCTGTCCATGAAATATCTCACGAACGGCTGAAGCTACATACATGAAATTTTGTGGGAGTATGTAGAATTATTATAATTCGCCGGAGAAAGCGATTCGTTGTAATAGGCTGACTTTAAGGGGATGTCCCCATAGAGGGGAAATGAAGGTCAATTTTTTTTTCATCTGGTATAGGCAAGTGGGGTATCATGAGAAAGGTAACACCGAGTACATTTCATTTCCGGTATTTTCATCAAATTTGAAAAAAGGGGAAAAGAGATAGAGGGAAAAATATGTGATCCGAGTTTGTCCCCCCCTTGCATTTCGATACCGTTATACTTAGAAATATGAAAATTTGTAGAAAGGCGGCATTTTACTAGTGTAGAAAACCGAAAATCGTAGAATTTTGATATCTCAACAACAAAGGTTAATAATAGTACATTTCTATAGTTGCAGTTAGCATACCCCTGCACGCCTTAAGCACAGCCGAGGTCAAAAATATTGACGGTCAATGATAACCAACATTATTGGCAATAATATCTTTAAGTTTCATTACAATCACATAATATTTAATAATAGTACATTCATTTAAAGTTAGGCATTTTGACACTATCCACACAAAAATTACACCTACCGGTCTCATATGTAGGTGTGAGTACTACTTTCATGTTGTTTTTCGTAGTGCGAATTACAGTTATTTAATTAATCATTTTTGAAAGGGTAAAGATTAGTTGGGGTCGCTGCGTCGTAATTGGCAAACTTTACCGAGTGGAAGGGGGGAGGGGTCCACATAGAGGCGAAATTAAGCTCAAATTTTTTTTTATCGACTGGTATAGGCAAGTGAGGTGTCGTGAGAAAGGTAATGTTGAGTACATTCCATTTTTTCGCATTTTCTTGAAATTTGTAGAAAGGGAAATATTGCCCCCCCCCCCCCCCCCGCAATTTGAGACTGTTAGAATTATGAAAACTTACAGGAAGGTGGGTTCCGAATAGCAAATAAAATGGAAAATAATGGAATCTGTATATCTTCTCAGAATAGGTAAGTAATAGTTTATTTCTGTAGTTACAATTAGCACACCTCTGCATGCCTTAAACACGTTCGAGGTCAAAAGTACTGATGGCCAACGATAACCAACACCTTAGGCAATAATATGTTCTAAGTTTCGTTACAATCACGTAATATGAATTGGCATGTAAAATGTAAGTGGGTAAGACATTTTAATTATGTTCTTTTTTGTCCATCTGAGTGGTATCAAGAAGAGTAAGGAGCCGATATTTATATACCAAAATAAGCGCTTGCTACAAAACCCTCGGATTGCGGGCGTAGCCCTCTATATTCCGGTTTCATTTGTATTTATGATATCAAAATGACCAAATCTAAATGAATGTACTACTATTAAATATTTCGTGATTATTACGAAACTTGGAGATATTATTGCCCATGGAGTTGATTATCGTTGGCCATCAATATTTTCGACCTCGAATGAGTTTGAGAAATGCAGGGGTGTGCTAACTGTAACTATAGAAATATACTATTATTAACCTATTTTGAGAAGATATCAAAATTCCATAATTTGTTTGTTTTCTGTGCTAGTTGAAAGCCATCTTCCTGTATGTTTTCATATTTCTAAGTGTAACGGTTTCGAAATGGTAAGGGGATGGGAAAAATTGTGATCTTATATTTTCCCCTCTACCTCTTTTCCCCTTTCTTCAAATTTGATGAAAACGCCAATAATGGAATGTGCTTGGTGTTACCTTTCTCATGATACCCCACTTGCCTATACCAGATAAAAAAAAAATTTGACCTTCATTTCCCCTTAAAGCAACAACCCGCCTACCTCCCCCTCCACTTCTCTCCCCTCCCACTCCTATCCCACCAATCTTTACCCTTTCAGAAATGGTTAACTCCAATTCACTTTACGAAAAACAATAAACAATATTCAAGTATGCAGTACTCATATGTACTCGTAGTACTAGTACGTAGCAGAGGATTATGTGCATTTTTTGTATGGATGGTGTCAAAATGTCAAAATTTAAATGAATGTACTATTATTAAATATTGTGTGATTGTAATGAAACTTAGACATATTATTGCCTATAATGTTGGTTATCATTGTTGGTTATTTTTGACCTCGAGTGTACTTAAGGGGAGCAGGGGTGTGCTAACTGCAACTAAAGAAACCTTTCCTGATGAGATTTCAAAATTCTGTTATTTATAGTTTTCTACCCTAGTAAAATGCCGCTTTTCTGTAAATTTTCATATTTCTAAGTATAACGGTCTCGAAATGCAAGGGGGAGGGGGGGCAAACACGGATCACATATTTTCCCCTCTCCCTCTTTTCTTCAAATTTGAAAAAAATTTAAAAAAAGGAATGTACTCGACGGTACCTTTCTTACGATACCCCACCAGCCTATACCAGATGAAAAAAAAATTCGACCTTCATTTCCCCTCTATGGGGATCTCCCCTTAAAGTTGGTTGGTTGGTTTAGGTGGCGGTAGAGCCCCTAAAAAGGGGAATACCCAATTAGCGCTGGTGCGCGCCGTTTTGATACCACAAACCTCGTAAGAGGAAAACTGATGCTATTAAGTATATCGAGGGGTCGGGCGGGGTATTTCCTTAAATCCACCCTGTGGAATTTAAGAAATGAAGTATTTTGCCAGTTCCCTAAGAGGAGATCTCGGTTATGTCTGTAAGAAAGGCACTGCCAAAGAACAGTGCCGCGCCCTAGCCAGCGCCGGACATCTACAAAGAAAGTGTAAAAGAGTCTCCTTCTCCCCACTGTCCTTGCAACTACGACAGCACTCGTTGTAGGGAATACCAAGTCTGGCTGCGTGTTCTCCCACAGGCCAGTGACCCCTTATAACGGCGACAATCCTGGCCACCTCTGGACGGGTCCTTATCAGAAGGCCATTTGTTCTTTGTGTATTATAGAATGGCCATATTTTCCTGGAGGTGATGCACGTCCTTAATGCGTCCCATCTGTTGTTTGCTAAGTTAATGTAGCATTTATGTACTTAGTGGCTTAGTGGCGCTAAGTGGTGCCCTGACAACCACTGCATATGATCTGTCCAGGGCGGAGCCCAACCGCGCCAGTTGATCGGCCTGCTCACTTCCCGCTATACTCCTATGATCCGGAACCCAGAGGAGGGTGACTCTGTTAAGGGTGGCCAGAGAGTTCCGCTCTTGACGGCACTGTTTTACTATTTTAGATGACACTATCGCTGCCTCGAGGGCCATAATGGCAGTCAGGCTATCCGTGAAAATTGCGATATCCTTTGTGGTAACCATGATGCACCTCAACATCCGGCAGGTCTTCCCTAATTGCTAGCACTTCCGCCTGGAATACACTAGCAAAATCAGGGAGGCGGAACGTCTTAGAGACTGCCAGGTCTTCAGCGAAGAACCCTGCACCGACTCCACAAGGCATTTCGAGCCATCGGTAAAAATTCTCAGGTCATATCCCGACATCACATCTTCGTCACACCATTCCGCTCTAGTTGGATATCTAGTAGCGAAGTGTTTCTCGAAGTCTGTTTCGGGTACGATGTAGTCCGTTGGTAGCATATTATGCACCGCACCCTCCAGGGAGGACAGAATGTTGCTATGCCCATATGGTTTCGCTGTCCAGTACGCAGACTCATTAAGTCTAACCGCGCTACACGCGGCGTTGAACCTAATCTGTAGGTCGAGGGGGAGTAAGTGTAAAATAACATTAAGTGCATCACCTGGGCAAGACCTTAGAGCTCCCGTGACTCCGATGGATGCAGTCCTCTGCACTTTGCACAGTAGTTCAATATTATATTCCCAACGCACCGCTGGCCACCAGACCAACGACCCGTATGTGAGTATCGGTTGCACTACCGCTGTGTACAGCCACAAGAACATCTTTGGTTGGAGTCCTCAGTTTTTGCCACAGGTTCTCCTGCAAGCATAGAGAAGAGAGCTATAGTAGCCTTCTTGATGCGATGTTCGACGTTTAATTTCCATGAGAGCTTCGAGTCGAGAATCACTCCCAGGCACTTTACGTTGGTCGAAAGAGTCAGTAAGTGTCCGTTTAATTTAGGGAGCACAAACTCCTCAATCTTAGTTTTTGTAGTGAAAAGCACCAGTTCGGTTTTCTGTGGGTTCACACTAAGACCGCATTCTACCGCCCAAGTGGTTACTATCTTCAGGGTGTTGTTCATGATGTCGCTCATCACGGGTAGAAATTTGCCTGAGATTAATATGACTATATCGTCCGCATTGGTGACTATTTTAGCTCCAGACTTTTCCAGTCTTCTGAGGAGGCCGTCTATTACCAAAATCCATAGCAGAGGGGAGATCACACCACCCTGTGGCGTCCCTCTGCGCACGTATTTAGTGATCCGACTTTTACCCTGGTACTCAGCATGGTCAGAATCCATCTACTGAAATGGGACTCCACTCCTAAGTCGATGAGAGCATCCACTATAGTCTCAGTCTTGACATTATTGAAAGCGCCTTCAATGTCTATGAAAGCCGCCAACGTGTATTGTTTTTTAGTTTAAGTCATATTTAATTGTGCGTACTACCTCGTGGAGAGCCGTTTCGGTAGACTTTCCTTTGAGGTAGGCATGTTGGCACACTGATATTGGAGATTTCAGCAGTAGCTGTCGTATATGGTTATCCAAGATTCGCTCCAACACCTTCAAGACACAAGAGGTGAGGCTGATGGGTCGAAAGTCTTTAGCGGAATCATGACCGCGTTTTCCCGCCTTTGGGATAAAGGTCATGCGAACTCGCCTCCATGGCATGGGGGCGTAGTTCAGCGAAATACAGCCCCTAAAAATGGCTACTAACCATGGGATCACTATGTCCTGTGCTTGCTGGAGCATAACTGGAAATATATCATCAAGGCCCGGTGACTTATAAGGAGGAAAGCTGTTGATGGCCCACGCCAACTTTGGGCCGTGATAACCGACGCAATTTCGTCCCCCGACACTGGCTGCTCACTTGGCATGCTAGTATCGTAGCAATGGTCCTCACTGCTTGGGAAGAGTGTCGTCATAAGGTGTTCAAGTGTTTCACTGGTGGATTTAGTCCAACTACCGTCCGGCTTTTTGATAAAAGACGGACAGTTGTGGCTTTTGGATAGAATTTTGTACAATCTTGATGAGTCACTCGTATCCTCAATCGACTTACAATAATCTCTCCAAGAGTCCCTTTTGGCTGATTTGATGGCTTTTTTGTATATATTTAGACAGTCTTTATAGGGTTGCCAATACTTGTGCTTATTGCACGTATTAAAGATATCTCTTGTCAATCTCCTAAGACAAGTCAGGTCTTCATTCCACCATGAGGGCAGGGTTTTCTTACTATACTTAGCAGAGCAAGAGATTTTAAACGCTGAGTCCAACGCCTTCTCGAAAGTCAGAACCTTGGCCTCAAGTTCCTTTGCTGTCCCCATACTTAAGTTTTTTATTCTAGATAATTTTGTGGAAGTAACCTGCCTGAATTTCTTCCAGTCAGTTCTTCTGGGATTCCTAAACGGCTTCGGCTGCCTCACGTTGAGATCCAGCGCAAAGAGAATCGAGCTGTGATCCGAGAAAGACTTCAGACTGGAGACTTTCCAGTCCTCAGCTCTAAAGTTTACACTGTTGGTGATCAAAGTGACATTCAGAACTTCCTCCTGACCCCGGAAATTCTCCGTACTTGGGCACGTGAAGGTTGGTGTACTTCCCCTGTTACACACTATAAGGTTGTTATCAAGGATATATTCAAAAAGTGACTCACCTCTTTCGTTTGACCTATTACGACGCATCGCTTTCTCCGGCGAATTATAGTAGTTCTACACATTCCTACAAAATTTCATGTATGTAGCTTCAGCCGTTCGTGAGATATTCAGACAGACGGACAGACATTTGACCGATTTCATAAGGGTTTTGTTTTTACTACAAAATCCTAAAAATGAAACCGGAATATAGAGGGCTACGCCCGAAATCCGAGTGTTTTGTAGCAAGCACTTATTTTGGTATATAGTAAATATCGGCTCCTTGCTCTTCTTGATACCACTCAGATGGATAAAAAAAAACATAATTAAAATGTCTTACCCACACATACTTTTTACATGCCAATTCATATTACGTGATTGTAACGAAACTTAGAACATATTATTATTGCCTAAGGTGTTGGTTATCGTTGGCCATCAGTACTTTTGACTTCGAACGTGTTTAAGGCATGCAGGGGTGTGCTAAGTGTTACTATAGAAATAAACTATTGTATTATCGACCTATTCTGAGAAGATATACAGATTCCATTATCTTCCATTTTATATGCTATTCGGAACTCACCTTCCTGTAAGTTTTCATAATTATAAGTATAACAGTCTCGAAATGCTTACGAACTAATATTTTCTCCTCCCCCACTATTCCCCTTTCTACAAATTTCTAGATAATGCGAAAAAATGGAATGTACCTAACATTACCTTTTTCTCATTTTCTCGATAAAAAAAATTACCTTAATTTCGCCTCTACGTGGGACCCCCCCTTACACCCGGTAAAGTTGGTCAATTACGACGCAGCGCCCCCCAACCAATCTTTACCCTTTCAAAAATGATTAATTAGATAACTGCAATTCACACTACGGAAAACCACATGAAAGTAGTACTCACACATAGTTATGAGGCCGGTAGGTGTATTTTTTGTGTGGATAGTGTCAAAATGCCTAACTTTAAATGAATGTACTATTATTAAATATTACGCGATTATTATCAAATTTAGAGATATTATTGCCAATGATGTTGGTTATCATTGGCCATCAATATTTTTTACCTCGGGTGTGCTTAAGGAGTGCAGGGGTGTGCTAACTGCAACTATAGAAATGTACTATTATTAACCTTTTTTGACGAGATATCAAAATTCTACGATTTTTACTTTTCTATGCTAGTGAAATGCCGCTTTTTCTGCAATTTTTCAAATTTCTATGTATAACGGTCTCGAAATGCAAGGGGGGGGGGGGGGGGGGGGGGCGAGGCAAACTCGGATCACATATTTTCCCCTCTACCTCTTTTCCCCTTTATACAAATTTGATGAAAATACCAAAAATGGAATCTACTCGGTGTTACCTTTCTAATGATACCCCACTTGCCAATACCAAATAAAAAAAAATTTGACCTTCATTTCCACTCTATGGGGACATCCCCTTAAAGTCAGCCTATTACAGCGAATCGCTTTCTCCGGCGAATTATAATATTGTAATTCTACATATTCCCACAAATTTCATCTATGTAGTTTTAGCCGTTCGTGAGATATTTCATGGACAGACGGACAGACGTTTGACCGATTTCATAAGGGTTTTGTTTTTACTACAAACCCCTAAAAACCGAAAAACATGTTTTTGCAATATAACTTTTTTTTTTAAACTATTTCTTTCCCTATCGATAAGTATTAGTAGTGGTATGGGATGTGAACGATATTTGAAGTTAATTGACAGATTTCCTCCACTGACTGAATTTGTAATTTGATTTGAAAACTTCAAACTCGATTATCTCAAAACTAGAAAAATGTGAGTTAGCTTGCTTTTGCAGTAACCCGACGATATCCTCGTTAAGAACTGTTTTTGCTCCGAACGATTTCATTTGGAAGCAAGCTTTGTCTCTCTCTCTCTCTGGATCCTGTCAATCCCTTGTGGAGCATAGGGCATTAACCACGCCGACTTTCCACGTCGTCCTGTTCGCCGCCATCGCCTTCAACTGTCTCCACGATTTCCCTAATGACTTACCCTCGACCTCAACTGATCTTCTCCAGGTGTTTCTAGGTCGTCCAACGCGGCGACTTGCATCGGTTCCCTGTCGGTTCCAATCGAGGGCCTGTTTAGCAATGTTTTCCAGCCCCTTTCGGAGTGTGTGATCTATCCATTGCCACTTTCGCCTTTTTATAGAGGTGCCTATCCTGTCCTGGCCAGTATTCAATAGGAGGTTGTCGTTAGAAGTAACCTCCGGCCAGCGTATGTGCAGGATGCGCCGTAGACACTGGTTCACGAAAGTTTGCAATCTAGTTGTTATCTCCCTGGTCACCTTCCAAGTTGAACAGCCATAACGAAGCATAGATTTTATATTGGTTTCGAAGATCCTGAGTTTGGTACGTCTGGAGATGTTGTTGTATTGCCAGAAAGGAGTTAAACTGAAAAAAGCTGCCCGAGCCTTATTGATGCAAGACTGTACATCAGCATCCGCTCCACCATCTGCTGTAACTACGCTTCCGAGGTAGCAAAAATTGTCCACTTTTTCCACCGTCTGCCCCGAAACAGGAATTTCACTCTGTCTTTCTGGATCCAAGCTCAAGTACTTAGTTTTGGCAGCATTGATTTTAAGTCCCGCATTGCCACTTTCGCGGTGCAGGGCATCCGTCATTTGAACTAGATGATCCGATATATTTGAGAGAAGACAAATATCGTCAGCGTAATCCAGGTGTTGAAGGTATTCAAACAGGTTCCATCTGATACCTTTGCTCTGGTGTTCACGCACTGCAGAGTACGTCGTTAATGGCAATCAAAAACAATATAGGTGACAAAATGCAGCCTTGTCTCACTCCGCTATGTACTTCGAAGGGATCTGACAGCTTACCCTTGTGTAAGACGTGACATTGGGCTCCGCTATAGGACTCCTTGATGATGGATATGATTTTATCTGGTATACCTCTCCTGTGTAAAGCCTTCCAGATGTATTCCCGGTCAACGCTGTCAAACGCCTTCTCGAAATCGATGAACATTAGATGTAATGGGGATCTCCACTCTGCGGATTGTTCAACAATAATTCGGAGGGTGTTGATGTGGTCGCTACATGAAAAGCCGAAAAGCCCTCGCGAAAACCAGCCTGTTGAGCAAGCTTTGTACTTCCCCGTATTTCGGAAAAAATGTTTGATAGAGGATGCGGTGGCTTCATAATTAAGGGCAGCTGAACTTTTCCATTTGAACTGCACATTTCGGGCGTTTCTTTTTCAAATTTAAGACAGTGGCACCATATACACACATTTTCCATCTTCCCAGTTAAAACGCTTGTATGGACGCTATAGTCATATTGGAATACAGCCATCGCAAAATCTCTCCATTTAATTGAACTCGCAAGCAAACGCTGAATCCGCTTTTCGAAGCGGCAATTCTTAGTCTTTCTTCCCTTGGTTACGCGCTTCGCGTACCTGCGCTGCTTCAGCAGCTCTAGACCGAACACTTCCAATATGCCAACATTACTGCTGATTTTGCCCGTCTGGCTACCCTCATCCTTCTTTTTAGGGTTTTGTAAAAAAAAAAACCAAACCCTTATGAAATCGGTCATGCGTCCGTCTGTCTGTCTGTCTGTCCATGAAATATCTCACGAATCGCTTAAGCTACATGAATGAAATTTGGTGAAAATATATAGAAGTACTATAATTCTCTGGAGAAAGTGATGCGTCGTAATAAGTCAACTTTAAAGGGGGGTCCCTATAGAAGGAAAATGAAGGTCGAAATTTTTTTTTCGTTTGGTATAGGCAAGTGGGGTATCGCAAGAAAAATACCGTCGAGTACATTCCATTTCTGGAATTTTCTTCAAATTTGAAGAAAGGGGAAAAGAGGGAGAGGGGAAAATATGTGATCAGAGTTTGTCCCCCCCCTTGCATTTCGAGACCGTTATACTTGGAAATATGAAAATTTACAGAAAAGCGGCATTTCACTAACATAGAAAACTAAAAATATTAGAGCTTTGAAATCTCGTCAAAAAAGGTTAATAATTGTACATTTCTATAGTTGCAGTTAGCACACCCCTGCACCCCCTAAGCACACCCGAGGTCAAAAGTATTGATGGCCAATGATAATCAACACCATAGGCAATAATGTCTCTAAGTTTCATTACAATCATATATTATTTAATAATAGTACATTCACTTAAAGTTAGGCATTTTTACACTATTCATACAAAAAATACACCTACCGGGTTCGAAGGTGCGAGTACTATAGTACTTGCAAGTTGTTTTTCGTAGTGCGTTATTTTTACATATGATGGTTAATTACATTTATGAAAGGGTAAAGATTGGTAGGGGCGATGTGTCGTAATTGGCCAACTGTAACAGGCGGGGGAGGGAGGGTGAGGGCGAAATTAAAGTTAAATTTTCTTTATCGACTGGTATAGGCAAGTGGGGTGTTGTGAGAAAGATAATGTTGAGCACATTTTATTTTTGGCATTTACTTTAAATTTGAAGAAAGGGGAACAGTGAGGATGGAGAAAATATTAGATCGTAATTTGTCCCCCCCCCCCTTGTATTTCGAGACCGTTACACTTAGAAAAATGAAAACTTTGAAGAAGGTGGGTTCCGAATTGCATATAAAACGGGAAATAATGGAATTTGTATATCTCCTCAAAATAGGTTAATAATAGCTTATTTCCATAGTTACAGTTGGCGCACCCCTGCATCTCTTAAACACGACCGAGATTAAAAGTACTGATGTCCAAGGATAACCAACACCATAGACAATAATATATGTTCTAAGTTTCATTACAATCACGTAATATGAATGGGCATGTAAGATACTACAGGATGGGTCAGACATTTTTATTATCGTTTTTTTTTATTCATCTAAGTGGTACCAAGAAGAGCAAGGAACCGATACTTACATACCAAAATAAGTGCTTGCTACAAAACCCTCGGATTGCGGGCGTAGCCCTCTATATTCCGGTTTCATTTCTGTATTATTATTTTTAACTTTTGTGTATTTTGGGAATGTCACCATACATTTTAGCGACCTCGAAAACTAATTAATCGACACTAATCTTTGTCATTTTATACATTTTTCCTCTCTTACTAATTCCCCGGGGAAGGAGGGAGTAGGAGTGAAAGGCGGGATCTTTGAGAATGGTACCATTCATCTCAGCGACCCCTAAAACCAATGGCTTTGGTAGTAATCTCTCACAGTCACTCAGCCGCGGGGGTGGATGGGAGTTGAACGGTGGGGGGAGGTGGTATTTTGGGGGTGTATATCTTAGCGACCCGAAAACAAGTAATATAATGAATGACACCATGCGAAAAGCCTATTGAATAAACCGTTCTGAGAGCACCTGAGTTGTAACGAACCAGTTATAAATAAGTAATTCGTATCTCTATCTATCTATTGGACGAACAGCGACTCCAGGCAACCGTTTTCAACTTCTGGCGGACTTGGAACCCGAAAACCATGACGATACACCTACAATATCGGAGACACCGGGGGCAACTCCTAATTCCCCAAAAAAGGTAAAACCACCCGCAATAACATTTCCCGTATTACCCCGTGATACCGTAATGGCGATAATGGCAGAACTGCAAGTATCAGAGTTCGAAGTCCGTTTAATGTCAATCGGCAGACGACTACACCTTTCCAATTTGGATGACTATGAGCGGGTCGTCGAATATTTAATCAAGAAAAAAGTATTAGAATTTTTCACCTATCGCAGATCGGACCAACGGCCAGTGAAAATAATTCTCTCGGGTCTTCACGAAATGCCATGCGAAGAGCTTCACAAACACCTCAAACAAGTAACGCAATTCAAATGCATTGATATTAAAAAATTCAATACAGATAAAGTAGACAGCTTCTACTATCTGTTATATTTTGAAAAAGGCGTCAAATTGAGTGAATTACAACGCACCAAGGCAATACTGCACACGGTAGTTCACTGGAGCTATCACTCGCGCAGAAAAAGTGGACCCACACAATGCCGCAATTGCCAATTATATGGGCACGGATCATCGCACTGTCACCTGCCTCCTAAATGCTTAATATGCAGTGGTGAACACTCCATTACAAACTGCACCCTGAAAGAAAGCGACACAAATAAGATCAAATGCGCTAATTGCAATCAGCAGCATTTCTCTAACGATCTTAATTGCCCGAAACGCAAAGAATTTCTTGCCATTAAAGAAAAACTTAAGGATAAATTTAGAAAACAAGGTGCCACCTCGTCGAACACTACTTTGAGACTGTCCGAAATGAACTTCCCACCAATCAACAAGTCTACGCATGTAGCTTTTGAACAAAACGCCCGACACGGCTCCAGCTACAGTGGTGCTGTTAAGCAATCTCACGATCAGAACCCGGAGCTTTTTTCTTCAGGAGAATTAATCAAAATCTCAACCGAACTCATAAAAAACCTCTCTACGTGCAAATCTCGTATAGAACAACTTAATGTTCTTTTCGAAGTAACTGTGAAATAGAAATACATCTATGGCTAATCAAGCACTTAATCTACTACTTTGGAACGCGCAAAGCATCAAAGGAAAACTAACCGAGACGTATGACTTTATAAATTCTCTTAAAACTGATTTATTTATCATTACCGAAACTTGGCTCAAAAGTAGCGACAAATTGTGGCTCCCTAATTATCGCATATACAGGAAAGATCGCGATGGCGCAAGAGGTGGCGGTGTCGCAATATGCATTAAAAGTGAAATCAATCACAAAGTTATTCACTTAAATACCAAAGTGATCGAAACAGTCGCTGTAGAAATCAAACCTATCAATGCAGTAGTAGTTGCCGTATATTTTCCGGGCACGAATCTATCGCAAGAGAAACTTAAAGGTTTCGAAGACGACCTAAAGATGTTAACGTCTGGACAAAAGTATTTACTTTGCGGAGACCTAAATTCGAGGCATAGTCTCTGGAATTGTGCAAGGGCCAATAAAGCTGGGCGCATCGTATATGAATTGATGTCTCGACGGCATTTTCTTATTCACGCGCCGTGTGAACCAACTTTCTTTCCAGGGAGGGGAAATAATTCAGTTCTCGATTTCATAATAAGTGACGGACTTATAGACATTTCAGAACCAACAGTACTGACTGCGCTTAACTCCCCCCATCTGCCTGTTCTATATCTTTTAAATGACTTTACTTCCAGATGCAGAAATAACCTTACTGAAGTATTCTCCTTCAAAAAAAACTAACTGGAGGCAGTATCGAAATATACTTAACAGAGAGACTTCACTGTCAGAATTAGACCTAACAGGAATGACTCACCCCGATATGATTGAAAATCTGGTTGCCTCCCTTATCACTAATATAAGGAAAGCTATTGAGGCAAGCACACCTAAAGTTACTGTTATTCAAGACCCGTCATCACTATTACTTGATGATGCCACGCGAAGGATCATAGGCCTTCGGAACACTCTCAGACGCCAATGGCAGAGAAGTAGAGACTACCAAATTAACAGGCAAATTAACCAAATGAATAGTGTTATAAATTATAGGGTAGCCTTGCTTAAAAATAATAAATGGGCTACAATGCTTTCCAGTCTAGATAAAGGGACAAATAAATTTTGGAACCTTCAAAAATCTATGAAAGGAAAAAAATATATTAAAATTCCCCCTTTGCCAGACCGAGATGGCAACCTCTGCTATAGCGATCACGGCAAAGCTGCGCTAATAGCGCAAAAATTCAGCGAAGCACACGTAATCACTCAAGAAATGGGTAACAAAATTAACGAAATTGTTGTTGAAAGGGCATCACAACAGTTACTGCAATTCACTACGCTGCCGAATGAGGCACTCTGTAAACCCAAAGAAATCGTCGGAGTTATCAAGAGATTAAATAACAAAAAAGCACCAGGCATGGATAATATTCCAGTTTGTGCGCTTAAAAATCTACCAAAGAAGTGTATAGTACTTCTAAATTTTATTTTTAACTCCTGCTTAAAGCTCTCTTATTTCCCCAAAGATTGGAAGGAAGCAGCCGTCATTCCTATTGCCAAACCGAAGAAAAAGCCTAACGATGTAGCGAACTATCGACCCATCAGTCTCCTACCGATACTGAGTAAAGTTTTCGAAAGGATTATCTTATTTAGACTGCAGAAACATACAGAATCGGATGACATTATTCCAAACTTTCAATTCGGATTTCGCAAAAAGCATTCCACAACACACCAACTTTACAGAGTAACCAACTTCATAAAAGACGTTTTTCTGAACAAAAGTTCAGCAGCCATGGTCACACTTGACCTTGAAAAAGCGTTTGATTCGGTTTGGCACAATGGTCTTCTTTTTAAATTATTGAAGTTTAGATTTCCGCTATACTTAGTAAAAATTATTAAGTCATTTTTATCCGATCGTAGATTTTCCGTTAGAGTCAATGGCGATTACTCAACCCCGAGAGAAATTCCGGCAGGCGTCCCCCAGGGTTCCTGCCTTAGCCCAATCCTCTTCAACGTGTTCGTTGCAGACATACCAACAGATGCTCGCTGCCAGCTTGCTGTCTATGCCGACGATACTTGCCTCCTCACAAGCGCAAAGGACCCACAATCTATTATAGAGAATCTGGAATCATATTTCTCTAAGGTTTATCAATACTTCTTCCGCTGGCGTCTGAAAGTAAATGCATCGAAAACGAATGCTATGTTTTTCACAAAAAAGATCAAAAGTCATAATCTCCCTCAAAGGAATCTGAACTTTTTTGGAGAAGACATCCCGTGGAATCTAACTATAGATTATCTTGGTATGACTCTCGACAAAAAATTAACTTTTAAGGATCACACCCAAAATTCAGCTATGAAACTCTCCAAGAGCATCCATGCCCTTTACCCGCTAATTAACCGCAAATCAGTAATGTCTGCAGACAACAAGCTGCTGCTATATAAGACTTGTATGCAACCAATACTCATGTACGCTTCACCTATCTGGAACGGCTGTGCCGATTGCCACAAGGCAAAACTCCAAGTCTCACAAAATAAATGCTTAAAAATTATACTAAACAAGCCTTGGTATTTCTCAACCAGGCGCCTTCACGAAGTAGCTAAAATCTCAACGATTAAAGAGTACGCGGATAAAGCTACTACTGCATTTCAACAAAGATTGATTTTCACCGACAACCCGCTTATTGCGCCACCGATCAAATCTGTCTTATACAGCTGTTACTAGCCACCTCAGTGCTAGGGTAGGATAAGTATAGGATTAAGTTAGGATATAAATAGCTATAAGTTAGCCCTAAGATTCAAGAAAGGTTTTTTATCAAATGAATTTTTCCTTAAGCATTAGAAGCTATGTACCTTAAACACTACCTAATATCAGCAACTCGCTAAAGAAAACATATTAAGCTGTATAGAATTAAGTTCTGAAACACTTAAATTATAATACTCTGTAATGAATTATGAACGCCAAATAAAGACAAATCTATCTAAAAATCTATCTATCTATCTATTGATAACCTTTGAGAAAAAAAATATAATAAAGTAAATAAATGTCATGCTGGAAAAGACAGCTACACAAGTTATCTTCTCCAGCACGACATTTATCTACTTTATTTATTAATTTCCGAAATACAAATAAAAATAAATTTAATTATATTGATGTAGTTTTTCTAAAAAAATGCATTGCTAAATTTGAATTACGATTTGGATGAAGTTCCGCAATTTGATATTTATGATGTCAAATTGCATTACTGCATGGAGGCGTTGAAAATGCAACGTACTGAAATAACTTCGGTTGACAAATTGTGTCGTATTCACTTTTTACGTGAAAAATCGCTCAATGGTACACGATACGGATGGACGTACATATGTACTATTGCATAAATTACGTCTCAGGTGAGCAGAAATTGTTGTAAGTAATTTACTTCAGCTTCACACATTAGCAGCTAACTAAGCTCAAAGAAAATTTTCGGAGATATGAACATTGTAACATACGTATTACTTGGAGCTAGGTCATTGTCAACAAGTCAACGGAAAATGTGTTTGCATGAAGCAGACGAAAATGCTCCAGCTACATGGTTGGCTTTTACGTACAAGTAATATTCGTACGTACGAGTTAGTAGATGTTCACACTGCGTGCGGTGCCGAGCCGAGCCGGGTCGAGCGATGCAATGCGATTACAAGCGGTTAAAGCAAGAAAATGAAAAGTCTTCAATTTTAAATGGAATCACGCTTTGAGTGTACACATTGCGCGCGATGCCGAGCCGAGCCGAGCGATGGCCCGATGTTATCACAAACAATTTTGCTTTTTCGTGCGAGTACCGGCTGCTGATTTGGTGCGATGGAATTTAATGGGCTTTGCGATGGAGTTTATGGGCTTTGCGGTGTGAAGCTCCATGGAGCCAGTATGGTGCAAGTACGAGCTGTAAAGTAATATTTGATGTATTAGATGACACTGAAAAAAAATGCATGTATGTCTGCTTTTATACCCTAGACTTTTACTATAGGGTATATTGTTTTTGTCACGCAGAAAATATGTAAAGCCTTAAAGGAGGCTTCGGCGCGGCGGTGTGGCAATGTATACATGGAAATTATGGGGGTCACCTCCTGATTCGATTTGGCCATGCCTGTCGGTCTGTCTGTCCGTTTGCACGATAAATTTCGAAAGAATGAAGGTAGAAACTTGAAATTTTGGTCAAATGTTTGTAGCATGATCTAGTTGGTTGGTATTGAAAATGACAAGATCCGACCGAAGAAACCCCTACCTCCCCTATAGATGAAATTTCAAATGAGTGATAACTTTCGATAGAATGAAGCTAGCGACTTGAAATTTGGTTCAAATGTTTGGATTTAGATTTAGTTGGTTGGTATTGGAAATGGCCAAGCTCCGTCCCAAGCAACCTCTACGTCCCCTACAAATGAAACTTCAAATGAGCGATAACTTTCGATACAATGATGCTAGTGACTTGCAAAATGCGACAAATATTGATAGTGTGGATTGGTTTGTTGATTTTGAGAATGGGCAAGATCCTATTGAATGAAAGGCAACCTTCCCTATAAACGTTAGTTCAAATTTAAATATCCAAAATTCGAATGGATGAACGATGAAACTTTTCATTGGATCCATGCCCACAGCTCAAATTGACCATATGGGAAATTCACTTTTAATGCATATGACCGTTGCCAGTTGGAAGTTTTGGTATCATAACTAGGTCTGTACAAGTCTAGGGTATATACGCTTTGGACTCCGGTTTTGATTCAGTATGGCTCAAATGAAAGGTTATTACCACCGTAATAAGGTCGCGTTTAAAAGGCGTGGTTTCACAAGCGGTTTGAGCAGCAGACACCGCTGCGTATAAAGGCATAGAGCAGAAGCGGCGGTTTACATATTTAGTGCCGGTGCACATGGACGTCCAAATGCCGTCTGACGCTGCGTCACTTTCAATCGGATAGGAAGAAATACATTACGGGCAATGAAGCGATGCACATGGCCGCAGATAGCTATCCGATAGCTATCGGCGGCATTTTGCCGCCGCGATAGCTATCTGGGATGACGCTAGTTTCTGCTCCTATCTGCGTCACTTCACGCGTCCGCATATCAATTTTTAATAAGCCGGCCCACATACATTCGAACCCGGAACACGGACACGGTCACAATGTCTGATTTGAATGATGTTTCATAAACCATTCGCTTGAGGATCACCTTTAAGTGCCAATTAATAATTTTGTTAATCGTGACTACAATTGGCAATTAATTTTGAAAAAAAAAAAAATAGTGGGGATGGATGCTCCTCAGCTCGGATGGGGGTTTGTAAGGGGGGTGAAAATGGTGTTAAAAATGCGAAATTCCTTATATTTTAGAAGTTATGGCCAAAAACCAGTTTATTTAAAAGTAAAAATAACATAAATTTATTGTTAATTCAGGTTCGCTATTATGTGGCCCGGCTTATATAATACAGAAGGACGCTGTGTCCTATCGCATCATGTGAATTGAAATGCAGATAGAGGGAGGAGCTTAAGTGACGCGGCGTCCGGCGTCATTTGGACGTCCATGTGTACCGGCTCTTACACTGAATTTAAATGCAATCTTGCCGCTCCACAAACCGCGGCGGTGGCCGCAACGGCGAGTCGAGTGGTTTATACATTCATCGTCCTAAAGCCGCCGCGGCTGCCGCTTTTTGCGTTTATACACAGCGGTGCGCCGCTGCTCAATCCGCTTGTGAAACCTCTCGTCTGAGGTCGCGGAAGAGATGATGAAATTCACCAGCACTAGGCCTTTCTTCATTAATGGGATGCACCCAATGGCGACGCCCTTCCATTTTTAGAGCACTGTTTTCAAACAGAAATAAATTTACTGGGTCAAGCACAAACGACATGATGTCGAACAGATTCTATTCCTTGAACTAAATTGGTCTCTACTCTCCATCATTGCGTGCAGTGAACATCCCGGATCATCTTTGCATCGTAAGCCATCGCTAGGATCATCTTTGCATCGCAAGCCATCGTTCGGCTCGGCATCGCACGGCGTGCAATGTGAACACCCACCACATCGCATCGCTCGACCCGGCTCGGCTCGGCATCGCACGCAGTGTGAACATCCACTTAGGCTGCATTTTCATATGTGTAGATTAGATTGGGAGAAGGGCAGTGGGTCAGGTCAGGTAGGCAAGCAAGCACAAGCACTGAGTCTAAATAACCCAAGTGTGGCATTTCGATTGATCCAGGCAGCCAAGGCCCGACGTCGGGCTGTCGCGCCACGATGATGATGATGATGGCATTTCGATTAAACCTGCCGATCAATTTGTTAAGACGGTTAGGCAGAGTCGAGGCAATGTCTTTTAATTCAGGAAAGGCTACGCCAAGAACGCGCCTCACATTTACATAGAATATGCAATGATGTTTTATCATCATATTCACAGAAACGGCAGCTTGTACCCGATACTATTCCCAACGTTTTGAGATGGCCTTTTAGACAAGAGTGCCCAGCTAGGAGGCCGCTTATTATTCTAACACGGTTCAGCCTGCAGTTCACCTCAGCCTAGGGAGATTCGTCAGTCTGCTCATTCCCACCGATGCCGGCATGGCCCGAGGCCCAGTATAATGTCATCCTGTTTAAGGACACTACTTCCTCAAGCACGCTCTAACAGTTACGCACTAACTTAGATGTCACGGGCCAATTAGTTATCGCCATAATTATGAGTCCGGTAGATCAGAGTGTTGAGGTGACAGCTTGATGTCTCATCCTAACGGTTTTCGCGGGTTCGAGTCCCACCGTGGCCATGGATGTTTTTGTTGTCTTTATCTGTGGTCTGGTAGGTAACAATAAGCCACAGCCTTTCGCGACGGGTAAATGGGCACGAGGTGTATGCTGGTAGCCTGCATCGTCTAAAACCAGTTATATGGTAACGAAACGTCAACTAAGCCGCTTAATTAACATGTTCACGCCGCCGCGTACCACCGGTGGCCCGCATTTGAGTATGTTATTAGGCAATCCGTAACACCAAATATTTAGATCTTTAACGGACAAAACGTTATAAGATAACCAGTACAAGATCGGTTACCAAACTACGCAATATTGTTCATATTCGTAGCTATTTCTATTTCAACAGGTGCAGTTGTCCCTTAAGACACAATAGTAAATTAGGATATTGTGGATATTTGCCCACTCATAAATTTTTCAATCTGCTATTCCTTGCCGGCCATAAATCTAACCCTAACGCAAACACACTTTACATTCTTTTCCTCTACATAAATCCATTAGCAAAGCGAGCCACCTGTCCTTCGGATGCGTTCACTCATGGCCACGGAAAGATGACATGTCTTATTGCGTTTTTGAGCACAGGACGGGCTTTTGCCTGATACTGCTCGTTACAAGAGGATGAAGTGAATTCACAGGAAATTTACCCCTATTCAATCCACACATAACAGCAATAGCATTGAAAGAGTAATGCAACAAACGTATATATACATATAGTACTTGCGAAAAATTTTCATTTTACATTCTGGATTAGCTCCCGTCCCATAAGGAGAAGAGCTTTAAGTGTTGCCGCCTATGGGAAAGAAACATGAAATGCCGCGCCGGCGTGAACGTGTTACTCTTAAGAAAAGCAAGCCTTCAGGTTGGACAAAAGCCACTATTGAATTATATGAAATTTGAGAAAGAAATATTTAGAAATGAAAAAAGTGTTTCTCACAAAAATGGACTTTTTGACTGGTTGGTCTTAGGCAGCTATATGACGTAGTGGTCCGATTCCGTTGTCTTTGACATATGTACACTTGCGAGCAAAAATACTGAATCAAACCGAAAGCACGTGTATTTGTATGCATATTTTGAAAAGTACATTATGTATCCTTACAAATCGTATATCATTATGTGAGCGCACACATACACGGATAGGGAAGTGAGGACGGGGTGTGAGAGCTCCAACTTGAGGCATTTGATCGTTGACCGAACTTGTTAAAAGACTGTAAAGAATTTGATAATAAACCATTGGCCAAACTAAAGACTTTCTATTCATTTTAACCACAACATATCCCACTTCTCCGAGCCGCACCGTGGACGAAGGACTGCAACGTCTCCGCTCATTTACCGAGTTAGTACGAGAAGCCGGAATGACTCTCCGACTTACGAAATGTGTTTTCCTCGCGAAAGAAGCATCATTTTTAGGACATCGAATCATTTGTGATTTAATAAAACCCGGATTGGAGAAGACATCAGTCATCGAACAATTCCCGACGCCGGAAAATGTTACTGAAGTTCGACGGTTCCTTGGCTTGACTGGATTCTTCCGTAAATTCGTTAAGGATTACGCGATGATCGCCCGACCACTGACGAATCTACTGAAGACGAAAGGGAGTCCGACCTTCCGCTGGGAGACCGAACAAGATGCAAGAAGCCGAGGCTGGAATTTGGAAACCTGCATTCTTCTTTAGCCGAATGTGTAACGACAGTGAACAGAAGTACCACAGCTACGAGCTCGAGATACTCGCCAGAGTCGAAGCACTTGATCGGTTCCGATTATACTTGATGGGAAAACGATTCCGGATAGTAACCGATTGTTCTGCCGTGAGTACAATGAAGACATCAAAACCGTTAATTCCGCGCGTAGCCAGATGGTTCCTGAGGCTGCAGGAATACGATTGCGAAATCGTACATCGACCGGGAAGCGCTATGCCACACGTGGACGCTCTTAGTCGCTCACCCATCGAGGGGCCCGTCCATTCCGCCGACATCACCGAGAATATAATGTGAATCGAACTCAAAATCCCAAACCGAGCTGTCTCTAACGAACTCCACGAAATTGACGCCGAATCCGATAGTGCCGAAATCAATTACATTTATGCCGACCAAACCACATCCGATGATACCGACACCGACCATGCTGAATCCGATAATACCTCTGCCGTCATCATTAGTACGATGTTAATCGAAGCAGAAACCGAAGATTGGGTTGCCGCGTTGCAGGCTCACGATCCAGAATTAACAAAAATCATCGGTATCATACGAAATAACCATAGCCGTCGCCGCAAAAGAAGCAACTGTAGCTGAATACAAAATCAAACAGGGATGCTTATATAGAACTGATGGAGAACGCGAAAGATTCGTCGTACCGCGTGCTATCCGTTGGCGAGTCGTGAATCTTTACCATGACGATATGGGTCATTTTGGAACAGAGAAGACCCTGCAACGAATTCGACAACACTTTTGGTTCGCAAGAATGCGAAATTATGTGAAATCGTACATTGCATCGTGCTTGCAATGTTGCTACAATAAAACTCTTGCTGGGAAGCCATACATAATTCTGGAAGCTGTGCGATCAACCAAATCGAAACCTGTAATCGATATGTTAAATGAATTAACTACATCCTTCGGATTGCCGAATCGACTGATCACTGATCGTGGACCCGCATACACATCGAGGGAGTTCGAGACCTATTGCCGAGATCACCATGTCGAACATATTAAAACTGCTGTCCGCACTCCACGAGCTAACGGACAGGTCGAGCGAGTGAACCGCCACATCTTCAACTTCCTCCGAACGTCGACGACCGATCGCTGCAAATGGGACCAGTTGATGAAGGTTATGCAGTGGAGCATGAATTCTATGAAGAATTCAACCACGAAGTTCAGCCCGAATGAAATAGTATTCGACTTCCCATTGTAAGATGTTATTCACAACCATCTCTTGTTGGCCCTTAATGACGATTAATCGGCTCAACAGGAAGATTCGATGCAAGCGATGTCAATCGAGCAGAAACGATCTGAGGCTGCACGTAACATCATGACCGAGCGAAACCGATGGAAGATCAGACTCGACGAGCGACATCGTCAGCCACGTACGTATCAACTCGGCGATCTCGTCGTGATCGAGAATGCCTTATCCTCTACCGGAGAATCGCGAAAGCTGGAGCCGAGATACCACGGACCTTACCGAATAAGGAAGGTTCTTCGATTTGATCGATACGTGGTGGAAGGAATGCCGAAGAACGAACAATCTGTGAGAGAATTCACATCGGTGTACACGAGCGATAAACTGAAGCCCTGGTGCCAATCATATCCAGAGTTGGACGAGATGGAAGACGACGAAAATATTGAATGTGAGCTCGGGCCGAGCTCAAGTTCAGGATTGGCCGAGGTGTAAGCGCACACAACAACGGATAGGGAAGTGAGGACGGTGTGTGAGAGCTCCAACTTGAGGCAGTCGATCGTTGACCGAACTTGTTAAAAGACGTGTAAAGAATTTGATAATAAACCATTGGCCAAACTAAAGACTTTCTATTCATTTTAACCACAACATATTCCACTCTGGCTATCCCTGACAATTAGAAAACTTGAAATTTTAGCTCTACATTAATACCATTTTTAACAATATTTGAAGATAGATTTGAAAAGAGTGGGGCGTGAAATTAAAAAGAAGGAAAAATGGGGATTTTAGAAAATGGAGTGTGGTCAGGTTTTTGTTAAATAAAACAAAAAATTTTAAAAAAATAATAAAATTGTTTATTTATTAATATCTGGTATTACCACCTCTTGCTCTAATCACAGCTTGTACTCGATTTTTAATTGAAATTATTAATTTTTTAATGGTATCTTGAGGAATTTCGCTCCATTCATCTATTAAGGCCTCCTTCAATTCGTCGATAGTCGAAGGCGCGGGATCTCTGTGTCGGACTCTTCTTTTGAGCTCGTCCCACAAGTGCTCAATGGGATTTAAGTCTGGACTGCGTGCAGGCCAGTCAATTGCCGCAATATTAGCTTGATTCAGGAACTGCTGTGCTTGACGCGATGTGTGTGTGACATCGTGCATTGTCGTGCATTAAAGTAAAGTTGTCGCCAATAGATGCTGCGTAGGGAACAACATGGCCACGTGGAATACCGGTAATATACCGTTCGGCTGTCAGTCCTCCTCCTCGGCCTCCAGAGGGCACAAATACAATTTCCGTTTTTGAATCCACAGAGATACCGGCCCACGCCATACACGAACCGCCCCCGTATGCTACCGTTTCTGTGATACAGCATTGCGCAAATCGCTCACCTGAACGCCTGTATACCCAACCTCTTCTGTCACTGCCATGTATACACACTCTGGTCTCGTCGGTGAACAATACGGACCGCCATTGCTCGAGGGTCCAATTTAAGTGATTCCTGACAAACGTGATTCGCGCTTGTCGGTGATGTGGGGTCAATTTTGGGCCTGTGGCGGGCCGTCTTGGAGTCAAATTCGCTTCCTTTAGTCGCTCCTCACTGTCCACTCGCTTATAGCAACTCCGCGAACGTCCCTCAGATTCTGCTGCACGTCAACTCCCGTGAGGTGCCGATTTCGTAGCATACTTATCACAATAAAACGATCGTCTCTATCGAAAGTGCACCTAGAGCGGCCGGGTCGGGGTCTCTGATTGTAGCTACCTTCCTCTCGAAAACTGTTATACACCCTTGACACAGTAGACTGACTCATTCCTAGCTGACGAGCGACTGTTCTCTGAGTAAGCCCTTCCGAAAATAGGGCGACAACTTGAGCCGCCTGCTGCTGCGTGGTACTCATGAATGACAAAATTGTGACTTTTATTGTTTTAAACTTATTAGTTGGGACGCTAAGCGACATAAATCGACGCCACCTTGCAAAATATGATAGAGAAATGCCGTTTGGTACGAATGTTGGTGGGGCCGATACTTTCAATTTAAGAGATGGAGCCACCCTGGACCCCGCGGCAGAGCGGCTGTGCGGGCGAAAAACCGCGAAATTTGAGCCCTTTTTTTTAATATTGTCATAATAATTTGTAAACGGTGCCTCGGATCAAAAAACTTGATAGGATATAAATTAAAGAACGTCAAATTCTACATCAAATGCATTGCTCAAAGTTGAAATTTGATTTAGTAGTATAATTAAAATCGATAGTCGAAAAACGTCACTTTTTGAGGCGTTTGAGAAAAATCACACTATATCGTTTTTCAAGCTGACATATCTCTGTAACGGATACGCCAAATGAAAAACCGTATAAGTAAAAGTTGAAGATATTTTGATTTCCGGTTTAACGTGCTCAGTACTTTTCAAATCGGTTCATTTTTAGTGTAGTTGTGAGTGAAAATGCTGGAATGCTTTCTTAGCGATTCCAGCTTTAATAGCTCTATAGCGGTAAGTATAGAAGCTGAAGTTTTGTTTTAGTCTCAATTTACAGATAATTAAATCTTGTTCAAAAAGTTTTTGCTTGATAGCTTGGCTTGATAGCTTAGGTCATAGTTACGCTTTTTAGGGTTTTGTAGAAAAAACAAAACCCTTATGAAATCAGTCAGATGTCAGCCTGTTCAAAGAATATCTCGAAAACAGCTGAAGCTGCAGGTATGGAATTTGGTAGAAATATGAAGGATTACTACAATTTGTGTCATAAGGCTTTTCATTAGTGGCCAAATTGCATAACCATAGAGGAGAGAGTTATTCGCCGCTTAAAGCACATAATTTCCAGGATGGCGTCATATAATTAGGATAGCGACGTTAAATATCCAGGATGTTGATATCCTTAGGAAAAAGTTTAATAATAGTATATTTCGATAATTTGATTCGCTACTCTCTGCATATCCCATAAGTGACCTTAAGAGAGAAGTAATAATGCCAATCCGTTAGCAAAGGGTGCAGGTATCATGTTATAGATACAATTTACATGTACATAGTCATAATTCATCATATCTTTTGAACTAATGGTCGTATGGAATTGCGGTTAGTTTCTTTCTACTCAAAATGACCAAATACATTAAGAGCTAAGTTAAAAGTGGAGTAAAAGCTTTTCATTTTTAACTTATTTAATACAAAAGCTTATTTAATTAATCACAAAATCTGGAAAAATGTGAATATCTTTTGATTTAATGATCGTATGGAATTCCGGTTAGTTTCATTCGACTCAGAATGATCAAATACATTAGGAATCAACCTAAAATTGACAGAAAAGCTTTTTATTTTTAACTTATTTAATAAAGCAGCTTACCAAACTAATCTCTTTTTTTTGTTTAAATGAGAATATCTTTTGAACTAATGATCGTACGGAATAGCGGTTCATTTCATTCGACTGAAAATAACCAAATGTATTAGGAATCCACCTAAAAGTGGAATAAAAGCCTTTTATTTTCAACTTATTTAATAAAAAAATATTTAACAAAAAAAAAAAAATCTGGAAAAATGTGAATAACTTTTGAACTCACTGTTGTATGGAATTGCGTTTAGTTTCATTCGACTCAAAATGACCAGATACATTAGAAAACAGCCTAAAGTTGACATCAAAGCTTTTTATTTTCAAATTATTTAATAAAAAAGCTTCCTTAACTAATCAAAAAATGTGAAAAAAATGTGAATATCTTTTGAACTAATGGTCGCAAGGAATTGCGGTTGGTTTCATTCGACTCAAGATGACCAAATTCATTAGGAACTGTCCTAAAACTGGCACAAATGCTTTTTCTTTTCAACGTATTTAATAAAAAGGCTTATTTAGTTAATAACAAAATCTGGAAAAAAGTGAATATCTTTTGAACTAATAGCCGTATGGAATAGCGGTTGATTTCATTTGACTCAGAATGACCAAATATGTTAAGAACCAACCTAAAGTGTCATATAAGATGCTTGAACTTTGAAATTATGGAAGAAATTGAATCATTTAATTAACTAATTATTTAATTAATTAAATTAGTCAGACAAAAAACTTAGCAAAACTTTTATAAGCAGGGCTAAAGTATCTACGAATTGAGGCTAAACCAAAACTTTTAGCTGTTATAAAATATTTATCGAGATAGAGCTACTAAGGCTCAAATCGCTAAAAAAACATTTTTGAATTTTCGCTCACAACTACACTAAAAACGGGCCGATTTGAAAAATATTGGGCACGTTAAACCGGAAATCAAAATATCTTCAACTTTTACTTATTCGGTTTTTCATTTGGAGTATCCGTTACAGAGATATGTGAGCTTGAAAAGCGATATAGTGTGATTTTTCTCCAAAGCCTCAAAAAGTGACGTTTTTCGGCTATCGATTTCGATTATACTACTAAACCAAATTTCAACTTTGAGCAATGCATTGGATGTAGAATTTGATGCTCTTTAATTTATACCCTATGAAGTTTTTTGATCCGAGGCACCGTTTACAAATTATTATGACAATATTAAAAAAAGGGCTCAAATTTCGCGGTTTTTCGCTCGCACAGCCGCTCTGCCGCGGGGTCCAAGATGGCTCCATCTCTCAAAATGAATTTACGGGGACCACGAACAATCGTACCAAATGGCATTTCTCTATCATATTTTGCAAGGTGAAATCGCTTAGCGTCCCAACTATATTCAATCGACCTTCCAGATTCAACTGACCATTGAAAAAAACCCTTTGCGGATGCATTTATAGGGTTAGTTTGCCTTGTAATAACCCATTCATAAATGTTCAATTTTTAGCTCCAGGTAGCGTTCATTCATAAAACACTCATTAAATGGTGATAAAAAAGGTATCATTGTAAAGCTAAGATCTCAAACTTCCAAATGACATTCGATTTGTAGGGATACATAACGTACTTTTAAAAATATATGTACATATAAATACAATATGTATAGTAAATTTGATTCAGCCTGTTGCATTCTGCTCCGTTTTGTTAGAACGGCACCAACAATTTTTATTGAAGAGAATATTGTACTCAAATTTAAATTTTAAGAGCAATATGTAACTTCACAGTCAATGATAAGCTGGCTCTTACATTCTGTTTCGATCCCTTAGTGATCAGTTTCAGTTACAGTGTGCAGTGGTCCCTACTGAGGAAGATACTTGGACCCGGCTTCTCACGATTAGCGTGGCCACACACTGTCCAACACGAACTCGAATTCAAACACGAATATGGTACAAGTGTACTCCGAACGGCTCAACGCAGACACGCACACACTACACAAATCTGAAGAGAACGTACCATGCTCGTGTTCGACAGTATGTGGTCACGCTAACGATAAAGAGATGTGCAGCAATTTGGAAGATCGTTAAATATTGGAAGCCCTAAGCGCCAAATGACAATTTTCTATGAGATTGTTATTGATTCCAAGAGCCTTAATCGCGGCCTGGCTGTCTGAGAAGATGGCGACTGTGCTGTGCTTCAACATCCTACACGCTTCCCATTGCCAGGAACATAGAGGGGAACGAGAGGAGCGATCAACTGGCGAGACAGGGCTCTGCACTGCACGAGTCCTACGCGTTGATTGTCTACCCGCCGTTTAGTTCCGTAAAAAAAGAAATTCATACATATTTCATGACACGGACTTAATGAAAGATGGGGCACACTGACAACGTGTGGCACGTCTAAAGGTCGCCACCCATTGACGAGCACAACCACGACCAAACTTCCATCGAACCATCAAATATCATAGAACGGTGGAAATAGGGGGAATTTTTTTTCCACACGTCCTATGATATTTGATGGTTCGATGGAAGTTTGGTCGTGGTTGTGCTCGTCAATGGGTGGCGATCTTTAGAAACTATGGCCATCATAGGATGCACTCAAATTTAATGACTTCTGAAGAGAATCCGTTCGGATGTGCAAAAGTTACAGCGGTTACGACGGGGCATTGGCTGGTGGGAGTGTACGCGGCCAGATCCGACATCTCCTCGAAGAGTATCGGGGAGATAATACGTTTTCTTAACTCCACAGGCTGGATCTGAGGACGAATACCTCAGAACATTCTTGATAGCAACGGTTTATTCCTCTTATGCAATTAGGATTTCCATTCGCTTTAGGAAGTTTAAGAAAAGGAGTTTAGTTTAGACTTGACGACTCCAGCATACATTATAAATATGCAAAAATTTATAGAAAAGCCTTATATAAACGGTAAAAAGCAATACAAGTTGGATGAGTTTTCCGAATAAATCTTCACAAAATTTCTGCATTATCCAATTACTTTCCTTAACTTAATGTAATAATAGCAAATAACAGTAAATAAATGGGCTATGTATGTTATTGATTCTGGTGTAACGGCTATTTTTTGAAATTTTGTCTAATTTGAGGGGAATTTCATGATTTTTGGTCATTTTCGCTTACCGTCCGTCTATTGTTAATGCTTCTACTCAGTCCAAATGTGATCACAATAAGCAGGGCTTACTGTACATAGTTTATATCGTCGGAGATGCATCCATCGTTCTGTCCGTTGCAAACTTTACGATAAAGTTAATATACCCTGTCACATTTGTGAAGGGTATAAAAACAGTTAGCTGCTAAGTTGCAGAACGCTCAGCATGCCATCTGATCACCACCAGTTAGGCGTTAGGGAGCAGATAGAGAACAGTGGGCGGAATCCTATAACTTTCTCCATCCCAATGCAATAAATCGGTTCATGGGAGGCTCCAAAACAGATGAGGGCTCGAGTGCGGCCATTGTTGGCCCAAGACACAGAGTTGTCATCCCAATGACCCTATGGGAAATTTTTCCACTGTCACGCGATTGAAGTCTGTGCCGAGCTACAGGCTACGTCAACAGAAACATAAGAATCTTACAATCTACTGGATGCCTGAGCAACCTAATATTGTAGGCAATAAACAAGCAGACGAAATCGCCAGACGGGCATCTGCTGCTCCCTTCATTGTCTCAAATCTTTTTTGTGATCTACCAATCAGCCTTGTCTAAAGGCAGATCAGGGATTGGGAGCAGGAGAGAGTTGCCTATCTGTGAGAAACGCTCCGTGGTCTGAGGCAATCTAGATTGTTCATCTCCCGCAGCCGTACCCTGGATTGCTCAACTTGAGCAGAAACAGGGTCAGAATTATCTATGGACTATTCTCAGGTCACTTCCATCTTTGAGGTTACCGCAAAACTATGCGTATTCTTTCAGATGCAAGCTGCCGTTTTTGTGAGGCCAACGAGGAAATTTCGGAACATTTCATTTGTGAATGGGACTTCTTCTGTACCACTGTACTTTCTTCTGTACTCGCAGTCAACCGACGAGAGATCCTCAAGAAAGAAAAACGGGTATATTCATATTTCACAGAGCGACGCATATTGGCTAATAGTGGGTTTATCGTGGTAGCCTATAGAACGAGCGTTGTGACTTATGATGCATTTGCCACTTTGAAACTAGTAGTAAGACCTTGTTCCGATTTTACTGTTCCTATGACAGGTATATGAAGTGGTAAGCCAATTTCAACCAAATTTAGTTATTTGACGTGATTTGCAGTCAATATGATGGAATAATATGAAGTTTGGTAAAGATATCGTCAGAAATAAAAAAGTTTTTCTCACAAAGATCAATTCTTGGACCGGTCGTTCCTATGGCGGCTATATGACGCAGTGGACTGATTCCGTTGTTTCCATATTTACATGTTTACAGCGTGCAATAGAAAGGAGGCTTTGTACAAAATTTCATCTCGATAGCTTTAAAACTGAGGGACTAATTTACATAGAACCAGACAGACAGACGCACAGACGGACAGACGGACAGGCAGACATACAGACATACAGACAGACGGATAGACGGACAAAGCTGTGATATCTTAAGCGCGGAGCGGGCGTAGCGAGTGGAGTCCACAAAAGAGACTATTCCGGAAAATAATTATTTACAAAAGAGACAATAATTATTGACATAGACACTAATGTGGATCAACAGTGTCTTGTATGCGCGGCGCTTAAGCGATCACAACCCTCAACATTCTACAAATATGAAAGTTTGCCTCGCTCGCTCTGGGTGCAATGGCGGGAATCCACACAATTGTCAATTTGGCATTTGGCGATGACGTTCGTGGCCATGGATGTGCAGGAGGTGCATGCTGGCAGCCGCATTCTCTGAAACTAGTTTATGCCAACGAAATGTCAACTGGGCCACATAGAACAGTTGACGCGCTATGCCCCACAAGGGGTTAGGACAATTGAGTATGTAATAAAGAAAATAATCAAACAATATAGAGAAAACTAGATACATAGTTTACATTTTAGTCCGTAGAGCGAGTAAAACGATCGTTTATGTTTGTGCGATACTGAAGGCTGTTATCCTTTAAGTGCGGAGCCCACAAAAGAGACTACAATTATTCACAAAAGGAAATATTCTGGACAATAATTAGCCACAGAAAATCTTCAGAAAATCTTCCAAGCACACACAAGAGACTATTGTGAATCAACAGTTTTTTTCTCTGGGCTCCACTAGCTCTGTGCTTAAGGGATAACAACAACCTTTAGTATCGTAAAAACATGAACGCTTGCTTCGCTCTCTCTGGGTGCAAGGGCGGCAACCGACATAATTATCAATTGGGCATGAACTTGTCAAAGAATTGTCAAACAAACGTTAAGTCATACTTGGTATGAACCCCGGGATTACTTAGGCGCGAATCAATGTTCGTCAAATATAGAAATTTTGAATGTACCAAAAATTGCATACCAGATACATATTTCAGTAAACGCTAAAGAAACCGCGGAAGAATTCTGTTTTGAGTTAGTCATCATCACGATGGGTAAATCGTAGAATCCTTCATCGATATTTTTATTGGAATATGATATGGTGAAAAAGACAGAAAGACTATTTAACTCTCAGTTAAGCACAACAATTTACTCTAATTGTGGTGTTCAGTAGCCGTGAGGTCGTCATTCTAGTGTTCAGGGGTTCCATTCCCCGGCGTGTTAATTATACAGCAGTGGATAGTGGATAGTGGTGGGAATTATTACTGGTCATTCTGTTATCGGTGAATGCGCGAGGAGGCTCCGACTTCCATACCATGACTTCTGCAGAAGTTGCGGAGACATAGATGAGGAGGAGAGCATCTTTCATCTATTCTGCACCTGCCCGGCATTAGCCTACAGGAGAATGTCGACTCTAGGTGAATTTGCGTATGCGGATCTAGGAGACCTAGCTAATGTAGTAATTCCATGGCAACACAAGGGACCTTCTTTTGGTCTAAGTGTGCTGTGAAGAGATTACGGCAGCCCCTCTTACCATACCATACCATAATTAAACAGCAATCAATACTACTATTAGAACTCCCACGGCGTTCCGATCCAAGCTTGTCAGTAAAAGACGGCTATACGCTATACGGATAGGAGGTGTGTGCTAGCAACTTCACTATCCGAACAAGGCAACAGACAGCTCAACTGACAGCTCAAAATAACGTTATTAGAATGAGTCTCTCTACACACTCACCCGTTTATACTTAAAAATAAATTGAGATTTTAATTTCTTTGAAACATACCTCAGCAACTATTGCCAATTTGCTCAGAAAGTATGTACATACATATAAATGTATATGCTAAACTGAAACCTGAATGAATGGCACCACTGGAGCGAGTAGTTTGGAATCTCAAATGCTAGCTATACATAAACCAAATTACGTTACTAGCATTTGTTAAATGCATAAGGCGTTTATATGGGTACTTCATGCTACAATATATTTTTACTGCAGCAGGCTGCACTTGTTGTACTATTTTGTCTTAAGAAATACTAGACTTTGTTAATGTGTCTTTGTTGTTTTAAAAAAGAGAAAGACCGAATAATTAATAAAAAGTAGCACTCAGTTTTTGTTTCGTGTCACAAATCTTTTATATGTACTCGTACATATCAGAAGATTGAAATTTCTGTTGTTTAAAAATAATGCTTTTATTCCCTATTCTCATATGCAGATAACTTCTTTATGAATAACTCACCTGTCGCAGTTGGCGCCTGTGTGCTAGTTACACTTTTATCTGTGCTACGTTGGGCTGTTGTGGGCAACGAAGTTGAAGAAATTTGGTCCGGTATCTTGCTCGCTTGAATTACATAAAAACTTAACAATATTAAATAACTAGATAGCACTTTCGTTTTCATCTTGAGTAGCAGTTTTTGTCACTAGATTGTCACATTTACAGTCACTTTGAAGTAACAATTAATTATTTTTGTTAATGGTTTTAGTGGTAAATGGTGCATCGATGAATCTAATGCATTGACGACTATTTACAACATATACTTTATTGGTGCACACTGCGAATAAACGAACAAACTCAGGTTTTTTAAGACGAGATACAAATCACGGCACGATTGAATTAGTACTAAAGACATCTGGCTACTTGAGTCTTCAGATTATCGCACGAGGTGCCGTGATGCCATCGCTTTCGATAGAGGGGATTGATTTTTTGTCAAATTGATTTAAAATTTAATAAGGCGCACGTGTTTATAAAAAATATACTCGTTTTATACGGTTGTAATTTTATGTGAATAGTTAGGTGCGTTCGATTCGCCTTGATTTTAATGCATTTCCATAGCGACTGACCGGTCTTTGAGCCGCGTTTACATTTTTATACTGAGGGTAGCGCCCTTTAAACCGCGGAGTCCACGCAAGGAGAGTGCCGAATCATCTCAATTTAAAATTCTCTATTAGTCAAAGCCGCGAACTACTATGCATCGCATGGTCAACTAGGGATGTTCTGAACTATCCTCATTTGTCCTCTTTTTTCATGGTATTTCATAAATCTATTTCTACTTATTAAATTGGAGTACAATAGGAATGAAAGACATGGGCCAGTTGCTCAATGTCCGATTAAAATTTATCTTATCTTTTTATACCCTAGACTTATAGTATAGGGTGTATTGTTTTTGTAACGACGAAAATATGTATGTAACACCTTAAAGGAGGCTCCGGAGGTATAGCTATGTAAATATATAAATGATCAGGGTCACCTCCTGATTCGATTTAGCCATGTCTGTCTGACGCCACGTCCAGCGTAAATACGCTGCGTACGGTGCGTGCGTCGCGGGGCACGCACGCAACGCATTAATTTGCGGAGAACGCAGAGAGTGTCCAACGACAACACGATAATGCGTTAATGCGGGTTACGTTGACAATTGTTATTCGGTGTAAAATGGTTCCAGTTTCAGCAGGAAAGGTTTAATTGATAGAAAGTAGTTTTTTCAAAATTAGAATATTGACAAATAGAAAAAACAAAAGTGATCGATTTAAAACAAGTTTTATGTACAGAAAGAGACTGTTTTATCGCGAGTTTAATTATCTATACCCGCAATTGTGAGCGGATGAAGTAAATGTCATGAACATACGCGCATGGTGATTAAAGCATTCGACTATATTTTAAAAAACATACATACATACATTATTCTTGTTATCATGCCACAATCGTTGTTCACAATGTTCACAATTGTCGTTTTTTCCGCACGTTAATGCGGGCAAAATCAAACGAGTTTGATTTTCAAACAATGCGTGCGATGCGAGGACGTCGCATCGCACGCATTTCGTGCTTATGTTGGACATGCACATTTGCCAACATGGGTTTGATTTTGAAATTTGCCCGTATTCAACGCACCGCAACGCACGCACCGCATTCCCCGTATTTACGCTGGACTGGTGTAAGTCTGTCTGTCTGTCCGTTCGCACGATAACTTTGATGAAGCTAGAGCCTTGAAATTTTGGTCAAATGTTGGAAGTATGATCTAGTTGGTTGGTATTGAAAATGGGCATGATCAGGCCAAGAGAACGCCTACCTCCCCTACATATGTATTGAGTGTACAACTTTGCTTCCGCCGTTTTTCTCGTTGGAATTAAAAGCTTAATTGTCAAAAAGTATTGTACATACTTACAGATGTATTATTCAAAGTACTGTCCATCGCTATCGACAACTTTCGCCTATCTCTCCGGCAATTTTCGGATTCCATCTTGGAAATAGGAGGCGTCTTTCGACGCGATCCATGATTGGGTAAATTTTTCGAATTCCTCGTACGAATTCTGATCAGCCAGGCCGTGTGCCATGGAACGAAACAGATGGTAGTCGGAAGGAACGATGTCTGTGGAGTACGGCGGGTGGGGCAAGATTTCCCATTGCAGGGTTTCCAAGTATGTCTTGGCCACTTTTGCGACGTGTGGCCGAGCGTTGTCATGCTGGAGGATGACTTTGTCGTGTCTCTCTTGGTACTGTAGTCGTTTTTCCTTTAATGCTTGACTTAAGCGCATCAATTGCGTCCGGTACCAATCTTTTGTGATAGTTTCATTCCTTTCAGTA
Organism: Chloromyia formosa; assembly: GCA_964017055.1. NCBI lineage: Eukaryota > Metazoa > Arthropoda > Insecta > Diptera > Stratiomyidae > Chloromyia > Chloromyia formosa. Next base: position 69,728,019 of record OZ024813.1, on the reverse strand, counting down.
GCTCGTAGTATATCACAGCGAGCTGGTCCCACCAAATGCAAAGCACAACCTTGGCGCCGTGAATATTTGGTCTTGCCGTCGACGTTGAGCCATGTCCGGGCATTCCCCATGACTTTCCGCGCTTGGGATTATCGTAACGGGTGATGTAGAAATCCCTTCCGATTCTGCCTTTGAAGCAGTTGTTCGCATGAAAATAATCGCCGTTCAATATCTCTCGGTTTTAACTCGTACGGAACACAATTTCCTTGTTTCTGAATCATGCACATGGCCTTGAGGCGTTTCGAGATAGCTTGCTGAGTCACTCCCAGTCATTCAGCTAATTCTTCTTACATTTGGTACGAATCTTCATCGAGCAGTGGTTCCAATTCGTCGTCTTTGAAAATTTTTTCTCCCCACCGCCATGCTTGTCCTTGACATTGAAATCGCCACTTTTAAAACATTGAAACTCACGACATGTTGGTCAGAGGAACCTCCCCGTAAGTATCTGAGAGCATTAGATGAGCCTCAGCTGCAGTTTTTTTCAAATGGAAGCAGAAGATCAAAACTTGCCGCAAATGACTTGAACTTGGCTCGAAAACAGACATTTTGAATCGCGAATCTTATTAAAAATGCGAACAACTTTTACTAATTAGGGGATGTCGACAGGAAGTAAAGTTGTACACCTAATAAAAGAATTAAATGTATCCATAACTCCCGATTAAATGAACATGAAAAGCTCTAGCTTTGGCAGATTGCTCGTGAGGGTAATCTTACGAGTATACTACTCTCCTGGAAAAATAAAATCGATCAGTTGAAAACTAACAGTAATTTTCTTATAAAGAGCACCGTACTACTCTACTTTTCAGATTTTTTGTCAATAACTCTTGAACCAATTGACGTAGACACCTGATTTTTGGCATGTAAACCTGAGGTAAGAAGCTGCTTGAATTTTAGTAAATTGGGCATAAGCAGATCAAAGTAACGCCTACCTCCTTACAAATTTCAAAAAATTAAATATTCCTTTAATGGCTGCGTTCCTGCGAGCGGATCAGGGTTTGACAATTCTCAAATTCTCCTCCATTTGCTTTCCACTCCGGTAAATTTAGTACAGACAACTGTCACTTTTGGATCTGACAATTTCCCTTCTGGATCTGAATATTTTTCCGGTCGATTTCTAAAATCAGCAATTTTGACAGTTCTCAGATTTCACCGGCGCCTCTGTCACCAAAGCAACATAGCCAGTCATCCGTTAGCCAGCGTGCAGGACGTGTTGCGAAGTGTTTAGTGGTAGTTTGCTGCGCCTTTAGCCTACAAACCTGCTCCTTGAATAGGAAGTCGTCGTATCGGGGAACTGTTTGTTCGAAATAATTTGCATTTCTGGGTTGGTTTCCGTCCAACAAACTCCAATCGTTTGTCATGTTGTTATCCATGGCAACGCGCACTATATTTAGTATATAGGTACTTTGCACACTGTTTACAATTTGGATATCACCGAAATTATCCAATAATTCCGCAATAACTAAATTTTCCATTTTGAAATTAAAAACTTGACAGATCTTTTTTGACAAGACGGCCGTGTATGCCGTCTGTGGGAATATTTCTCAGATCCAAAAATTGACAGTTGTCTGTACTAAATTTACTGGAGGGGGAAGCACATTGAGGAGAAAACAGAAAAGTCAGATCCATATCAGAAGGCTTCCAGGACCGCGCCCAATTACGCTCACTTTCGATAGAATGACACTAGCAAGTTAAAAATTTGGTAGAATGTTGCTAGTAAGATCTAGTTAGTTGGTATTGAAAATGGGTAAGATCCGACACCTCCCCTACAAATGAAACTTATAATACTCGTAAGCGATAACTTTTGATAGAATGAAGCCAGCGACTTGAAATTTTGGTCAAATGTTTAAAGTAAGAAACCCATGGAGCCCCTCCCAACTAACAATTTTCCTGAAGATTCCGGGTATTAAAGTATCACTTAATCCTGTAGCTCTCCGATAGTCATAGAAATTGAAAATTTACGTGTGAAACTCCCTTATAGGAGTATTTGATCCAATAAGTAATCCATAAAGCACTTATTGGTGTAAATTATAGTGGCGTTACTCCATGAATTGTTCTGTTCTTCAATAATCATTTTATATTCATACTATAAAATTGTTATAGGGGTAAAACATGAAGATCATACAATAAGAGTTCTATAACAATACGGCTAATAGTGAATCTACAATACAAATGTCATCCTATAATTTTTCTTTTAGGATATTTATACCATTACTCGTAATGTTCCTCCTTAAACGTAAGGCAAACAAATATTATATGAACTTTATAGGATGACTTTCTTTTGTATTTCTATAATCATCCGATAATATTTAAGTGGAATTCTTATGGATGGATTATTCGGACTCTCTTTGCTACTTCTCCTATAATACTGTCATATTCTGTCTTATAGAAGATATATCGATACTATTGTGAAACCTCACATTTTAGGGAAAATCACAATTTCAAAACATTTTCAGCTTGTACTGTAGGTAGGTTGTAAAGGTATCGCCATTGAATGAAGAGGTTTTCATCAAAAAATGTTCACTGGCCTGAAAATCAATCGAATTTGGTTTCAGGTTTTTATATCGGACCAGCGCATGTTTTACATTATTGGGAAAACCCAATTCAATGCTAAAACAATTATTCAATGCTAAAAAAAGTAGAACCGCTCTATCAGGAATTGATCCCGTGACCAGTTGGCAGATACCAAGCGAATTCTGCAAGTATTGCTATATTCAAAACTTCGACTGTTGTATGGGAGGATTATCGGATTAGAATTAGAGCAACGTTGCGCTGTTACTCCAATAATGGGAATATAGTGCAACTATTGGGTTTTTAATGTAGCAAAATCGTGTTAGCCGTGCTTCTTTGCTAACAGAATAGAACAATGTGCCTGCATTACATTAACAACATTGTTACCGATAATTACGAACGAACAGGTCGCGTAAGAAATCTTTTCTGTGAAAACGAATTTTTGGTTTAAGATATTCGAAATTCGTTGCGGGCAATATGCAATGCAGCGGCAGAATAATGAACATATTGTAATGTTTCCTCTGTTGAGCGAAACCACGAAACCAAAGCAGGTTCGTTAGATATTCTTGTGCTGAATAATGAAACACTTCGATTGAAAAACACACACTTTATTTACAAAACGAACTATGTACACACGGGTACTAACAACCAACGTTAAAATGTCAAACTAGCTTTAATTATAACGACGGCACTATAGCAATCCAACCGCCCTGAGTGTCGAGTCCGACGACTACTACTTCATCACGACTGCTTTACGACTGCTTTACGACTGCTCCCTCGTTCGGTGACATCTGCCTTTTATAGGTGGAGATCCATGCTTTCGTCAATTAGCGAAGACTCTAGATTTTTCGAGTTGTTCGAGTCTCGGGTTTCACTACTCAACGAAGGTTCGAGAATCCGCTTCAATGTTTCTGTTTGGAGAAGGTTCTAGACTACAGATGGCTCGAGAATCGTCTAGTGTGTATTCAATTTGTACTTGTCATCGATCATTCGAGATTAGTACAGTGTGGGTCGTAAAAGATACCCACCCCGAACACGCAACAATATGTATTACCCTTAAGCGGCCGTTGCAGATCTATTTTTAAGTTCTCTCTTGACATTTTAGTTCAGTACGATTAAAACAAATAGCGTGGTTTTAATTTTTTTTTAATAATTTTAGTTAGAACCACGCTATGGTTTTTGATTATATCAACGCCCATATAACAATCCGTCGGGAAAAACACATTAAAATACAATATTTTAGTTGAGGTTTTTCTCTTAACTCTTCTTTCGCTGTTCGGTTCTGTGCTGTTCAGAAAGAAACACGGCTGTTGTAGCTCATTTAATTTTATCGGAGGCTTATTGGAGGATATATGCATCAATTAAGCTTTAAGACCATGCAAAGTATATTCTAGATTGGTGCAGTGGTAACGTGTGAGGACCGGCAGCCCGACGGACCCGGGTTCGAATCCAGCAAGTAAATAAAATTCAATAAATTTTAATTCTAAATAAAATGAAAATAAAGTATTAACTATTACAGCATTACGGAAGTATATAGTAAAAAAAGATTTGAGACATGTTGTGAGTACAAAAAAAAAAGCTGCTAAATATTTTCTTATTGCATATAATCATCATCCTATAAGCCTCCTATTATTAATATTATCGGAGCAGTGATGATCCGATAAAACTACTCTGAGACGCATGATGTATATGTGTTTAGGAACAATTGATGGTGCTACTATAAGGTCTTATAGGAGTAAAAAACGGCGCCAAATCGCTTTATAAGACTACTATAGGGAGTTTATTCCATGAAATGAACTACTGTAACTGCTGAAAAGAATATTCTATGGATTGTTATAGAAGCTAAATTGTTAGTTGGGCTACCCCCCCCCCCCCCCCCTTAATAAGTTATCGCTTATTTCAAGTTCCATTTATAAGGGGGGGGGGGGATAAATGGAACTTGAAATAAGCGATAACTTACGATAAAATAAAGCTAGCGACTTGAAATTTTGGTTACATGTTTGTAGTAGGATTCAGCTGGCTGATATTGAAAATACGTAAAATCCGACCAACTAAACCAGTACTTCCCCTACAAATGAAACTTCAAATAAGCGATAACTTTCGATAGAATAAAGCTTAGAGATTTGAAATTTTGCTTAAATGTTCATATAGGTATCATGATCTAATTGGTTGGTGGCAATGATGGGCAAAATCTGACCCAAGGGACTTCTACCTCCCCTACAAATGAAACATCAACTAAGCGGTAACTTTCGATAAAATGAAGCTAATGACTTGAAAAACTCGACAAATATTTGTAGAATGGGTCAGTTAATTGATTTTGAGAATGGCCAACATCCTCCTGCCATCAGCACAATTTAATTTTCTCAATGTCTGGTTAGCGTTGTTAATCGGATAAACGCTAATCGTCCCCTATCCTCCGATTAATCAAAACAAAATCCGACTCCTTGTTTCCGGTTGAAAGTTTATTCAAAACAAAAACGTAATACCTGATACCGGATGCTGAGATTTTGAGAGTTGGAATTGTTCATTTTTAGGGTTTTGTATAAAAAACAAAACCCTTATGAAATCGGTCAAATGACTGTCTGCCCGTCTGTCTGTCCGTCTGTCCATGAAATATCTCACGAACGGCTGAAGCTACATACATGAAATTTTGTCGGAATATGTAGAGTTATTACAATTCGCCGGAGAAAGCGATTCGTTGTAATAGGCTGACTTTAAGGGGAGCTCCCCATAGAGGGGAAATGGAGGTCAATTTTTTTTTTTATCTGTTATAGGCAAGTGAGATATCATGAGAAAGGTTACACCGAGTACATTCCACTTTTGGCATTTTCATCAAATTTGAAAAGAAGGGAAAAGAGGTAGAGGGGAAAATATGTGATCCGAGTTTGTCCCCCCCTTGCATTTCGAGACCGTTATACTTAGAAATATGAAAATTTGCAGAAAGCTGCATTTTGCTAGCACAGAAAACCGAAAATCGTAGAATTTTGATATCTCATCAAAAAAGGTTAATAATAGTACATTTCTATTGTTGCAGTTAGCACACCCCTGCGCCTTTTAATCATACCCGAGGTCAAAAATATTGATGGCCGATGATAGCCAACATCATAGGCAATAATATCTCTAAGTTTCATTGTAATCACATAATATTTATTAATAGTACATTCATTTAAAGTTAGGCATTTTGACACTATCCACACAAAAAATATACCTACCGGCCTTATACCCTACTACGTTTATGTTGTTTTTCGTAGTGCGAATTGAAGTTATTTAATTAATCATTTTTGAAAGGGTAAAGATTGATTGGAGGCGCTGTGTCGTAAGTGGCCAACTTTACCGGGTGGAAGGGGGGGTCCACATAGAGGCGAAATTAAGGTCAAATTGTTTTATCGACTGGTATAAGCAAATGAGGTGTCGTGAGAAAGGTAATGTTGAGTACATTCCATTTTTTCGCATTTTCTCGAAATTTGTAGAAAGGGGAACTGTGGGGGAGGAGAAAATATTAGTTCGTAGTTTGCCTCCCCCCGCATTTTGAGACCGTTATACTTAGAATTATGAAAACTTACAGGAAGGTGGGTTTCGAAAAACATATAAAGTGGAAAATAGTGGAATTTGTATGTCTTCTCAGAATAGGTCAATAATAGTTTATTTGTATAGTTACAGTTAGCACACCCTTGCATGCCTTAAACACGTTCGAGGTCAAAAGTACTGATGGCCAACGATAACCAACACCTTAGGCAATAATATGTTGTAAGTTTCGTTACAATCACGTAATATTAATTAGCATGTAAAATGTAAGTGGGTAAGACATTTTAATTGCGTTTGTCTTATCCATCTGAGTGGTATCAAGAAGAGCAAATAGGTGATATTTATATACCAAAATAAGCACTTGCTACAAAACCCTCGGATTACGGGCGTAGCCCTCTATATACCGGTTTCATTGCAATTTCAAATGAAAACAGGGGCGAGGGTATGATACCCTTCACGCGAAGCGTGACTTATGGTGCATTTGCCACTTTGAAATTAGTAGTAAAACTTGTTCCGATTTCACTTTTCCTATAAGAGGTATTTGAAATAGTCAGCCGATTTCAACCAAATATAGGAATGTAGTTTGGCAGTCAATATGATTGAATAATATGAAATTTGGTAAAGATACCTTTAGAAATAAAAAAGTTTTTCTAACAAAAACTTGTTTTTGGAAAGGTTGTTCCTTTGACAGCTATATGATAGAATAGTCCGATATCAACCAAATTCGGGAATGTGATTTGACTGAAAATACTATTGATTATTGTGAAATTGAATTGAAAAAGATATCTTTAGAAATAAAAAAGTTATTCTCACAAAGACGAATTTTTGGACCGGTCGTTGCTATGGCAGCTATACGACGTAGTAGTCTGATTGCATTGGTTCCGACATATTTACAGCATGCAATAGAAAGAAGGCGTTGTACAAAATTTCAGCTCGATTGATCGTAACTGAAGGACTGGTTTGCATAGAAACAGACAGACAGACGGACAGATGAACAAAGCTCAATCGACTCGTCTCATCACACTGACCAAGAATGTACGAGTATTATAGTTTATATGGTCGGAGATGCTTCCTTCTGTGCGTTGCAAACTTCATGACAAAGTTAATATACCCTATCACATCCGTGAAGGGTATAACAATGAAACAGAGTTCCTGGAAATTCATTCGATAGATGAGAATTTGAAACAAGGAAGACCGTACTGATATACGAGCAGCAGAGATTTGTGAACGTTAGAATTCCGCCAATTAAATCAGCTGATTTTGCCATAATTTGTGCTTTGAGACGCGTTTCACACATTTTGGAGTGGTGATTTAACCGACATATGGGAAAATTGTTGAAATATGCAAATTGAATCCTTCTATTAAACTTATTTATCAGTATATCCTTGACAAATTGTTGCTTGATATGTATTTAGTTGCTAGGATATTCTATTGTTATTTTTTCCTCATTCCTGAATAAACGTTTGTCGTATCCACACGTATGTTGTGTATCACTTTCAGTATTGTGGGATTCATTATTTATTTATGACACAATATATCAATTCGTTCGTCGAAATTATTGATAAATTGGCTGATATCAAAATCGATTTGGGAGAGGATTTAAAAGTAATTCTATTGCTTTCGAGTTTAAGCAATTCGTATGAGCATTTTGTGGTTGCAATGGAGACGAGGGATACGTTGCCGGCTTTTGACATCCTGAAATTGAAGCTTCTGGAAGAATCTGAAAGAATTGAAGGGAAGTCAGAAGGAAACGGAAATAATCAAGCCTTTTATGCCGGAACGAATGACAAAAGCAACAATCAAAAACGAGAGAAGCAAAATAGTAAATTCTCTGGAAAATGCTACAAATGTGGGAAGGGGGCATAAGGCGACGCAGTGCAAAACTGAAGCGGAAGATCAGAACAAGGATCGAAATGGTAAGCAGCAAATTTCTTACTCGGTTTTCGCAGCTATGCACAAAGAAAGGATAGCACAAAATACATGGTGTGTGGATAGTGACGCTACGTCTCACATGTACGTTGATAAGAATTTGTTTGTGTCGTTTGTACCGAAGAAGGAAAAAATCATGTTGGCAGCAAATAATTTCATAGAGTCACCCGGGAAAGGAGAAGTATTAATTAGGATAAGCGAAGGAGAAATTAGGTTGCAAGATGTGTTATATGTGCCATCACTTCAAATGAACTTCTTTTCTATTAGCAAAGCTATGAAATATGGACATTTGGTTATGTCCAAGGAAAATTGTGCGACGATTAAAACGAAAAATAATGCTGTGTTATTCAAGGCTTATATGCGCGATAATTTATTTCTCTTTACTGACATAAAGGCAATCCGTTTATTTTCAATACAAGAGAAGGCAATTGTTTGGCATAATCGTTATGGCCATTTGAATTTTCGAAATCTTAAGGACTTGGCAAATAGTGAGCTCGTGCAAGGTATTTTGATTTATTTGTTTATTTATTTTTATTTAAATCACTGAACACAATAACACAGTTATCTACAAAATCAAACTTATTGAAGAAAGCATAATAAGAAAATGAAAAAAAAAGTAATAATGAAAAATTAAATTCAATATGACAATGTTAAAAAGTAAAAAGTATAATAAAAAAAAGAAAGATGTCACTAATACTACCTTGAAAAAGCTATAATTCAAATGACAATGAACTTAGAATAAGGGTAACGAATATTAATAATACTAGTACAAAATTAATACAAAAAAGACACCTGGCGCAGTGAAGCCAGAGGAACTGATTTTTTATATGGGCTAATTTGGGATCATTTATGAGTTTATGTACGAGTATAATAAAATTAAGATATGGGTGGGATACTTAACTGCAGTTGTAGTACCAAGTGCAGCTGCAGAATTTTCTATTTCGATATTTGCGGCGATATTTTCAGATAATGAAACTTTTTAACTGTTCGATTGATTTTACTATATGAATTTATCTTCAGTTTCATTTTAAGTTTCATCAAATAAATGCCTTTCGTATAGGTAAATCTTTAAACGCTATACTGTCGGATTGGCGTCTGAAACGTTTAGGACGAGTCTGGACACGCTTCTTTTTTGCGGATCAATTTGTGTATTAGCGGAGTAAACCAAACTGGACCCTTCCGGGGTTTATAGTTAGGTAATGGAACAAACTTGTAGAAGATGTTGTATAGGATAGTGTAGAAAGTTGTCACAGCATTCTCACAGTTCAGATACTTCAGAATGAAATACCAATTGATTTGACTCAGCCTTTCATTAATAGAAACGTAATTAGCTTTCCTAAAGTTAAGTCTAGAATGATAAGTCTCTGAGAGAGAGGGTGACAATTTAATGTTGATCTCATGAGCAATAGCTGGATGGTAACGATCACAAGGAATATAAGAAGGAGTAGGAAAAGAAGACGACAGAAAAGACAAGGTAAGATTACTTAACACAAGATCGAGAGCACGATCCTTAAAGTTCAGAGTTAAGTGGAACTGTATAAGGTTACAGAATTCCATGAAGGATGTGAGCAGTTATCTTAGCATCAAGACCAAGCTGGGCCTGTTTCGCTCCCTGGTACTATCAGTGCTTTTGTATGGGAGCAGTACATGAAAAGTTTCCGTAGGAGTTACCAGAAAACTGCAAGTTTTCGTCAACTCATGTCTTCGTCGAATTTTAAGAATTTTCTGGCCCGAAACAATATCAAATGAAGAGCTAAGTCGGCGTACGGGTCAGATGCCAATCGACGAATTGATACGTAGGCGAAAATGGCAGTGGATAGGTCACACATTGCGGAAGAGTGATAACTGCATTGCTTTGCATGCCATGAAATGGAACCCCATTTCCAACCAAGGCCGACCAAGAGGAGGTCCTCGAATCACATGGCGTCGATCTGTGGCAAAGGAGTGTCAGGCACTGGGTAAGTCTTTTAGGGAGTTGCGTCCCATTGCTCAGAACAGAGTACGATGGCGCGCAGGAGTAGTTGACGCGCTATGCCCCGCTAGGGGTTAAGGCAAAGTAGTATCATTCTAATTAAAGGAGGATTATCGACCATCCATCAACTACACAGGGTAACTAATTACATAAAGGACTCCTTTGCGGAAAGGAATTCTGTCGGGATGGTAACTATCGATATCAAAAAGCTTTCGACACAACCTGGCATGAGGGTTTGGTCTTCAAACTAATAAAGTTTTCTTTTCCACTATACATCATAAAAATAATTCAATCGTTCTTATCTGACAGATCCTTCTGTGTCAGGGTAAATAGAACCTTCTCTACACCTAAACTTATCCCCGCAGGAGTACCTGTAATAATGGAGTAGCGGAGGACGAGGGTTGGTATGGCCGTGAAGGCCTATGGGACACCAAGTGTCAACAAACCACTCTCCGGAGGACCACCTGTGACGTGCGCTGGCAGACCAGCTCAGCTGTCGGGAGTAGTGGGGTGGGCTATGCACGGCAGTCACCGGCCTCCTCCATCATTAACAAAGAAGGTATCGCACGTCTGCCCGTTACTCACAAAAGAAAACCGCAAAAGAAACTACCAAGATCAAAACCAAATATACCAAAACAAAAAAAAGAGAAACCTAACCGTGACGACGAACGTCAAACTCCCCAAATATCGAACCAAAAGACGCAAAGTCCCGTGCAGGGACACAGGGCTGCATCAGCCAAACTACAACAGGCACAAGGCCGAAAATACAATAAAGACGGGAATACCGTCCGATCAGGACAGATTCTTCACTTCTACAGGCCAGTTGAGCCTTATGGTATTAATCGGCTCTATATGAGCCCCAGATGTTGTGGGCTCCGGCGCGTCCATGCCCTCCCAGCCATGGGTTTCGGGCGCCTTAAAAGTTAGAAACCCCCTATATAAACACAAGTCGCGATGTAGAGAGACCAGAGAAGGAAGCTTTCTGTCTCATCCAAATAAAAAAAAATAACGCAATATGATACTTCATAAAAAAAAAAAAAAACCCTAATATTCAGTCTTTCTGGGTTTAGCAAGAGAGAAAAAGAATTGCCGGGATATTTTTCTATTCCCAAGAAATTTAACGATGACACGTTCGCGTTTTAGTTTAATTCATTTGCGCGAGAATCGATGTCATCACAAAAATTCATTCACGGTAGAGAAGATTCCTGTAGCGCGAGGCGAAGCCGATCGGCCCGTAGATTAGTCCGTCAAGTCGTCCGATCCGTCGGAAGTACGTTAGGTGGAATACGTGTTGGTCCGCAGGTAGTAAAAGAAACCGTCCTCTGTCCACGGTCCGTCAAGCCCGTCATCGTCGCATGCCGCTGGGTCTTGGCCTGGCTAAGGGGGCGTGTCTCAGCCAGTTTGCCAACACGGTGACAACCAGGTAGTTGGAGCGTCGAGGTGGTGGTGCGTCTCCTCCAGCGTTGGTCCGCATGCAAGGGGGGGGGGGGAAGGCCTCGTCCGTCTGTGTGGCCATCCAACCACATTCCACGTCCTGGTGTCGCCTGCCACGTAGTAAAAGGTCCGATTCAGTCCGTAGGTCTGTCGTCCTGTCCGGGTCCAGTTGGTCCACGTCCGGGGCTTCGCTCCCTCCGCTTTAGGATTTCTCTCTCTTTTTTTTTTTTTATTTTTTTTTTTTTACTAGAGGTTATAAAAATTTCAATTCTTCGTGTTTTCTCTTTATCTAATTGTTGATATTTTTAAATATTAAGATATTAGGTCTCTTGAAAATTTGTAAAAAAAAAACTTCCTATTTACAAAAAAAATCGAAAGCATTTTAAATACTTCCAACCTGCACTGGATTGATGGATAAACTTAATCTTCCTATTCCCCATTCCCCCTAAATCCAAAGTGTTCGCTAACAAATATTTTGAATTAAGACAAGGAGATAAATTTTCCATGATTTAAGCATATTGATTTTAGCTTATCTTGCTAGTGAAAGTAGTAAATAACTTCTATGATCATATCAAATTAATAATGATTATCGAAGGCAACATTGTCAGTTTTGTTTCACTCCAATAGCAACTAATCGAATTTACACGGGAAATTAATTTGAATATTTCAATGGCATTCACATAAAATACATTGCTTATGTTGCGATCAAAGATAATCGAATGTTAAGTAGAAAATTTGCAGCTTCTGATCGAGATCGGAAAGTTAGATGGCATTTTTTTGTTTGTAATTTTTATACAAATTATTTCTGAATCTGAATACTCATTTTTACATTTATCTAAATTATTAATTAAACTTAAGTAACGTATTGAAAGGAGTAATTATATAACATATGAATCAGAAACACAACCATACTATAGCGGCAATTCTTTTGAAAATTATTGGTTATCCCGGGGTAGCCGGCAGTTTCAATAAAAAAAAATTAAATGCTTCAAGCCTTTTTCGATTTTCATATTAATACAAATTATAAATTAAATAATTTCGTTGATCACAGCACAAAATATCCTCCTCAGTCCAGCTCTTATTTGGTTATTATCCATTATCCTTTCCGAGTTCGTCGTCAAACTATGAACTTGAATCAAATAAAACAAGATGATGGTGTATTCGTCCAAAACAAATGCAAATTTGAGATACAATCCATTGTCCTGTTATCAAACTCTATGATATTTACAAGGATCTTTCGGCTATCAATACATTTAAAGCTCATATCGAATTGAAAAGACCATCTAACTACCTCCGACTCGGATCGCGACGTTTCAATATGTCAAAAATGACTTCAGAAGCATTTTGATTATCACTGTTGCGTGAGCCCTCCGAATCCGAATTATTCAATTCGCTTGAGTCTAAAAGTGGAATGCTTTGAGCAGTACTATTGCGAAATTTCACATTGGTCGGCATATTCAAAGTAGAATCATCGTCGAATGATTCATCGTTTTTTCATGCGGCAGTATGTTGCATATTTATGGCCAACATGACAACAAATACCACCCAGACACAGTACTAAGCCTAAAACATTGATGGGACTCAAATGATCGCCAAAAAGCTCCACGGCGAGAACGAGTTGACAGATGTCCTTAAGATCTTTTGCAAATTGTTGTTGCCAACTTGCTTTCTTCGATGAATTTCAAAATCGTATAGTTCATTTAACTAGCTTTCAATAAGTTGAATAGAACGGTCATATCACGATCAAAAAAAACAAATCACAAATAACACGGCATACCCCGAATAACTGATCACCACCTGAACACCATTCTCTTCTTGACTTTTCTCACTTGAGTCTGACACAGCTGTTCGCTGTCAAATTCAACATTACTGTTGGGTGCACAGAACAGCTGTTTTGCTGCTTTCAACTTCCATTCAATTTCCAAGCTGATTACATGTATACTTGACAGATGAGAAAAGTACCGCAACTTGTTGCCGATACATTTCTCCTCTTTCAAATATCCATGCAGCCGCACTATTGAAATTGAATGGAAGTTGAAACCAACAAAACAGATGCTTCACGATATTCTATGACCATTTGGATGATCGTTAAGGCCATGTTCTACGGGGGTAATTATACGTTCATGCCAAACAACATAAACGTAACCCACCCTCTCGGCTAGAACGCGACGAACCGGGATTCAATATTATGTTGGGAACCAGCTCTATACGTTCCCAACCTTCATCCACGTCTACTTCCTCTTTGGTCTCTGGTAATGTAATGACAGATGTTGTAACAATTTTACCGGGCCCTAAAACATTATTCGCCCATATCCTAAATTCGTACGTTGTATTGGGTTCTAACTTATAAACTTCCATTTGTCTAATATTCGGACTAATATTAATAGGATCCCATCGACTCCATGGATATGTTACATTTTCGATTGGTGAAATATTTCGATATTCGGCTGTAAAACTTCGTACTGGATAGCCGCCGGAATTCGTTGTTGCATTGAAACGCCATATTAAATATCCTAGAATTGTTGATGCTTTAACCCATAACATGTCCACAGGACCGGGTGCGTCATGTCACTAATCAACTGGCCCGACCATTTCCCTCTCCCTCTCCCTCTTACAAACGCATACTACAACGTTTCCAAGTAGCAAGGCAGCGCTCTATGCGGTTGCAGGTTGCAGCAGAAAAAAATTTATTGGGTCTCACATGCTCCCGGGAGTGAGCGGGATGGCTGCCCATACCGTTAGAGCCCTGCTTTACCACGCGGAAACGTGCCTACAGCACCTGTGGGGCGCTCGTGGCGGAGCACCCCGAAACCTATCCCGCGCTGACGCCTCCCTGCGTGAAGACTCGTTGATACGAGTATATCTCGTGCCACACCGTCACCGAATAAATTTTCCGTGATTTGAAAATACTAATATGCCCGGCCGGATCGCACTTCCACTGGAAACCCGGTCGCAATCAAATTTGCCCGCGAATCTGAGTATTAATCTGTTACTTTATTTCGCCGGCGGAGTGCTGCTCACACTCACTACAATCGCGAACGAAACGACGGCCACTCTCCTCCACTTCACTCGATTCCTTTTCCCTTTGCTGCTATCTCCTAAATCAGTCTCGACGGCCCGCGAACAAAGGCCACAATGGCGCACGATCCGACGGCGACTCTGTTCCAATTGACTGCATTCCCTCTTCGCCTTGCGGCGATCTCGATAATTGAATGGCGCCGGCCCGTGAACAAAGGCGACAATGGCGAACGAAACGGCGGCGACTCTGTTCCAATTGACTTGATTCCCTCTTCGCCTTGCGGCGATCTCGATAATTGAATGGCGCCGGCGAGCGAACACCGGCGACAATGGCGGCGGCGAAAAGTGAAATTGAAAAATGCACTTACTGCCGCTGAAGTAGCTACTGATTTTCCGTACTTCGATGCCGAAATGTATTTTTCCGAGCCGTAAAAGTGCCAAAAAAAAAACCCACGTACAGCAAGCGAACGAACAAAGCAAGTGAACTGCGGCGCTCCCGACTTAAACCAGCAACAGCCAGAAGTCCCCAGTGGAGACAACGCCGTTTCATATCTGTCCAACCTATATCTATAAAAGGAGCGCACATTAGCTTAGCGTGGACAACACCCTATCGCTATCATGGACCAATTACATTGCCGGCAGAAGCAGTCGCAGCCGTTTTTGCGCAAATGTGAATAAGGACCGCGAGTGCTTCCGTCGGCAATGTCATCAGCCCATTTCAACACAGGTGATTCCTCGATGCCCTATTGGTAGCGAAGAATCAGCTGCATGTTTTGTATTGTTTGGAACTGTAGGTTGCTCAGGTTAGGATCGCAGGTCCTTGGCATGAAACACTCCTAGGTGCTTCCCTGACATGTCGCTTAGCTTGTAGCATGAGGCTCCTATCGCCTCTTTCATCAGGCATTTTATGAATTTTGGTCCTAGCTTCGCGTTATAATGGGCGATAGCACTACTGGGGGTAAAGTTCCGGCAGTACACCGTTTCCCCAACCTTAAATTTGACCGGCCTGGCCCTCAGGTTATAGGTACGGGCGCTAGTTTCACCGGCGGCCTGTAGATTCTTTTGAACCTGTTGCCGTACCAGGTCCAACTTTAGGTCAGGTGACACTCCGGCAGTAGGATCGTCCAGTTGGTTAGCTCTTCGAAGGACGTTGTATGAGCTTCCGTGAAGAAGCATGGTCTGGCCGAACAGAGTAAAATACGGCGAAAAGCCTATGGAACTATGGTATGCGGATCGAAGGGCACAAGTAATTTTGGGGATGTTGCAATCCCAGTCGCTCTGATCTGGCTTGACGTAGGCGCGTATGGCGGCAATTAACGAACGATTCACACGTTCGGACGCGTTAGCCTGTGGCGAATAAAGCGCGGTGTAAAAATGCTTTACCCCGTAGCGCTCAAGCAGATTGTTGAAGAGCAACGACTTAAATTGAGTGTCGTTGTCCGATACCACGACCTCAGGTACTCCAAACGTATGGAACACCCTCTGCTCCAGGAATTCTACAATGGCGTGTGAGGTGAACTTTTTTATCGGCTCGACAAACGGGAATTTTGAAAGGCTGTCCAGAACAACAATTGCACCAATGTTGCCAGCCTTTGAACGCGGGTAGGGTCCTATTAAATCTATGTATAGCCGCTGGAACACGCGGTCGGGGACAGGAGGTGAACTCATCGGTGGACGAAGTGGTTGATTTGGGGCCTTAGTTGCCTTGCAAACTGCACAAGCTGACACGTAATCCTTTATTTGGCGACTCATTTTAGGCCAATAGAATAAAGTCCTTAGCCTGTAGAGGGTCTTCCCATAACCACCATGCGCACATAAAGGACTATCGTGTGTTTTACGAATCAGCTCGTGAGTTAACTCGCTCGGCACCCACAATTTCCACGATGATTCTTCCTGAATTTTGTCCCCGCTCGCGTGGTCCGTACGCCTATACACAAATTGGTCAAGGACCTTTAGGTCCGGAAGAAGGTGTTATTCTTCCAAAATTCTCTTTATCAGAGCCGTGTACTCTACCGAGCTAAAATGGGGAGAGTCTAGGTCTACGTCTAGTGAAATATCCTGCGAGGCTTGCAGTTCCGATATTTCACCTTCGTGCACCCTGGACAGAGCGTCAGGAACCACGTTGAGACTGCCTTTACGATGGCGAATCTCAAAGCGAAACCCTTGCAAATTTAGGGCCCAACGGGCCAACCGACCGTGCAGGTCTCTCAAGCTCATGAGCCATTTCAGGGAGGCGTGGTCTGTCACAACTTCAAACTCCTGCCCTTCCACATAAGGTCGGAATTTCTTGATTGCTGTGACAGCCGCCAAGCACTCCTGCTCCGTTACGGTGTAGTTACGCTGCGCGGTTGTCAGTTTTTGCGACATGAAAGCGATAGGTACTTCCTCGCCAGCGTCTGTCACCTGTACCAACACTGCTCCGATACCTTCCAGGCTCGCATCACAATGGATGGAAAAGGGGCGTGAGAAATCGGGGCTGTGTAGGACAGGCGCGGAAGTAAGGCTTGACTTTAGGGCTTGGAAAGCACCTAGCGCCTCAGTAGTCCACAAAAACTTACAACCTTTGCGCAGCATATCTGTGAGCGGAGCAGTCACGGCTGAGAAATTCGGCACAAATCGGCGGTACCACCCGCAGACTCCCAGAAAGCGGCGTAGCTGTCGTACCGTCTTGGGTAGTGGAAAATTCTCAATAGCTTCCACTTTGTCCGGGTCCGTTCGGATAGACAAATCAGGCTAGACAAATCACTCACTTATAAGAACCGTCTGGACAGCACATGCCTAAAAGTCACCAAATGCCGGCGATTCAGGAAATCTAAAATGAGTTCTTCTTCTTACAACAAACTACTAATTTATAAAATGGTTATGCAACCAATAATTTCTTATGGTGCCGCAGTTTGCGGAAACTGTGCCAACTACCACAAAGCCCGACTGCAAGTTCAACAGAATAAGTGCCTTAAAATCATCCTAAACAAGCGCTGGTATTTTTCAACAAACCAATTACATCGAATCGCGGGAGTCATTCCCATCCGAGACGTGATAGACAAGGTAACTAGTAAATTTCAGAACAGAATAGCAAATCACCCCCAATTCAAATTATACTGCTTGAAGCCAAATTTTTCCATAATACAATATATTTTCTCAGTAAGAGTAGCTTTAAATGTAGGTTTAAGTTAGGTTAGTTATAGCTATAAGTTATCTAGAAACAAGGTTTTTTGTGAATTTTCCTTGTGAATTATTCAAAACAAATAATAAAATATACTCAGCCATAAGCAAATTAATAAACTCGATTGACGATATTTGCACTTTGTGATAGTCCATATTAAATTTTACATAAGCAAATTATTATATTAAAGATGAAAAGACGTATGTATTTAGTCTGTAGCTCTGAAAAATATCCTGTGAACACAACCAATGAATTCTAATAAAGTATCTATCTAATCTATCTATCTATCTAATTAAAGGAGAATTCATATAGACAGATAAATCAGCTGTTGGTGGATTAAATATAGCACTGGAACGTGTGTTAGATGATGGAGTAGGAAAATGGATGTCAGTAGAGATTGATGAATGTAAAAAGCCACGACAAATCTTATACAGGAAGCATTCATCTAGAATAATTCTACGCTTCTGCAGGGACATTAAATTAAGAAAATTAAGGCGTTCGGTGTATGGGAGATAAGGTAGATTGAACTTGAACAGTAAGGACCTGGTAAACTTTCGTTGGACACGCTCTAAGGCATCAGAGGAGACCGAGGTTGCAGGGGACCACACGACAGAGGCATATTCCAAGACACTGCGGACAAGCGAGACAAACAAATTCACGGCAGTGCTTATGGAACGAACATCGCAGGAACATCTCAGAACAAAACCCGAAAGCTTAGAACCTTTGTTTATAATCTGAGAATAATGATCCGTAAATCGAAGTTTCGAATCAAAAGTTACGGCAAGGTCTTTAGTAACAAAAACGTTTTGAAGAGGAAGGGAATCAATTAAATATGGAAAGAAAATCGGAGACGGTTTCAAGGAATAAACCATGACAGAACATTTAGCAACGTTCAACCGTAAATCATTGGAGAAGCACCATGAGGATAATTGGTCTAAATCTGTTTGTAAGGCTACGCAATCGTCAATACCTGATATGGATGCAAAGAGTTTGCAGTCGTCGGAGTAGAGAAGAGAGAACTTATTAAGTAGTGAAGGAAGATCGCTAATAAAAAACGAGAAGAGTTGAGGCCCAAGAATTGAGCCTTGGGGCACGCCAGACGAAGGATAGAAGGCTGATGATACTATATTATTGAAAATAACGCTCGATGATCTATTAACAAGATAAGAAAAGATCCAAGAAATTAGCACGGGAGGAAAGTATAGGGTAATTAATTTATCAATTAATATACTATGGTTCACCGTGTCAAAGGACTTAGAAAAGTCGGTGTAAATAACATGAACATCTAGATGAGTGTTGAACGATTTGGCAACAAAGTCAACAAATTCAGTCAGATTGGTCGTAGTTGATTTATTTTTACGAAACCCATGTTGATTAGGACATATGAGATGTCCGAAACCATCATTAATGTAATTCGACACAATTCGTTTCAGAAGTTTGGAGCAGGATGATAACAAAGACACAGGTCTATAATTAGATGCAATGTTAGGATCACCTTTCTTTGAAATAGGTACAATGTATGAAGATTTCCATTGAGGCGGGAATGTTCCTTCGCGGATGCTTTTGTTGAAAATAATGGAAAGAGGGACAGAAATTGAACTGCGTTTTTCTTAGAAAAGAATTTAATATCCCATCAGGGCCGCAAGATGTGTTTGCCTTGAGGGAGGTAATTAAAAGCTCAACATAATCCGTAGTTATGAGGGGCAAATATGAGGAAAAACGAGGTGGGATAAAGTAAGAGGAAGAAGAATTAGATTGGCGAAAAGTACTGGAAAAATAAGAGGCAAAAAGCTCACATATTTCTTTACGATTATTTGCTGTACGATTATCAAGGGAAAGCGAAGATGAGTAAGAAGAAGAAGATCGTATGTTTTTGACGTATGACCAAAATAATTTGCTTTCATTGTTCCTTACACTATCCTCAATAGTTTTAAGATTGGCAGTTCGCGAGGCACGAATTAAGTTCTTGATTTTAGATCGAAGCTTGCTAAACAATAAAAAATCAGAATGACGCTTAAATCGTTTATAACGAGAGCGCACTCGGTTTTTTCGGCAAATTAATTTTTGAATCGACCGAGTAATCCAAACAGGACCCGAACGAGGTTTAGAAGGACGAAGAGGAACAAACTCATAAATAATGTTGTACAGAATATTGTAGAAAATGTTTATAGCCGATTCACAGTTCACATCTTTCAGAATGCCCGACCAGTCAACATTGAACAATTTATTATTAATGGCATCATAGCTAGCTTTATAAAAGTTGAGGCGAGTGTGGTTTTCATTAACACGGGAACGAGGAAGATGAAAATTAATGTCATTAATCAAAGCAGGATGGTAAGCATCGCAAGGAACATGACTCACAGAAGCCCTAGAGGAAGATAGACATGTCTCAGTTAAGTTACTAAGCACCAAATCTAGGGACGCGGGAGCGTCCCGCCCGGCAAAGAAAAACGGAAAAAATCAAAAAAAAAAAAAAAAGAAAATCGAAAAAGTGACCAAGCTATGTTTACGCGACACAACAAGTACGAGTTTTCGGACCTCTGTAGCTGCGGCTCCAGGTAATTGTGGGGGCTCAAATTTAGTATGGCCATTCTCTCCGGCCGTCTTAGAAAGTGTTGCAAATTTGATGTCGATATGACGAAAAGTAACCGAGATATGACAGTTTGAAAATCGCTATTTTTCAAATTATTCTTGTTCTAGTTGATCTTGTTGTTCCTTGACAGGGCTACAGCCTCGTAAGGAGCGTATCGAGATCTGGTTTCTTTTCTCACGGATTGTGTCCCAAGGGTGTGCCTTTTCTTTAATTTGCTCTGATCCGTGCAGTAGATAAAAAGATACATCCAAAAAGTGAAAAAATATATAGAGTTTCTCGCTTTCTCGAAGTCTTTTTAATGAATTCAATGAATGGGTGTATTCTAAGTCGTGGTAATGAGACCAATGCACTGGAGTTCTGTTAATGGCATTTTGAGTCCTTCGACCACGACTGATGGCATTTTGCGTCCTTTGGAGAAGGAAAAGTACATTTTTGGAAAAGAAGTGATATCAAGGGATGATGGGTATGATATGACTGGGGGTGGTGAGGCGAATGCTGTATACTATTGTTGAATGCACTTTGAGTCCTTCGAACTAGAAAAATGATATTCTTGGCAAGGAAGCGCCCTCTAACTTTCTTGAAATCATTCGGATCTTCAAAAGACTTAACACACGTTCATATTTCAAGTACTTCGAGGAGGTGGGTTCTTTAATTATTAAAGATAGGGCTTATTGAGATGTTAATACAGGTATTTACAATGACTGCATATAAATAGTTGAAAGATAAACGAAAAATGAGTGTCATGTTAAGATTTTTGTAAGGCGGAAAAGGAAATTTGAAAGAATTGTGTGCTAATTGTTTAAAGCGACAATTTTAAGCCATCTGAATATTTTATAATGTATGATGATTTATATGGGAAAATGGAATGTACAGCATATGAAACGCGATTCTTGCAACTGTTGCATGGCAAATTTAATCGAAAAATGATTAAATGAGATCTGGTATCGAACATTAAGCAAAATCATATCTGCCCCAAATTTGCGTCCACGAATAAGATACTAATAAAGGAAGCATCATTAATGAGGGAATCCTTCTGTTCTATTAGAAGTGATAAAATACGCTAAAAGTACACTTTTAACGAAAACAAAGTCTACAAGCAGATGAAATGACAATAACTATATTTTAGGGACAGAAGGTGCAATTGAAGAATTCCGGAATTTATGACCTGTTTGTATGTATCTTCATCCACACCGTTTTATGTTTTTCTTGTGTGTTGAAAATTGTCGTTTGTTTAATTATAAATTAATTATTACCCAGTGAATTCACATACAGGCCTGGAAAAATTAAGTGTTAATATAACTCCAATCTCCTCGTGGTCCTGCTGGATGGAAATAAGGCAATAGTGATTTTTTTTACTAATTTACTTAAATATGTTTTTCCGAAAAATGATTCACTGCCTTCTCTTCAACTGATGGAGTTTTCCTTCTTATTCTTAATTATATCTCTGTATTGAATACATTTATCTAGGGAAACGGTTATTCGGACTAGACTGACGTAACAAACAAAATTCAATAAATAATAATATGTAACTAATAAATAGTAAAATATTAAATAGTTTTATTAAAAACGCAAACATATCATATATAAAAAAATAAAAGCCTACACGAAAGTAAAACACTTTCATACATATTCTCAACCAAGTTATTAACCCCAAATGGGAACTCATAGTCCGAGACGTAAATACCCTTTTCCTATCGAAGACTACCGCATTCAGTAGGAATCGGATCGAACCGGAGTCCAGTGTATAGAAGGTGAACATGCTTACCGTTGCGTCATCTGGATTACTACTACTACTATGCAAAAAGACGTGATATCTCCCAAAAACAACCCTGTTGTAAAAAAAACCCCGCCAAGAAAAACTCTTCAGCCGGAAAAAGGATTCATATGAACATAATACCGCCAAAGTACTCGTAGCTTTGCGCCTCGCTCTAGGGTATGCATATTGAACCCTGATTGAATTAGTTAATTCCTTTCAACGCTGTTTGGCGGGGAGCTTCCATCAAAGGAAATAAATTGAACAATCTGAAGAAGAACGGAGTAGAAAATAGTCTATTAATCCTTCTGGACTGAAGTGCATTTTTAGTCTTTTATAAGGTGGGAGCTTTATAACGAGATTCGGGCGAGAAGACAACAGTACGTGGCATAAAAGCTTTAAGCGCGCAACTACTTATCCATCATTTTATCGCAACGGCATCGTTGTCTTTATCATTGTCACTGATTCGACGAGTTCATCAACAGACACATACGGTTTCTTTCGCGCCAATTTTAAGTTTTCACTAGTAAATTCGAGCGATGATTTTAATCCCAACTGAAAGGAAAATTAATTTATCCCTCTGTGTACCGGGTGGGGTATGCAAGATATACCTCGGCAAGGCTAAGTCAATTCATTGCACGCATTTCATGTGCAATAAGCATGACACACTCTATACAAATTGAAAGAAAAGTTGGATTTTTCATGACATATACATTCCATACCATTTCACCCTACCTGGCACAGAGGGCTAATTTCAATTTTTCTGTCGGTTGGGGCTGAAATCATCGCTCAAATTTACTAGTGAAAACGTAAAATTCTCCCGAATGGAACTACATATACACTGCGTTTCACTTGAATAGCACACTCTATACATTGAATTTCTTTTCTCAATATCTTTTGAAAAAATAAAGACAACAGATATTTTGTATTTTTTTATTTGACGTTTGATTAACAATCTTTAGTTTGAAATAAAAAGAACTTAAATTTGTTCAACAGTTTTTTAATTAAAATCTAAGAAAGTAAAACACCAAAGAAATAGCGCATGAATTCTGTTTCACTTGAATAGCACACTTTTTGTTAAACTTATATTAATTAACTCTTTATGCATTGAAGATAATTTATTATTGTTCAGAATGCAATTTAATATCAATTTGAATTGAAATCAGCGATTTTGGAAATGGGTTGAGCCTCCCCTGTTTGAAATAACCTCGTTGATCCTATTAGGCAGGGAATCATTCAAACTTTTGATTTAAGTAAGGGAAATGGTAGCCCACGATTGCTGAATGGCTTCAATTAGTTCAGTTTTTCTTGAAAACTGTTTACCAGACTCATAAACTTTTCTGACCAGTCGTCCCCAACCATTTTCTATGATGTTTAGGTCTGGCGAATATGGTGGCCAGCTCAAAAGAGTAACATTTTTGGACTCGATAAACGACTTTAAAGCACGGGCAGTGTGTATTGGTGCATTGTCGTTTTGGAAAGTCCACGGCAATGGTCCAAAGAGACTTTCCAATGTCGGAAAAGCCTTTTCTATAACACCTTGATACGATTTAGCATTCATAGTTGAGTCCACGAATTGGAGTTCTCCCCAAGCCATAACGCCGCCGACTCGACTGTGCAAACGATCCAACTGGTGAGTCTCCTTCCTCAATTCATGGAATTAATAGTTGTATCCCTCGAGTCGGCGGCGTTATGGCTTGGGGAGCCATATCATACTATGGATGTGATAAATTACAACACTTGCAATAAATCCAAAATTTGTGCATTATCATTCCCAAAAAGTGTTAAAAGTCATGCAACAGAATTGTTGGATCTAATTCATACAGATATGTGCGGTCCTATAAATGTACCTTCCGTCGGTGGTGCTAGATACTTTATTACGTTTATAGACGATATGTCGAAAAGAATCTTTGTGTACTTTATGAAAACAAAAGATGAAGTTTTTGAAAAGTTCAAGATATTTAAAAACTTGGTTGAGTGTCAAACTCAAAGAAAAATTAAGGCAATTCGTAGTGATAACGGTGGTGAATATGTAAACAATCAGTTTAACGCATTTTTGAAAGACTGTGGCATTAAAAGACAGTTAACAGTGCCTTATACCCCACAACAAAATGGTGTTGCTGAAAGGGCTATCAGAACCCTTGTTGAAATGGCGCGTTGTATGATGGTCCATGCAAATATAGAAGAACCATTGTGGGCTGAGGCTGTTGCAACCGCAACTTATTTACGAAATACATCTTCTTCACAGGCGCTCATAGACGGTATTACTCCTCTTGAAGTTTGGAGCGGTCCCAAGCCAATTGTAAAGCGTCTGCGCATTTTTGGTTCACCTGTCTACGCGCTTGACAAGAAGCATCACAACAAATTTCGTGCTAAAGGAAAAGAGTATGTGTTTGTCGGATACTCACTTACCGCGAAAGCATATCGGCTCTATGATAGAGAGACAAGACAGGTTGTGGAGCGGCGTGACGTGAAATTTGTCGAAGGGGAAATTCGGTCCGTATCACAAGCTTCAGATCTTAATGAATTTACTTCTTTTATCTTAGACTTTACGCCAAAACATGAGTCAAGTGAAACAGATAGTCATGCTCCAGAAGAAGCAGAAGAAGTAAATCCATATTTTTCTGAACCGACGACTGACAGCGATGACAATGATGATGATGAGTTCCAGAGTCCTTCGGAAGAAGCTATTTCATCAAATGAAGAGGATGAAACAATAGTTAGGCGTGGTCCAGGTAGACCAAAGCTGGTGCGCACTGGATAGCGAGGAAGACCAAGGAAGGAGTGTAATGTACTCAACAACATTGTCGCATGTCATGATGTAGAAACGCCCAATACGGTCAATGAAGCATTAATGGGCAAACATTCGTTTGAGTGGGAGATGTCCTTGAAACGTGAGTATGACGCACTTATTGCCAATAAAACATGGTCGTTAGTCGATCTTCCTTCTGATAAGAAAGCCATTGGTTTGAAGTGGGTTTTCCGTATCAAACGCGATAATCAGGGCAATATTGAAAGATATAAATGCAGACTCGTCGCTAAAGGGTGCAGTCAGCGGCTGGGCGTTGATTATAGTGAAGCATTTTCGCTCGTCATACGTTATGAAAACATCAGACTATTGTTTGCTGTAGCTGCTGAGAAAGGATTACATCTTCATCAGATGGACGTTTCTAATGTCTATTTGAATGGTGAGCTGAACGAAGAGGTGTTCATGAAACAAGCTGAACATTTTACTTATAAAAGATATCCAAACCGTGTGTTGAAGCTCAATAAAGCGATTTATGGTCTAAAGCTGGTAGGGTTTGGAATAGTACTCTTGATGATGTTTTGAAACGACTTGGCTTTAAAGCCACCAAAAATGAGCCGTGTCTATATAAAAGGATATCATCAAATTTGTACAATTTGATAGCAGTCTATGTTGACGACCTCATCATAGCTTGTTCAGACAAAAACGATTTAATTGAAATTAAGAGGAAACTACAAGAAAGTTTTGAAATCAATGACAATGGGCCATTGCATCATTTCCTAGGAATGGAAATATAACGCGAGGATGAGTGTGGTGCAATTTCTGGTAGTCAGAAGCAGTACATTAAATGTCTACTGGAGAAATATAACATGAACACATGTCGTACTGTGGCGACGCCCTTGAATCCTTAATTTCAAATTTCCTGTGTTTAAAAAAATGTAACAAAGTACATGTAACGGATTATCAATCACTTGTTGGGTCTATCATGTATTTGGCGATCTCAACTCAACCGGACATCATACACTCCGTCAGTAAGTTGGCGCAACGAAACTCCGAGCTATATCAGGAACATGAGTCGGCAGCAAAACACATTTTACGATATCTTTCGAAGACGATTGACTTGAAGCTTCATTATCGAAAAACTGAAGAAGGATTGCATGCGTATGTCGATGCTGACTGGGCGAAGGATTGCCTGGACAGAAAATTGTACTCTGGTTACTGTTTTTATCTTGGAGGTTCGGCTTTTTCGTGGGAATCGAATAAACAAGCATTGGTCGCGCTCAGTAGCACTGAGGCCGAATATGTTGCGTTGTCTACTGCAGCGAAAGAAGCAATATACCTGCGAAGATTGTTGGAAGAAATTGGCTGTCATCCTTCCTCAGAGCCGATTCAAATCAACTGTGACAATCTGAGTGCACAGCAAATTGCTATCAATCCTGTTCATCACAAACGTACAAAACACATCGATATTAAATATCATCATGTAAGAGAGATTGTAGCAAAAAATGAAATTTGTATAAATTATCTTTCTACCAAAGAAAATGTAGCGGATATCTTACCTTTTAATGTTCTAACAAAAATGGCAATATTTATCGGTCAGTTTATAGCTTGGATAAACTCATGTCTCTGTTAGTTATCGGGCAGTTTAATGAGACAGAGAAAACGGGCCATTGCAAGATAAATTAACCTGTAATAGCTTTGGTGACAGCTTCAGCATTGAGCAAAAAAAAGAAACGAAAGAATTTGTGTAATTCCAAAAATGTTCGAGCCTTTTCTGAATGGATTATGTAATCTTTATCGTTCAGACGGAAGTCAAATCTCTCTATTTTAATTGAATTTGAAAGTAATAAAAATTGAAATAGTCAAGTCAATTCTATTCAACCAAACGTGTTTCTTGGACATTTACCATTCTGACGAAGGCTCGTAAGTCCTTAACAGGAGTTTCCTGTTGTTTATAGGGTTCGTAGCAGAGTATTGAATTATTTAATTATAATTATTTGTTACTAATTAAATTTTTGTCATTGTATAATTCAAAAGTAAGAATTAGTTTTTCAGAAAAAGTAATTATAATTTGAAAGTAATAATTACTCTTTTAGAAAAGTAACTATAATTCAAAAGTAATAATTATTTTTTAACAAAAAGACAATTGTAATTCAAAAGCAATAATTACTTTTCATAAATAACGCAAAGTAATTAATAAGTATTTATTAAATTTGATTTACAACAGAAATTAAATTTTAAATAATTATTACTTTTCGAAAAGTAACTTAACCATGCTCTGGTTGGTAGTGCCCTGCCCGAGAAACGTATTCCTAGCCCGCGCGATCGCCGGGCATTCGCACAGAGTGTGTTTTCTAGTCTCAATTTCCTACATGCAAAGACGACATTCCGTCTTGTTAGCCAAATTTATTTTGATGAGTGATGAGTTGTTTTAATAGTCTAAAAGCTCCAGCGACTTTTTCGGTTGCCGCAGCTATGGAAGATTTTTCCAGTATCTGTTTTTAGGGTTTTGTATTAAAAACAAAACCCTTATGAAATCGGTCAAATGTCTGTCCGTCTGTCCATGAAATATCTCACGAACGGCTGAAGCTACATACATGAAATTTTGTGGGAATATGTAGAATTATTATAATTCGCCGGAGAAAGCGATTCGTTGTAATAGGCTGACTTTAAGGGGATGTCCCCATAGAGGGGAAATGAAGGTCAAAATTTTTTTTTCATCTGGTATAGGCAAGTGGGGTATCATGAGAAAGGTAACACCGAGTACATTTCATTTCCGGTATTTTCATCAAATTTGAAAAGAGGGGAAAAGAGATAGAGGGGAAAATATGTGATCCGAGTTTGTCCCCCCCCCTTGCATTTCGATACCGTTATACTTAGAAATATGAAAATTTGCAGAAAGGCGGCATTTTACTAGTGTAGAAAACCGAAAATCGTAGAATTTTTATATCTCAACAAAAAAGGTTAATAATAGTACATTTCTGTAGTTGCAGTTAGCATTCCCCTGCACGCCTTAAGCACAGCCGAGGTCAAAAATATTGATGGCCAATGATAACCAACATCATTGGCAATAATATCTTTAAGTTTCATTACAATCACATAATATTTAATAATAGTACATTCATTTAAAGTTAGGCATTTTGACACTATCCACACAAAAATTACACCTACCGCCCTCATATGTAGGTGTGAGTATTACTTGCATGTTGTTTTTCGTAGTGCGAATTGCAGTTATTTGATTAATTATTTTTGAAAGGGTAAAGATTAGTTGGGGGCGCTGCGTCGTAATTGGCAAACTTTACCGAGTGGAAGGGGGGAGGGGTCCACATAGAGGCGAAATTAAGCTCAATTTTTTTTTTATCGACTGGTATAGGCAAGTGAGGTGTCGTGAGAAAGGTAATGTTGAGTACATTCCATTTTTTCGCATTTGCTTGAAATTTGTAGAAAGGGGAATAGTGGGAGAGGAAAAAATATTAGTTCGTAATTTGCCCCCCCCCCCCCCCCCCCCCCCCCTGGCATCTCGAGACTGTTAGAATTATGAAAACTTACAGGAAGGTGGGTTCCGAATAGCATATAAAATGGAAAATAATGGAATCTGTATATCTTCTCAGAATAGGTAAGTAATAGTTTATTTCTGTAGTTACAGTTAGCACACCTCTGCATGCCTTAAACACGTTCGAGGTCAAAAGTACTGATGGCCAACGATAACCAACACCTTAGGCAATAATATGTTCAAAGTTTCGTTACAATCACGTAATATGAATTGGCATGTAAAATGTAAGTGGGTAAGACATTTTAATTATGTTATTTTTGTCCATCTGAGTGGTATCAAGAAGAGCAACTAGCCGATATTTATATACCAAAATAAGCGCTTGCTACAAAACCTTCGGATTGCGGGCGTAGCCCTCTATATTCCGGTTTCATTTTTGTATTATTGTAAGATTATCCTCGATGAAGTCAGACCTTGCTTACACTGTAAAGTTGTAGATCGATATCTTTTGGTGAATTCGTTGTGACGGAGGCGTAGTACCTAACAGGAAGAATACTCTCTTGATGGTCGGTAGATCCTGAAGGAGTTCATGACAGTCTTTCGCTAGCCTCGAAGAGAGCTTCTACGATTCGGGCGCCCTAATGATTGCCTAGCTATCTGTGTAGATAGCAATATATGCGCCGCATATCGCTAGGACCCCTTTCCAGAATCACAGACATCAATAGTATGAACCTCGGCTTGAAAAAAATTGGTCCGACACCCATAACAAATGCAACCCTTGTGTCTGGTCTAAGTACCCCAGTACATAATGGGAGTTTGACATTTAAAATAGCAACTATGTATATGGACCGGGCGGATGTTCCAGGATAGGGCGTGTGACTCTCTGAATAAGCTCAAAGAATTTAGTGTACGTTATATACAGTGGAGTATTTGCATCAAAAACCTGGCCAAAGTTGAAAATATGTAGTATGGTAAACCCCAAATCAAATTGGCTTTTTCTTAAGCTAGACTAACGGCTTCATCATGTCCCTTCCTCCCACTCATCACCCGCCATCACTTGGGCGGAAATCAGGCAGAGTTTAATTTGCAGTAATTTACAATTTAATTATTTAATTTTAAATTTTATCACAATTTTATCAAAACCACGCATATTTTATGCTGATTTCAACTCCATACATCTATTGAATTATCAAACAAAAGAAATGACTGAACAGTAATTAGAAGCAGTAGGAAATACGGAGGGACTAACAAAAGTTCGCGTAGTTGGTGATATGTATTTTATTAGCATTTCACAAATTAAACCGAAGCGTATATACCCTAGACTTGAACAAACCTAGTGGTGATACCAAAAGTACCAATTGGCAACGACCATTTGCATTATTCCTATATGACCAGTTTATAGGGGAGGTTGGCACTCATTCAGGAGGATGTTGACCATTCTCAAAATCAATTAACTAACCCATTCTACAAATATTTGCCTAGTTTTTCAAGTCATTAGCTTCATTTTATCGAAAGTTATCGCCTAGTTGAAGTTTCATTTGTAGGGTAGATAGGGGTTCCTTGGGTCAGATCTTGCCCATCATTCCACCAACCAATTAGATCATGATATGAACATTTAAGCAAAATTTCAAATCTCTAGCTTTATTCTATCGAAAGTTATCGCTTATTTGAAGTTTCATTTGTAGGGGAATTAGGGTTTTGGCTGGTTGGATTTTACATATTTTCAATATCAGCCAGCTGAATCCTACTACAAACATGTAACCAAAATTTCAAGTCGCCAGCTTTATTTTATCGTAAGTTATCGCTTATTTTAAGTTCCATTTGTAGGGAAGGTAGGAGTCCCCTGGGTCGAATCTAGCTTAGCTTTAATACCAACTAGCTCAATCTTATTTTAAACATTTGACCAAAATTTCAAGTTGCCGGCTTTAATCTATCAAAAGTTATGGCTTATTGGAAGTTTCTTTTGTAGGGGAGGTGGGGGTTCCTTGGGTTGGATCTTACCCATTTTCAACACCAACCAAGTAGATTTTATTAACAATATTCTGCGAAATTTCCAACTTTCTTGTGTCATTCTATCGAAAGTTATCGAAATGAAAGAAATATTAAATTTTTTGAAATTTGTAGGGGAGGTAGGCTCATTTGATCTGATTATGCCCAACTTACCAAAGCTTAAGCAGCTTCTCACCTAAGGGTTAGATGCCAAAAATCAGGTGCCTACGTCAATTGGTTCAAGAGTTACAGACAAAAAACCTGAAAAGTAGGGTAGTACGGGGTTCTTTGTAAGAAAATTATCGTTGGTTTTCACCTGATTGATTTTATTTTCCAAGGAGAGTATAAGGTTACCCTCACGAGCAATCTACCTAAGCTAGAGATTTTCATGTTTATTTAATCGGGAGTTATAGATACATTGAAGTGTTTGTAGGGGAGGTAGGCGTTGTCTTGGTCTGATTATGCCCATTTTCAATACCAACCAACTAGATAATACTGTTAATATTTGGCCAAAATTTCAAAGCTCTAGCTTCATTCTATTGAAAGTTATCGTGCGAACGGGCTGACAGACGAACAGAAAGACAGACGGACAGACGGACATGGCTAAATCGAATCAGGAGGTGACCCTGATCATTCATATATATGCATTGCTATACCTCCGGAGCCTCCTTTAAGGTGTTACATATTTTCGTCATGACAAAAACAATATACATTATACTATAAGTATAGCGAAAAAAAAAGTTCTGTACTATCACGAAGACGCACCGTCATACACGTCCTTGAAAGCGATTGGCCAAATTAGACCAATTACGATTCGAATTGGTTGCTCACTCACTGTATTCTCCAGACTTGCCAGCGAATATTATCGGTTCCCAAACCGCAAGCGGTGGCTCTGGGGAAGGAGATTTAGATCGAATGAGGAAGTCATCGCGAAAACCGAGTATTTCGAAGCCTTGGACGGGTCGTACTACAGAAAGTGCATCGAAATGTTGGAAAATCGTTATACCAAGTGTCTCCCTTGAAGGCAACTATGTTGAGGAATAAATATAACTTTGCCCAAAAAAGCTTGTTTTCATTAAAAATCCCGGGACTTTTCAGCCCATGTAGTACTTGCTCTAAGTCTGTCCAATCCTGGTGTTGTGTTTTTCTTTTGTGGTTTCGCCACGTACCTAAGGCCTACATAAATGCTTTGAATTGCCGGGATTTGGAGCATCTTCGTTGTCTGGACAAAGCGCGGAGGAGCCCTCTCTGCAGGCCTCGAAGTAGAAGCTACCCTGTAATGAACCATATTCTGGTCTGGTTGTGCTGCTTCCACCGGTAGATCTGTGGAAGCACCTGATAAGTAAGGATCTGTCGGTGGTCAGCCGAACGTGTGACAGGGGGACTAACATTTGGACCATCATGATACATTTGCCGTAACAGTCATGCCCTAGGAAGTGCAACCTTTATCTCCGCGTGGTGACGAGTGGAAGCAGGCTGTTGGTAAAGTCTTGGCTTTGCTATAAGCGCTGACTAAACTTGGTATTTCCCTTATAAACATACCCTAAATCCACGGTGGAACAGCATACGCCGAGGGATGCATGGTCAAGAGGGTGCTTGGCCGCTGGTGTGCGAACTCCAGATACCAGGACCTCCAGTTTTAAACCAGACTTCTGACGGCAGACCGGGTGATGTCCTCGGCGACTGTCTTTCCTGGATATTCGTGGGATTCGATGGATAATAAAAAAAAAAATAGACCAGAATGTGATGCAGCTCCAAATGCACCAAACACAGTTCACTGCTCGACGGGGCCTCCTGGCCCGTTGTTGAGACTGTCGATGGACAGGCCGTTAAGCGATACAGTCCCTCTGAGTCGTCTTTGGACTTTTATAGGCCTGCTAACTCCGAGCCCTTACGTTCTGACATGGATTCTGATTCCGACGAATCGTATTCGGAGAAATCCGGACTGACGGTCGTACGGGAAGAAGTCAGCTGCATAGGTTTGAGCCCAAGTACCGGCTATACCAAATTAACGACGGCCCAAAGGCGCAAATATAGGAGGGCTATGGCTGAGAGCCATTCTAGGGAAAAGGCCCGGGAGATAGCCCTCATATGTTCAGGGCCTAAGCCGTCGGTGAAACGGGTACGCTCTGTGGAGCAATCACCACAGGCTAACTTGGCGAAAATATCCAGGACTCGCGAAGAGTCCGGTAAGCCGTTGTATAGTCAGGTAACAGCGGGTGTTAAGCTGGGGTTCTGCTCAGCTGATGGATCCGCTACCTCCCTAACAACCGAGCAAATGACTCATGTACATGAGGCTGTAATCGACGTCACGATCGGGAACAGGCCCGATGATCAGGACATAGATTTTGAGGCCTGTGTTCCACGTTCAGGTTGGCTCTTACTGGTCTGTACTAACGCCGTGACAGCTGAGTGGGTGGGTGCGAAGGAGCTTTGGATTTGTGAAATCTAAATGCGAGTTCCCTATTTTACTTGTGTAGGAAAAGGATTTCCCTCGTTCACGTGGCTATTTTCCCCGCAGCTCTGCGCTCTCCAATGAAAGAGTCATTGGATAAATTGGAGCTCAAAATGGCCTTCCAACCGAAAATACGAGGGTCATAAACAGGGGGTAAATGAGGACTTCCTTCACCTCGTCTTGGCAATGGAAAACGCCTGGAGCGCAAGGGTAAAGTTGCCTATCGCTTCACGCACGTCACGATTAACCTGGGCAAGTGAAAGCGTCCAAACGTACACAATGCGCCTTCCTCCGATAAACAGGATGCGCGCAAATTGGCCCCACCCGCTGCAGGCGAACCTGATCCTTAGGTTGCAGTGGACCCAATTCCAACCAATGTGGGGCCTGTCGACACAGACGGCCACTCACATTCATCATAGATGCGACTACACCATTAACCAGCAACGCATCTAGCACTCATCGTGCATCATTAAGTGCCGCAAAACCTCTCCCACTAACGGTCAATGTCCGTCAAGGCGCACCGTCGATACGGGGCAGTAACCCGTTTGGTCTTCGTGCCGCTAATAGCCCGAGGAACCTCAGCGGCTCTCACCGAAGGGAGCGTCAATGAAAAGGGGCGTAGGCAACAATTCCCGACAGGGCAAGCAAAAGTGCCTTGTCCAACGCTCGCTATCCTCGCAGGACCATGAATGCCATTAAGGTGCCTCGAGCGAACCTGCACCACGCAGTAGGAGCATCGGCCACTGTGTGTAGGTTATTGGCCGATAAACAGGCCACCATTGCGCTTATTCAAGAGCCATGGGTGGTCCTTGGCCGAATTTGCGGTATAAACGCAACAACTGGTAAGTTGATATATGACAAGTTAGCGGGTTGTCCGCGTGCGGCGCTTCTGATCGACAAATGCGTCAACTATTTACCATTAACCAATTTTATTTCTAGAAATCTAGCTGGAGCATTAGTGGAAGTATCCACGTTCAACGGTCGTCAGAAAGTGGTAGTTGCGTCTGCCTACTTCCCATCTGACAATGTTGAGATTCCACCGCTCGGGTTTCAGCAGCTCGTCAACTTCTGTCGACGAACTAACCGGCATTATGTGATCGGTTGCGATGCGAACGCACACCACACGGTGTGGGCTAGCAGCGACATCAACGACAGAGGTAAGCGCCTTCTTGACTATCTTATGTGTAAACATGTGAATGTCCTGAACAGGGCATGCACCTACCTACCTACCTTTGTCACGGCGGCAGGGGCACTCGATATTACCCTTGCTAGCGATTTCTTTTCCAGGTTCATTGCGAACTGGCACGTGTTGGATGAAGTGTCTCTTTCAGACCATAGACACGTCTGATTTGACATCCTAGGACAATCTGACATTTGCTCGGATACTTTTTATCCAAGGAAAACTAACTGGATTAAATTCCGTGAACTACAATAGTTAGCTCCAAAGCGGAACTACTGGTCAGTCCCATCAGCACTACAAGGGAAACTGAGCTTGGACCTGGTGAGCGCAATGCAATTTTAACTTCCTACTACAGAGATAGTACCGTTTCACGTACGGTGGAGTCGGGACGTAAAGTATATCCTGGTGGAACGAGGATTTGGCCTGCAAGTGAGCTAAAGTTAGGAGGATGTTCAACAAATGCTTCAATAGGTGGGATGAGTACAGAACTGCGCTCACCGAGTACAAAAAACTCATTAGGCATTCCAAACGAGAATGCTGGAAAAGACTTTGTGAGAGCATTCAGTCACTACCGGAAGCAGCGCGCCTTCACAGAGCCCTATCCAAAGACTCAGCAAACGGGGTCGGCCTTCTATTGAGACCAGACGGTTCGTATACTGAAGGTCCAGAAGAAACACTAAAGTGCTGCTTCAGACCCATTTCCCAGGGTCCTTACTGTCTCAAGGTGACCCCTGCCCAACTGCGAGGCCCCAATGGGTTCCCGAAAGCCGGGCTCGCCGTTTATCGATGGTCATCTTTGACATGGACAAAGTAAAATGGGCGATCAAATCCTTTGAGCCTTTGGACGGCATTTTCCTCGTTCTATTGCAAAACAGCTTGGAGATCATAATACTCTCCGCTAATGGAGCTTTTAAGGGCAAGTTACACCCTTGGGTACATACCACAACCTTGGAGCTAATGTGGTCTTCATACCCAAAGCGGGTAATAAGCCAGAACATATGCCCAAATTCAATAGACCGATTGGCCTCACTTCTGTCTTAGAGCTCGCGCCTACGGCAAACTTTTTAGTTCACAAAAAATATATAGTTTAGCCAGAAAAATAGAACACACGATGGTTTATGAGACGCGCACAGAGTAAACTAAACTATTTAGTAATCGTTGTGTGCATGGTCTCATAAAACACCGTGTGTTCTATTTCTCTGACTAAACTATTTAGTTTCTCTGCGAACTAAAAACTCTGCCGTCTGCGCGAGCTCTTAAAACCATGGAAACGTTGCTTGATTTGCATATCAGGCACAAGATGGAAACGTCGAGCATCGTATGCGATTCGCGTACACGATGGGCAAGTCAACAGTGACCGCCTTGCATAACCCTGTCAGTACGATCGAAAAGTTCCTAAGTGATAAGGAAATCGCGTTGTGTGCTTTTCTTGACATTGAGGGAGCTTTCGATAATACCGGTTACGAGTGCATTTCCAGAGCACTGGAACTCAGGGACAACCCGCCCGCTACCACTGCATGGATAGATGCCATGCTCCGTGGACGAGATATTCACTCAACCCAAGGCTGTACATCAATTTGCGTGAATACAGTAAAGGGTTGTCCACAAGGTGGCGTTCTGTCACCCCTTTTGTGGTCCCTTGTCGTGGACGAGTAGATTTCCATGCTTAATGAGCGCGGTTATCTTACTATCGGGTACGCGAATGATTAAACTATCATAGTCAGGGACAAATTCGAATCTACCATCACGGAGGTGATGAGGTCGGCCCTTGACATAGTTCTACTCTGGTGTGTTGCTCTGGGCTTACATGTAAACCCACAGAAAACTGTCGTTGTGACCTTCACACGAAAATGAAATATAACATTGGATCCAATTTGGTTAGGCGGCACGACCTTAGATTATTCCACTGAAGTTAAATGTCTCGGGGTTACACTAGACGCGAAATTCACCTGGAATACTCACATAGATAATGTACTTAGTAAAGCCACATGTACAATGTGGGCTTGCAGAAGTTTCTTCGGACGGACATGGGGGCTTACCCCAAAGATAATTGAGTGGTTATATGCCATGCTGGTGCGGCCCATGGTGACCTACGCTTGTGTGGTGGCCGAAAACTCAGCAATCTTCTGTCTTACTGAAGTGCAATAAGCTTCAACGCCTTGCCTGTCTTCGCATCACTGGAGCTATGCGCACTTGTCCTACGCCAGTCCTGGAGGCGATTATTGAACTTACTCATTCATTCAAGAATCAGCAGCTCTAAATGCTCTTAGACTACGTTTAACTTCTGACGTGCGTAGTGAAGAAAGCGGTCACATGAGCATTCTGAATCAAATTCCTGACGTGCAGATCAGCCCTCATCCCTGACCGCTCTGAATGGATAAATGGCACACCCTGTCCAGACCCTAGATGTATTAAATGGTTCACCGACGGGTCTAAAACAGAACAGAGTGTTGGTGCAGGTGTTTTTGGACCCAACACCAGGATTTCGATCGCAATGGGAGTCTCTCCCAACGTTTTTCAAGCTGAGATCCACGCTATTGAGGTCTACGCCAGGGTAATCTTTTTTTTTATGTTATTGCCAAAGCTTAGGGAATACCCTTTAATGCAATAGCATAGCTTTAGTAGGTGAGGAAATTAAGGTAAGAGGAGAGGGATGGGTTGAGCTGGATTAGTTAGACGAAATTAAATGACGGTGGACATTTTGTTTAAATTTCTGCAGGTCGAAATTGCAGGAGAAAACAAATGATGGTAAAGCGTTCCACATTCGAGTTGTTCTGCATACGAAAGAGTCATAAAATTTTGTGGTTCGACTGACATTAGTTTCGATGGTAAGATGGTGGGCACGAGTTGACTGCCTGGTGTTGCGTACAGAAAATGCAACATTGGCAATTAAACTACTTATTTCGGCAGACCAGCGGCGGTTGAAGTATCGATAAAAAAAGTGATAGACAACCAACGTCACGTCTGTGCTGAAGTGGTTCTATCCGGGAAGTTATATCGTCATCACCAATAAGTCTGAAAGCTTTTCTTGGAAACTGAACTTCGCGGCGCTCACATTGCCATCTACTCAGACAGCCAAGCAGCTATAAAAGTGCTCTCCTCATATAAAGTCTCTTCAAAACTAGTGAAGGATGTTACGAACTCCTTCAACTGTTAGCAACCAAAAACCTAGTCTTCTTGTGTTGGGTTCCTGGCCACCAGGGCATTGAGGGGAATGAGGCTGCGGATGAACTTCCTAGACAAGGATCATCTAGTCGTTTTAATGAACATGGGCCTTACTGTGGCTTTGGGCTGGCCTCGGCCAAACTGCTGATCACAGATTGGTTTGCACTATTTCGTCATCAATACTGGAATAACCTTCCAGGGCTAAGTCAATCAAAGGAGCTGATAATGCCCTTCAGTCACAAGGGTACTACTCAAATGAGTAGAACCCACCGAAGTCTCCTAGTGGGGTACTTATTTGACCATCACCTGGTCAGATATCACTTGAACAAGATGGGTCTGTCCAGCGAGACTGAATGCTGTCTCAGTCTGGAGGACGTGGAAACGACCAAACACATCTTGTGCGAATGTCCCGCCATCGCGCGATTTAGAATGTCACTCCTCGGGTAGGCAACTATCAGCACTGCAGACTTCAGGTCGATTCCTGCTAAAGACTTACTGGCCTTTATTAGAAAGGCGGTTGGTCTTTTGGATTAATGAGCTACGGCACAATAGATCTTTTATGGTTGCAGTGCCTTCCTGCTGGGACAGTAGCTCGACGATTTTATCTTATCTGTCGGAAGTACGAAACCAGAGGTCCCATTACGCCCAGACCCAGATGCGAGCGCAAGGGGATCTAAGCCGTCCGCCAAACATTCCATCCTTATCACCTCATTTTTTATCATTCCTCACTTTCGCCTTCCATGTTTGTTTTGACTTCACCAAGCCTCTGAATATTTATTAATACATAAATGACAGGGGCAACGAGTGGAGAAAACCCCGCCCACGTTTCCCGAACTGAGATACAGCAAGCATAGGCCACTGCTTAGCTCGCTGAGGAGCCTTTTTTTTCGCCAGACGGCACGGCCCGACCTTCGCGGTCATTATGCTACCTTAGGCTCCCTCCCCACGGGCATCTTGAGATGCCCACCAAACCGTCCAGTACAATGGTTAGAGGAGAAGTTGCGCGGATTTCAGATTTCGCCAGGAAATAAGTTTGCCGACTCATGGTTTGACAAATAAGTATTATCGTTTATGGCTGTTTCAAGCCATCAAACTTGCGGTTTGATACAGGTTTTTCAGATTAAATTCACTCAGTTGCAAATTAAATTAATCCTTTTGCAAGTTAAATTCATTTTGTTATAATCAAAATAAACTTTTGATTCCAATAATTGAATTTTATTTAAAACTTACACCAAAAAATTGATAATATTTCTAAATCAGATTGCATAAAAATTTTTTTTTCCTCGATTAAGAGGTGATCTAGCAAAAGTCATACCATTTCGGAATCCAGATTAAATAGTAAATACGCCATCTTTCAAAGTTAAAGCTGGGATAGCTATTTTTTAATTTTATACTGCAATTTACAGAACAGTTATTCAGGGTTACATTACAAAAAAAATAGAACGAAAGTAAAGAGTTGCAGTTACAGTACTTGAAAGATCATCTCATGGTGTCAATTTTCACGATTTATTTAGTGCCTATAATTTTAAAAGTACATGACTAAGATTTTTATACCCTTCTCGAATGTGTTAATATACCCTAACTTTGTCATAAAGTTTACAACGCACAGAAGGAAGCATCTCCGACCATACAAACTATATATGTACATATATTCTTGGTCAGTGTGATGAGACGAGCCGATTAAGCTTTGTCCGTCTGTCCGTCAGTCTGTCTGGTTCTATGCAAACTAGTCCCTCAGTTGTAAAGCTATCGAGCAGGAATTTTGCACAGAAACTTCGTTCTATTGTACGCTGCATATATGTATGTCAGAATCAACGGAATCGGACTACTACGTCTTTGTGAGAAAAACTTTTTTATTTCTAAAGATATCTTTTTCAAATTTCAAACTAGTTAATGGTATCTCAATTCAAATCATATTCCAGAATTTGGTTGAAATTGGACTACTCGATCATATAGCTGTCATAGGAACGACCGTTCCCAAAGCAAGTTTTTGTTAGAAAAACTTTTTTATTTCTGAAGATATCTTTACCAAATTTCATATTGACTGCCAAATCACGTTTCTAAATTTGGTTGAAATCGGCACACTATTTCATATACCTCTCATAGGAACAGTGAAATCGGAACAAGTTTTACTAATGGTTTCAAAGTGGCAAATGCATCATAAGCCACAACGAATGTATGATACCTTCGGCAAGCTATATATTTTCAATAATTTTCTGATAGCTGTCACCGCCCCACATATCACCCGTTTCCAGCTTGACGTTAATTTCTGGGACACCCTGTATATAATATATGGTTAATTTGATTTGCAAGAGGGTGAATTTCATTTTCAAAGAATAAATTCCACTTGCAAAACGGTGAATTTTATTTGCCAAAGGGTGAATTTAATTTGCGAAAGGATTAATTTAATTTGTAAAATGGCGAATTTAATCTGTTGTTATTGAATGGTTTATGTGAATGAATGGGCACACATATTGCATATATTATCTATGTACATACATTATGATTTGATTATGTTGCAGAGTTGCACTTGGAAGAAATAGAAATGAAAAAGGAATATAGAGGGTACGCCCGCAATCCGAGGGTTTTGTAGTAAGCGCTTATTTTGGCATATACAAATATTGGCTCCCTGGTCTTCTTCGTACCACTCAGATGGATAAAAACACCATAACTAAAATGTCTTACACGTGATATAGTATCTTACAAGTCAATCCATAAAAAAAAGACTCCATCCATCACCTTTCAAAGTAATAGTTTTAATACGAGAAGCTGTATTGTAGATAGTTATGTATGGTATGTATACGAGATAAGCTGTCCTACTCTTCGGGATGGTTAACCATTGATGTAAAGACGACATTGCAAATTGCAAACTTGCATAAAAAAAATAAAAATAATTGAGCCAGCGACCAGCCTACTTTCCCCCCCCCCCCCCCCTCCTTCCTCACCCACCAATCTTTACCCTTACAGAAATAGTTCAACTACAATTCGCTCTACGAAAAACAGTATGCAAGTAGTACTCGCACCTATGCATGAGGTCGGTAGGTGTATTTTTTGTATAAAAAAATAAATAGCTGGCGCAACAGTCCAATTTGGACCATGGCCTCGAGATGAGTTAGCATCATCTCACTTTCTAGATCGTGACGGTGTGTGATCAGCAACACGCTCAACCGAGTTATTTACCCCATAAATGGGTACTCATTTAACAGCTGAGTGGGCTCATAGTCCGACACGTAAATCCCCTTTTTATATCCTAGACTTATAGTATACGGTATATTGTTTTTGTCACGACGAAAATTTAAAGCTCTCCACAAACCAGCGCGGTACTCAGCGGTAGCAGCATACCGCGAGCCCATTCAAACCACCGCGTTATGAGCACGGTACCATCGATAGTGCCGTCTGCGGTACATCGTGATCAATAGTGCCGGCTGCGATACAAAAGTTCAGTACCGCAGCTTTGCCGCGGTACACAAAAGTGTATCGCTGCAATACCCTAACTTCGCCGCGGTATATCGCGTATGCAGTGAGAGCTCGCATAAACCGCCATGTAAATTTGTACCGCTATACCGTACCGCTACCGCGTACCGCGCTGGTTTGTGGAGAGCTTAAGGGAGGTACAGCATATATGTGTGTATAGTATACTTTTCAGGTTTTTTGTTTATAACTCTTGAACGAATTGACGTAGACGCCTGATTTTTGGCATGTAACCCCGAGGTAAGAAGCAGCTTGAGTATAAATGAGATGGGCTTAATCAGATCAAAGGAACGCCTACCTCCCCTACAAATTTCAAAAAATTAATTATTCTTTTAATTACGATAACTTTCGACAGAATGATGCTAGAGAGTTGAAAATTTGGTAGAATACTGGTAATGAGATCTTGTTAGTTGGTATTGAAAATAGGCAATATCCGATCCGAGGAACCTCTACCTCCCCTACAAATGAAACTTCAAATAAGCGATAACTTTTGATAGAATAAAGCCAGCAAGTTGAAATTTTGGTCAAATATTTGAAGTGAAATTCGGTTGGTTGGTATTAAAGATGGGCCAGATCCGACCCCTACAAATGAACTTTAAATAAGAGGTATTATTATTATTATTATATATTCTGGGGGATAGCCGAAGCAGACTACTAACGTTTGGGTCCCTTTTCGCCCCTCCCGGTCATCAGTGGCTTCCAGATGTCGACTGATAATTGTCGACCTCTTTCTTCATCAGTGAGTCCCGTGTTATTGCTAGCATTTGCTTGAAGCTGAGTTCACTCATGGCTTCTACACTTATCGTGTGCTGGCCTGTAATCCTTAACCTCGTGCTAGCCAGTGCTGGACATTCGCACACAATATGTGCTGCCGTCTCGGCCTCCTCCAGGCATAGCCTGCAAACGTCATCTTCCCCGATTTTCATCTTGGCCAGATGAGCCTTAAAATTACCATGCCCTGTGACCAAGGCAGTTATCCAGCTTAGGGTACTCCGTTTATAACTGAGTACCTTTCTCGCTTCCCTGCCTAAAGGGCTGGTCATTGCATTCCGAGCTTGTTTGCAAGTGACTAGCTCCTGCCATCTTTGTTGATGCATGGAGTCCATCCACTCCCCAACCTTCGCTCCAATCATGCCGTTCCCCAGAGCAACTCTGGGTTCTGGGCCAATGAAAGTTGGCACAGATCCCTGTTTTGCTAGGGCATCCGCCGCCTCATTTCCTGTTGTACCTATGTGTCCTTTTACCCAAATCAGCGTAACCTCATTTTCTGAGGCACACGTGTTGAGCTTCCGGACACACTCTAGTACCAGTTTAGAGCTTATGTTCGTCTGCTGCATGCGTCTGATCACCGATTGGTTGCCCAGTGCAATAAGGATTTTCTTCCCCCGCACCTGACCTTCAAGCAGGTGGTCCAACGCATGCAACAAGCCAAGCATCTCTGCCTGGTATACGGACACATACTCTCCTAGACTAAGCGCACATGCTAGGTTTAGCTCTTCAGAGTAAACCCCCGCCCCCGCTTTACCGTCCATTAAAGAGCCATCAGTAAAAATGCTGATGTCATTGTACATACACTCATTGTGTATTTTTCCATCTGCAATGTGAGTCTTGTGTAGTCTTTCAACTACCCTACGTCTACTCATGCCTTCTACCGGCATTAGAGTCTCCCTGACCTCATCATGAATAATGTCTAGGATGCTCTTATGACCGCTGCTAGTTCCAAAGCCATGCCTCTTACGAGTAAAAATCATAGTGTTTGATTTACTAGCGTTTATGGTTAGCTCTTGCTCATTACACCATTCTCCGGTTACTTTGAGAGCTTGTCCCATGCAACCTAGAATTGTGTCCATGAACTTTCCACTGACCGTGAGTGCCAAGTCATCGGCGTATCCTACAGTGTGTACGCCCATCGAGTCCAGCTTCCAGAGAAGACTGTCCACGGTGATGTTCCACAGTAGATGCGAAAGAACACCTCCTTGTGGGCATCCTCGGACTACCTTACCCCGTATTCTGTCACATCCACTGCTAAGATTTACCGCCCTCTGCTTAAGCATAGAGTCGATCCACTTAATTATAATGTAATCAACCCCCGCTCAATCAGGGCGTTCCTTAGTTTGGTAGAGGAGATTTTATCAAAAGCACCCTCTATATCCATAAAAGTAGACATAGCGATCCCGCCATTGTTAATCTCTCTCTCTCTGCAACTCTAACAAGTTCGTGTAGAGCGGTTTCCGTAGATCTGCCTGTTTTATAAGCATGTTGGCTCCTACTCAGAGGACTATACATTAGCGTGGTGTTCTCCAGGTAGTCCACCAACACTTTTTCCATTGTTTTTAACAGGAATGATGTAAGGCTAACCGGCTTGAAGGACTTTGCCTCTGTATAGTCTTTCTTTCCCGGTTTAGGCAGGAAGACCCTTTAGCCTCCCTCCATGCCTTCGGGATATAGCCTGCTGAAAGACAGGCGACGAATATATTCCGGATCCTATCTAGTAGAGCGCTCATGCCCCACTGTAATAGTGCCGGGAATATTCCGTCCATTCCAGCCGTTTTAAATGGAGCAAAAGAGTTTATAGCACTTTTGACTCCATTTGGAGTTATTATCCTCTCAGCTACTTGTTGACTTTCCCCACCAGCTCCCATGTTAGTTTGAGGCCATGGTTGGTCTGACTTGAAACTTCCAGGAAAATGTACCTCCATCAGCACTTGCAACGTTTCTTCCACTGTTTCTGTCATGGAACCATCAACTTTGCGAATCAGCCCCATTTTCGAAACAGTGTCTTTCGATATCATCTTCTGTAATCTGCAAACTTCCGACGTATCCTTCATGCTAGAGCAGAATTCCCTCCACGTATTTCGTTTCCGAAGACGTAAGGTTCTTTTCAGCTCCCTCTTTTTATCCTTGTATAGTTCCCAAGAGTGAGAGTCTCTCTCCCTCATGTAACGGTTAAAGGCTTTCCTTGTCTCTTTTTTCATAGACTCCAGTTCCCTACTCCACCATGGTGTTGGGTCCTTTTCGTCCACTACTGTGGAGGGACAAGCGTGTTCGAAGGCGCGATTAATAGCGGAGTTCAGTTGTTCCATTGTTCGCTCTATCTCGACCGTATTTCGAGGTATTCCGTCTTGAATATTCTCGACTTGTTCCAATAAATATGTCTCGTACTTAACACGATCAGTATTTTTTGGCACTCTTATACGTTTGCGTTCGCTACTCCGTTTTCTGCCATACAGAATTTCAAACTGGATAGCCCTGTGATCAGACATGGTTAGCCTGTCCACCACTCTCCAATTCTGAACTCTGTCAAGCATATTAACAGAGCTTAGGGTAATGTCGATCACCTCAGTCGGAGCGACCCCCTTGTTTGCTACCAGCAGATTGTACTTTTCCACAAATTCTAGCAGCTGCTGTCCTCTGGGATTGTCATCTGTGCTGCCCCACACAGTGTTGTGCGCATTGGCATCACAGCCTATGATCAGGGCCATATCTCTTTCTTTACAATATCTTACCAGATTTTCTACTTCCTCTGATGGAGGTGGTTCTGGTGCATTATAAGGGAGATATGCTGATGCAATTAGGAATGATCCTGCATTACTACCGTAAGATCAGGCGAGCAGAGATGCATCATTTGTACTGCACGTATTCCATGACGCACCAGGATGCATGTCCTTATTTTACCGTCCACCTGTGCATGGTACAGATTTGCGGTTTGTTGTGACAAACCCCTAATTTTGTTTTGTAAAATCCAGGGTTCCTGTATCAAAGCTATGTCCAGTTTCTCTTCATCAAAGCATCTCGTCATCATCGCTGATGCCGCTTTGCTGTGATGAATATTCAGCTGGCACACAGTTGATGTTTCTTTGTTTCTTTAAATAAGAGGTATCTTTCGATAAAATTAAGCAAATGACTTGGAATTTTGGTTGAATGTGTGTGGTAGGATCCAGTTGGCTTATATTGAAAATACGTAAAATCCGCCCAATGAAACCCCTACTTTCACTACAAATGGAACTTCAAATAAGCGATAACTTTCGATAAAATGAAGCTAGAGATTTGAAATTTTGCTTAAATGTTCATAGATCATAGCATAATCTAATTGGTTGGTGACAATGATGGGCAAGATCTGACCCAAGGAACTCCTACCTCCCTTACAAATGAAACTTCAACTGAGCGATAGCTTTCGATAAAATGAAGCTAATGACTTGAAAAACTCGACAAATATTTGTAGAATATGCTAGTGAATTGATTTTGAGAATGGTCAACATCCTCCTGAATTAGTGCCAACCTCCCCTATAAACTGGTCATATAGGAAACTCACTTTTCATGCAAATGGTCGTTGCCACTTGGTACTTTTGGTATCACTACTAGGTTTGTACAAGTCTAGGGTATATACGCTCCGGACTCCGGGCCTGGTTTCATTTTTATTGTATGGATAGTGTAA
The DNA here is from genome assembly GCA_964017055.1 of Chloromyia formosa. Taxonomy (NCBI): domain Eukaryota; kingdom Metazoa; phylum Arthropoda; class Insecta; order Diptera; family Stratiomyidae; genus Chloromyia; species Chloromyia formosa. The sequence goes on along the minus strand of OZ024813.1, from coordinate 69,683,154 downwards.
AAATGCCTAATTTTAAATGAATGTACTATTATTAAATATTATGTGATTGTAATGAAACCTAGAGATATTATTGCCTATGATGTTAGTTATTATTAGCCATCCATATGTTTGACCTGGGGTGTGCTTGAGGGGCGCAGGGGTGTGCTAACTGCAAATATGAAAATCTACTATTATACCTAGTCTAGCCATAAATACTGTTACAAACTTTTTGAAGCACTGTTCAATAAAAGAGGTGTTATATGTTAAGAAATCATTGTTTATTTATTAAATGCATTGTCAACAACGGAAATTGCAACAAGTTATTCGAAGTGATTGCCTTTTGCCTTTACACAAGCCTTTAATCGAGCTGGCCACTTATCTATGGAAGCACGCACGACTTCAATCGGAAAGTTGGCGACTGCATGTGTAAGAGACTTCTTTAAGGATTCGATATTAAAATGTCTTTTAGAGCACGTCATTTGCTCTAAGACAGACCTTAATTCGTAATCCAGCGGATTCAGGTCTGGGCTAGAGGAAGGCCAATCTTCAGCTTAATAAAATCTGGAACATTTTCTTCAAGCCATTTTTGGGTTGACTTCGCCTTATGACCTGGTGCAGAATCTTGCTGGAAACTCCAAGGCTGATTTTTGAATAATGACGTGTTGAGAGGTTTCACTACACTTTCTTGATAAATTTTGGCAGACGTTTTGACGCCCTTCTCACAAAAATGCAACTTTGTCACCCCGTTGTAGCTAACACCCCACCAAACCATTACTGAGGCTGGATGATGACCTCTTTGAACCTTTTGGGCAACTTGAGAAGCTTCTCTGGCACTGCGAGCATAAACCCTATCGTTTTGTTTATTAAATGTTTCTTCGACAGTAAAAAATTTTTCGTCCGTAAACAAAATTTTACGGTGTTCTTGGTTTGCGTACCGGCAAAGTAATCGTTTTGATTTTTCCACTCTATTTTTTTTAACGAATCTGTTAGTAAATGCCCGGTAGATCTACGATAAGCACCCAACCCCAAGTCACTTTTGATGATACGTGAAATTGTTCTTTGGGGTATTTTCATCTCACGCGATAAAATTTTTTGTTTCCGAAGAGGATTACGGCGAATTCTCTCGCGCACGGCTTTAACCGCTTGAGGTGTTCGAGTAGTTCGCGGACAGCCACTTCTTTCACGGTCACTTACTCCAGACGTATCATTAAATCTTTCAATAGCCCGATATACAAACATTCGGCTTATACCAAGGGTATGCAGAGTCTTAAAAATATCACTTGGTTGCATTCCTACTTTATGAAGTGCAATCACAGCAATTATATTTTCTTTGTTACCCCAATCCATGTTCACTACACTAAAAATTAAACTCAAATGATGACAAATGCATCAAGCACAAGCGTACTATAGCGATTAGCTCAATTTTTAAGAATGGCAATATAACGGTTCCTTTCTGCAGGGTTGCCAAACCTTGTAACAATATTTATGGCTAGACTAGGTATAACCTTTTTTGAGAAGATATCAAGATTCGGTCCCGGATCACATATTTTCTCCTTTCTTCAAATTTGAAGAAAATTTCAGAAATGGAATGTACTCGACGGTACCTTTCTTACGATACCCCACTAGCCATATACCAAACGAAAAAAAAATTTCGACCTTCATTTCCCCTCTATGGAGACCTCCCCTTAAAGTTGACCGATTACGAGGCATCGCTTTCTCCAGAGAATTATAGTAAAATACTTCTACATGTTTCCACCAGATTTCATGCATGTAGCTTCAGCGGTTCGTGAGATATTTCATGGACAGACAGACAGATAGACGGACGCATGACCGATTTGATAAGGGTTTCGTTTTTTTTTTTTTACAAAACCCTAAAAAGGTATGAACGCTACGGCAAGAGTATCAAGGTTTGTTTTAGATGTATGTACAATAAATTTATGGATATGTATTAATTACGTTTGATTGTTTTTAAGGTTTCTTTGGAGCCATGTAAGTATGCTGAGTAGGATAAGTTCAAGGCTCATGGGGTATGGGGCACATGTTTCGTATGTAGTATGTACGAACAGGCTAAAGTTCATGATTTCTTTGGGGTTTTGTATAGTAAAAACAAAACCTTAAAGTAATAAAATACTCCGTTTTCCTTTATACTGGCGATGGTTTATTTTTTGACGATTGCATACACGTGTTTCAACGAGCACTGAAGAAGGGAGTTTTACAACGAGCACTGAAGAACGGGGCATGTTGCATCCGAAACACGTGTATGCAATCGTCAAAAAATAAACCATCGTCAGTATAAAGAAAAACGGGTATTTTATTTCATTAACCAACTGTCGGAATCAAAGGAACTATTATCAAATTACCACAAAAACTTTAAAATCGGTCGAATATATGTGAGTCCGCCTGTCCAAAGAATATCTCACGAAACCCAGAAGCTACATGCATGGAATTTGGTGGGAATTTGTAGAAATGTTATAATTAGCTGGAGAAATCTATGCGTCGTAATAGGCCAACTTTAAAGGGGCCAACGGCAATCAACACCATAGGTGATCATCGCATTAAGAGCGCGTTGACATGATCAAACTACGATTTGGCAAACTAGCATTTGATGAAAAGTTGAGCACCGTCCAACTACGGTTTGACAGAAGCACAAGACATCAAACCAGTTTGACAAGTGGTTGACACGTTCAAGTAGGTGGTTTGTCAAACCGTAGTTTGATCGTGTCAACGCGCTCTAAGTTATGTTAGACTCAGGTAATATTTAATAATAATAGGTGCGTTCTTTTTAACAGTCATGCAGAGCAGAGCAGGTTAACACCACACAATTACACTAACAATTTGATTGAGGTGTTCTCGATAGAAGATTAGTAGCAAGAATTCTACTCTGTTAAGTAGTCAGCGATTTGAAATGCGAGCGGCGCAGGTGTTGAAGTTTTTCGGCAGTTTGTAGTTTGGAAAGCACATAAAATTTATTTCCTGTCAATAAAATGTTCGCTTTGTATGTATGTGGTATAGTAAACATAGCAATTGATGCTGCTAAGGGAAATTTGCCCGAATGTATTTGTACTAAGAATTCAAGTTTCCACTTGAAATTTGAATTGAAGTTTGAATGCTAATCTAAACCAAGACACACTTCCAGCAAGTTTTCGTCTTCGCTACTCTAATCTACTCTATAGCGTTTTTCCTTACACCATTTAGAAATAGTCTTCCTTTTTGTCATACGGTTGTTTTCATTCTCTATGTAGCAATCAACGATCTATATGGATGTAGTCTAACTCACATACACACTGTGTGTGTAGGGAACCAAACTTGAACAGCTGTTTTGTTAGTTTAGCTTGGATGACATCTCTTCGATTGATTTGAACAACTGGACTTGCGCGGCGGAATTTTCAAGTGCGGTTTTATCTAAGAAAATCAAGTTTATTTTGTGAAATTGTGTGGTAATCTTGCGAGATTGGAATCTTACATTCCATTTGTGGGTTTGTAAATGTAAAATAAAGTGCAAAACACCCAAATTTCACAAAAATAGCGCGCGCCGTAAGAGTCCGCCGAAACAAGTAGATTTTCCGGAAAATGAGAATCTCATTACACACATAAAAGTGTTGAACGCGTCCTTTAAGATGTGCGGAACCGTGCTATTGCATTGGAATGAGTATAGTACATTTCTGTTCTTAATAAAACAATTGTTTTCTTTCGCGGGACATTTCTTGCCAGTCGCAAACTGAACATATGTACGTCTGTCATTTTCATCATTGGGCTCATTCATATTGCCGAGCGGCTACTACACCTCCGGAGCGAAAAATGCGAGAGTCCCGGAAATAAAAAGATTTCGTATTTGTTTCGTGGTTGTCGCGTTGTATTTCAGTATAAGTTTCACAAAATCGTAGAGAACGAAAGTTTTTGTCTTGAAAAGACCTTCTGTTTGTTCGGATCATGTGCCATGTGAAGCCCGATAGCACACACAATAACAAAGCTAGGTAGTCGTTCCAGAACGTATGCTCCGGAGCGGCAGTAGTTGCCACGTTGCTGCTCATGTTTGGTGAATGAGCCCATTGAAAATGATATAGTGTTGGTGCGCACAACTACATGACGAAAATGGTTCCCAAAATTTTTGCTTAGATTACATCCTGTATTCTTTCATCGTAGGTAAAAATATAAATCCACCATGAATTAATTACCTCTTCCATGATGTCAGCACCGATCTAATGGTAGGAAGTGGCATAAGTAGTCGCCACACATTTTAGAATTTTGCAGATCTGCTGATGCTTCTGCCGCTGCCCTAATGTAATTAAGGGGAATACGTACTTGTACATTCTACCTTGACAGGTGAGCGTCGCTGCTGCCGCTGTGATTGTTTTGGCCGGCATTATAATTTCCTCATAAGTCACTAAAGCAGCATTCTAGAATTTTGCATCGAATAAGCTGAAGCATAATCTGAAGTCTAATTCGCTTAAGGCGAATACGAGTATTCTAATGCCCGAACCAGATTGAACGCAGAATGCAGCAGCAGCGGCAGTGAAATATCAAGTTCAAAAGCTAGCATTTCCCTTATAGGCCAGTAAAATTAAATTTTATTAAAAAAAATTAGGGAAAGATCTGGAAATAATTTGAATCCCTTATGTAGATACTGAATACATGGAAACTGAGTTTGCACGGTCGTAGAAGGTGGGCTTAACTTTTCGTGGACGAAAATCCGTGAAATTTGAGCTTTTTTTTATACCCTAGACTTTTAGTATAGGGTATATTGTTTTTGTCACGACGGAAATATGTAACACTTTAAAGGAGGCTCCGGAGGTATAGCAATGTATATATATAAATGATCAGGGTCACCTCCTGATTCGATTAAGCCATGTCTGTCTGTCTGTCTGTCTGTCTGTCTGTCTGTCTGTCTGTCTGTCTGTCCGTTCGCACGATAACTTTCGATAGAATGATGCTAGAGCCTTGAAATTTTGGTCAAATGTTGGTAGTGTAATCTAGTTGGATGGTATTGAAAATGGGCATGATCAGGTTAATATTATCATTATAACTCGTAAACGGTGCCTCGGATCGAAAAAACTTGCATGAGTAAATTAAAGAGTGTTAAATTCTGCGTTCAATACAGTATTCAAAATTGAAATTTGGGGCAATAGCGTAGTCAAACTCGATAATCAAAAAACGACAGTTTTCAACGCTTCGGAGAAAAATCATACTGTAATGTTTCCTCTTCTGAGCGAAACCACGAAACCAAAGCAGGTTCGTTAGATATTTTTGTGCTGAATAATGAAAACGCTTCGATTGAAAAACACACACTTTATTTACAAAACGAACTACACACGCGTACTAACAACGAACGTTAAAACTAGCAATAACAACCACGACGGCACTACTTTCTGATCCCGCTTTATAGCGATCCAACCGCCACTGAGTGTCGAGTCTGACTACTACTTTTTCTCCGTCAATTAGCGAAGATTCTAGATTTTTAGAGATGTTCGAGTCTCGGGTTTCACTACTCAACGAAGGTTCGAGAATCGGCTAGTGGCCAGTCAGCTGATACTTGTTATCGATCATTCGAGATTAGTACAGTGTGGGTCGTAAAAGATACCCACTCCGTACACGAAACACTGCCTCCTCCTTAGACCTGTTCGTCCCAAACAGAAGTTACCATAACGCCGCTCACGCGGTGCCATTCGATCCAGATGCACGGCCTTCATTTTCACTGTTGGCCTCCATCGCTTCGGAACGCGACGCACTACATCATCCAACCAACAACAATCTCGTCCGGTTCCTTCCAGGTCTGTCGAACCCATGAGCACATTTGGTTTCTCCGATGAGCGCTGCACAATCATGCGAAGCCACCGTCGCTGACGCCAATCGAGCGAACTTTCAAGTTGAACCTCCTTATGCGATCAACACTCCACCGAGGTCGTCCTTAGATCAGGCCATGTACGCCATCCAACTAGCGTCCAAAGTCGGGGACCGACGTTGACTGCTCCATACATGAATCATTCCGTGGGGTTGGAATGCTCTGCAACACCTCCGTAGTCGGACATCGCAATGCCTCATTGACAGCAGCAGTACACTCGTTGTCGCTCCTGCTGTCCACCATCACAGCGGCCTCAAACTGCGTGCAGGACGCTTCCACGTCGTCGAGAACTGGTTCCCTTGAAACCTTCGCGGACAGTTCGGCCCTAACGAATCCCGACGTTTCCACACGTTCCAGATCGTTCCTCGAGTTTCCACCATTCTCGAGTCCATCACACACGTTCCCGATCTGGGCGCCCACCCGCATCCGTTTAAACTTCATGGAATCTCTACGAAGCTTCTCGCCATTAGGCTTCCAGACTCCCGCAGACCGCTCCTCTAATTGTGGCTTCAAGCTGTTGTCCTTCTGCTGTTGCAACTGTGTTGTCACTCTCCGCGGTGACTTCTCAAACCTCACCAACCGCTCGTTTAACTTTGCCGATTGTCCGGTCATCTTCGTTGTCGGTCCATTCAACGCCGTTGTCGTCTCATTTAGCGACTCCTCAAAACTCGCTGACCGCTCGTTCATCTGCGATGTCATTTCACTCGGCAACTTCTCCACTCTCGGTGGCTGTTCGCTGTCGGTCCGGCTGTTCATTACCGCAACGGCCTCGAGCTGTGTCTGCGATTCGATCTTGATGACTCCAGATGTTTCGACGCGCTCCGGTTCGCTCCGCAATCCTTCGACCCCCTCGGCAACTGTATCGAAACTGCCATCCTTTTTGGCGTCATCCTGCATGAGGTTGTTCTCGAACTCCTTGGAGGTTTCTCGTGGCCTCTCGTCGAGCAATCTCGATATTTCCGACGACTGATTCTGCAACTGTTCGTCTAACCGCTTGTTAAACCGTTCGAATTGCTCGTCAAATCGCTGGTTAACTCGCTTGCCTAACTCGTCAAGTTGCTTGGATCGCTCGTCCAGTCGTTTCTCCAACCGGTCAAACCGCTTAGATTGCTCTGCTTTTCGCTTGAATTGCTCGCTAAATTGCTTGAACATCGACAGTAGCTGCTGGATGCCAGGGTCCCCAGTTGAAACCTGTTCCGCTCCCGATTCGTCGAGATTTCTTGTCGACTCATCCGGAAATTCGACCGTACACAGATCCTGTCCTTCGGCTCTTATCGCTTGTGCTAAACGAACACACAGCGCGGACGTATTTCCCGTCGTTAACAATTTCCGTCGTGCTAGTTCGTTTCTTATCTCCGCGGTTGTCAATTCGCAAAGAGTATCCGGCATTTTAGTTCGTTGTTCACTTCAAGCGTTCAAAACAGTCGGTCGTGTAAATTCTACCCGCGTAGAATGTTCCCGCACTACACTACAAAGTTTCTCAAAACTTCCCGTGCTTATTTACACTACCGTAAATATCCCGCACGCCTTTCACAAAATACACGATCGCGCAAGTTCTATCCGCTCAGAACTTCTCGCCGCTTCACTTCAAAGTTTCTCGAAACTTTCCGTTTATTTACACTTCCGTAAATATCACGCACGACTTTCACGACTTTCTCTTTGCAAACGAATGTCCACTACACGCACGCGAATATCCCACTTCTGACACCAATTGTAATGTTTCCTCTTTTGAGCGAAACCACGAAACGAAACCAGGTTCGTTAGATATTCTTGTGCTGAATAATGAAAACGCTTCGATTGAAAAACACACACTTTATTTACAAAACGAACTACACACGCGTACTAACAACGAACGTTAAAATTAGCAATAACAACCACGACGGCACTACTTTCCGATCCCGCTTTATAGCGATCCAACCGCCACTGAGTGTCGAGTTTGACTACTACTTTTCTCCTTCGGTGACATCTGCCTTTTATAGTTGGAAATCCATGCTTTCGTCAATTAGCGAAGACTCTAGATTTTTCGAGATGCTCGAGTCTCGGGTTTCACTACTCAACGAAGGTTCGAGAATCGGCTAGTGGCCAGTCAGTTGATACTTGTTATCGATCATTCGAGATTAGTACAGTGTGGGTCGTAAAAGATACCCACTCCGTACACGCAACAATACTTTATCACTTGTCAAGCTCATAGATCTTTGCAATGGATGCTATAAATGGAAAAGCTTATTTGTTAAAAAAAAAGCTTATTTGTGAGGATAATTTGATTGTAAGCCTAACGTGGACAATATTTTTTAATTCGGCACATTTTTAGAGTAGTTATGATCAAAAATTCAAAAATGCCTGCTCATCGATTTATACCTTAAAAGATCTATCTTGATAAGTATAACAGCTAGAAGCTTTATTTTAGTCTCAAATTGTAGATAAATTACTCTAGTTTAATAAAGTTTTGCAAGGCTTCTTGTAAGACCAACTTAGCAGATACTAAAAAGAAACTGGACAAGCCAAACAATTTGGCGCCTTTTCAACATGGTGGCTGGGTTCGTGGTGTTGCGTGGGAAATAGAAAACTCGAATTTTTAAACCATGCACCAACTCAAACAATATATCAAAAATTGAAACTACCCTCATTAAAGCACGAATTTGGTTGGCCAAAGTAATTTAACCTTTGCAAAATTAACGACTTTTTTTAAAAATAAAAATGCAATAACCCAAAAACTATACCCGGTAGGATATTCTAGTAAGGACTCAATCGCAGGTAATCACCTACTCTAAAAATATAAAATAGCTCGGGGAAATCAGACGCTTTGTTCACTAGATATAGCTCGGAAAAACAATAGAAAAATGAAGCACACAATCAATATTTTGCTGTTTTATTTTATTTTGCTCGAGTTTTCACTTATATTTTATATCAATTTTATTTAAAAATAAAAAAGACTTCCTGTTTTGTTTTTCGATCCGAGGCACCGTTTAGGAGTTATAAGGATAATATTAAAAAAAAGGCTCGAATTTCACGGATTTTCGCCCACAAAAAGTTAAGCTCACCTTCTATGACCGTGCATGTATAGGTATTCAGTATCTATACAAGGGATTAAAATTATTTTCAGATCTTTCCCAAATTTTTATTAAAAAGTCCCCAGATTGGCTTAATTTTACTGGCCTATTAAGCGATCTAGATTGAACGCAGAAGCAGCGATAGCGGTGAAAGCAGATCTGCCTCTTGTTGTTGCTGCCGCTGCTGATTGTTTCTGCCTTCTATCTGGTGCGGGCATAACATGAGCGCCGCTGCTGCTGCTATTGCTTGCTCTGGAATGCAATTCCTCAGTAGTCGCTGTTTTCAAGTGACTTGTAAGGCAACAATCTACCCTAGAGCTTACTAGAGCTTCGACACAGCTGATGCCCAGGGTGGTACCTCTGCCGCTGCGAATGCTTCAGCCCCTAACTTGTTTAACACTGCTTTCCTCATTGCCACAGCCACTGCATACACTCCATACTGTATGTTTCGCACTAAGCGGTAAAAGTCCTGGATATTTGCCGATGGTATATATCTTCGGAAATCAATTGCCTATATTTAGGGAAAATTCCATGCTATTCCATATTAGCAAAGATAATGCGTATACTAACCAACTGATGGCGCTTTTTGGAAAATAATAAAGTTCGGCAGTTAAACAATTTGACGCGTTTTGTTTGTTATGTATATCATATTGGATGCGCAATGATTAGGCAGAGGGAGGATGCACTTTTGCAAACACACATGCAGAGCAAAACCCTCCGCATTCAAAGCCTGGAAGCAGACATGGTCTCGCACACAACAATAGTTCAAAGGAGGCCGATGTCAGTCGAAAATTTGCATCGCGGTATATGGACTGCGAGTGGTTCCGCGAGACATTTCCTTCGAAAAATGTAGGTTCTCGGTCGTATGTATGTAGATGGTTTTGTGCAGAGGGAGAATTAACTTTTGTAGTCACACATCCAGAGGGAGAATGCACTTTTGTAAACACACATGCAAAGATTGTGTAAAGGAATGTCCGAAAAGAGTCTTAACAAAATTTCACAGCTGAACCTATCCAATAAGATGAGCAATTCAAAATATTGTGGAAATGTGAAACCTCGTACCTGACAAAAATTGAATTTTACAGGAGGGACAACTGACACTTCCCATCACTTGAATGTGTCCACTAGAAATTGATTTATATCTCGGAAAGAACTAAAGGCATACATATAATGCCGAAGCATTATACTGTGGATCCACAGTAGCTACTTCTTTCTTTTATTTCATGTAGTGTCGAAACTTAAGCCCCGTTAGAATTTTATGACGATGATTCGTAAAAGCAGTGCGAAATAGTCGAATGCTGCGTTTACACGTGAACATTTCGCCGAATTTGAACTTGAATACAATAACAATAGCGTTATATTCGCCGAACGGATCAGGCAATGTTCCCATCCATCCATTTCCCGAGAGCTTTTTCACGAAAATGTTCCTGCTCGTCGTTCGTGCTCGAGTTCGAGTTCGACAGTGTATGGTGACACTTATGGAAAAAGCATTAAGACAACAAAAGGTGCATTCGGCGAATATGTTCGGAGCTGTTCCCATGAGGAATGGGAACGGGCGAAAATATTCGCCGAATAAAATGGAAATGAACCTTTTCATATGGAGGTATGTTTTCAAACGAGGGTCAATCATTGAGAGAAAATGTGGGAACATTCCTGTTTCGCAAAAATTGGGAGAATTCTCTCTATTAAATTAGGGAGAATTCCCTTAATTCCTTAATTTTCGGCATTTTCGCGTTAGGTAGTCCATTTCCGCTTTAGTTGGTAAGAACCTAGAACCCATCCGGGGGGATTAGTCGGTCCTAAAGCGAAAATTTCCTGAGTTTTGTGAAAATTCTCCCTAATTTAATAGAGAGAATTCTCTCAATTTTTGCGAAACAGGAATGTTCCAAAATGTGTATGCCACGAATCTACGAGTATGTATTTCAATCGTCTTGCGTTTCACTGGTTTCACATAAATTGCCAAAAGGTAGACGATGGGTAATTTGCTATGAGTTGTTTGAGTTTTTTTGTTTTGTTTTTGATTTTATGACACCAGGTCTGAAAATAATGAAATAAGGACAAATGGATATTTTTTTTGTGAGGTGTTAGATCAAAATGCAATCAGATGTAAATCTGATTGATTAAAATGTAATTGTTTGAGCTATGTATGTAGGTTTATTAGATACATAGATATATTAGTAAAGAGATGTAGGTATATTATTTAACCCATATTTTCGCATAGTTTGCTTATCGATGTATAAATTAGGTAAGCAATTGATTCTAAAACGTAAAATATTACCGCAAAAAAGATCTTATTAATCTCTGCCGTATGATCAATATTTTCAATGGGTGCGTTCCGTGAAAATCCTAAACGTTCCAAGTTGCTTTGAACTCAGTTCAATTTCAGGTGGAGATGGCATGTAAATACCAACTAGTGAAATAAATCAGAAAATTGTTCTGGTTGATTTCCCCTTTTATCGTTTGACATGCATTTGCTAAATACTTGAAACGTAATTGCAACGTTGAGAATCTTGAACCTAATTCAACTACTTTTGTCAACACCAAGACCTGCACCTATATACCCTCTATTTTGACAGCGTAATGTAAAGTAATTAACGCTGTCAAAATAGAGGGTATATAGGTGCAGGTCTTGGTGTTGACGAAAATAGTTGAATTGTACTGAAGAAGGACACAACTGGTGTCCGAAATGCGCATTTACAAATAAATAAAAATAAAATCCCGTCTTAGGAAAAATCAACGTTTTTCATTTAGTATGACCAAAGTAATTTAACCTTTGCAAAATCACCGACTTTTTTTTTAAATCAAAACGAAATTACTCAAAAACTATACCCGCTAGCATATTCTAGTAAAGAGTGAATCGCAGGTAATATCTTACCCTAAAAACAGAAAATAGCCTGTAGAAATCAGATAAACTATTAATTAGATATGACATTGGAAAATAAAATGAAAAAAAAGTGTGAACAAATTATTTTTTTTAATTTAAGGGCTGTAAATGACTCGAAATTTAAAAATTAGTATTATATAAATATTAAAATAAATTGTTTACAATAAAACGGGAAGTTTTTATTTTTGATAAAATTAGTATAATATATAGGTGAAAACTCGAGAAAAATAAGATAAAACAGCAAAATGTTGATAGTGGGCTACATATCCTTCTTAATTTTTCGAGCTATATTTAATAAACAGTTTATCTGATTTCTACAGGATATTTTCTGTTTTTAGGGTAAGATATTACCTGCGATTCACTCTTTACTAGAATATGCTAGCGGGTATAGTTTTTGAGTAATTGCGTTTTTATTTAAAAAAAAGTCGGTGATTTTGCAAAGGTTAAAATACTTTGGTCAGTCAAAATGTTATAATACTGGTTGCTTTAATTAGGGTAGTTTCGATTTTTGATATATTGTTTGAGTTGGTACATTGTTTAAAAATTCGAGTTTGCTATTTCCCCCCTAACACCACGGACCCCCACCATGTTGAAAGTGTGCCTAATTGCTTGGCTTGTCCTGTTTCTTTTCAGTATCTCCTAAACTGGTCTCGCAAGAAATTTTGTTAATACCTTATTTAACTGGAGTAATTTACCTACAATTTGAGACTAAAATAAAACTTCTAGCTGTTATACTTACCGAGGTAGAGCTTTTAAGGCATGAATCGATGAGCATTCTAAAAATAGCCCGAATTGAAAAATATTGGCCACGTTAGGCTCACAATCAAATTGTCCCTAACTTTTACAGACAAGCTTTTCCATTTGGAGGATCCGTTGCAAAGATCTGTGAGCTTGAAAAGTGAAAAAGTGTAATTTTTCTCGGGAGCTTCAGAAATTGTCATTTTTTGACTATCGATTTTGACTACGCTACTGAACCGAATTTCAACTTTGAGCAGTGCATTGAACGCAGAATTCAACGGTCTTTAATTTACTCCTGCAAGGTTTTTCGACCCGAGGCACCGTTTAGGATTTATAACGATAATATTAAAAAAATGGCTCAAATTTCTCGGATTTTCGCCCTCCAAAAGTTAAGCTCAGCTTCAACGACCGTGCAAACTCAGTTTTTATGTATTCAGTATCTATAGAAGGGATTAAAACTACTATTTCCAAAACTTTCCCTAATTATTATTAATAATATTTAATTTGACTGGCCTAAAAAGCCATAACCTAGTAATATGCACTTGCGGTAGAAAAATGCATACCCGATATCTACTGATCTCTTCAATAAAGACAATGCTTTCAAAAAAATGTCTCATAACCAAAACAACAACAATACGTATATTATTACCAAATGACAACAAACGGACGAAGGGCAATTTTCTGTTAACGGGTCCATGGGCAAATATGTATGTTTCTAGCAACCCATCATTCTTCATGCCTTCCGTGTGTGTCGGCAACGAAATTTACTTGGTAGTTGTTGGTATATTAGTCCAAATGTTCAAGAACATTATCGCGATAATGTTCAAATTCGGCGAGACGTTCACGTGTAAACGCACGCTTAGATATTCTTATGCTGAATAATGAAAACACTTCGATCGAAAAACACACACACTTTATTTAATAAACGAACTATATACACGCGTAATCGACAACTCCCGGCAACTATTCGTTTGCGGCGGATATCTATCACGAATGAACGCTCTAGACGACCTTGGTTTTATATAGCTGATCTCCGACTCCAGAACAATTTACATGGTTCGATACTTAGCAGAGCTCGTTCTATTTTGACTTGCCATCAAAAGTTCCAGATGATTCGAGACTCTGCTAGTGGCTCATTCTATTGTCACTTGTCGTCGATGGTTCGAGACTATGATAGAGTTTAGTACAGTCTGTGTCATAATTATGACGTACTCCATGCATACTCGTACAAAAGTATATTCATATTATGTGTGAGTCTTAAGCTGCTTTTAAACGATGAGTCCAACGTTTGATCCAACGTTTGAATCAAATGATTCGGCAATTGAACTGACAAATGTATAGGGTTATCCATTTCGTGTTTCGGAAAGTAAAGCCCTGCCATTCGACATCTGTCAAATGTCAGTGTATTCCAAACTGATATTGGTTTAGTTGAAGGTTTGCCATTTTACAAGATGGAACGTTTTACGACTGAACAACGCGTTAAAATTATTAAATTATTCTATCAAAATGGTGAATCTGCGGTGGCCACGTTTTGAGCATTACGCGCAGATTATGGTCGACATAATCGTCCCAATGAGCGCACAATTGCCTACACAGTGACAAAATTTGAAGAAACTGGATCGGTGACAGACATTTCTACACCTGTGCATCATCGTTTTGCTCGTTCGCCCGAAAACATCGCCGCTGTGAGTGAAAGTGTGGCCGAAGATCCGAATTTGTCGATTCCGCGCCGATCCCAGCATTTAGGCCTATCTTACGGCACATTGTGGCGCATTTTGCATTTGGACCTTCATCTCCATCCTTATAAAGTCCAGCTCACGCAAGAATTAAAGCCGACTGATCACAGATTGCGTCGTGAGTACTCAGATTGGGTCCTCGAACAGCAGGCCACCGATGCCGATTTTTCGAAGAAAATCTTCTTTAGCGATGAGGCCCATTTTGCGCTCGGCGGCTATGTAAATAAACAAAATTGCCGCATCTGGGGCAGTGAGCAACCGCAAGTGACCGCTGAGAAACCGTTGTACCCGCAAAAAGTGACTGTTTGGTGTGCATTGTGGGCCGGCGGCGTCATTGGGCCGTTTTTCTTCGAAAACGATGAAGGAGCCGCCGTTACAGTCAATGGCCAGCGCTATGGCGCCATGATTCATGACTTTTTTTGGTCGGAAATTGAAGATATGGATCTCGACAATATGTGGTTTCAACAACACGCGACAAAATTTGGCTTTATTGCGCGAGAAATTCCCAGGACGCGTAATTTCGAGATTCGGCGATGTGTGTTGGCCAGCAAGATCTTGCGATTTAACGCCGTTAGATTTCTTTTTATGGGGCTATGCGAAGGACCGTGTTCATGCGAACAATCCCACGACGATTGGTCAATTGAAGGACGAAATCCGTCGAGTTATAGCCGAGTTATTGCCCGAAATGTGTGAAAAGACAATCGAAAATTACCTCAAAAGGATCGAGTCCTGCAAGCGGTCCCGTGGGGGACATTTGACAGATATTGTATTCCATGTATAATGGCATAATCTAAACTTTATTATGAAATAAAAATTCCATCGAAATTCAAATATTTACTGTGTTTAATTTAAGTTTACTTTCCGAAAGAGAAAATGGATAACCCTGTATCTTCTCAACATCAATTCGATCGTTTCATTCAAACGTTTGACTGTTCGGTCGGGTTGTCAATTGATAAATTGAATAGAAAATAATTATCGAGGTGGTTGCGGAAGAAGAGATAGCACCTGTCGTTGCCGTCATGATGGTATTGTATTGCTCCTATTTTTTTAATAAAAACTCGAGGAACGTACAAGACATAAGAGAACACACATAACGAATGGCAAGCTTCAAATGTTGTTGCTCAATGGTGCGGCAATTGTTCGATCCAAACGTTGGAGCGTTGGAACGTTCGAACTCCTTTGATTCGGGCACAAAATTCGCCAGTAGAGCGAACGTATTCCAATGCGAACGTTCGATGCTTGACATTGGAAGCTCGTAGCTTGACGTCCTTACACACGATGTTACAAACTAGCAAGCGTCCGTCCAAAGTTGGAAGGTGTTCATAGCATCATTAAGAACCGGTTTTATACTAGATTATCATTGGAGCTACATTTTGTTTGTGTAATGTGTTTCTTTAACCTAATCTAATCGTAGGATAGGTGTACAAAAAATACACCTACCATTCCGAATATAACTGGGACCTACCGAATGACTGACGAGCTGCCAGAAATTTTTTGTACGTTATGCAAGGTCAAATTGGTTAGGTAAATTCCTCCACCGTTATAAATCTGCTAGTTCGTATGAGTCTCAGCTCTCATATATTAGCCGTGTTCGATTCAGTCGAACAAAGACCCATTCCCATACAAAACTGCTAACCGGCCTTTGATCCAGGTCTCGTATGAGGTCACATCGGAAAGAGTTGAAGGTTAATTAAAGGTTGAACGCTTTAAACATACAGTGCATGGAATACGCTTGTATTGTATTGCCTCCATAGAAACCTGTGGCTCCAATATTTGGGTACTAAGTCGACAGGTGGTCGACAGTCAGCTGGGTTCGGTAGATCATTTAGTAATTATGAAATTTAAATATCGACAAGAATTGACGTTTGTGTATGCTTAATTAGAACAGTTAACATTATGTTAATATCGAAACGCCAACTGAGTAGACTGACTGTCGATGAGCTGACAAACATTGACGTTTCTTTATGCACAATTCAGCAGAACGGTCAACATATGTCAATATGAAACGAAAACTGAGTAGGCTGACTATCGCTAAGCTGTCAACTTATTCACTAAATGTTGGAGTACTTATAAATGTGTTAAATAATAAATAGTCTAAGGTCAATTTGTTTTTCGGAAACTCGTCACTAATATTCGTATACCGACTCCGTAATACAAGCAGCACCTGATGAGTAGTGATCTGTCGGTGGTACGAAAAATTATACCTGGACCACGATGCGAGCGCGAGGGCGACAGAGCCGTACGCCAACCATTCCACCCTTATCGCCTCATTTTTGTTTATTCCCCATTTTTACCTCCCCTGTTTGTGTTGTCTTCCCCAGGCTTATGAATTTTTGTTAATATGTAAAGAACAGGGGCAACAAGCGGCGAAAACGCCGCCCACGTCTACCAAACTGAACTACGGCAAGCATAGGCCGCTGCTTAGCTCGTTGAGGAGCTTTTTTCTTCGCCTGATGGCACGGCTCGACCCTTCACGGTCAGTATGTATTCCTTAGGCTTCGTCCGCACGAGCACCTTCAGATGCTCACTTAACCGTCTATTACAATTTCGCCGCGTATCTCTGCTCTTTGAATTCGCGTATCGTACGTATAGATCCGTGACAACAGATTAACTCTACATCTCTATTCGCTTGAATGGAACACGGTTGTTATCTTATCTCGAGCTTCGCTCAAGGCACATTCCTAGTTCACTAAGACTAGTGAAGGCGAATCTTATTTCCGAAAATGGACAAAAGATGAGGCCCAAGCTATACAGTCAAGTAACCCATCCTGTTTTACGCTATGGTGCAAATACGAATCTTCCCCCGCTTGCCAATCGTAAACCCTGTAATCACCCTGTATACCTATACAAAGTCAAGCTAGATTAACTTCATTCCGCGAGCTTTGTAGAAATTATTCTTCATACATCCACTGTATTGCTGGAGGAATATTGTGTCGCTTGTTTGTTCTGGAAAGGATTCTTGGTTTTGTTCAAGCGTTCTTTTGTACTGCGGCACAGGTTAATTAGGCTTAACAACTCGCAATTACAACAATGCGTTAACCTAAATTAACCTGGATATATCTACGGGTTAATAAACCTGCGCTGGATAAAAATGTCCGATACGATGGACAGATGTCGCTCGTATCACTAAAATGCTATTTTATTATGGAAAATTAAAAATTTTCGAGTTTAAATTGATTTTTTATATCAAGTTTAATAGTAAACATGTCGTACATATTTTCCCGGTCCATATTTTAAATCTCGCGAACGCAATCAAAAATGATGAAAAACTGAATTCACGCCAGGCGTCCGTTGCACTTTTGACAGTTAACCGGGCAGTTAATCCGGAATGCCTAATGACAGGTTGTTGTTTGAGGTATAGGATCCTTGCCTTGTACTGTTGACAAATCTAAAAGAATCATTTGTAGGAAACTGTCAGAAAATTTAGACAGGTCTATAAGGGGCAAAATTCTAAAAGTGATGCCAACATTCGTGTGAATTCACCATGTAAATTTAATATGACAATTGGCTATAATCTAATCGTGAATGCATTTCACCAATTTATGGCATCAATAACAATATTAAAATCACATTTCAGTCACATGCGAGAAAAGTACATCTTGCCCAGTTCGTAAGAATATGTATGGCGTCTTGCAATGAAAATTTATGAAACCACTGAGTCATGTAATAAATTTCACGATTGAACTGCGATGAAGGAAGATATCGTTCTACAAAGATCCATACGACATGATAGCATCTCGATTAAAATTTATGTTCAAAAAGTAAAGCTGGTATTGTTAGTGTAACCTGTCTTCCAACCGAACTCCTGTGGCTTTAGCTGATGCTACTGTGAGTGCTTCTGTTGGAGCTACCTCTATTCTTCCTTTGAAGATGATTGTTGTACCAGATATTTGCATACCATACAACTTTGTGTGGATACATTTTCTTTTTTTTACTAAAAAGCACAATTCCCTACATTCGGAACGAACGTTTTAAGACAGCAATCTTCTTACAAACGATCGAAAAATGTTATTTTGATTTGAGCCCACATTGTGTTGCATAATCGTTAAAACCGCCCTCAAAGATGAATCTTTGTGTTAACAATAACCGAAATTTTAAATTAAAAATTAAATGTGTAAAACTAAAAAAAAAATAAAAAAAAACAAGCTGCGCCCGCAATTCGATGGTTTTACAGTTTCCGATGGCAATAGTAGATAAACTACTTTACTCCAGGAGAGTTCCTGGAGACGTTTAACCATGGGAGTTTCGGGTTCGAATTTTTATACCCTTCACGGATGTGATAGGGTATATTAAATTTGTCATGAAGCTTGCAACGCACAGAAAGAAGCATCTCCGACCATACAAACTGTATATATTCTTGGTCAGTATGACGAGACGAGTCGATTAAGCTTTGTCCGTCTGTCCGTCTGTTTCTATGCAAACTAGTCCCTCAGTTTTGAAGCTATCGAGAGTGAGGATCGTCGAGGCCAGTCTATCGCCTTGTTTCAGTCTATTACGTCTTTCAAAGAGATCAGTCAGCCCTTTTTGGATCTTTACCTGTGAAAAATGGTCATCGTCATTTTTGTTAATCGTTCTAATTTATCTGGTATTCCAAATTGCAGCATTGATGTTATACAGTACCCCACGATTGATACTGCCGTATGCTTTCTTAAAATCAACAAAGATTTGGTAGACATCAATGTTGTATTCCTACCACTTTTCCAGGATCTGCTTGACCGTGAAAAGCTGATCGGTTGTAGATCGGCCAGGTCTGAAACCGCTTTCATTCTCGCCGATGATTCGTTCAGCTTACGGCTTTTTTCTATTTTCCAGAATATATTTTTTAGGACGTACATACTAGTTGTTGTAGCGATGGCCAGAGTTGCAGTGTGTGTGTGTGTGTGTTATATTTAATTCCGTTTCGGTGTCAAGGCCAACGAATGCAGCTGCTTCGATGGGGTTTTCCCACAACGACCTTGGGGTAAGCTGTGTGGATGCAGCTGGGCACGTGAAAATGTGGTCCACGTCATGAGGTATTCCGTTGCAGGCTGGACAAATGCTTCGGATATTTTTATCAATACGGGATAGATAAGAGTTGAGGCGTGAACGAAGTTGGGCAAGTGTCGTCCTGGTGGCTCTAGAAAGCCTCTTTTCTTTTGGCGCTATGGGTTGTGGTTGCGCCAAAAGTACTAGATTTGGGTTTAATCCCGTAATTGATGAGTGCACCTCTTGCTGATGGAGTAATGCGATGGCAGATTTGTAGGCGGCGTCGTCAAAAGGATTCCTTTTATATGCCTAGACATCACGTTCAAGGTCCCTCAGATCACGCCGAACATGTTTTGGTGGCGGAGTCTTGTCCACTAGATGGAAGTTAGGATATTCCCTCTGATAGCAGCCCACTAAATATTGCTTCGCAAGCAGCTTGTTGTGGTCTCTGATAGGCAACGTCTTTGTTTCCTGGTTTAGGTGGTTTTGGGGAGACATCAGAAGACATCCAGTTACGGCGCGTAGAGCGGCATTTTGACAAGTTTGAATGTGCTTCCACTGTGTGTCACATAGGTTCCGAGACCACACAGGAACAGCATAGTTGGCCACAGATCTTCCGACCGCTTTGTAGATGACCAGTAGCGTTTCCTTGCCTTTTCCCAATGTTCTACCGGCCAAGGCTTTTAGGATTTTATTCTGGCCACGCATTCTGTTGTGGCATCGGCAGATGAGGTTGACATGCTATCCAGGGTAACCCCAAGGATTTTCGGATGATTGGTGGTGAGAATGCGTTAATTGCCTATATATGTATATCTCAAGCTGCATTGTTGCTTCTTTTGTCCAAGTGGTAAACACGGTTGCGGATGATTTGGAAGCTGACACAGTTAAGTTTCTGCTTTCAAAGAACCCGTTAAGTTCAATAAGGTATTGATCAGCTCGCACATTTCATTGATGTCGTTCCCTGTTGCCAGAATTCAGCAGTCATCCGTATAAGTAATTAATTGGATATTATCAGGAGGTGTTGGAATTTCTGATAAAAATAAAAATAAATAACTGGCGCAACAGTCCAATTTGAACCATGGCCTCGAGATGAGTTGGCATCATCTCATTTTCTAGATCGTGACGGTGTGTCTTGTGCGGAGGTGTGTGATCAGCAACACGCTCAATAGAGTTATGTACCCCATAAATGGGTACTCATTTAACAGCTGAGTGGGCTCATAGTCCGACACGTAAATCTCCTTTTTCATCGAAAACTACCGCATTCAGTAGGAGTCGAACCGGGGCCCAGTGCGTAGAAGGCGAACCTGCTAACCGTTGCGGTATCCGGACTACTGGAATTCCTGATAGATATAAATTAAACAAGGTGGGAGATAATACTCCTCCTTGAGAAACACCTCGTTTAATTTTCCTGAGCCTCTACTTGCTGTTCTTGAACTCAGTGTAAAATAGGACTGCCTACCAGCGAGATAGTTGGCGATCCATTTGACGTATTGTGTTGGAAGGGATGAGCAGTTTATGTCAGACAGAAGCGATGAGTGGCTGACTGTGTCGAAGGATGTCTGGAACTGTTCGTTGGAGTTACCGGCGATGACTGGAAACCTGTATGGGCGCTCACTGGGGTTAAAGTATGTGGCGTACTAGGCGAGGTCGAAGATTGCTGTCCTCTATTTCTACACTGAATAGTAGTAAAGGAGGAGCTCCAGTGTTTATGGTGGTTGAGCCCGGAGCAGTTCCTAAAATGGCACCACTCATCACAACAGTTGCATCTCAAGGATGTAGCATTTGAGTGCAGCACATTCTTGCAAACGCAGCAGATCCCAATATTCATAAAAAACCGAGTTGAACATGTAGTATACATACGAGTACACACTTCCTTCTGGCATCGAAGGGGGTTTGCCAGCTCTCGGCCGTTCTGATGAATGGGTCGCTCCGCTGCGTAGAACCGGCTGCCGCAGGAGCGCGGACAGACTAGTGAGATGCCTCAGTAATTCTCACACCGCAATTATTTAAATGGATGGGACAGATGAAGCTCCTGCGCCAATCTTCTGAGATCACCTCCTCCTCGACTCTTTCCACCGAATTTAACAGTTCAGCTGGAATTTCGTCTGCACCTGACGGTTCATTTGGTTTAAGTGATTGTATCGTGAGGGGGGCCATGATCAATCATAACGTCAACGATTGGGGTTTCTTGTAGGGAGACGTGGGATGCGGGATTAAGAAACCCTTCGAAATAGAACGCCCACAGTTTGTTGATGCTATCGGTGTTGCTGATGATGTTTCCATCCTTGTCCGTTCAGAGGCTAGTCCTGGGTTGATAGCCATTTTTAATCGTGTTTACTAGCCTATACACTTGTCTGGTGTTTCTTTTAGTTAGGTTATCATTAATGTTTAGCAGCTGCTAGTTAATGAATTTTCGCTTCTTACGTCTAATTATTCTATTTGATATTCGCCATAGCTCGTCATAATTTTCTTTCTTAGCTCTAGTTGGATGTTGGATACATTGTCTGTTAACTTCGTTCTTTGCATGAAGTGAATTCATTCTTCGTTGAACCAGTCATTTCGCACTAACCGGGGCATTATGTCCCACGACCTTCGCTGTGGCCTCCTTGATAGAACTTTTTAGTTCTTCCCAAAATCCGTATACACCTATGTTTAAGAGGTCCATACCGAAAGGTTGCCTTTACCTTACCAAGTGGTGGTCGGAATCGCATTTTAATCCTCGGCATGATCGGTCATCCGTCATGCTTGAAGCCCATCTCTTGCATATGAGGACGTGGTCGGTCTGGTTGACAAAGCGTGAAAGCGTGTAT
Source organism: Chloromyia formosa (assembly GCA_964017055.1). Lineage (NCBI taxonomy): Eukaryota > Metazoa > Arthropoda > Insecta > Diptera > Stratiomyidae > Chloromyia > Chloromyia formosa. The sequence continues at coordinate 69,661,153 of OZ024813.1, read as the reverse complement.
CCGGAGATCTCAAGGTTTCTTCATGAATGCGTCGGTGCGGAAAGTATATGGACCTTACGACAAGATTCGTACTGCACGCGAAGTCGATTAGTCGTTGACCGTTGCCATTGCATTTCCCGTGAAGGCTGTGTCTTCCAGTGGTTCCCCGATGCCAACTCCCGTTCCTAACTTTCGTATTGAAATCTGTAACGAAAGGGGGGGGGTGTCCCAACATTTTTGCCGGCCATGGGACCTCAATGATTGGGTTTTATTTCTATGGGTGTAGAGGCCAAGGGTCCAAGCCATCTGGGCTCGGAGCGTGTAGCATGATCCGGTCGACAGCCATTGCCTGCATTTTTCTTTACTAGTTTTCCTGGGTGAGTGGGACCCAGTTTTATCCTTTGTTGTTTCGTCTAACCCCAAGGCACATGATAAATGTTATCTGTGTAATGGCTAGGGCAATGAGCGGGCAAAAACCCCGCCCACATCTCCCGAACTGAACTGGAACAAGCATTCGCATTCGCTTCTAGCGCCGCCGGACCTTCACGGTCACCCTCGGCAAACTTTCGGCTCTGTCCTCAAAATACAATCCGGTGAACCAACTCGCTCATTACGCCCACCGTGTGGCCCATTTCTGGTCAAGAAAAGGACTAAAAAGGACCTCATCGGATTTCTTTTTAGTCCTTCCACCGTTATGCATCTCCACAAGCACATTAAGGCTACTTGCTCTAAGTCTTAGGACTTAGCCATCTTTACTTCACGTATTTTCCCTTCAAGTAGCTGTGTTTTCCTCTGTAGCACCCCATCCTTCCCATAGAGTAGTTTTTCCTTTTAGATTCAGTTTAACAAGGCAGTCCTGGCTTTTGTGTTCGTCTTTTGTGGTTTAGCCTCGTATTTAAGGCCTCCCTAAATGCTTCGAATTGCCGGCATTTGGAGCTTCTTCGGTGACCGGACGAAGCGCGGAGGACCCTGGATACCTTTTTGTTTTCCAAGATTGTCCTTCTAAGTAACTTAAAAAATTTTTTTTACACAGTATTGCATTTTTGTATTATTCATGTACTCAGCAGCTTACAGAGTTTATGAGTGACTTACGGCAGGGAATGCAGTGTTGCGCCTCTGCTGGCCTCAGAATTCTTTGTAACCTGTTGATCATCTGAATAATTGGGAAATGTAGTATTTTTTTTCTCTTTGCTAATTTTTCCCTCTGCCGTGGTGGTCGGCTGACTCCGGTGCCCAGCTCGCTTTTGTTTTTTTTTTCTATTTTTAGCAGCACACTTTGTCCTCAGCTTCTTCTTTTTGGCAGGCCTCGAAGTAGAAGCTGCCCTGTAATGAACCACCTGCAATGAACCATATTATGGTCTGGTAGTGCTGCTCCCACCGGCAGATCGAAGCAGCACCTGATGAGTAGTGATCTGTTGGTGGTACGAAACCAGAGACCGAGGGTCCCATTACACCCTGACCCAGGTGCTACCGCGTGGGCGTCTGATCCGTCCGCCAACCATTCCATCTTTATCGGCTATTTTTTTTCATTCCACATTTTTACCTCCCCTGTTTATGTTGTCTTCCCCAGGCCTATGAATTTTTGTTAATACGTAAAGGACAGGGGCAACGAGCGGCGAAAACCCCGCCCACATCTCCCGAACTGAGCTACAGAAAGCATACGCCGCTGCTTAGCTCGTTGAGGGGCCTTATGTCTTCGCTAGATGGCACGGCCCGACCTTCACGGTCATTATGCTACCTTAGGCTCCATCCCCACGGGCATCTTCGGATGCCCGCAAAACCGTCCGTTACAAATCTCTGAGCAGTATTTTGACGTCGTTTGTGGGAAATGAGTCAACAATGTCTCAGGTATAAAACTCGTCTTTCACTGCTTCTTCCTTCACTCCAGTGGGGTGTGCTTACTATTACACTATAAGTAAAAAAATTGACTCAAATTGACTTTATGATTACCGCATTAGCCAGCGATGAACTCTACTAAAAAAATTTCTCAGCATACTAGCCAATATCACTTATTGACTGGTTTCGTCACCCGATTGATTTTACTCATCCATCGAGAAGGTAGCTCGACCAGCCCTAGTGGTTATGTAAATTCTTTTACGTTTATTTAGGAATTTAGTGTCCTTGCTAATTTACTCAATTTAATTAAGATAAAAAACAACGACAAATTCCACTTTATTCTCAAAAAAAAAAAAAAAAAATAAAATAATAATGTTGCATGTATGTCGTGCATAAAGGGAGAGCTTTTCGGGTATATTCCTACCTTACCAGATGACGCATCGTGGTTCGCGCCTTGGCTAATAGTGGCTTTACCGCTGTATCGTATAGAGCGAGCGAAGCGAGCGTTCCAGGGCGATATTCTGAGGGTTGCAACCCCTTAAGCCGCGGTGCCCACGCGAGAGAAGTGCGAAATCATCTCAATTTAAAACCCACTGTGTAACGGACGGTTTGGTGGGCATCCGAAGATGCCCGTGGGGACGGCGCCTAAGGTAGCTTATTACCGTGAAGGTCGGGCCGTGCTATCTGGCGAAGAAAAAGACCCCTCAACGAGCTAAGCAACGGCCTATGCTTGCTGTAGCTCAGTTCGGGACATGTGGTCGGGGTTATCGCCGCTCGTTGCCCTTGTCCTTTACGTATTAACAAAAATTCATAGGCCTGGGGAAGACAACACAAACAGGGGAGGTAAAATGAGGAATAAAAAAAAAATAGTCGATAAGGCTGGAATGGTTGACGGACGGATCAAACACCCACACGGTCGCACCTGGGTCCGGGTGTAATGGGACCCTCGGCCTCTGGTTTCGTACCACCAACAGATCACTACTCATCAGGTGCTGCTTCGATCTGCTGGTGGGAGCAGCACTACCAGACCATAATATGGTTCGTTACAGGTGGTTCATTACAACTGTTAGCGAAAGACGCGAACCACTGAACTGGGAATGTTCCGATTTTCGTTATTAAGTAAAGTTTATAATTACGAAATCAGTAGAAAGGTTTTTTTTACGTACATATTAATTGCTTAAAAATAATGATTCTAATCGTTAGTAAATTATTTGAAAATGAAGTATCTAAATTTATGATTAAATATTGTTATTTTGAAAGATGAAAATTTGAGTACATATATTGAATAAAGTAGAACGAAAATAATAGACCATTACGTATTTGTGATGTTCCCGACCCTCCAAATTACATTCATATTAGAAGCTGACAGAAAAAGACAAGTGACATCAGTCAATCACCGAAAGCGCCACATAAAAACTCGCTGGTCCTTCCGAAATGAATACATCTCCCAATGGACGGATGGCTTCGAAAATGTGGCGAATGTATAGGTACTACTTGCAGCCACGTTTTGTTTTTTGTGACTACGCAAGAGGAACAGACCGGATTTGCTAAGACACAGTGACACAAATTGGATACGATAGCGATTTTTATGTGCCAAGATATCAATATATCTATTCATTCATTCAACAAAACTGTCTCGAATCCATTGATGCATCGAAAAGAACAATCATCCGCTTTTAAATCTCCTCATCATGGCACAAGTACCTGGGGCGTCTTTTTTTTCTTGAAATTCAGAAGAAAACGTCCGAAAATATATTATCTTTTTCCCCAAAATACAATGGCTTTTAGATACTCGTATCAGCACATTGCACCAATGCAATGATTCGTTTAAAACCGATTCTCCCCTAAAAATGCTGTTTAAGTCATATTGATTGAAACCACTTTGACATTTTATTAGCTTCCAATATTCAGAAATTGTCTTTGAATGAGGCCATGGATTTTGTTTGCAAGGGAATTTGATTCATATTATTCAAATTCAATTTGTACCAAAGTGTTATAGTGAAAAGCAATAAAAACCAAAAGGACGAAACACTGATGGAATATGATAAGTACACTTTTCGAAAAATCAACAAAGTGTTATTATTATAGGAGATTCATATTTGGCACAATGTAATTACACGTCGTTTTGAATGTAAAGATGTTAGCCAACAGGCCAATCAGGAAATAAGTTATCCTGGTGAATGAATTTCAAAACTGTGTTGTAATGAAGTGAGAGATAACCGTCAAGATATCCCTCATCTGTAGCCACAATACCCATATCCAACTAGCGATAGTAAGTATTGGTTGAGTATTGGACAATGGAACTGAAAGCTGATGTTCATGTGGGATATACGAGTATTCTTCTATTCCGAAGGGAAATGAAAATAATCTCCGGTTTCATGGACATATCCGGAAGTTTTCCTGTTGCCGTCATTTTCCAGTTGAATGTAAAGGCAAATAACAATTCAAATCAGGAAACATTTTTCGGCTCTGGATTTTCATTCAACGTATCAACACTGATATTTACGTGGTTTAAAAAAGATCTATAATAAGATTTCGTGGAAGTAATTAAAAGCCAAATCTCGCCCTAAACCTAGTAATGATACAACTTACACCGGGGTTATATACCTTACCTAGTGATAATACTAAAACTACAAATTGTATTAGAATGGATCAAAATTGTCGAACGCGGTCCTCACATAGCCATTCATCATGGAATTGTAAGAAAACAGTTTTCAGAACTTTTCGATTTTTTAACCCTTTAGCTGCTGTAGACATTTTAATTATTTTTAAAGAAGAAGAAGTAAATCGAATGCTTGCTTGTCTTATGTTCCAACTGTTCGCACTGGCTTTTTTGCTTTATCGGTGAATTGGCGTTGTTTTTGCTTTTCGACATTAAATATTTAATAGGCACAAAGAACACAAGTGAAGCTGCCCAGTGCACTGACAAGAAAACATTAATTAACTAGTTGAAACTTACTGATCCATTCAAAACTTGACCAACTAACATATTTCTTAAGTTACAGTAATTTATAGTCAAGAGTTTAATCAATTCAATTTAACATTACAACATTTAGAGCTCGCGCATACAACAAACTTTCTAGTTCGCAGAAAAACTAAATAGTTTAGTCTGAAAAATAGAACACACGGCGGTATATGAGACCGCGCACACAGCAGACGAAACTACATATTTAGTTCTCGCTGTGTGCGCGTTCTCATAAACCACCGTGAGTCCTACTTTTCTGACTAAACTATTTAGTTTTCCTCCGAACTAAAAAGTTTGTCGTGTGCGCGAGCTCTTGAAGATCCAAATTATAGAAGAAAAAGTTGAGAATCAACTACGTATTTTTGCCCGTGAGTGTGATACAGCAGAAACTGTGCTTGACATGCTAAAACATACTTTACTGATGATAAGCATAGAGTGGAGTGGGCCATTGGTAGGATTTTCGAGATTTCCTGATATTTTATCGCTGATTAAGTGAATGACAGTGAGCAACAGAGATGGCAAATGGCATTCAACTCATACATTCACACAATCGACATGTACGACTTATGTCTAAGCATCTGCATACGAATCCCCAGATCAGAACGACAGCTAACCAATTTTCGTTACCTCTGTGCCTCAGTAGTTGCACTAGGGCGGAAGAGACAGAGAGGCCGGTAGATGTATTTGTTTAGAAATCATGTGCTGGGAAACGAACCAGAATTTTTCCTGTCGATTTCCCCTCTAAAGATCGTGACACATACAGGGACGTACTATTTTCCACTTAAGAACATACAATACTTTACATATCTGCCACTCACTGTCAATCTGTCTGATCCTATGAAGCTCGTCAAAACGCACCCATTGCAAGACAACAATGAGTTGGCTTAGCTATCAACTACCACTACTTATAAGCGCATAGTTAGTTTTTCAAAATAATGGAAAGTAATCCAGTCATTAGGAGCTCGGAAGGGCTTCGGGGAAACAAATTCTAGTGGAGATTTTTTTTCTTTTATTTTTATGTTTTTTTTTTGGGGGGCTGAACACGAATCCGGAGCTTCCCACCAACATTTTCTTGCGGAACATGGTCAAAATGTAATGAACCACCTGCAATGGACCATATGGTAGTACTGCTCCCACCAGCAGATCGAAGCAGCACCTGATGAGTAGTGATCTGTTGGTGGTACGAAACCAGAGGCCGAGGGTCCCATTACACCCGGAACCAGGTGCGACCGTGTGGGCGTCTGATCCGTCCGCCAACCATTCCATCCTTATCGACTATTTTTGAATTCCCCGTTTTTACCTCCCCTGTTTGTGTTGTCTTTCCCAGGCCTATGAATTTTTGTTAATACGTAAAGGGCAGGGGCAACGAGCGGCGAAAACCCCGCCCACATCTCCCGAACTGAGCTACAGCAAGCATAGGCCGCTGCTTAGCTTGTTGAGGGGCCTTTTTCTTCCCCACGGGCATCTCCGGATGCCCACCAAAACGGTCCGTTACAAAAATCTCAAAAAACCTTGAAATTTCGGTCCTTTTTTTGGTTTTTCGATTATAACTAGAAAACCGTGGATCCTAGCTAGAAAAAGTTCACAAATAAATTAAAGAGCATACAATTTTGCGTCGAATGAGCTACCTTAACGCCAAATTCGGTCCAGTCGTGTAGCAGCAATCAAAAGTCGAAAAACGTCGATTTTTCTCAATTTTGCGAGAAACTCTGTCATGGTCACATTTGAACCTTTGTATTTTGAAAACATGCAAGAAAAATAAGTTGTAGAGCATAAAATCTTGATTAGAAAGTACCCAATCTTTTCAATTCGGTCAAAAGAAAATTCAGAAACTCGAAATAACTAAAATCACTTTTTGAGCGAGCGTTCTCATACAACACATTTTCGGGCCATTTTAGGGTTTTGTATTAAAAACAAAACCCTTATGAAATCGGTCAAATTTCTGTTTGTCCGTCAGTCTGTCTGTCCGTTTGTCCATGAAATATCTCACGAACGGCTGAAATTTTGTGCGATTATGTAGAATTATAACAATTCGCCGGAGAAAGCGATTCGTTGTAATAGGCTGACTTTAAGGGGAGGTCCCAATAGGGGTTCATCTGGTATAGGCAAGTGGGGTATCATGAGAAAGGTAACACCGAGTACATTCCACTTTTGGTATTTTCATCAAATTTGAAAAGAGGGAAGAAGAGGTAGAGGGGAAAATATGTGATCCGAGTTTGTCCCCCCCCCCCTCCCTTGCATTTCGATACCGTTATACTTAGAAATATAAAAATTTGCGGGAAAGCGGCATTTGGCTAGCATAGAAAACTAAAAATAGTAGAATTTTGATATCTCATCAAAAAAGGCTAATAATAGTACATTTCTATAGTTGCAGTTAGCACACCCCTGTAGCCCTTTAAACGCATCGCTGGTCAAAAATATTGATTGCCAATGATAGCCAACACTATAGGCAATAATGTCTCAAAGTTTCATTACAATCACGTAATATTTAATAATTGTACATTCATTTAAAGTTAGGCATTTTGACACTATCCACACAAAAAATACACCTACCGGCCTCAGGTGTGAGTACTACAATACTTTCATATTGTTTTTCGTACTGCGATTTGCAGTTATTTAATTAATCATTTTTGAAAAGGTAAAGGCTGGTTGGAGGCGCTGTGTCGTAAGTGGCCTACTTTACCGTGTGGAAGGGGGGGGGGGGGGGGGGGGGCAAAATTAAGGTCAAATTCTTTTTTCGACTGGTATAGGCAAGTGAGGTGTCGTGAGAAAGGTAATGTTGAGTACATTCCATTTTTTCGCATTTTCTCGAAATTTGTAGAAAGGGGAACAGTGGGGGAGGCGAAAATATTAATTCGTAATTTGCCCCCCCCCCCCCCCCCTGCATTTTAAGACCGTTATACTTAGAATTATAAAAATTGACAGGAAGGTGGGTTTCGAAAAGCATATAAAATGGAAAATAGTAGAATTTGTATATTTGTATATATATTTTTCTCAGAATAGGTCAATAATAGTTTATTTGTATAGTTACAGTTAGCACACCACACCCCTGCATGCCTTAAACACGTTCGAGGTGAAAAGTACTGATGGCCAACGTTAACTAACACCTTAGGCAATAATATGTCCTAAGTTTCGTTACAATCACGTAATATGAATTAGCATGTAAAATGTAAGTGGGTAAGACATTTTAATTCAGTTTTTTTTTATCCATCTGAATGGTATCAAGAAGAGCAAGGAGCCGATATTTATATACCAAAATAAGCGCTTGCCACAAAACCCTCGGATTGCGGGCGTAGCCCTCTATAGTCCGGTTTCATTTTAACAGGTCACCGTTCTAACCACCAGAAACATAACGTTTCCAGTTACAGCAGTCACAGTTCCACCCAGAAGTTCCCTTTAACGTTCTCGGTAGCGGTTCCACGAGTAACAACTCGGAAAAAGTTTTGTAAGTGCAATTTGTGATCAGGTAAAAAGCTTCTACAGTTTCCCAAGGATTCTACCCATTTATTGTTTTGCTTGGGCCCCTCCCTTCCATCTCCATTCTTCTAACACAGAACTCAGCCATCTGCTCCCTACCTGCTGAAGGTCAGATCACCGACAGTTCGGTTCTAAATTCTGGCACGTGAGCAACTTTTATTTCTGAGACTCAAGCGAGACAATCAAGGAAAGCTTATGGATTGGTTTCATGAACATCCCCCTTCCTAGAAGCATCAGACCTCACACTAATAAGTACATACTGGCATTTTCGGAGATGAAAGGATAGACTACCACTGGGCTAAAGAGGTGAGCGTGCAGGGAATAAACCGCATAGTTGGAGACGATTTTCTGGCAGTAAAATCCAAAAGAGCTTATCAAGTGAAGCCTCCTGCATTGGCCACTTTTATTCCGTGGAATTATGTTTCAGTATTAACTTATATCAGCAAACTGACCACGAACTAAACACATCGGATTAGTTGATTGGACTAGCTCTTAGTCCCACTTACAATGCGGTGCTGAACCAACAAAATTTAATTAAGTTTGTGTTTCCGTTGTTGACGGTTGTTGTTGCGAGCCAGGAAAGATGCAGATACCCTCATAATCTCCTTGGCCCCAACAAATGAATCCGTCGCAGATTTAGGGAAAGACGTTGATTTTTTGGTCATTCTGATTGGTCTTTGTACGCAAATAATACAAAACATTTTATTCCTCAAACCATCAAAAGGGAATGTGCCGCAAACTCTGTACGCTCCTCATCTCGCAATTGAGATAATATCTCAAAACATACTATTTTTACATGCGACTCCACCAGTGCGCTGTTCAACCAGGGGAAGAACAAATTTTTTAACGTCCTCCGGAGAAATTCACATTTGATAGCCGTCATAGAAGTTTTCCAAGATCCCCAGGAAGCTCGTTCAAGTATAGCTACGGCAGGAGAGGCCTTCTTGAAGGCGCTGTATGGCCAATAAAACGCCACGCCATTGAATCTGCTGAGAAACAAAAGCTATGTGGCGAGATTCAACATCGTCTCAGTTCCATCAATTGATAATGCAGATCAGCAGCATTGAACGAGGGTATTCTACCAAGTGCAGAAGTGGCTTTGTTTTGACAAAAGGTCCGAAGAATGGGGATGGAAAATCACCAAAAGTAGACTCCTGCCTGTAACAATCACGAGGAATGCCGCACCAGATGCCCTACTGTGCATCATTTCTTGAAAACGCAAGAAGATATGTGTAGGACACTGTGGCTGCAAAAAGTCAGGTATACATTGCTCCCGCTTTGTGCCAACTGTGAGGGCTAGTATGAGAATGTGCACCTCTCTGCAGCAGACGACGACCTCGAAGAGATGTTGGAAGAGTCAGTCGACGAACCCCATCCACCGGAACCCAGACCACCATTCCAACAAACCGGTCCTTCCAAAATACTAAGGCTTTGCACCTGTAGTGTATTTTTAGCCAGCTTCTTACCAGCACCTACTAAAAAAAGAACGAAAATGTTATAAGGTTATTTGGAATTTGTGAATTTTCTTCTGATCAAATTAAAAAGATTAAATAAAATACTTTTTGAACGGAGAATTTCCTGCTCTCCAAATCTCACTTGTGGCATTTTTACTTATTGGTAGCCGTTTTCAAGGTACAGACGTTCAAATGTAACCATAACAGGGTTTTTCGCAAAGTTGAGAAAAATCGGCGTTTTTCGACTGTCGATTGCGGCTACACCGCCGGACCGAATTTGACGTTTATGTAACTCATTCGACGCAGAATTTTATGCTCTTTAATTAAGCTTGACGCTTTTTCTAGCTAGTGTCCACGGTTTTCGGGTTATAATCGAAAAACCAAAAAAAGTACCCAAATTCCGAGGTTTTTTGAAATTTTGACCATGTTCCACAAAAAATTTTTGGTGGGAAGCCCCGGATTCGTATTCAGCACCTCAAAAAACATAAAAAATTAAAGAAAAAAATTCTCCACCATAGTCAATCACGCAATGGCTGGACTAAAGTGGATCATTGCTATGATAACTCAAAGTTGATTTATTGATAAGCGTACACTGACTGCATTAGTGTGAAATAACTGCATTCTTTAATAAACAGGCGGGCTTGTCAACCTAGCAAACAATTTCGTACTATATTTGGAAGATAAATCCCCCAGATGATACGATAGCGTTACCTTCCATACGATAAATTTATCGCCTCCTCGCTTTTTCATTAATTAGGGTATATCGCACAGAAAAAAAAATTGCGATACGAGTTCAATTCGCTTTACAAATAATAAGACGGCACGTATCGCCATCTCATCTGAGCAATAAATTGGCAATATAAAATGTATCGCCATTTTACCATGTCGCTTATAAATCGAGGATATTCCATTTCCTTTTATTTATCCCCGAGGGAAGGATGGAGTTTTAATTTTATTTTTTTCTGCTAATTCTGAAAAAATATAAAATAACATTATCCAGGGTTTGTTACGCTCATAACATTGACACTAATTTCAGTCCTTTTGGACATTGTTTCACAGTCATTCACCACGGGGAGTAGAGGTTTGGGAGCGCCACCGTCCGTCCCATTTTTGCACAAGCTTTCACCTCCGGGTTTATTTCCTATCATATAGGCCCTAATTCAAATTTGCGTGCGGTTCGGAATAGACATACCAATGCATTTTCCGCTTGTAAATGTCTTTGAAGATCAGTCGCTATGGTCGCAATTTATAAGATTCAAGGAATTTCTTACAAACGCTGACTGACTATGTTCTTCGTTGCCCATGAAATAAATTTGCAAGAACTTGTAGTCTTAGTCGGGTAGTGGGGATCTCGTCCAAAATAGTTTGAAAGCGATTCTGGTAGCTCTATAATTGGGACAGTATGATGCATGATTTTCTTTTTGTTGATTTTTTTTCTCAATTTTTAAGTGCATAAATACATAAATGTTGTATTACCTACATACACTAGTATGCATACCTTTCCATTCCTCTCCTATTAACCAGCATGCAAATCTTCGAGGCAGATCAGTGGAAACGGCGCTTCACAAGGTAGTTCTGACGATAGAAGAATCCTTACATCAAAAGGAATTTACGCTAGCAGTCTTCGTGGATATTGAGGGGCTTTCAACAATGCCACTGTGACGGGCATTATTAATGTTAATAATTAAGGGGTTGACCCAACTCTAAAAGCTTAAGCGTCGGATTTGCTCAGGAACAGGGAAATCGAGGTTACTTTTTTGGGGGTCAAAAAAGAGAAGACAGTTATTACAAGTACACGGCAAGGAGGGATATTATCCACTCTCTTCTCGATCCTGACGGTCCACGAAATACTAGAGAGGTTAAGAGCCAGCGGCTTTGAGGTTGTGGCATATGCCGATGGCATTGTGGTACTTGTGAGAAGTAAGTTCCCTCAAACCTTATCGGATGTTATGTAATCGGCGCTTGACCTGATCCTGGGACGGGGAAGTGGTTCCTAAGGCTAACCCGAAAAAAAAACGAACTAATACTTTATACAAGAAAACGTAATTTGCCGGAAATTGCCACACCCACCCTTAACGGAGTAACACTACAACTTGTTGACAGTGTTAAATACTTAGGCCTAATACTAGACAGGAAACTGCTCTGGTGAGATAACGTGAACCGCAGAATTGGTAAGGCCGGCCCGTGCAGCCCTGTTTGCGTGTCGGTCGGCTTATGCCCGTACTTGGGGCCTCAGACCTCACACGGCCTATCACATATTCACATGTGTAGTGAGACCTACACTTGTGTGTGGAGCGGTCGTTTGGTGGAAAGCCACCGATAACAACACCAATACCAAGGAACTATCGAGATTGCTGTGACTGGTCTGCATAAGTATTCCGGGTGCCCTGAGGACCACCCCAACGGCAGGGCTGGAAATGATCCTTGGGCTTGTGCCCTTGGATCGGCTCATCTGCGAAAGCGCATGCTTAGTAGCAATACGCACTAGAACTTTTGGCAACACGATTCCAAAGAAGGCCACTAATGTCCTCTGACAACATATCATAGACAAAAAAAAAGTGTCTGTGTTCTTGCGTGCCTGGCTGACTGTTTCAAGTTTCATCCGCGGACCAAAATTGGCTATGGGGAAGGTCACCCTGAATGAAAAATCAGTTATGGAAAATGACAAGGAGATGAAAACTTATGGTGCAGGTCCTCGGAAGCCTAGTACCGGTGGCGGTGGAAGTGAGCAAGCGGGCTCCCGGCCGTCGTTATCCCTCAACTGCAGTGCTAAGGCAGTAGCACAACTGGCTACTTTACCATATAATACAACAGGTGTCAAATCGGGGCTGGAAACAGCCCAATGGGTAGGAGACGGGACCACAACATCAATGGCAAACCCATTCAAAAAGAGCTCCAAGCTCCAAAGGTCTCCCCAACAACAACCTTTGCCCGTATTATCAACGGGTTCAAGGGAAGGCAAGAAAGCCTGCAGTCGAAACTGACATGTTCAGTAAATTTTGTACGCTGATCATGGACTTAATGGAGTTCATTGAGTCTATGAGTCTAGGGGGCAAAAAGCGGTCTCAGAGGGATAAGAAGAAAAAAGTAAAAAACAAAAAAGTGACGACTAGACCTGACGCAATGGTTATATCTCAGAGATACTCAAGAGAGTAAAATCAGAGCCAGGGCTAAAGGAGATGGACGACAACATCTCTCTCTATCGTCGCACCCGAAAGGGGGAACTAAAATACTATTCCAAATGAGGACTCGCGGTAGAAACTCTATAGAAAAGTAGAAATACATCGTGACGGGTATGCTAGGGCTGGCAGCTGAAGTGAAAACCTTGCGCCAGGAGACGAGGATAGAATGCCTCGATCTTGATGAGACTACTAAGGAGGAAATCTGCAAGGCGTTCCTGGAACGGTTGGAGGTGTACTTTCAACTCGACGCAGTGAAGTCACTAAGGAGGGCATATGGGGGTACTCAAATGGCAACCATTAGCCTACCGATGGACGTAGCCAACAAGGTCCTCGAAGCGTGCCTCTTTGAGGGGCCATTTTCTTCGTCAGATGGCGCTACTTGACCTTCATGGTCATTATGGCAATCTTTGGCTCCGTCCCCACGGGCATCTTCTGATGCTCACCAAACCGTCCATTACAACGTTTTTCCCCTATCCCTACACTTGACGAGGAAATTTTTTTCACATTTATTTTGCGACAAGAATTGTAATTTGTAGTTGTATAAGAAAAATTAAACTAGACGGACCATCTAAATTGAAACTAACAATAAGTGTGAACCAATTATTGTTTACCACAATGTCTAAAGCCACGTTGAGACGGTAGAGAAAAAGTGGTAGAGCTCTACCAAAAAGAAATCTTTGCTCTACTGGTGGTGCTTATACTAAAGTGCATCTCTACCATAATTTCACTCTACGTAAGTTCTCTAGAACATTTTTTGGTAGAGTTCTACAGTAGAGCTAGAGTCGGGAGTGGGTGTAAAGTGGGTGGAAAAAAAGAACATTTTGGAATCTATCACCAGTTATTGAGCGAATTAAAAGCTGAGCAGCTTTTCAGAACTTTTTGCCTAAGTCGTATTTGAATTTTAATTTATTACTTGAAAAGGTAACACCGTCAATTCAAAAACACGATACAAACAGACCAGACCATAGCTAAATGACATACTTTAACATAGAATTTTTGTTTTATTTACTATCTAAATTGCAGGTGACATTCATTAATATACGCATTAATATCAAAAATAATACCGTTAATTAACAGACGAGTGGGGTTTTTAAAAACGGTAGAGCTCTACCAACTTATTCAAATCTATGTAAAAATTGTAGAGCAACTATAGAGACGAAAAATTTCTCTATGAAAGGTGGTTGCATGGTAGAGAGATCTCTCTCTATCGAGAGTTTCTCTACACTCTACCACTATTTCTCTACCGCCTAAACGTGACTTAAAAAATGTTCAACTTTTCAAAGTTAAAAATAAGATCACTAATATTTCAATATACAATTTATTTTCGATATTGAAAATTTGCAACCACGACCGAACTCTATCAATTTGTAACAAAGAGTGCTATTTTCTCATACAACGGCATCATTCCAAAAAATCTAATGTTAGATTGGGATGGGAAGAGACTATTATCTTATGATCGCTAATGTTCGATTGCGTATTTCAGCCGTGCGCCGCCCTAGCGACGGAAGATCCAAGCGCCGCAAATTCAACACCGCTCGATTAAAAAATCCAGCTGTCTTACAACAATATAATGACCATCTTGCGCAAAAATCAGCTGAGATAACTAGTCACCCAGATAGTGACATTAATGAAAACTGGTATGCCATAAAAATGCGTACATTATTAGTGCAGATACCATCCTTGGAACAAACACGGATTGCCCTGGATGCCCGACGCTTCATGGCAGCGGATTGTTGAAAGAAAGGAGCTGAAGGTTCGTTTGGCTGCTGCAGCAGAAGACGAGCGAAGCAGCACCTTTCTGACTCGAGAAGTTCGGCGTAGAGTGCGACGCGATAAAAGAGTTTATGCAAATTCTCTTTTAGCCTCAGCAAAAGCAAAAGAAGCAGCAAGAAGTAATAACTTAAACGCCGTTTACAGTGTCATCAAGGAGTTCATAGGTGGTCGTAGCTCCTTCTAACATTCGGAGAAGGATAGTGATGGGAAGCTACTTAACCTGCAAGATCAAATGAGGCGATGGAAAAAAACATTTTGCCGCGGTCTTGAACCGTGTAACCTCAGGTGAAGTTCCCCTCATATAGATAATTTAGTTAATCATCAAAATGTGCGTATACGGTCCACTGCCCCGATTAACGAAGAATTAGTCGCAACAATTATTGCACTTAAACGAGGAAAGGTTGCCGGACTCGACGGTATTCCTGCCGAACTTTATCAAGCAGCGCCAAGCGTAACTGCCGAGTTGCTGCACCCACTTGTTGATAAAGCGTGGAATACGGAGACCTTTCCCACTGAGTGCAATGACGGTTTGATCATCAAACTTCCGAAGAAGGGTAGCCTCACAGACTGTAATAATTGGAGAGGCATTTGTGTGCTTCCTGCCGTTGCCAAGATAATAACTAAAATCATCCTGGAAAGATTAAAGGCCCACTTAGACAGCATAATTGATGAAGAACAGGCTGCTTCTCGATCCGGATTCTCCTGTGTCGATCACATTAACACCTTGCGAATCATCATCGAGCAATGCGCTGAATACGATTCTCCGCTTCACTTGCTTTTCATCGATTTCGAGAAGGCTTTCGATAGTGTGAACCGGGATTCTATATGGGCGGTCTTGCGCAGGAGAGGCATCCCTGAGAAGCTTGTGACTATTATTAAGGCAACCTATGACGGCACGAAATGTCGCGTTTTGCATAAAGGAAAAGAGTCGGGGGACTTAGATATTCGCAGTGGAGCTCGGCAGGGGTGTATCATCTCACCGATCTTATTCCTCATAGTAATCGGCGATGTGTTGCTTACAGCCCTATCCGGACTCGACAGAGGAATTCAATGGACTTTGACATCTTATCTACATCTTGACTACGCTGACGACATGGATCTGTCGGCAATAGCGCTAGATCTTGCGAGGGAGACAAGCAAGGTGGGGCTTAAGATGAATACCAGCAAGACCAAGGTTCTTAGTCCGCCATTGCGAAAAAAATCCGACAGCTATTATAATCAATATCAATGGGCAGCCTGTGGAAAAGGTGGACAGCTTCGTCTATCTGGGTAGCATTGTTGACGAAAATGGTGGTACGGAGCAGGACATCGCTCGTCGTATCAACCAGGCTAAATGCGCATATGGCATGCTGTCCAAAATCTGGCAGACCACTTATCTGAGCATCAAGACCAAGCTGTTCATGCTTCGCTCGCTGGTACTGTCTGTGCTTTTGTACGGGAGCAGTAAATGGAAAGTTTCTGTAAGAGTTACCAGAAAGCTGCAAGTTTTCGTCAACTCATGTCTTCGTCGAATTCTAAGAATATTCTGGCTCGAAAAAATATAAAACCAGATCGAAGCGCATATACCCTAGACTGGTACAGACCTAGTGGTGGCAACGACCATTTGCATTAAAAGTGAGTTTCCTATATGGCCAGTTTATAGGGGAGGTTGGCACTCATTCAGGAAAATCATGACTATTCTCACAACTAACTAACGCATTCCCCAAATATTTGTCGAACTTTTTAAGTCGCTAGCTTCACTCTATCGAAAGTTATTGCCTATTTGAAGCCTCACTTGCAGAGGAGGTAGAGGTTCTTTTTGTCGAATCTTGCGCATTTTTAATAATAACCAACTAGATCCCAGTACAAACATTTGACCGAAATTTCCAGTCACTAGCTTCATTCTATCAAAAGTTATCGTGCGAACGGGTTTCATTTGTAGGGGAGGTAAGGGTTCCTTGGGTCTGATCTGGCCCATCTATAATACCAACTAACTCAATCCTACTTTAAACATTTGACCAAAATTTAAAGTCGGGGGCTTCATTCTATCAAAAGTTATCGCTTATTTGAAGTCACATTTGTAGGGGAGGGGGGAGGTAGGAGTTCCTTGATCCGGATCTTGCCCATTTTCAATATTAACCAACTAGATCTTACTGCAAACATTTGACCAAAATTTCAAGTCTCTAGCTTCATTCTATCGAAAGTTATTCTGCTAACGGACAGACAGACAGACATGGCTAAATCGAATCAGGAGGTGACCCTGATCATTTATATAATATACATTCCTATACCTCCGGGGACGACCGGCGAAAGGAGCTGAAGGTTCGTTTGGCTGCTGCAGCAGAAGACGAGCGAAGCAGCACCTTTCTGACTCGAGAAGTTCAGCGTAGTGTGCGACGCAATAAAAGAGTTTATGCAAATTCTCTTTTAGCCTCATCAAAAGCAAAAGAAGCAGCAAGAAGTAACAACTTAAACGCCGTATACAGTGTCAGCAAGGAGTTCATAGGTGGTCGTAGCTCCTTCTAACATTCGGAGAAGGATAGTGATGGGAAGCTGAACCGTGTAACCTCAGGTGAAGTTCCCCTCATATAGATAATTTAGCTAATCATCAAAATGTGCGTATAAGGTCCGCTGCCCCGATTAACGAAGAATTAGTCGCGACAATTATTGCACTTAAACGAGGAAAGGTTGCCGGACTCGACGGTTGTTGATAAAGCGTGGAATACAGAGACCTTTCCCACTGAGTGCACTGAAGGTTTGATCATCAAACTTCCGAAGAAGGGTAGCCTCACAGACTGTAATAATTGGAGAGGCATTTGTGTGCTCCCTGCCGTTGCCAAGATAATAACTAAAATCATCTGGGAAAGATTAAAGGCCCACTTAGACAGCATAATTGATGAAGAACAGGCTTCTTCGATCCGGATTCTCCTGTGTCGATCACATTAACACCTTACGAATTATCATCGAGCAATGCGCTGAGTACGATTCTCCGCTTCACTTGCTTTTCATCGATTTCGAGAAGGCTTTCGATAGTGTGAACCGGGATTCTATATGGGCGGTCTTGCGCAGGAGAGGCATCCCTGAGAAGCTTGTGACTATTATTAAGGCAACCTATGACGGCACGAAATGTCGCGTTTTGCATAAAGGAAAAGAGCCGGGGGACTTAAATATTCGCAGTGGAGTTCGGCAGGGGTGTATCCTCTCACCGATCTTATTCCACATAGTAATCGGCGATGTGTTGCTTGCAGCCCTATCCGGACTCGACAGAGGAAGTCAATGGACTTTGACATCTTATCTACAACATCTTGACTACGCTGACGACATGGATCTGTCGGCAATAGCGCTAGATCTTGAAAGGGAGACAAGCAAGGTGGGGCTAAAGATGAATACCAGCAAAACCATGGTTCTTAGTCCGCCATTGCGAAAAAAAAATCCGACAGTTATTATAATCAATATCAATGGGCAGCCTGTGGAAAAGGTG
The DNA here is from genome assembly GCA_964017055.1 of Chloromyia formosa. NCBI lineage: Eukaryota > Metazoa > Arthropoda > Insecta > Diptera > Stratiomyidae > Chloromyia > Chloromyia formosa. The sequence continues at coordinate 69,643,027 of OZ024813.1, read as the reverse complement.
GACAGCTTCGTCTATCTGGATAGCATTGTTGACGAAAATGGTGGTACGGAGCAGCACATCGCTCGTCGTATCAGCCAGGCTAAACGGGCATATGGCATGCTGTCCAAAATCTGGCAGACCAGTTATCTGAGCATCAAGACCAAGCTGGGCATGCTTCGCTACCTGGTACTGTCTGTGCTTTTGCATGGGAGCAGTACATGGAAGGTTTCTTTAAGAGTTACCAGAAAGCTGCAAGTTTTTGTCAACTCATGTCTTCGTCGAATTCTAAGAATATTCTGGCCCGAAAAAATATAAAACCAGATCGAAGCGCATATACCCTAGACTGGTACAGACCTATTGGTGATACCAAAACTACCAATTGGCAACGACCATATGCATTAAAAGTGAGTTTCCTATATGGCCAGTTTATAGGGGAGGTTGGCACACATTCAGGAAAATCCTGACTATTCTCACAACTAACTAACGCATTCCCCAAATATTTGTCGAACTTTTTAAGTCGCTAGCTTCACTCTATCGAAAGTTATTGCCTATTTGAAGCCTCACTTGCAGGGGAGGTACATAAAGGTTCTTTTTGTAGAATCTTGCGCATTTTTAATAATAACCAACTAGATCCCAGTACAAACATTTGACCAAAATTTCCAGTCACTAGCTTCATTCTATCGAAAGTTATCGTGCGAACGGGTTTCATTTGTAGGGGAGGTAAGGATTCCTTGGGTCGGATCTGGCCCATCTATAATACCAACTAACTCAATCCTACTTTAAACATTTGACAAAAATTTCAAGTCGGGGGCTTCTTTCTATCAAAAGTTATCGCTTATTTGAAGTTACATTTGTAGGGGAGGTAGGGGTTCCTTGGGTCGGATCTTGCCCATTTTCCATATTAGCCAACTAGATCTTGCTGCAAACATTTGACCAAAATTTCAAGTCTCTAGCTTCATCCTATCGAAAGTTATTCTGCTAACGGACAGACAGACATGGCTAAATCGAATCAGGAGGTGACCCTGATCATTTATATAATAAACATTGCTATACCTCCGGAGCCTCCTTTAAGGTGTTACATATTTTCGTCGTGATAAAAACAATATATCCTATACTATATGTCTAGGGTATAATGAAGAGCTAAGTCGGCGTACAGGGCAGATGCCAATCGACGAATTGATACGCAGGCAAAGGAGTGTCAGGCACAGGGTAGGTCTTTTGGGGAGTTGCGCCCTATTGCCCAGAGCAGAGTACGATGGCGCGCAGGAGTAGTTGACGCGCTATGCCCCACTAGGGGTTAAGGCAATGTAGTAGTAGTGATAGTATTGTAGTAGTAGTAATGTTTGATAATAGGGAGATTCACGCTCGCTGTTGTCAATCGTAAAAGCGTCGTAAATGGCAAACTAGTTCACAATCACAATAGCCTCGTATTTGGTGCCCTTAGTGCAATTACAAATCGCACGTTCTATTTCATCAAAAACAATATCAAATTCAATAGTAACTACATATACAATACATACATGTACTCGTACACTGGTATAAAAACCATATACACCAGTAATTTATTATCACAAATTGGGCAAGATCCCTTTGACAGCAACATTCTTGTATGTACTTATATTTTACAAACACTAGTTATAACGCACAGATCGGGACCATACTCGTATAAAGAAGAAATAAGACAAATTGATGGAGCCTCCGGGAAGGCGTTCATTGCAATTGTATAACGCCAAGTTGCAAATGAGGATTTAAAATATTTGATGTGGAGACCACTTCAGTTCACTTGGACAGGAAATAACATGGGAAGCAATTAACGAGAAGCAATAAATTTATCAAACTGATCAGGATTCTTGTGTGAAAATTTCAATGTATCAAGACTTGAATGCATTGAGTCATTTTTGATGTGCTGTTGTATAACAACTCCTCAAGATACCCTTATACCCGAGGGTGGAAGCTACAGTAATGTCAACCATGCAGGGGCGTATTATGTATAATGTGCCTTGTTAGCCCTTTGTCTGTAAAAAAGCAAACCAAAAAATATGTTTAACGTGAAAAAAAAAAAAAAAATAATAAAAAATATAAAAAAAATCTCGTTGTCAATTGTTTGTATTTGGTTATTGTCTGTACATGTCTGTGTCTGCATGATTGGCACCAGTACCGGCGTTAATTACTTCGGCGCTCGTTCAGCTAGTAGAAAATCGCTCGTGATATTTTAGCATATCCTTTTGAGCATAGTTCCGCTATGTTCCGACGGAACACTTCATCCTCAAACTCAAATTCAACTGCACCGTAGAGCGTGTTGAAGCATTGAATATATAGCCATGGAATGAGCTTGTTCTGTATGTTTCCATAGAAACAGTGGCTCCAATATCTGGGTACTAAGTCGACAAGTGGTCGACTCAGTAGACCATTTTAGTGATTATGAATGACAGTTAAGAGTTGACAGGAATTGACAGTACGGACGGTATGTACATAAATAAACGGAAAAAATGTGGTGCATTGATTGATTAGAGTGAAAAGTATAAATTTTCAGGCAGCCGGCTTTTTAGTTTTGTTTGTGGCGCAGCGAAATTGGGGGAAGATGAAAATTCTACACCAGCAGAGAGATGGAAACCTGCAAATAAATTATATCCAGAAACGACAATTTATGTGCTAATTACCATTTATTTTTCATGGTACCCAAAAGATAGAAATGAGCTGAATGTGTGGCTTAATTGTTTTAATATAAGCTAGGTGACGATCTTAATATTTACTACGAACCTCGTATAAAGTATCTCTCGTGCAATTACCCATCAATAAATTTGATTGAAGGAACAACACCATTTTTTAATTGGCGGGACCTCCAGATTCGAAAAAATCGAATGCAGCGAAGTGTCTGCTGCATAATCGAATTTATTGTTGTTATTTGTTGTTGTTTAAATGATCGGCAATGTTGTTATTAAAACAACACAATTAGACGTAACAGTCAACAAATATGTCAATATCGAACAAACTGAGTAGGCTGCCTGTCGACTTATTCCCCAAATGTTGGAGCACTTTTAAATGGTCGAAGCACGGTCCATTGCTAAATGGTCTAAGGTGTTGAAGTGGGTATGAGCGGCTCATAGTATTTATACTCTAGATGAAATCTGAGAGTATTATAAGTTTGCCACAAAGTTTGTAACGCTAAGAAATAAGGCTCGCAGAAAAAAATGAATGATACAGAAGTTCATATTATCACTCGAATATCTCAAAACCGGATGTCCGTCTGTCCGTCTGTCCGTCCGTCCGTCCGTGACCTCTCTAGCTCGAGAACGCGTTGAGCTATGAAGTTCAAATTTTGCACACGTTATTTTTGACAAAAAATGAAGGCTAAGTTCGTGAACGGGCTAAATCGCTCCACCCCTTCTACCCCCTCCCATACAAAATGACACATTTTTGAAAATTTACAATAATCAGATTTTCTCAGAAACTATAAAACATATTGCTTTGAAATTTTTAATATATCACTTTTATGATAATTGTAACCTATGTTATAAAACTTATTGTAATCCTCACCCTCCTTCTACCCCCTCCCATACAAACTGCACTATTTCATGAAATACGTTAAGCCAATTTACTCAGTACGTATACAATTTATCGGGCTGAAATTTTGTACTTAACACTTAATTAACAATATCAGTTAGATTCAAAAAAATTAATCGATTACCCTTACTCCGTCTACCCCCTCCCATACAAAATGACACATTTTTGATAATTTACAATAATCAGATTTTCTCAGAAACCATAAAACATCTTGCTTTGAAATTTTGAATATATCACTTTTATGATAATTGTAACCTACATTATAAAATTTATTGTAATCCTCACCCTCCTTCTACCCCCTCCCATACAAACTGCACTATTTCATGAAATACGTTAAGCCAATTTACTCATTACCTATACAATTTATCGGGCTGAAATTTTGTACTTAACACTTAATTAACAATATCAGTTAGATTCAAAAAAAGTAATCGATTACCCTTACTCCGTCTACCCCCTCCCATACAAAATGACACATTTTTGATAATTTACAATAATCAGATTTTCTCAGAAACTATAAAACATATTGCTTTGAAATTTTGAATATATCACTTTTATGATAATTGTAACCTACATTATAAAATTTATTGTAATCCTCACCCTCCTTCTACCCCCTCCCATACAAACTGCACTATTTCATGAAATACGTTAAGCCTATTTACTCAGTAGGTATACAATTTATCGGGCTGAAATTTTGTACTTAACACTTAATTAACAATATCAGTTAGATTCAAAAAAAATAGTCGATTACCCTTACTCCGTCTACCCCCTCCTATACAATATGACACATTTTACCAACGTTGCTCTGTAGCTTGATATCGCTTTGAGCTAATACAAAATGTTGTCTTTTGACAATAAGCTGATTTTCTCGAAAAGTGTTACAGCTATTAGTCTGAAATTTGGAATATAAAGCTTTGATGAAACCGAGATTGCAACCAAAATTATTTATTGGCTTTAACCAGGTTCAAATTCATCTAGAGTATTGCATGATTGGGGTTTACCCCAATCGTATTTTTTTTATGTTTTTTAACCTGTTGCCGGAGCAACTGAATCCTGTCATTGGCATGGATGGTTAGGTTAGGTTAGGTAAAGGGGCTGCCATGCTACCACATAGCACACTTAGACCACCTCTGGGTCCGTTGTGATACCGCCAAAGTCACCTACTTAAACATAGGTAGGTAATTGGCATGGATAATGACACTAGAAGCCTACAGCAATTTCAAAGCAATTGGCCACTGGATGACCGAATACGGCACAGTATGAGGATGGATTAATGACGTCATAATGTGCAGATCTGAGGGCATAATTGAAGGTTAGCCAGGCCGAAGCGTGAATACCCTAGACCTGTACAGACCTAGTGGTGATACCAAAAGAACCAATTGGTAACGACCATATGCAAAAAAAAAGTGAGTTGCCTATATGGTCAGTTTGAACTGTGTGTGTGGGTCCAATGAGAAGTTTCATCGTTCACCCATTCCGAACTAACATTTATAAGAGAGGTTGGCGTTCATTTAGTAGGATCTTGCCCAATTTATAAATCAACCAACAAGATCTTACTACAAACACTTGAACAAAATTTCAATTCACTAGCTTTATTTTGGGCCGACCGATATCGCAGTGTGTTGAGGCATCGGTCTCATGTTCTACTTCTCGATTAAATAATAATGTACATTAATATTTATAGCTATATGTGCCGAAATTCATATCATTCTAAGATCTTTACTTACTTGCTTTTCGTTATTGTTAATCAATTATGTTATCTTCCTTTATCACGCTCGGTGGCCGTGGTCGTTCGGTCACCGCTCTACTAAGAGCTCATAGTTCAAAACTCGGCGCGACCAAAAACTGCCTGCGGGTACTAATAGAATTCTCACAGTGCTTCGAGCTTGTCAATACAAAGACGGCGCAGATAGGAGGTGCATGTTAGCAACTGCACTTCCGAAAAGTATATAAGTTAACACCTGAACGCGCAGCGCATCCCATTACAAAACGCTGACGTAGCGTCTATCCCATTTGAAGTAAATGCACGTTTCCCACGGTCAGCAAATCGGCGTCAGCAGATTTAGTTTAAGCGAAATTCAATGTAATTAGAATTAAGTTAGTGGGTTCTTACCCAAAAATAAAAATAATTTTTTTTTAAAGTAATCCCAGTGTTAATTATTTAACTGGCGCCCGAGCAGGGACGCGCATCCGTAGACATCTGTAGTAATTACGCGAAGTTGTTAAATTAGCCGCGCGAGAACCAAGTGCGTGTTTTTTACCTAAGCGTTTTTGCAAATAACCGCGCGATAATCAAGTGCGTGTTGTGCCATAAACAATCCGAGTGAGAACCAAATTCGGAGAAACAGGGTCCTGCAGGGGAACGAGGCCCCCAAGTAGCTGCATTGCGAAAAGGAGCCAATAATCAGATTGGCAGCCGCCCCGGCCGTCGGAGCAGTCGCGTCCGTGAACCCAAATCATCAGGGATACTTATCTTGAGGAAGGAGGACATTTCCATAGCAGAGATCAAGGAACTCACCTATATCCTTTTTAAAACCAAACGAATTATGATTAACATCTTACTGTAAGTTAATAGTTTTAAGAAAATTTCAACGAGTAGTTTTAAATTTAAAGTTTTTTTCAAAAAGGCCAGTTCTAAAATTTCCTTTTTTTCAATACCTATTCGAAAACCAGAAAATTTTAGTATCGCAAGTTGGTTGTTGTTCTGTGCAGTTTCTCTAGGTTTTTAATAAATTCCATTTATATTTTGCCGTGATCGCTTAAAAATTATCCGACCCGAGCAATTTGATTAGGTCTGCGCGTTTGAATGTAAACGAAGAGGCTGGACAAAATAATCCTGCACAAAATAATCCTGTGCATAATAACCCAGTGCAAAATAATCCTCCGAACAACGAAGAACATAACAACCAACGACTACTTGATTTTATCACCCAGCTTGTGTCGGAAACACTGCGGGTTCAAGGAAGACAACTATTTGACTCCTTAAGCAATCCAGAACCCGATGTTGATAATAACGCCGACGTTCCGACTTACGTCGGAGCAGAGGGGGGACTTTCCGACATGGACAAAATACCGGATGTGGTGAAAAGTCTGAGGCAATTCTCGGGTGAGCCCGGTGAATTCAACTCGTGGAGAAAGAGCGTTGATCGTATCCTCAAAATATACGAACACTTAAAAGGCACGCCAAAATATTACGGGATTCTTTCCGTAATACGGAACAAAATTACCGGCCATGCCGGCATCGCCCTGGAGTCATACAACACTCCATTGAATTGGGATAAGATCTCTAAATGTCTGACGCTTCAGTACGCGGACAAGGGAGACTTAGGTACTCTTGAGTACCAAATGACGACATTGGTTCATGGTTCAAATTCAATCCCAGAATTTTACCAGGTCGTCTATCACCATCTTTCACTTATCCTCAATAAATTGGGTTCGATTGGCATGAGTCAAGAGTCACTAACCGTCATGACTCAATCGTATCGAGAGAAAGCGCTCGACACATTTGTGAGGGGATTAAGAGGTGACCTTCCCACGCTCTTAAGTATTCGCGAGCCTGCTGATCTGCCACAGGCGCTACACCTGTGTCTCAAATTGCAGAATGTGAATTACCGCACGCAGCATGCTAATTTTTCACAATCTACTCAGCATAGGGTTAACAATCAGGCCCCACCTGTAGTTCCACCTAGAAGAAATATTCCACCTACCACGAACGTGAGGCCCATCCCAGCTCCAAGGCGTAACTTCTACCCCGAACTCGTGCACAACCCACGAGTTCCACCAGCGCCTCAGTGGAGCAAGCAAACCTATCAACAACAATTCCCTCAAATTTCAAACGTTCGCCCACTTGCACCGAAACCTCTACCAAGAGCAGAACCCATGGACGTGGATCAGTCCATGAGAACAAATCTCGTAAATTATTCAAACAGACCACGGAACCAAAACCAGCAGTGGAACAATAAACGCCCTCAATTCCAAACACGGCAAATTCACCACCTACCTAACAAAGTACAACGAGTGTATTACACAGAACAGGACAAAGAAGACAACACAACACCAGAACAATACGAACAGTACGAACAAAACATGACGCAGGACGACGAAGACTACGACCAGAACAATGAATCTAACCTTGACGTCTCTGAAGAATTGGATGACATTTATTTTTTTAGCCTAAAGCGCTCTACGCTTCCTTATTTCGAGTATCTTTCACGAAGCGGAGAGGTATTAAAGTTCTTAGTCGAAACTGGGTCGAATAAGAATTACATTCAACCCAGACATATTAAATATCCTTTACCAAACATTAAACAATTTTACGCAAATTCAGTCGCTGGAGGCATAAAAATAACTCATCATGCCTTCGTGCCACTTTTTGGACCTGATAAAGAAAAAATCCAATTTTTCATTCTACCAAGTCTTATATCCTTTGACGGAATAATAGGCAACGACACTCTCAAACAACTTAACGCAGTCATCCATACGAAAGACAATTACATGACTATTTACCCAAATTTAATCATTTCCTTAAAACAACATATTTCGGAAACTGTCAACAATATTAACATTCGAACCTCACATCTTACCCATAACCAGTCTGCAAAATTAAATCAAATTCTTCAAAATTGCTCTAATCTACTCACGGAGCCAAATGAAAAACTGACCTATACTACTAACGTAAAAGGAGAAATACGGACGTCCACCAATGAACCAGTGTATTCCAAATCCTACCCTTATCCCATGTCATTAAAAAATGAAGTCGAGATCCAGATTAATAAACTTCTCGAGGACGGAATTATTCGCCCGTCCAGATCTCCTTACAATTCATCGGTTTGGATTGTCCCTAAGAAAGCTGACGCGTCTGGGGAGAAAAAGTACCGTATGGTAACCGACTACCGGAAATTGAACTCGGTAGCGATTGCTGATCGGTATCCTATCCCCGAGATTAGTGAAGTCATTGCAAATTTGGGAAGTAACATGTGGTACTCAATTGTAGACCTGAGAAGTGGCTTTCATCAAATTCCCCTGAAGGAGCGCGATGTAGAGAAAACCGCCTTTTCAGTCAACAACGGCAAGTTCGAATTTACTAGACTACCGTTTGGGCTGAAAAACGCTCCAGCCATCTTCCAAAGGGCTTTAGATGATATCCTCAGAGAACACATAGGCAAACGCTGCTATGTGTACATTGACGATATCGTTATTTTTGGAAAAACCGAAACTGAACACTTCGATAATCTCGAGAAGGTACTGAAAACACTGGAAGCCGCCAACATGAAAATTCAAACGGATAAGTGCGAATTCCTAAAGACAGGAATCGAGTTTTTGGGTTACGTTATTGGTCGAGATGGTATTAGAGCTAACCCAAAAAAGGTACAAGCAATCATCGATCCACCTCCTCCAAAAACGCTCAAGGAGCTCCGTTCCTTCCTAGGAATGTCGGGGTATTATCGTCGCTTTATCAAAGATTACGCGAAAATCGCGAAACCCCTGACATCTCTCTTGAGAGGAGAAGACGGTCGTGTGTCCAAAAACCAATCCAAAAACAAAGCAATCAACTTAAATCCCAACGCTTTAACCGCTTTCGAAAAACTAAAAAACTCACTTGTATCCAAAGACGTTATTTTGGCTCATCCCGATTTTGAGAAGGAATTTGAATTGACAACCGACGCTTCTAACTACGCCCTGGGTGCCGTCCTTTCACAAAACGGCAAGCCCATAATGTTCCTCTCCAGAACACTTACGGAGACAGAGGAAAATTATGCCACGAATGAAAAGGAAATGCTTGGCATTATTTGGGCCCTAAACTCATTGCGTAGTTATCTGTATGGCTCTCGCAGGGTGAAGATTTACACCGACCACCAGCCCCTTACATATGCCATTAGTAGTAAAAACACTAATAGCAAATTGAAAAGGTGAAAGGCCATATTAGAGGAATACAATTACGAGCTAAAATATAAGCCAGGAAAGGCGAATATTGTAGCGGATTCCCTTTCCAGACCTCCTCTTCCTTCTGAAATCAACTCTATGACACCTACAGAGCACAGCACCGATAGTTCACCAGAATATCTAATTCCTTCTGTCGAAATACCGGTAAATGTATTTCGAAATCAAATTCTTTTAAAAATTGGCGATGAAGACAGTCATCAAATCGAAGTCCCCTTTCCAAATTACACAAGACACACAGTCATTAAACCACACTATTCCGATACCGATATAATAAACATTTTTAAAAGGTACCTTAATCCAAACTTAATAAATGGTCTCCACACGAGCGAAGAAATCATGGGAAGAATCCAACAAATCTATCCTAACTACTTCAAGGACTATAAAATTCGCTTCACTCAAAAAATCGTTGAGGACATCACCAACGAAGTTGAGCAGGAAGAAAAGATTCTACAAACCCATCGGAGAGCTCACCGCAATGCGGACGAAAATCGGTTACAACTTTTGGAAAACTTATATTTTCTCAAGATGTCGGTGAAAGTTAAAAACCTGGTCAAACGTTGCCAGATCTGTAAAGAAAATAAATACGACCGACATCCCAATAAACCATTTTTGAGTTCCACCCCAATTCCTTCTTACCCCGGACACATAATTCACATTGACATTTTCAGCACTGAGAAATATCGAGTTTTGACCGCAATCGACAAGTTTTCGAAATTCGGACAAGCTAAAATTATCGCGTCGAAATCTACCGAAGATATCAAAGAACCCCTAATGTATCTTCTTTTTTTATTTTTGCATCCCCGAACATGTGGTTGTAGACAACGAAGGTGCACTTAGGTCCGCGTCAATAACGTCTATCATGGAGGATGATCTTCGGATCAAAGTCTATAAGACACCACCTTATAAGAGCGATGTGAATGGTCAGGTCGAACGCTGGCATAGTACGCTCACTGAAATAATGAGATGTTTAAAAAAGGAAAATCCTTCAAGACCTTTCAGAGATCTACTAAACCGCGCTGTGAATGAATACAACTTTTCCATTCACACCACCACCGGGAAAAAGCCGGTAGCGCTTCACTTCGGCAGAACCCCCGAAATTGATCTTGACGAATACGAAAGAATACGTCTATCCAACATTGACAGACTAAAACGAAAACAGGACATCGACATCAAAAACCATAACAAAACCAGACGACCTATAAGACAGTATGAGGTAGGTGAAACAATCTATGTAAAACAAAATAAACGCTTGGGATCAAAATTAACACCTAGGTACAAACAGGAACTAGTAAAAGAAAATAACAATTCAACGGTACTAACAGAATCCGGCAAGATTATCCACAAAAGTAACATTCGAAACTAATACATCGTTTCAGCTTCATCTTCCCCCTGATACATGCGAAAATTCAAATTTTGGATTTCTCCAACTCACAAATAATATCCTTCCACGCGGGACAAACAAAAATACAGGACGGAAACTTCAAACTGATCCACGAAATCAACATAGACCAATACGTACGCTTCATTTCGGAAATCGAACCGATCCTCAACCTTTCCGAAGTCCGACAACATTCCCTTTCCAAATACCTATCCCACGAACTTCAGCAAATTCAGGACCTCGTACAAAATTTAAAACCTCGCAGAACAGAGAGATCGTTAGACTTGATTGGCACAGCATGGAAATGGATTGCTGGCAATCCTGACCATGAGGACTTCATTACAATCCAGGACAAAATTAATAATGTACTACAGAACAACAACAAACAGGTGGTAATAAATCAACAACACAACGACAGGATCAACCAGCTAACAAAAACAACAAATGAAATTTTAAAATTGTTAAAGAAAGATAGTCAAACTAATAGTAACATGATTTTAGACGTTCAGTTCAGACTGAGACTAGTAAAAGAAGAACTAAGAAATATAAACCTAGCAATTCATTGGGCAAAGTTAGGAATAATAAATTCTCTAATCCTTTCAAAACAAGAAGTTAAATTTGCAATAGATATATTTAATAAAGATTTGTTACCATATGCCACCGTTGAAGAAGCTTTAGATTTCGCTGAAGTAAAGATTATTACAAACTCTTCAGCATTGCTTTATATTATTAATATCCCACTCACAACTGGTACAATTTATGAAACCTTAATTATCAAACCAGTAAAGAAAAATCATCAAATTAACGAATTATCTCATAGTAAAATTATAAAAAATAACGAAAGAATATTTGGAATTATTGGAAACTGTGAAACTTTTGACAAATTGAGTATATGTAAATCTGATTATATTTTAGATATTAGCGAAACTAATTGTATACCCAATCTATTGCGAAGCCAGAAAGCCATTTGTAACCGAATTAGCAGTCAACACACACCCACGATCGACGAGATCTCTCCTGGAATCCTTCTACTCAATCAATTTGTTGGACGCCTGAAAAACGAAAAAGCAATTCATCATTTGAACGGGACATTCTTGGTTAAATACCAAAATACAAGTATCACGGTAAACGATAGGACTTTCATCAACAAGGAAACCACTAGTCTACAGGTACTACCCGCCATCCTACAACCACCTCCGGAAGAAAAAATGTATCACGGAATACCTACTATCATTGGAATCGATGAGGGAGCTATGTAAATCTGAACAACACGAATTAAATCGAGTTATTACGCCATGAAAAACACGTTCATCTATATTGACCACGTACGGGTTATTCGGAATCGCATCAATCATCTTCGTCATATTGATCATCTGGCATATCCTAACGAAGAGAAACACTAAAATAATTTTACAACAACCGCTTCCCACGGAAATCGAAACAAAGCATTGGAGTCCTCCTGCAAAATCAACATTATCCTTACCTTTGGAATTATCTTCGTCTCTACCTTTGGCACCATCCTCGTCTCCATCTTTGGCAATTTCATCGAACCCGGATTCAAAAATCAAATTTAATAACATTCCATATTTTTAACGATCGAGGACGATCGTACTCAAGAGAGGGGCGAGTTAACACCTGAACGCGCAGCGCATTCCATTACAAAACGCTGACGTAGCGTCTACCCCATTTGAAGTAAATGCACGTTTCCCACGGTCAGCAAATCGGCGTCAGCAGATTTAGTTTAAACGAAATTCAATGTAATTAGAATTAAGTTAGTTCCAATTGTACTCTTGAATGGAAAAGAGGGTTCTTCCCCAAAAATAAAAATAATTTTTTTTAAAGTAATCCAAGTGTTAATTATTTAACTTATATGCTATTGAAATGTCAACAAGGCATAGAAATACTAGAGATGTTGACGCGCCCATGCCCCTGGAGGGGTTAAGGCAATTAATGTATTGTACATTATTATTTAATAGAGAAATACAACACTCTGAAGATGCTAAAATAAATGGCGAGACGTTAGCGTTTGAACATGAAAACTCAAGAGTTTCATTCATAACATCTTGCTGGTGAAGTGACAAAAGAGGTCAAAGGCAACAACATTAACCAGTGACTATTACACATTGTAAAATCAAGCAGCTTCTTATCTGAAGTTTACGTACTAAAAATCAGCTCCCTTCGTCAATTGGTTCAAGAGCTATACACAAAAGCCTTGAAAAGTAGAATAATGCGGAGTGATTTGTATGAAAAGTAACAACTGATGAATCTCATTTTTACAGGAGAGTACAAAATGACCCTTTCGAGTCATCTATCAAAGTTAGAGCTTTCACGTTTATTTAATCGGGAGTTATAGATACATTAAATTATTTTGAATATGTTGGGGAGGCAGGCGCTCCCTTAGCCGGATCACGCCCATTTTTAATACCAACAAACCAGATCATACTACAAACATTTGACGAAAATTTCAAGCTTCTAGCTTTATTCTATCGAAAGTTATTGTGCAAACGGACAGACAGATAGATACGGCTAAATCGAGCTAGGAGGTGACCTTCATCATTTATATATACATATACATTACTATACCTACGAAGGCTCCTTTAAGATGTTACATATTTTCGTCGTGACAAAAACAATTTATCCTATACCTTGTGAGGTCTACTTTATTTGGAGGAGTCTTATTTCTACAGGACGTCTAACAAAAGTGCGCGCAGTTGGTCATTTTCAACTAGTATTTTACAAAACAAAAAATATATTTTTCAATATAAATTAGTTGGTCGTTAGTCATCCAACATTTGGATGATACTAGGGTAAGGTGAAAAGTTCTCGGCCTGACAATGAAAGACTGCGGTTTTCAGTTAAAAACTGAATTTATTTTTCTACATAATCTCCCTGGCCTTCAACTTACTTCCTCCAGCGTTTCTGCAGCATCAGTATTCCTTCCCGGAATTGAGAGTCTGGAAGGCTGTGAAAATATTCATCTACATCCCTCTGAACTTCTTCATTGGATGCGAAGCGCTTCCCCGAAACAAATTTCTTCAAGTTTGGGAACAGATGGAAGTCTGAGGCTGCCAAATCAAGAGAATAGAGGGGTTGGTCGAGCAAATCGCAAAACAAATTCCGCAGTTTTCCATCGCCAACGCACACTTGTGTACAGGTGGTGAAAGATTATTTTTTTCTTCTTCAAGCTAGGCATCTCCTCGGAAATTTTGACATCCAGCTGGTCAAGAAGTTTGCAGTAATATTCGCCTTTTATTGTTCTGTTTTTTTTTTTCAAGGTAATCAATTGACAGGATCCCTTTCGCTGGCCATGACCTCTTCGGCAGAAACGATTCGCTTTCTTTGGCGCCGAACCACCGGCTTCCACTCACTGCTTCGACTGCTATTTTGTTTCTGGCGTGTAGTGGTGGACCCAAGTCGCATCCATTATGACAAATTGTCGCACAAAATCGCCTTTCGCATCTCTAATTCTTTGTGAAAAATGCTTCGCACTCTTTCTTCCGTTATCCCCACAGCCTCAGCAATATCACTCAGTTTCATTTCCCTATCGTCCAACACGATATCATGCACTTTTTCAATGGTTTCCGGCGGTTTTTGGCCGTCCTTCACGTGGGGCGTCTTCGAGGGACGTGCGACCACGTTTAAATTCAGCTGCCCATTTTTTAACGGTTGACATCAAAGGAGCAGAGTCCCCGTAAACTTTTGTTAACTTCGGATGAATTTTCTTAGGGGTTGCTTCATCCAAAACGAAGAACATTATGACCGCACGATATGTAAGTTTCTCCATTTTAACGAAAAACACATAAGACGTCTACTGCAAAAATTCGTGTAAACAAATACGTGAAATAAAGTGGCTTGTTAATCGACTTCACCCCTCCAGGGACATGGGCGCGCCAACATCTCTAGCATTTTTATGCCTTGTTGGCGTTTCGATAGCATATCTATTTTTCGGAAGTGCAGTTACTAGTATGCACCTCCTATCCGCGTCGTCTTCATACTGACAAGCTCGGAGCACAGTAAGAGTTCCGTTAGTACTCACAGGCAGTTTTTTGACCGCGCAGAGATTTGAAATCCGAGCTCTAGATTAGTATCGTAGAGCGCTGACCGAACGACCACGGCCACCGAGCGCGACAATTAGTCTTATAGCAAGTAGTCTTAATGTGCTTCTGGGGATGGAAATCGGTGGAATGTTAATTGCCCTGACCCCTCCAAGGGCATGCGCGCGTTAAGATCACTAGCATTTCTATGCCTTGTTGACGTTCCGATAGCATATCTCTTTTCGGAGGTGCATTTGCTAGCATGCACCTCTTATCCGCGCCGTCTTTATACTGACAGGCTCGGAGCACTGTGAGAGTTCTATTAGTACTCACAGGCAGTTTTTGATAGCGCCAAGATTTGAACCCCGAGCTCTAGATTAGTAGTAGAGTGGTGATCGAACGACCACGGCCACCGAGCGCGATAAATTGATGGAAGGACGAGAAAGAACCTGATAAGGTCCAGGTCCATTTTAGTCCCGTCCTTTACCAGAAATCTGTCCCACGCTGGGCGCAAAATATATAATGGACGGATTGGCCGTGTCATCTGGCGAAGATGAAGGCCCCTCAACCAGCTAAGCCGTGACCTATGCCTTCTGTAGCTCAGTTCGGGAGATGTGAGGGGCTTTTTGCCGCTCATTGCCCTGTCGTTTACGTATTAATTAAAATTCATAAGCCTAGGGAAGACAACACAACTTGGGATGCAAAAATGTGGAATAATGAAAAAAATGGGGTGATAAGGCCGGAATGGTTAACGGACGGCGTAGATGCCCTCTCGCTCGCATCGTGGACCGGGTGCAACAGGGCCCTCGGCCTCTGGTTTCATACCACCGACAGATCACTACTAATCAGGTGCTGCCTTCGATCTGCCGGTGGAAGCAGCACTACCACACCAAAATATGGTGCATTCAAATTTCAATACAAATTAATTGGTCATTTATCATCCCACATTTGGGGATCGCTAATCCGTAACAGATCAAAAACAAAATAGCAAACACGAACGGCAGACACGTAACAAGCTACGACGTGGACTTCCAAAAAGAATTAATCTGATAAAAAGTAGAAGAAAATTAGGCGGACATTGATCGCAACCTGAACTTGTCATTTCCCAACTTATTTTTTATTTTATTTTCCTTTAGCATTGCGAATCTTCAAACGAAACCTCAGCATTGAAAGCTAATGCAAAAAGAACATTTCGAAAATAAATCTGAGAAGGTACTATATGTATACGTATATATATTGCTTCAGATTCCTCTTTCCTTGTAGGTACGCATATGTTATTGGAGCATACTTGTATATGAAATGCACTAAATTCGAAGCTGGTACACTCCCTGGCCGCGTACTAGGAGCATCAAACGACAGCTTCAACATTGTATATATGTACATGCATACATTTATCGGAATTGGTTGAAACGGTTACTATGGAAGATATTCTTGCAAGTGAAGTTGGTTTAGATCTTTTACAAGCAGGACAAGTAACAAACTTTTCCAGCATCCAACGATTCAAGCAAACAACCAGATTCATTCTTAATCAGATAATTTTCCTTCAGCATCTACTAGTGTATTGTCGGCATTTCGTCCCAACCACAAAGGAGTTTCAGCTAGAAACTGTATAAACCAACAGCATTAATTATATCATTATCCTTCATCTTGCGATTTATCTTTGAGAGTGCTGATCGTCTTGGACTATTGAAAGGGACTTCTGGAAACGACTTTCCAGAAGCCTTCCGTCCACTTTGTTCTATGGTCCAATCTCCAATACATTCTGTTCAATCGTTTAAGGGCTCTCATAATTGTTCAAAATTATCACGTATATTAGGATTTTTTAAATTTTGGTTTGTATCTCACTTACTCTTCGTTAGAAAAATGTTAAGCTATTTTTTGAGTATAGAAAATATATCATTGCCAATTTTCTGAATTTTAAAATTTTTTATTAATTATGGAAGAACCCCTTAAATCTGCAATTGAGCATGGTCTTGTCGTCGATAAGGCACGTATCAATAAAATTGAACATTGACCAACCGAATTTGTTCTTCCATCTAAAATACGACAAGAT
This sequence comes from Chloromyia formosa, assembly GCA_964017055.1. Lineage (NCBI taxonomy): Eukaryota > Metazoa > Arthropoda > Insecta > Diptera > Stratiomyidae > Chloromyia > Chloromyia formosa. The sequence continues at coordinate 69,626,079 of OZ024813.1, read as the reverse complement.
CACTTTTATTCTGCCGATTTTAAGAAAAATGCCGCCATTGACTCTTATTATACCTATAGTCTGACGATGAAGCCAGAAGGAATACTCGTAAGACAAGTATCGCGTTCCCCTCTGAAGTTTGTATGCATATACTCTAGTGCACTATCGGTGGAGATCACTGGATTTGCATATTCTTCTTTACTTAAGAAATTGGAGCTCGTTTTGAAAAGTTTACTAATTATATGCAGTGACACCTCATTTGTATGTAAATAAACAGATTACGATTAATTTGGGCTACTCAAGTTATTACATACTTACGAGTAGAAGAGAAGGATAAGGCACATACTGGTTTAGGACTAATATTAAAAATTCTATAATTAATTTTACTTCAATGAACGCATTTAATCATTTATTATAAAGCAAAATGTTGTCGTTAATTGCTTTGACTCCTCCAGGGGCATGGGTGCGGTAACATCTCTTGCATAGCTATGCCTTGTTGACGTTTCGATAGCATATTTTTCGGATGGCGCAAATGCTAGCATGCACTTCCTATCCGAGCTGTCTTTTACTGACAAGCTCGGATCGCAGTGGGAGTTCTATTAGTACCCACAGGTAGTTCTTATTGTCGCGCCGGGGATCGAACTTATGTTTCTCTTATGTTCTCTCTCGACGGAGAACTCACGGCTACCGAGCCCGTCGAAATCAAGCGAAGGAATTATTTTATGCCGTTCAATTCTTTTTATTATAATGATGACAAAATCATTCAAACAGGGTGCCTTTAAAAGGAATACCTCTAGCAGTTTGCGATGCAATCAGTTCACAATGCAGTTGCAACCAGTTTGCAGCCTCTGTCCGCACAGGGTGCAACTGATTTACAATTATGAGAATCAAAAATCAGATGCATTGTGTGCGGAAGGTCTTAGGGTACTGGGTCGAGCGAACCTACGTTGCATTTACCAAAGACCTTTGCACAGATCCACGTACCATTTAGGTAACGCGTGGCTTCATTTTTCGAAGAACAAAGTAGGGTACGTCAAAAACTGGTGAGTTAAACCGAAAAACCGGTTCAGTGAAAATGAAAAACGGTTCATGGAAAACGATGGTTGCAGTCATACACATCTAAAGAAATTCATCGTGTGCTGGAAACTTTCAAAGCGATGATGATGTTCTAAAGGCGACTCTTCCTTTTTTCGAGGTAATTTTATATTAGGTCTGTAATGTGCGAGGTAGTTAACAGATAGTATTTTTGGGGAAGGAGTCGGAAGTTTGTCAAAGTGACAGTGAAGGTCCGGCGGCGCTAAAAACGAATGCTCCAAAACGAGCTGAGTAGCGGCATATGCTTGTTGCGGTACAGTTTCGAGAGATATGGGCTGGGTTTTTGCCTCAGTCATCTCATAGATAATACATATATTTCATTCACACAAAATATGAAACCAACGATCCAGAAAAACTAGTAAAAAATAGATGTAGGCAATCCCCGTCAACCGGCTCATGCTTAATGCTCCGGGCCCAGATGGTTTGCACTCTTGGCCTCTTTACCCAATTGAACATGAACCAATGAAGCTCCATCCCCGACAAAATTCGGTGTCTCCCAAACGAAACAAGAGTTGAAGCTTTCACCCTTCATCTCAACAAAAACTTGAAAGCGGTTTGGAGAAGGTTCCGTGAATGAAAAGCCGTGATTTAAGAAAGGCACATACTTATGTTTATTTAACAGGTAGGAAAACCCATATTGCAAATCAAAGAAAAATGGTAATAAATATTAACCAGGCCGAAGTTTCGCTTCGAACTCCGGGCCGACTTGTATAGACCTAGTGGTGCGAGTACCAATTGGCAACGACCATATGCATTAAAAGTGAGTTTCCTATATGGCCAGTTTATAGGGGAGGTTGGCACACATTCAGGAGGATCTTGGCCATTCTAAAAATATTTGTCGAATTTTTCAAGTCACTAGCTTCATTCTATCGAAAGTTATTGCTTATTTGAAGTGTCACTTGTAGGGGAGTTAGAGGTTTCGTTTGGTGAATCTTGCGCATTTTTAATAACAACTATCTAGATCCCAGTACAAATATTTTACCAAAATTTCAAGTCACTAGCTTAATTTTATCGAAAGTTATCGCTTATTTGAAGTTTCACTTGTAGCTGTGGATCTTATCTTGCCCATCATTGCCACCAACCAATAAGATCACCCTACAAGCATTTTAAAAAAATGTCAGGTCTCTAGCTTCACTCTATCGAAAGGTATCGCTTATTTGAAGTTTCGTTTGTAGGGGAAGTAGGGGTTCCTTGGGTCGAATCTTGCCCATTCAATGCCAACTAACTAGATTTTACTACCAACGTTCTGCCAAATTTTCAACTTGCTAGTGTTATTCTATCGAAAGTTATCGTAATTAAAGTAATATTTAATTTTTTTAATTTTGTAGGGGAGGTAGGCGTTCCTTTGATCTGATTATGCCCAATTTACAAAAACCCAAGCAGCTTCTCACTTCAGGGTTACGTGCCAAAAATCGGCTGTCTACGTCAATTGGTTTAAGAGTTTAGTACGGGGTTCTTTGTAAGAAAATTATCGTTAGTTTTTAAGTGATCGATTTTATTTTTCCAGGGGAGTATAAGATTACTCTCACGAGCAATCTGCTAAAGCTAGAGCTTTTCATGTTTATTTAATCGGGAGTTATAAGTACATTTATTTATTTTACATATGTAGGGTAGGTAGGCTTTCTTTTGGCCTGATTATGCCCATTTTCAATACCAACCAACTAGATCATACTTCCAACATCTGAACAAAATTTCAAGCCTCTAGCTTTATTCTATCGAAAGTTATCGTGCGAACGGACAGACAGACAGACGGACAGACAGACAGACATGGCTAAATCGAATCAGGAGGTGACCCTGATAATTTATATATACATTGCTATACCTCCGGAGCCTCGTTTAAGGTGTTACATATTTCCGTCGTGACAAAAACAATATACCCTATACTAAAAGTTTAGGGTATAAAATGTTATACTTAACGCAAAATAATTATCCTGTGTTGAATTTTGAATGAATTTCGCGCAATCTTGTAGTGGCTTTGTTTGAACTTTCAATTTTATTGACAAAAATTGCGAAAAAAATTACAGAATATTTCTAATTTATATTCAAGTTCAATATTAAATACGTAAAATGACTTAGAAAGTAAATCAAATGCTTGAACGAAATTATACTCAATTGAAAAATTTACAAGTTTTCCGCCAATATACAAAAAATACTGGCTTATAGCTGACGTGTCTGGGCCGATAGCTACTAAACAGGGTTGTTACCGTTTGTGTAATTTTCCAGAGGGGTATTGACGTGCGTATAGGAATACAAAAATTAAATAACAAGTAGCACAAATGTAAATTGCATAAAAAAAAACTTCACTCACGTTTTCAAAGACAATCAATTTAGTAATCAAAGCCGGAATGGTCGACCTCTTACAATTTTTCTAGCGTCATCCTTTAGCAGTTTGCGGAAGAAGTTTTAGGATGTATAAAAATGGTTTAATTTATGCATTCCACTGAAATGTTATTCTTGTTTGAAGGAAGTACAAAATAATTCAATTCATGTTACTTTTAAAATTTGGCTCTGATGTTTCAAGTTTGTCAAACGCAAACGTTCGTCGAACATGCGTTCCATGAGTCAGCTAGTTAGTTTGATTTCCAAGGATATCTCAGCGAAAAATCAAAGCCAATGTAAAAGAAACACAATCCATTCTTATAGGGAACATTTGTGTGGTGCGACCGGTAGCGCAGTGTGTTGAGGCATCAGTCTCATGTTCGACAACCGGCGTTTCGGGTTCGAATCCAGTCCACGACGACGTTCGTGGCCATGGATGTGTAGGAAGTGCAAGCTGGCAACTGCATTCTCCGAAACCAGTTTATGCCGACGAAACGTCAAGTGGGCCACATGGAACAGTTGACGCGCTATGCCCCACAATGGGTTAGGGCAATTGAGAGAGAGAAAGTTGAGTTGTCAAAATAAAAAGGAAAATTTCAAAAAATTTCGATTGAAGTTTTAAATAGTTGCTTTCGTGCTGCAAGTGTTGTTACCAACTTAATTTTGATAAATTTCCCCTGTTCTTTTCCTAAACAATTTTGGAAAAAATCGGCATCTGCAGGGTCCAGATTTATATTCACCACAGACTGTCGAACTCGAACACGAACCTAGTACAAGGTGACCGGTTTTCTTCACATCTATGTGAATTATGTGTGTGTGTCAGAGGATATTTTTACCAGGTTCGTGTTCGAGTTCGACAGTCAGTAGTGACACTTAGGGTCTTCTTCGACAATTGTAGATGTTGGCGGTGTTTTATGCCACTTCCTTGCTGTAGATCCTTCTGTTGCGAATCTCCCTACATTTATATTTTCTAATTTGGATGCTAAGTACCCAGAGTTTTTTGCAGAAAAGTTCCTTAGAAAAAATTAAAAATCAATTATTTTCTCAGATTTAAGAATAATTATTACTAAAAGCTTTATAGTTACAATTCCTTCTATTGAACTGTTTTCAAATTTATAGTACGGAAATAAGTTAATTAAAGTCTTAGCTAAGCAGATTTTCTCGTCTTGGGTTGGATAATTCCCACATAACTTTCTTAGAAAACCCACAGCTTGCGTCACAAGGACTCTTCGATTACAATCGGTTAAAGAACCATTTGATTCGTATTGCTTCAAAATTTCGGATGCATTATCTGATAAATGCTTTTTGAGGGTCTCAAAAATGCAGATAGGCTTAGCTAAAGAAAATATTTCTTATTTTTTTTATATATACATATATACCGAAGAATTCATAATTAGTTCCGCTCCAAGTACTGCATTGGATCTTCGGACAGCTTCTTCCTACATCAACAACAAGCCTAAAACAGCCGCAACGTTTAAATTGATGGATAACTGCTAAATCATCAATATCGTTGACTGCGCCGCGCCGTTTTGATTTTTCATCAAGAACGTCGAATCAGGTGGTAAATCAAATTCCTCCAAAACTGTATTCACGTGAAGGAAAATTTAGATGCAAAACATACAAAAATACTAAACTTACCTGAAAGTACAAAATCAACAATAGTTATGATTCCGCTATCGCCAACACTTTTCACTTTCACCAACTTACCGCATCCTTTGTAGGATGCTTGCACAAATAATAACGTTATTCCGTAAAATTATTTATTAAATTCTAATATGCTTAGATTAGAATTTGATATCTGCTCTGTGACATGTTTTTACTTGTCCAAAATTCTAATCATCTCTGTATTACCTATAATAAAGGTTTAAAAGAAAATCATTTTTCAAAGGGAACAGCATTTTGCTTTGACTAATACATGTGACTTAAATGTTAATAAAGCACTATTACACACCATCCTCAAGTAATAGAACAGAATTAAATTCTAATATCATCATCATCATCGTGGCGCGACACCGACGTAGGGCCTTGGCCGCCTGGATCATTGTCCTCCAATTATCTCGGTCACGTGACCGCGTCCTCCAATTTTGGGAGCCCAGCAGCTGCGCGGCGTCCACACCTACTGAACTCTCCCAACGAGATCTCGGTCGTCCTCACAGTCTTGCTCCGTCGACTCGTTCTGCATTCATTACTCTCTTAGGCATGCGATCATCGTCCATTCTTTGTACATGCCCTGCCCATTGAAGTCGTTGTAGTTTGACGATTTTCGAGACTTGCAACTCATCGTACATTTCATACAACTCATGGTTGTACCGGATGCGCCATCCATCTCGATCGCAAACAGCCCCGAAAATTCGCCGTAGAACCTTACGTTCGAAAGTGTCTAGCATGTTTTCGGAGGCTTGAGTTAGGGTCCATGCTTCGCAGCCATAGCATAGCACTGGTCGTATAATGGTTTTGTACACGCGGAGCTTCGTGTTTCTGTGCACATGTTTCAATTTCATTATGGGGAGAACCGAGAAAAAAGTCTTATTAGCTAACTGTATCCGTCGCTTGATTTCGTCAGTTTCGTTGGCGTCCCTTGACAGGTTGCAACCCAGATAGATGAAGTTGTTTACGAACTCGATGTTGAGGTCCCCCACGTTGATGCTCGGTTGTGCAGGTGTCCTTGTCACCGATTGCATCATTATTTTAGTTTTACCCTCGTTAATACGTAATCCAACTTCCTTTGCAGCGGTATCGAGCGTATGCAGAAGTTCTTCTGCGTCAGCCAATCTTCAGGACATGATGTTGATGTCGTCGGCGTACGCTGCTAATTGTGTCGACTTGATGAGTAGCGTCTTGCTGTTGTCCATATTCATGGCCCGAATAACGTATTCCAGTGCTAGGTTGAAGAGCGTCGGTGCCAGTCCATCGCCCTGTTTCAAACCAGTGCGTGTTTCAAATAGATCAGTAAGTCTATTCTGGATCCTGACTTGTGAGACGGAGTTGGTCATCGTCATCTTTGTCAGTCGCACTAATTTTACTGGTATACCAAATTGCAGCATGATGTTGTACAGTACTCCACGATCGATACTGTCGTATGCCTGCTTGAAGTCGACAAAGATTTGGTATACGTTTACGTTGTATTCCCAGCACCTCTGGAGTATCAGTTTGACTGAGAAGAGCTGATCGGTTGTGGAGCGACCAGGTCTGAAACCGCTTTGATATTCGCCAATGACTCGTTCTGCGTACGGTTTTATTCTATTTTCCAGAATTTTCGTCAAAATTTTATAGGACGTACAAACTAGTGAGATGCCCCTGTAATTCTCACACCGCAGTTTATCTCCCTTTTTATGAATTGGACAGATGATGCTTCTGCGCCAATCGTCTGGGATCTCCTCGTTCTCCCATACTCGCAGGAGTAATTGATGTATGGCATCAACTAGACTCGTTCCACCGAAACTTAGCAGTTCAGCTGGAATCTCGTCAGCGCCCGGCGCTTTATTTCGTTTTAGTGACCGCAACGCGAGATCAACTTCCTCTACTGTCGGGGGTTGAATGGGTGGGCCTAGATCAACAATATCGTCGAGAGCTTCCTGTGTGGGGATGTTAGATGGTCGGTTCAGAAGCTCTTCAAAATAAGAGGCCCATCGTTTGTTAATACCATCGGTGTCGCTGATGATGTTTCCATCCTTGTCCTTACAAAGGCTAGTCCTGGGTTGGTAGCCGTTCTTAATTGTATTTACTAGTTTGTACGCTTGTCTGGTGTTCCTATTAGCTAAGTTTTCGTTTATGTTCAGCAACTGCTCGTCAAAGTATTTACGTTTCTTACGTCTAATTATTCTATTCGATATTCGCCGTAGCTCGTCATATTTTTCTCTTCTGGCTCTGGTTCCTCGTTGAATCCATTGTTTGTAGGCCTCGTTTTTCGCGTCAAGTGAATTTTTGCATTCTTCGTCGAACCAGTCATTTCGCGCTCGCCGGGCTTTATATCCCACGACCTTCTCTGCGACATCCTTGATGGTACCCTTGAGTTCTTCCCAGAACCCATGGACGCCTGTGTTGCTGATGTTGTGTAGCATAGGTGATAGTTTTTCCTCAAGGGCGGTAGTATACGCCACCGCTGTAGCATCACTCAAGAGCTTATCAACCGCAAAGATTTTGGGAGGGCTGATTCTTGACTGGTGCACTGAGGAAATTCTACATCTGTAGGTCGTCTTCACCAAGTGATGATCTGAGTCGCAGTTTGCTCCTCGATAGGAGCGGACATCCATGACACTAGACGCCCATCTCCTGCAAATGAGGACGTGGTCAATTTGGTTGACGGTATGTGCGTCTGGAGACTTCCAGGTCTGCTTGTGAATGCGTCGATGCGGGAAACACGTAGAGCTTACGACTAGATTCCTGCTGCAGGCGAAGTCGATAAGTCGCTGGCCGTTATCGTTACATTCTTCATGGAGGCTGTGGCCGATGCCAACTTTCATTCCCGACTTTCGCGTTAAAGTCTCCCAGCAGCAATTTGACGTCGTTTGTTGGAAGTGAGTCGAAGAAAGTTTCAAGGCGGGCGTAGAACTCGTCTTTTACAGCGTCTTCTTTAACTTCAGTGGGGGCATGCACATTGATGAGCCAGAGATTGAAGAATCGAGTCTTGATGCGAATCGCACACAGCCGTTCATTCTAATATGCTTGCATTAAAACGCGTTGTAAATTCTGTTGTAAGTTGCTACAAGCCGAAGATTTAGTCATATTTGGATTACTTTCTAATGAAAATTTAATGTTATTTATAATAGTGTATTCATATGAAACCTATTTTCATTTCTCTAATCCATTACCCATCTAATCCATGGCGATTATACGATAATACCAAAAATTATTGTTTTTTTTTATACCATTCACGGATGTGATAGGGTATATTAACTTTGTCATGAAGTTTGCAACGCACAGAAGGAAGCATCTCCGACCATATAAACTATAAATATTCTTGGTCAGTATGATGAGACGAGTCGATTAAGCTTTGTCCGTCTGTCCGTCTGGTTCAATGCAAACTAGTCCCTCAGTTTTAAAGCTATCAAGCTGAAATTTTGTACAAATCCTTCTTTCTATTACACGCTGTAAATTTGTCGGAACCAACGGAATCGAACCACTACGTCATATAGCTGCCATAGGAACGACCGGTCCAAAAATTTGTGAGAAAAACTTTTTCATTTCGGAAGCTATTTTTTTCAAATTTCACACTAATCAATAGTATTTTTAGTCAAATAACATTTCTGAATTTGGTTGAAATCGGACTATTTTATCACATAGCTGCCAAAGGAACGACCGTTCCAAAAGCAAGTTTTTGTTCGAAAAACTTTTTTATTTCTGAAGATATCTTTACGAAATTTCGTATTATTCAATCATATTGACTACCAAACTACGTTTCTAAATTTGCTTAAATTCGGCCCTCTATTTGATATACTTCTCATAGGAACAGTGAAATCGGAACAAGTTTTACTACTACATAATTTCAAAGTGCCAAATGCAGGTCACAACGCCGAAGGCTAGCTTGTTTTTTTTTTAATAAATGGGACCTATTAAAATCTAGTAAGGTTTGGATTTAAATTTCTTCTTAATCTTTTGATAGGATTACAATATACTCCAAAATTTTTAACCGTGAAGTTTCCTATATGGTCAGTTTAAACTGTGTGTGTGAATCCAGTGAGAAGTTTCATCGTGCATCCATTCGGATGTTATACATATATGTCTATTTGAACTTACATTTATATTGGAGGTGAGCGTCCATTCAGTAGGATCTTGCCCAAAAATTAACCAACTAGATCCTACTACAAAAATTTAACTATTGTATAATTTTATTGAAAATTATCGCTTGTTTGAAGTTTAATTTGTAGTGGACGGAGGGTTTTCTTTGGTCGGATCTTGCCCATATTCAGTACCAACTAACTAGATTTTACTATCAACATCTGACCAAATTTTCAATTCGCTAGCTTTATCCTGCTTTATCAACATCTGACCAAATTTAGAATTTGCTAGCTTTATCCTGTCGAAAGTTATCGTAGTTAAAAGAATTTTCAATTTATTTTAACATTTGTAGGGGAGGTAGGTGTTCCCTTGGCCTGATTATACCCATCTTACTAAAACTTCAGCAGCAGCTTCTCATCTGAAGTTCATATACCAAAAATCAGCTCCCAATTGTTCCAAGAGTTATAGACAGAAACCCTGAAAAGTAGTGTAATGTGGAGTTATTTGTATGAAAAGTACTAAGTGATCATTTTTTTTACAGGAGAGTACGAAATGACCCTTTCGAGTCATCTGCCAAAGTTAGAGCTTTTCACGTTTATTCGATCGGGAGTTATAGATAGATATAATTATTTTGAAAATGTAGGGGAGGCAGGCGCTCCCTTAGCCGAATCACACCCATTTTCAATACTTACCAACTAGATCATACTACCAACATTTGACAAAAATTCCAAGCTTATAGCTTTATTCTATCGAAAGTTATTGTGCGAACGGGCAGATTCCAGGTCGCTAGCTCCATTATATGGGAATTACCACATATTTGAGATATCATTTGTAGGGGAGGTATGCGTTTTTTTCCCGATTATGACCATTCAATACAAGTCAACAGGATTCTTTAACAAACATTTGACCAAAATTTCAACTTGTTCGATCGAAAGTTGTAGTATTATTTGTAGTGGTTTGAGGGGCTGCTTTTGCCATATCTTGCCTATGCCAAACTTGCAACTCGCTAGTGTCATTCTATCGAAAGTTAGCGTAGTTAAAGCAATATTTAATTTTCTTTTACATTTGTAGTGGAGGTAGGCGTTCCTTTGGTCTGATTATGCCCATTTTACTAAAACTGAAGTAGCTTCTCATCTAAAGTTTACATGCCAAAAAGGTGTCTATTTCAATTGGATCAAGAGTTAAAAAAAACGTGAAAAATAAGGTAATACAGGCTCTTTGCAAGAAAATACCGTTAGTTTCCAACTGATCGTTGTAGATACATTTAATTATTTTACATATGTCGGGAAGGTAGGCGTTGTCTTTGCCGAATTATGTCCATTTTCAATAGCAAGCAACTGGATCATACTGCCAACATTTGATCAAAATATCAAGGGTCTAGCTTCATTCTATCGAAAGTTATCGTGCGAACGAACAAACAGGCGGACAGACAGATAGACAGACAGACGGACAGACGGACAGATGAGTAGACGAATAAACGAACAGACGGACAGACAGACATACATGGCTAAATCAAATCAGGAAGTGACCCTGATCATTTATATATTGTATATACATCGCCATAAGTCTGTAGCCTCCTTTAAGGTGTTACATATTTTCTTCGTGACAAAGCAATATACCCTATACTTTATCAAGACTAGGGAATAAAAAAACTAAACAAATTTAAAATAAAACGGCTACCCAGTCAGAAGGACCAACTGTCTAATTGCAAATGTTGTCGAAGTACTGGTACTAACGAACGTCCGATGTAAGGGTGATTCGATGACAATTGAATTCGCTACACCACAGATTCGCGCAATAAATAGGATCCGGCAATATTAGTCCAGGCTAGGAAGTCCGAAAAGGCTTGGATAGGGAAAAAATCGTGTAGTTTTGAAATTTTGACACAATTGTTTCGGGCAGTTCCCTGAATATCTGCTCAAAAGTCCCCGATGATAGAGGGTCCGGACGTGTAGGGGAGAGGGGGTCAAAGGTCCTTTTTCAGTTTCCCTCGATTATTTTGGAAACTGTGGATTCTACAAAATATGTCTCAAGGCCGAATCAAAGGAGATAGACCATAAAATGGTTTATTATACTTTAGACCAGGGGTCGATAAAATTTTCCTGTAAAGGGCCAGATGTTTTTTAATTTTGGGCTCATCAGGCCGGGTAGCAAAATCGAAATGCAACTGCTTACTGATGTGGTCAACCTATGATCAGATGGAAGTTTCTTAATTTTACAGTCAAATAGATTTCGAAAAATGAAAATGTTTTTTTTTTTTCTGCGAAGGAATATACATGTTTCAGTACTGCGTTTTCTTTAGTATGTACAGTACAGTTGCGATTCAACCTACGATAATTGCAACTCTCTAAAATTTCAATTCAATTTCGTAACGTTAGACACTCTATAAAATCAATTCAGAACACATTTTGTATTGACAATAAGAGCTTTTTAAATTTTTCTAATCTGCAGTTTTAGGTGATTTCTTTTTTTAGCTCACTTCCAAAGGAATGAAGTTTTCTGGTCAAGGGTTGGGCAAAAGAAACCTCTTTCGTTGGGAACAATACTTTCGGTCCCACAAACTTTGGTCGGGCGACAGCCATCGATTCCATACAACTTATATGGATCTTTGCATGCCGCCGCCCTTAACGATCGAATACGATCAACTTCTTGTGAGGATAAATTCCCCAACGGGGACCCAAAAAATGTTCGCCGTTACGGTGACACGAATTCGCTATATAAAAAAAATTGGTTAAATGCAGAAGCGTTAAATTTGGAAATGATTCAAAGGCTCCTGTAGAGAAAGAAAAGGATTATACATTTTTGACACTGGAAACTGAAATACAGATTTTGAATAAGTTGGCAAACGGCGTTACCGGAGCATGTTTGGCCAAGCACTATGGAGTTAATAAGTCCAAAATAACTTTATCAAAAAAAAAACATTGCAACTTCAAAAAATTGCTGCTGAAACAGTATCCTTGCCGAAGAAAAGAAAAACTTTACGAAAGTCACAGCTTCCCAAAATGGAAAAAGCCCTCTATTCGCGGTTCCTGAAGCAGAGGAAAAATCACATTCCCATAAGTGTTGAAATTTTAATAGCCGAAGCTAGGAAGCTTCATGAAAAATTTAAAGAAAAATCAAGTACGTTTTAATGCTAGCCAAGTATGGTTGAATAATTTCAAAAAACGTTATGGTATAAGGTTACTCAAAATAACTGGAAAAAAAGCTTTCAAACAAGCCTGAAGTTAATTTCACAGAGAAGTGAATGAAATAAATTTGACAATTTATAACGCTGATGAATCTGGCTTATTTTGAAAGGTTCTTACTAATAAAACGTTGGTTTGTTTCAAAGAAACTTTTGTTCCTGGCCGGAAGAGTAGCAAAAAGAGGGTAACGTTTTAGTATGTGCCAATTCGACAGGGTTACATAAGTTGAAATTGCTGCTGATTGGTAAGTCTAAAAATACTAGCACTTTCAAAGGATTAAGGAATCTACTAGTACCTACACTACTCATTTTCAAAAAATGTCTGTATTACAAAAATTTCCAGAATCGGCGATTTTGCTACTGGACAACGCACGATGCTTTCCTAAAGCCGAGTAGCTTGTAAACGAAGATGGAAAAATCGTGGTCATGTTTTACCTCCAAAATGCACGACCTTGATCGAACCGATGGATGAAAATGTTATTAACTTGTTGAAAATATGCTATTAAACCATCGACGCCAGGAATGGGATTCTGAGGAGGATTTACATTTGCATGACCCCCAAGCCTTAATTTATCCAACGATAAGCACTGAAGAAAATTTTCCTTATGAGGAGATTCAAAATTGGGAGTTAGCATCAAATATTGTTGATGTCCAGTCAAGTGACGACACAGATGACGAAACCGATATTGATACAGCTAACCCTGATGAAGTTGAACCGGATAAAGTTGACCAGGAAGTTAATCATAAGGATGCGATCAGGTGCTTTGCATACACCTGTATTATCTTTTCTTTGTTTTTTAATTTATTCTGAAAACACAGGTGCTTTGATACTGTAATCCAGTGGGTAACGGAAAATACCAGCAGAGTTGATCACATCATCGTTTCGAAGGAACAACGCGAGGAAGCAATGCGTAGAAATTCAGAAATTAAAATGCGCCAAAGCCAAACAAACTCTTATCAAATAGTATAGACTGGGGCGACCGGTAGCGCAGTGTGTTGAGGCATCAGTCTCATGTTTGACTACCGGCGTTTCGGGTTCGAATCCCGTCCACGACAACGTTCGTGGCCATGGATGTGCAGGAGGTGCATGCTGGCAACTGCATTCTCTGAAACGAATTTATGCCAACGAAACGTCAGCTGGGCCGGAAGGAACAGTTGACGCGCTATGCCCCACAAGGGGTTAGGGCAATTGAGTACAAGAGTGATCACTCCATACAACTTTCGCCTCTGCCAGTAGATTTGAATGTATTGGTAAATATATAGTGTAAACTAGACAAGGGAGATACACAAGAGAATCAATACATACGAATCTACGGGCGGAGGCTTAAGATGTATGGAGCGAGCACTCTTGTGTATTTTATACTACTTGTCAATAAATACTATACAAATTTACTGGCGAAGGCGAAAGTTCTGTGGAGTAATCACTCTTGTGAAGTTTATACTATTTGCTTTTATTTTAAGAAATTATATTATTTTATTATTATTATTATATTTGCTCATGATCATTTTTACAGCTATTCATTTATGAATACGTTTATAACTTCAATGAGACCAAAGGATATAAATAAATATTTTCATCGCTGAGCCACTGACATATTGTAGGCTAGGACAAGTCCTTGTATTGAGAGCCCTGATTTCTAGTGAAAATTGATGAAAACCGTCAAGTCTACAAGAAGGAATCAAGTTGACCGTTGACAGAATTAGATTGATAAAACATGACAAATTGAGATCGCAGTCCAGTGTTTTTGTCTATTGTTTGCAGACTATCCTCTAACCAGAGTACCACAGACTTTCTGTTCTGTTCTGTTTGCCAATGATATGCCTAGTATCTGAACAGGCATTGCTATTTTCCCAGTATTCAATGAAGCAAATAAATTTAAATTTCACTCAAACATAAAAAAAAAACAATTTATAAAAATTCAATTTGTCCTGCAAAAAACAATACTAACTTGCGGGCTGGATGAAAACCAGAGGCGGGCCGTAGTTTGCCGACCCCTGCTCTAGACCATGAAATAGTATATGGTATACTGATTTATGCACAAGGGAAAACCGCAAGATAACTCCCGATAGAATACAGTTAGCGACATAAATATTTGGTACCAATATCTTGTTGGTTTGTGCCGGAAATGGGAACGATCCACTGCAAATATTATTATACCCTTCACGGATGTGAAAGGGTAAATTAACTTTGTCATGAAGTTTGCAACACACAGAAGGAAGCATCTACGACCATAGAAATTATATATATTCTTGGTTGGTATGATGAGACGCGTCGATTAAGCTTTGTCCGTCTGTTTGTCTGGTTCTATCCAAACTAGTCCCTCAGTTTTAAAGCTATCAAGCTTGTACAAAGCCTTCTTTCTATTGCGTGCTGCAAATATGTCGGAACCAATGGAATCGGACGACTACGTCATATAGCTGTCATAGGAACGACTTGCCCAAAAATCTGTCTGTGTAAGAAAAACTTTTTTTATTTCTAAAGATATCTCTCTAAAATTTTGCACAAATCGTGTCTTTTATAACACGCTATATATATGTCGAAACCAATCTAATCGTACCACTACGTCATATAGCTGCCATAGGAACGACCGGTCCAAAAATTCGTTTTTGTGAGAAAAACTTCTTTACTTCTAAAGATACCTTTTTTAAATTTCACAATAATCAATAGTGTCTTTAGTCAAATCAGATTCCCGAATTTGGTTGAAATTAAATTACTCTATCATATAGCTGTCATAGGGACGACTATTCCAAAAGAAAGTTTTTGTTAGAATTTTTTTTTTATTTCTGAAGATATCTTTACCAAATTTCATATTATTCAATATGATTGACTGCCAAACCACGTTTCTAAATTTGGTTGGAATCGGCCTACTATTTCATATACCACTCATAGGAACAGGGAAATCGGAACAAGTTTTACTACTAATTTCAAAGTGGCAAATGCACCATAAGCCACAACCTAGCCAAAGGCTAGCTTGTTTTTACAATAAATCAGCACCGAATAAAAGCAGGCAGGTCAAATTCGGGTGAATAACTCCATATTATTGTACTTTAGTACACTACCCTGTAAAAATTAGTTTAATCGGATGAAAACCAAGGCTACCTCCCATACAAACTGCCCCAAACTATCCTACTTTTTCTAATGGTCTAGGGCAGGGGTTGGCAAACTCCGGTCCGGGGCGAAATCCAGCCCGCCACTGGTTTTCATCCGGCCCGCGAGTTAATATTGTTTTTAATGTGATAAATTATATTGAAAAAACATACTTAAATAGATTAAAAATGAATTTGTTTGTCAAAATTTTTCAATACTCGCAAGTGTTGACCAAATGCTCGCCTAATGGTAGACCCAACCACACTACGAGCGGTCGCAGCGTGTGTGTACGATAAGTATTTTCTCCCGTTCGAATGACAATTCGATTTCATGTGTGTCCTTGCGAATGATCATTCGAATATCCTCCGAATGATAATTCGCGAATTACAATTGGCAGAGCAAACGCAATTCCTTCTTATGCAGTGCCACCTATCCGACAAATTGTCATTGTCATATTCACTCGTTGCTATGCAATAGTAATAATATAATATTCACTAAGCGATATAAACAATATTTATTCGTAAAGTTCATCTATGCAGTAGCCTTCCCTATGTGCAATAAATTACAAAACGTCGCGTTTTCTGAAACATCAGTCATAGATTTATCATATGATATACCGATGGATTAAACATGGAAGAAGTAGCATCAGAAGCTAACATCAGTATCTTAATGCTTGGCCCAGTGTATTTCAATCTGAGATCCATGCCATTGAGTACTGTGTCCACGGTGAGGTAATATCGTCTTTGTTTGTATTAGGTCGATCTTACTAAACGCCATCTGCGCGAATGTACAAAGTTGTTTTGCAGAGTAAGAATAAGGAAGATGAGTCGACAAACTTTACTGATACTGCCCAATTTCTGCTGTTCCTTTGAGTGGTCTATACTGAGTTTGATGTGACAGAGAAATCAGCATCCATGAAAAGTCGTATCAATTCGTCAGCGGTCAACTTTATTCCTTTCTCGTGGACTTATTTAACCGTATTTAGTTGCGTGAATTTTGACAGACCTGAATTTCCTTCCTTGCTCGGCCTGTCATACAACAGTTCGAAGGTACAACAATAAAAAAGTATAGTTGAGGGCATCGCAATAGCTACGAGTATAGGAGAAATGGTGCTCATTTTAATGCGTATGTTGTAGATTAGTTGTGGAATTATTTGAGGTTTATTTCCATACACAATTTCTAAAAAAAAAGGTCCACAAAATGGAGTCAGGGGTCATTCGATCTGAAGAACGTGGTGGCCATTCGATTTCTGACCTTCTCAGAATTATGCGCTCTCCGAAAATTTCCATTCGAAGCTCCATTGTGGCTTCAGCAGTATGGCAAGTGGCTCCATCTTTCTAAAACCACATTCCAGGGCGATTTTCGACTTCAAGTCGCACAAAATTTTGAGAATGGCCTGATGCCCCTCTCCGGTGATAGTCACAGCGTTGTCACTAGCATTCTGGAAGAACAATGGGCCAATAATTTCTCGGGACGTTATTCCGCGCCAAACTGTGCACTTAAGGGGTTGCAATTCTGTCTGGTGTCGTCTGCTGAATTTTCTGTGCTTCAAACTCTGCAATACTTTTTTTACCTATTCACAAAGCCACTTGGTTGGAAGTCAGTCTGATCGGAATTAAACAATTGAGTGGTGTTTTTCAAAATTAAGTTATACAATTTTGGAGCGCTGTACGACTGTGAATATTCCCATGATAAATATCTTTTGGGCCTCCCGGTATTAACGGAAACACCATTCCATATAAATATAACGGTGAAAATAATGTCAAAACTTAAAATACTGCTACAAAAGTATTTTTTCGGATTTTAAGGCAACTGCACCCGAAACCTAGCATGATGACGCGAAGGAGTAGATGATGCCCCAGAATGGCCCCCATCCATGTTAAGGTAAACTATAGTAAACTCCATTTTACTGTATAATTGTGGTGCTTCCGTCAAACCTTCAATTAGCAGTGGGTTGATCAGCCCGGTAAACAGCTATACTTTGGGCATCCAGCCCGCTTGCCAGAAAAATTTCAACGACTCGGCCCTTTTCAAAAAAAGTTTGGCGACCCCTGGTCTAGGGTATAATGTATCAGTTTGTATGGAATTTGATGTGCTTTAACTTTTCCTTGTAGAATCCATTGTTCCTAAAATAATCGAAGAAAATGAAAAAAAAAGGAACTTTAACCCCCTGTAGTGGTTTGGGCGGTAATCTATTGCCCTGGAGCAAACACGGCCATTATTATCATCCGTATCACATCACACAATCTAAAGCACTCGCTTTGTTCGGCCGGGCATCCACCTAGTGTAGACCTAGTTATGATAACTAAAACTTCTTTTTACACCATACTCCGATATGTGTTTCACCGCAAACATTGAAACGCAACATTGGAAAAACAAACGCTTGCGGTGGAAAATACGCAAGCGTTGCAACGTTTCAAATGCGTTAAAAATATGCACTTCATTTGCATTAAAAAAAGGGTTTATAAATTGGGCCTAACGTGTACAATTGAGACAGAACAATATACAAAAAAACGCGTTAGTTAATTAATATATATTTTTTTTGCGAAGGGTATAAAAGTAGACTACATACATAAACATTATGTGTGTTTTATAGTATTTTGCCTAAGTATTTTTTTTATGTTAGTTCCCAAGCTCTAAGGCTCAATTTACATTGCCACATGAACCGGATGAGTCGCATGAGCAAACCACATTGACGACCAACTCATAAGTAGATATTTATGGCCCTAGAGCATGCGGTTCATCCGGTTCATGCGCCAATGTAAATTGAGTCTAAGCGGTTTGCCTTGACGTTATTGCACAGCTTGGCAGTGGGAAAATACATAATGGGAGAAGCCTCTGGAACTTTAGTTTCAAATTTAGTTACCGGCTTGGACAATACAAGGCCAGGGGATTCGAATCCTTGAACTGGTGCAAACCGACTACCGCCTCAACGCACTGAGCTATCGGCCTAGCCTATCACGGCTTAAACTATTAAAATGATTGATTTATTTAATGTAAGGTCATGACATGACCATTTCCCCAGACATTAATGAACATTAATTTTTACTAGTAAACGAATCCAATGAAACCGCGAAAGAGATTGCCAAATTCCATACATCGAACAAACAAATTGTACGAGGTCCAGTATCTTTCTTGTAAATAAGAGTACATATTTGCAAGAAGGATAATGGATTTCGTTTCGACAAGTTCGCATGAGATTGCAAAAGAACTCTGGTTGATATCTGTATGCAAAATGGACTCAATATCCGGGAAATGTATTTTAGAAAAATGAAGTATGTATCGATCTTTCTACTTGCGAGCGCTATTCATCGCTGACAACTTAACGTTTTGCATATAAACCCGTCATTCAACGTTTAACATGAGCATGTTGCGGCCATTGTTTTATGTTATATGTAGAAATTTGAATAATAATGACAGGATCTTGTATTCAAATCGAATAGAAAAGTCAGAGTATAATTCAACATGAGTTGGGCGACACAGGGAAGTCAGCAGAAGAATTGGCCATTGTCTACTCTCGAAATTGGAAATTCATGATAATGGCGCCTACAAAGCTTGCCAAATCTGAACACAATGCTACCGCCGAAGTTTAGTCTTTCTTGAAGATCTAACTCAACTGTATCATATTCTGCGAATTCTTGCAATTGTTTGTTTACCTGTTTGAAAGTCTTATCTTCACCTATGCAAATGAACATGCAAGTGCAGTTTTGTAACATTTTCAGTTGAGTAGTTCGTCACTGATATTCAGTTGATTAAAAGTTTTTCTTCATGGTCGACGTTTCAGCTTGTTTAGGGTCAATGTGCCTATTGTATTATGAGACACCTTTTTTCCCTATGCTGTATTTCTGAACGTCTTGCCCTAAGCCGAAATTATTTTTCAGTTTCTGCAAGCCAAATGTATAAACTATTAGTGCTGAATGCCTTAACGACTTCCGTTTGATGTTTTATTTTCTGTAATTATTTTAGTCAGAATTGCCATTTTCGAGATCTACAAAAAAGGTGTCTTAATATGAGACAGTATGGACTCCTAATATAAGATATGATACTATGAAATTGAAGTGTTATGGTAAATAAAACACTTGTTCGGTTGTTTATAGTTTTATTAATTTATGAATTAACCTCAATTTTTTTTTTAAATTATACTTTTCTATATTTAAACATAAAAAAAAAACTTAAATTCTTGGTGAAGCAAAATAACTGTTGTCACACTGAAAAACTAAGAAATATTCTGATTCAATTATAGGTAATATTATATGTAAGGTAATTAGAATGTTCAAACTTTTATCAAGTAAATCATCCTTTCCGCATAAAACAAAAGCAATTCGTTATGTAATGAAAGACAGCCAAATTGACAGGAAATGGAAGTTAAAGTTCAGGTATTGTTATTGCAAACTGCACATAAAAATTGGTTCGATTTTTCCTCGCCACATTGTTCATGTGCCCATTTAAAGCAGCCAAAACATTTTACCCATTTCTCTCCTTGAATATCCTGCGAAAATAACCCCGTGCAAAATGGACATTCGGCGTCGTCAACTTCATCCTCCGACGAGGAGATGGCGTTTGAATTTTGGCTTGTCTTATCCTCGCTCGATGGCGAAGATTCTACAAGAACTTTTCTTTTCACTTCTTTTTCTTTTGTTTCGCTTTCCTTGGTCTTTTGTAGTTTTCTTGATGGGTGTGTTTTTCTTTTTTTCCTTCTCTTGTTTTTTTTTCGACGCTTCCTATAACTGTTGTTTGTATGGGGAAGATGTAATTAAATTTGCCGAACCAGCCCGGGAAGATGTCGCCTTTTTCCTAATCGGAACACGGGGAAGCGGGCTTATCTCGAACGGCGACACAAATGTTGAAACAGCACAATATGAAACGCTGATCTCGGGGACCATGTCGTTCAAACAACTGGGAACAGGATGGAGATTTTCAGAGGCTCGTGAAAACTTGAGTTTTCGAACAACTTGGAACAGGACTGCGGTCTTCAGATGCTCGTGAAATGTCTGTTTGAATATCCGCAACATTTGAACTGTTAAGATTGGTTTGTAGGAAACTATCGTCGCCGTCTTGAGGAGCAAAATTTACAGCTGTGAAAATATTCCAATTGCAAGGAAAAAATCCTGGCTTTTTAAAAGCATTTGTCGCCGTTTCCACCGTAGCAGCTTTCTTGTATGCTTCTCCAAACAACATTCCAACTTGAATTGTAGCCGCTCTTCCGGGGTGATTTCTTAGCCAGTTTTCGATACCCTGAGGGGACGCATGAAACCTACGTCCATTGGTTGCAATTTGTGTGTGCAATGTGAAGGCAGACAAACAATAATGACGTGATTTTCGCGAGCAATGTCAATAACATCAATGTTCCTAGTGTAGGTATAGTGACCATCAAGAACTAGTGTTACAGGGTCACTTTCGGTGGGTTTTGTATGATTTATAAAATGTCGCAACTAATTCGTGAACCTGAAGAGTGATAACCGTCTATAGAGCCTGGTGGAGTTCCGTCCATCAATTCAGGAGATTTGTTCTTCCTCGGGAAAATTATAAGAGGAGGAATGTAGTGCTCACTAGCGCTCATACAGGTTACTACTGTAATAAGTTCCCCCCTTTCCAATGACGTGAGGGCGTAGACCTGCTTTTACCTTTTAGGCTTAAATCTTGGAATGTTTATGTTGAACTACGGTAAATCTTGTTTCATCAATATTGAACAGTCGGCTAGGAGCGCCATTTATATTATTTTGCTAAACTGCGGTTCAAAAATATCAAAAATAAAAAATTATTGGAGATTTTCCGGAGTAAACCCCATTATCCGAGCGATAGAAGCAGCTTGAGGTGTCCGGACAGACAATGAAAGATGTCTACGTAGATAATTACGCAGTCATTTTTTTCCAGCGACTTCTTTGGTCTGACTAAATGGGTGGTTTAAATTGTTTTTTATCGCTAATTGGAAAGCCATAGTTATAGCGAACATCTCTCAGTCGTAATCCATAAAATCTTATATCAAGCTCAGTACAATACTGAACTAGTTCTTTTTCAATATTTACAGGAAGGGCTGGCTTCCTTCCCATTCGCAATTTAACGACTGGACCAGAATCAACTTGGCTCTTAACATACCGCTCTATTGTCCTTTTCGGAAATCCAAATTGTTTTGAGGCCTTCATTTCCCATTTCTTCATTTCATACAGCTCCGACTGCAGAATTTAACGACTCCTGTGTTCATTTTTGCCTTTGTTAGGGTTTTGTAAAAAACAAAACCCTTATGAAATCGGTCATGCGGCCGTCTGTCTGTCTGTCCATGAATTATCTCACGAACCGCCGAAGCTACATGCATGAAATTTGGTGGAAATATGTAGAATAAATAAAATAAATAACTGGCGCAACAGTCCAATTTGAACCACGGCCTCGAGATGAGTTAGCATCATCTCATTTTCTAGATCGTGACGGTCTGTCTTGTGCAGAGGTGTGTGATCAGCAACACGCTCAACCGAGTTATTTACCCCATAATGGGAACTTATTTAACAGCTGAGTGAGCTCATAGTCCGACACGTAAATCCCCGGAATCGAACCGGGGCCCAGTGCGTTGAAGGCGAACGTGCTAACCGTTGCGCCATCCAGACTACTACTACTCCATAAATATGTAGAAGTACTATAATTATCTGGAGAAAGCGATGCGTTGTAATAGGCCAACTTTAAGTGGAGTTCCCCATAGAGGGGAAATGAAGGTCGAAATTTTTTTTTTCATTTGGTATAGGCAAGTGGGGTATTCTAAGAAAGATATCGTCTAGTATATTCCATTTCTGGAATTTTCTTCAAATTTGCAGAAAGGAGAAAATAGGGAGAGGGGAAAATATGTGGTCCGAGTTTGCCCCCCCCCCCTTGCATTTCGACACCGTTATACTTAGAAATATGAAAATTTACAGAAATGCGGCATTTTACTAGCATAGAAAACTAAAAATAATAGAATTTTGAAATCTCATCAAAAAAAGTTTATAATAGTACATTCATATATTTGCAGTTAGCACACCCCTGCACCCCTCAAGCACACCCGGAGTCAAAAATATTGGTATTCAAACATAACCAACATCATAGGTAATAATATTTCCAAGTTTCATTACAATCACGTAATATTTAATAATAATACATTGATTTAAAGTTATGCATTTTGACACTATCCATACAAAAAATATATCTACCGGCCTAGTGCATAGGTGGGAGTACTATGTACTTTCATGTTGTTTTTCGTAGTGCGAATTGCAGTTATTTAATGAATCAATTTTGGAAGGGTAAAGATTGGTTGGGGGGGGGGGGGGGGGCGGTGATTCTAACAATAATTATTCATACAATTTCTTGTTTTTAGGGTTTTGTGTTTTAAATTTTACAAAATCGGTCAAATGTCTGCCTGTCCGTCTTTCCATAGAATATTTCAAGAACGGCTGAAGCTACTCACATCAAATTCGGTGAGAATATGTAGAAATGTCATAATTCGCTGGACAAAGCGTTATGTTGCCATTGACTAATTTGATGGGGGGGGGGGGGGGGGGGTCCACATAGAGGCGAAGTTAAGGTCAAATTTTTTTTAGCCACTGGTATAGGCAATTGAAGTGTCGTGTGAAAGGTAATGTTGGGTGCATTCCATTTTTGGCATTTTCTTGAAATTTGTAGAAAGAAGAACAGAGGGTGAGGAGAAAATATTAGATCGTAATTTGACCCAGCCCCCTTGCATTTTGTCGCCGTTAAACTTAGGAATATGAAAACTTACAAGAAGGTGGATTCCAAATAGCATAGAAAATAATGTAAGATACTGTATCATGAGTAAGACATTTTAATTATGGTGTTTTTATCCATCTGAGTGGATAAAAAGAAAACCAGGAAGCCAATATTTACATGCCAAAATAAGTGCTTGCTACAAAACCCTCGGATTGCGGGCGTAGCCCTCTATAATCCGGTTTCATTTTGATTCCATCTGTCAAAGAAGTAATTCATCCCAGTCAAAGCATGTAATTATACTTTAAATTAAAATAATGCCTAATAAAAGATACCTCATGTTAAGCACTCTGAAATACCTCATACTGGGAAATATGCACATGACATGACATTTCGATCAAATTACACAAATGAAAATCTAGAACACTAAACAACACGGAAAATGTGTACTACGTCCACGTAGAATATGTGTAACGGACGGATTGGTGGGCATCCGGAGATGCCTGTGGGGACGGAGCCTTAGGTAGCATAATGACCGTGAAGGTCGGGCCGTGCCATCTGGCGAAGGAAAAGGCCCCTCAACGAGCTAAGTAGCGGATTATGCTTGCTGTAGCTCAGTTCGGGAGATGTGGCCGGGGTTTTCGCCGCTCGTTGCCCCTGTCCTTTACGTATTAACAAAAATTCATAGGCCTGTGGAAGACAACATAAACAGGGGAGGTAAAAATGGGGAATTAAAAAAAAATAGTCGATAAGGATGGAATGGTTGGCGGACGGATCAGACGCCCACGCGCTCGCACCTGGGTCTGGGTGTAATGGGACTCTTGGCCTCTGGTTTCGTACCACCAACAGATCAATACTCATCAGGTGCTGCGCTTCGATCTGCCGGTGGGAGCAGCACTACCAGACCATAATATGGTTCATTACAGGTGGTTCATTACAGGGCAGCTTCTACTTCGAGGTCTGCCAAGAAGAAGAAGCTGAGGACAAAGTGTGCTGCTAGATATAGAAAAAAAAAAAACAAACGCGAGCTGGACACCGGAGTCAGCCGACAACCATTGTAGAGGAGAAAAATTAGCAAAGAGAAAAAAACTACATTTCCCAATTATGCAGATAATCAACAGGTTACAAAGAATTCTGAGGCCAGCAGAGGCGCAACACTGCATTCCTTGCCGTAATTCACTCATAAGCTCTGTAAGCTGCTGAGCGCTTGAACAATAGAAAAATGCAATAATCTGTAAAGAAATTTTTTTTAAGTTACTTAGAAGGACAATCCTGGCAAACAAAAAGGTATCCACCAGGGCTCCTCCGCGCTTCGTCCGGTCACCGAAGATGCTCCAAATGCTGGCAATTCAAAGCATTTATGGAGGCCTTAAATACGTGGCTAAACCACAAAAGACAAACACAAAGCCAGGACTGCCTTGCTAAACTGAATCTAAAAGGAAAAACTACTCTATGGGGGTGCTACAGAGGAAAGCACAGCTACTTGAAGGGGAAATACGTGAAGTAAAGATTGCTAAGTCCTAAGACTTAGAGCAAGTAGCCTTAATGTGCTTGTGGGGATGCATAACGGTGGAAGGGCCAAAAAGGAACCCAATGAGGTCCTTTTCAGTCCTGTTCTTGACCAGAAATGGGCCCCACGTTGGGCGCCAAATATATAACGGACGGATTGGTGGGCATCCGGAGACGCCTGTGGGGACGGAGCCTTAGGTAGCATAATGACCGTGAAGGTCGGGCCGTGCCATCTGGCGAAGAAAAAGGCCCCTCAACGAGCTAAGCAGCGGCCGTCGCCCACGCGGTCGCACTTTGGTCCGGGTGTAATGGGACCTCTGGTTTCGTTACCACCAACAGATCAATACTCATCAGGTGCTGCTTCGATCTGCCGGTGGGAGCAGCACTACCAGACCATAATATGGTTCATTACAGGTGGTTCATTACATATGTAACGTGTATCTCTCTCCGGCTCCTGTCAACCCCTTGTGGGGCATAGTGCATTAACTACGCCGACTTTCACCTTGTCCTGTTCGCCGCCATCGCCTTCAACTGACTCCACGATTTGCCTAATGACTTACACTCGACCTCAACTGATCTTCTCCAGGTGTTTCTAGGTCGTCCAACGCGGCGGCTTGCGTTGGTTCCCTGTGGATTCAAATCGAGGGCCTGGTTAGCAATGTTTTCCGGCACTTCTTGAAGTGTGTGACCTATCCATTGCCACTTTCGCCTTTTCCACTCCGCTATGTACCTCAAAGTGGTCTGAAAGCTTACCCTTGCGTAAGACGTGACATTGGGCTTCGCTTTAGGACTCCTTGATGATGGATATGATTTTATCTGGTATACCTCTCCTATGTAAGGCCTTCCAGATGTATTCCCGGTCAACGCTGTCAAACGCCTTCTCGAAATCGATGAACATGAGATGTAATGGTAATGGTGGTAATGTAACGTGAATACTACCGAATATTTTACCAAAAAAAATAGGTTTATATACTTTTACTTCAATGAAGAAAAAAATGTTTACACACGGCGTAACACGCAGTCCGATGTGCACAAGCGTGTTTATCTCTAGAACAGTTGCAACTGGCGTTAAATGTAGTGGATGACTGCCAACTGCATACCACAACGAACTGCATGTTGCAACATGATCCAGTTTTCGAAATAGGACGGTATCTCAAATTGGGCACTACCTCATATCCTTTACCCTATTCTTATTGCTTGTAATATAAAAAAGTTAAAATTTAAACTTAAAGTAAGAGTTTATTAGTGTTTTAAACAAACAATTTTAATGGATCCTGAAAGTGCAGAACAAGAAATAACAATAAATATACTGGAATCTAGAACATGAAAAAAGGCGTTTAGTTTTATGTTATGTAATGAAACTGAGCAAACTAAGAGGAAGAGTGAGAGCTTAGCGGCACATGCGCAACTAGAGATGATGGCGCATATATCCAACTAAACCTACGGTGCCCTAGTATACTCAATTGCCTTAACCCCTTGTGGGGTATAGCGCGTCAACTGTTCCATGTGGCCCAGTTGACGTTTCGTTGGCATAAACTGGTTTCGGAGAATGCAGTAGCCAGCCTGCACCTCCTGCACATCCATGGTTACGAACGTCGTCGTAGACGGGATTCGAACCCGAAACGCCGGTAGCCAAACATGAGACTAATACCTCAACACACTGCACCACCGGTCGCCTCAAGTATAAAATACATAGAAAATTTTAGTTATATTTAGATTCGCAATGAAATAATATCTAGATACAAATCTTTGATATAACTTCAATAACATGTTAAACATGCAAACCAAGACTTAAATTCGAAAAAGAGAAGAAAGAAAATTAAACAAGTGCAGTAATTTTTAACATTTCTTTGCAGTCGATGAGAACCATATTCTGTCTTAATTCTTTTTAATTAAGCAACCATAAGCAATCAATTGACAACTTTCTTGTCCTCGTTGACAGTCATACGAGGACAAGAAAGTTTTGCAATGGCGGTGTATTACAGATTCGGATAATTAACACTCAGAGAAGTTTAATTTGCTTTTGCATTGGCAAAATCATCTATCACATTTAATTTTCACCACGATAAATACATTATACTCGATTAACAGTAGACTCAAACTAAAAGGAAACAATAGAGGTTCGTAGGATCTATGATACAAACTTTAGTAGATCTACAAATGCCAGAAAACAATCTGCGAGCGACAAATGTTCATAATAGGTTTGTCGCCGACTAATTTTATGATTTCACGATTTGTATATGGGGCGACCGGTAGCTAAGTGCGTAGAGGCGTCAGTCTCACAACTGACTACGATCATTACGGGTTTAACTCCCGTCCAGAGCGTTCGTGGCCATAGATGTTTGTGTTCTCCTCCCCGTGCGGGGCGTAAAAATAAGCCACAAGATCTTCCGACTTGTCGCGAGTAGGCAACGTGCATGCTGGCAACGTGCATCGTCCGAAAATGGTTTATGCCAACGAAACGTCACCTATAGCATAATAGTTGACGCTCTATGCCCCACTAGGGGTTAGGGCAAATGATTAAGAGCTACACATATATCTACAAACCGTTTTGAATAGGGTTTATCTACAAACGTTTGTAGCAATTAAATTTGATGATTACATGATTCGTGTAAATAGGCAATTCGAATCTCCGAGATAAAACTGTTCCTTTCAGTCAACATCCATTCGTGTTTAGTTTGTCAAATAAAGCCAAATCAAGCAATTGCGTATTAGAAAGCAGAAATAGTGATGATTACCGCATTTAGAACATACTAACAACTGAACAGGAAATTCTATTATTTAATTTTTAAGGTTGGTTTTCAAAAGTTTAATGCCTTAGTACATTAGAATTCTCCGCCGTTAAAATTAGGATTTCTTTAATTAAATTGTAATACTTCATTTAATTCAATATGAGAAATAGAATATATAACAACTAGGCAGTCTTTAATCCTGCGACTACTTCTTTCAGCCTACTTCTCAATTGATTTTCATATCTTTTTTTTAATTCGTCATAATCTTTCAGTTTAACAAAATAAATACGGATACTTCAAACTTTGTGGATAATTCCTAGAATCCAGTACTTGTTGTTATTAACCAGATACTCTCCTCCTGACTAAATGAAGAAATATTCTTACCACCATAGTTGCCAATTTGTCTCTTTTGTGATGCTTTCACCTTATCCGCAGCACTCTATTAGATTTTGGTTTAATCTTTGGGCCAGACAACTCGAAGCCAAAAATTAATTTCCCAGATGTTTCACTTTCACCTGTAGTACAGCGCAGAGTATTACGATAATCTAGAAGAAGCGTTTCGGAAATATTATTTTCGTTCACTAATATCTTTTAAAAAAAGTTGGTATTACATTTTTTTAAAGCACACTAAATTTGCTAAAGTTTCACACCATAATGAGATTTGTATGTTCAGAAAGTCCTGAAAGAAACTATTCAAAAATTAAATTTTTTTATTATTTTATTATATTATTGCTAACGAAACGTCAACTATGCCTCGGATAAAGACTGACTCAACCGTTACCTCTTTTGGCTATCGTACAATGCCAAAGATTGAATTCTGGAATGTGTGTACTCTCCTGGACAATGGATCACAAGGTCCCCAGAACGCACGATTTCTTCAATTAAAGAGTGAATTTCTGAGGTATAAATTAAACATCTTGGGAAGTAGTGAGATAAGATGGTGGAACAGCGGAAAATTTATCTCTTCAACGGGCAGCACTGTAATGTTGTACTCCGGTAAAGCTACTGGTAGTCGTCGTGAGTCAGGTGTGGGGCTCCTTTTAACCAGAGCCGCGCGAAACTATCTCTTTTCCTGGGAGTCGGTCTCTGACAGAATCATGACCACCAGGTTCCGGACCAAAATGAGGAATAATACAATGCTATGCTTCAACTGAACCCGACATTGTCTTGGCGAAAGACTCCTTCTGCGAACAACTAAATGCCGTTCAGACCAAAACACCTAATTGTGACATTATAATGGTTACGGGTGAGTTGGCGTTGAAAACTATGGGCTCAGACATCTGATGGGGAGACACGGTCTTGGTGATCGTTATGAAAATGGTGAAAGATTTGTAGAGTCCTGCAACTTCTCCAGTGTCTTCATCGGTGGTATTATACTATGTTTGAGCATAAGGACCACCACAAAATCAGTTGGTCCTCTGTTGATTGACGCAGAACACAAAATCAGATCGACCACTTTGCCATTAGTGAAAGATTAGAGAGTTACCCCCAGGACGTGCGAAACAAGAAGGGTGCCGATATTGGGATAAGAAGAGATCATTTTCTTATGATCACTAATGTTCGATTGCGTATTGCAGCTATGAGCCGCCTTAACAACGAAAGATCCAGGCGCCGCAAATTCAACACCGCCAGACTAAAAAATCCAGCTGTCTTACAATAATATAACGACCATCTTGCGCAAAAAGCAGTTGAGATAACTAGTCGCCCAGATAGCGACATAAATGAAAACTGGGATGCCATAAAAAATGCGTACATTGATAGCGCAGATACCATACTTGGCACAAACACGGATTGCAGGAATAAGCCCGGGATGTCCGACGCTTCATGGCAGCGGATTGTTAAAAAAAAGAACTGAAGGTTGGTTTGGCTGCAGCAGCAGAAGACAATCGAAGTAGCATCGAACTCCTTTACCCGTTCTGACTCGAGAAGTTCAGCACACTTTGCGACGCGATAAAAGAGTTTCAGTGAATTCTCTTTAAGCCTCAGCAGAAGCAGCCGCAAGAAATAACAACTTAAACGCCGTTTACAGTGTCATCAAGAAGTTTACAGGTGGTCGTAACTCCTGCCAACATCCGGTGAAGGATAGTGATGGAAAGCTACTTATCTTGGAAGAAGATCACCGTGTGTCGGTTTGGCAACAGTTCGTCCCAAGTGACTGCGGCACACAATTCCCGTCAATCGGTACAGTCGGCGATATTGTGTGTATGATTTGCGATTACTTTTGGGAAGTGCAAACGTGTCTGTCTGTTCAACATTGTCCACTTTCTTCGCCGTATGATGGCTACACAACAACCCACCCGGCGCGGCGCGGCGGTCCGTATTCGGTGATGTATGTTTCCAACCTCTTTCCGTTGCGCACAGTGAGCGAGCAAAATTAAACCAAACCAAACGGGCACGTTCCGCCCTGTGATGTGCAGGTGACTGTCTGTTGTACGTGTGGGTAAGTGTGAACTAGCAGACTGTTTTATATTGTACAATTCGAATACCGTAGATCGCCAGTGTACGGGCGACTACGGCGCTGCCCTGGTAAGAGCACTGTGTGTTTAAACCTTAAAGAGGAAATAGTCGCAGCAATTATTGCACTAAAACGAGGAAAGGCTGCCGGACTCGACGGTACCCATGCCGAACTTTATCAAACAGCGCCAAGCGTAACTGCTGATTTGCTGCACTTGTTGATAAAGCGTGGAATACAAAGACGTTTCCCAATGAGTGGAAGGAAAGTTTGATCATCAAACTTCCGAAGAAGGGTAGTCTCACAGACTCTAATAATTGGAGAGGCATTGGTGTGCTTCCTGCCATTGCCAAGATAATAGCTAAAATCGTCCTGGAAAGACTAAAGGCCCACTTAGAAAGCACAATTGATGAAGAGCAGGCTGGCTTTCGATCCGGATTGTCCTGTGTCGATCACATTAACACCTTGCGAATCATCATCGAGCAATGCGCTGAATACGATTCTCCGCTTCACTTGCTTTTCATCGATTTCGAAAAGGCTTTCGACAGTGTGAACCGGGATTCTATATGGGCGGTTTTACGCAGGAGAGGCATCCCTGAGAAGCTTGTGGCTATTATTAAGACAACTTATGGCGGCGCGAAATGTCGCGCTCTTCATAAAGGTATATTGTCGGGGACTTTGAGATTCGTAGTGGAGATCTTCAGGGGTGCATCCTTTCACCGATCCTATTCCTTATAATGATCGGCGATGTGTTGCATGCAGCCCTATGTGGGCTAGACAGAGGAATTCAATGGACTTTGACATCTTGTTTGAAACATCTTGACTACGTTGACGACCTATGCCTACTCTCCCACAAAATCATGGATCTGTCCGCAATGGCGTTAGATCTCGAGAGGGAGGCAAACAAGGTTGGGCTAAACATCAATACCAACAAGACCAAGGTTCTTAGCTCGCCATTGCGAAAAAGAAATCCGACACCTAGTGCCATCAATATTAATGGGCAGCCTGTGGAGACGGTGGGTAACTTCGTCTACCTGAGTAGCATTGTTGCCGAAAATGGTGGTACGGAACAGGACATCGCTCGTCGTATCAACAAGGCTAAATGCGCATACGGCATGCTGTCCAAAATCTGGCAGAGCAGTTATCTCAGTATCAAGGCGCTTCCTGTGCTTTTGTATGGTAGCAGTACATGGAAAGTTTCTGTAAGAGTTACCAGAAAGCTGCAAGTTTTCGTCATTTCATGTCATCGTCGAATTCTAAGAATTTTCTGGCCCGAAACAATATCAAATGAAGAGCTAAATCGGCGTACGGGGCAGATGCCAATCGACGAATTGATACACAGGCGAAAATTGCAAGGGATAGGTCACACATTGCGGAAGAGTGATAACTGCATTGCTTTGCATGCCATGCATGAAGTGGAACTTCATTTCCAACCAAGGCCGACTAAGAGGGGGTCCTAAAATCACATGGCGTCGATCTGTGGCAAAGGAGTGTAAGGCGAAATTCACATACACGACACTGCGCTGCACGACTGCTTGAAATTTCAGTCGAGACACACAGCATCAAATGGGCGGATTCACACTCACCGCTCAGCATGCGATGCGATCGACTATGCTTGGCTATTGTGCGTGGCTGCGTCGTGCAGCGCGGTGTCGTGTGTGTGAATTTCTCCTAAGGCTCTGGGTTAGTCTTTTGGGAAGTTGCGTCCCATTGCACAGACCAGAGTACGATGGCGCGCGGGAGTGTTTGACGCGCTATGCCCCACTAGACCTAGGGGTTAAGGCAAAGTATTGTAGTAGTGTAATTCAAATGTGTACATTAAAGTTTCTAATTTTTGACTTAAAAATCAGCATCGAGCCAGCATTACTTTCCGGAAAATAGAGCTTTAAAATTTTTATTTCTTTTTACCGAAAAATGCAAAAAATCTGCATTGGTATTGCATCTTGCCATATATCGGGTAAAGTACTCATCCCACGAGGAAAGTCATGGGAATTTAGTTTGTAGATATTTTGATTACATTTAATATTATACATTATATACATTAAAAAAAGTCTCCGTCAATTATTGTTTGACTTATAGACATTCAAAAAAGAATTGGAAAAACTTATACCCTGTGATTATTTTTTAAGTACTGTTATTACAAATTTTCATTTTTCTTTATTTTTTTTTTACAAAGCAACCCTGACTAACTGTTCTATAAATCACAATCTAAAAGTAAAAATTACTGTATTGGTTTTAAATAAAATATGACTTTTTCCCCAATATTGTACTCAAAATTATCACTTATCCCAACTTCAACTGACTGCACTGTAAAAAAAATATACCACGCGGTTTTGGCAAGTAACTGTAAAAGATAGCGCATTTTGTCCAGATTCCAAAATGGTACGACATATGTAGCACATGTAACCTTATGAATGATTTAGTGATTCAGTAACAATTTGATTATAGGACGCATTCAACTGCCATTATGCCATACAGATACAGTGCGCGGGAATATGCTATCATGCATCTTATTTATGGGGAATGCAAATGCAATGCTAGTGCTGCAGCTAGACTTTATCGTGAGAGATATCCAAATGCTGAACGTTATCCGGATCACCGAATATTCTTAAACGTACACCAGTCATTCTCAGAGGGTCGAATTCCACACCACATGACAGGAGAGCCAAATTCCATCATGCCCTACGAGGAGGAAGTCTTACAAGTAGTCGAACAAGACCCCAGTGCCTCAGTATGTGCAATTGAATGTAGCACAGGAGTACCCAAAAGTACAGTACAACGAATTCTACGGAGAAACAAGGTGCACCCGTACCATGTTCAACGAGTCCAAAGTCTGCTACCTCCAGATTATCCGCAGAGAGTACAATTTTGTCAAACGATGTTGCGTGAGTACAGAGAAGACCACCGATTCTTTGACAAAATTCTATGGACCGATGAATCCACATTTTCTAAAGATGGTTACATTAACCTCCACAATTTACACGAGTGGCACATTGAAAATCCACATTTAATGCGGCAAAATAGAGCGCAGCACCGCTTTAAAGTGAACTTGTGGACTGGAATTTGAAATGGCCAAATTATTGGACCATTCGAGCTTTCGGAGAACTTAAGTGCCGAGACATATTTAGATTTTTTAATGAGTCATTTACCCAATTTATTTGAAGACGTGCCACTCAGTACTTTTGCAAATATGTGGTATCAGCACGATGGCTGCCCAGCGCATTATGCCCGTACAGTAAGAGAGTTCCTCGATCGAGAATATCCCGAGAGGTGGATAGGGCGGTCTGGTACAATTTCGTGGCCGGCACGTTCACCTGACCTAAATCCCCTCGATTTTTTTTTACTGGGGAGCGGTAAAAGATTTACACGAAAGAAATAGAAAATTTGGAGGAACTCCGCCGAAAAATTGCGGAAGCCGCTGAATCCATTAGTTCCGGAAGATTCGCCCGGCTTATAACTCGATCGATCGCACAGTGTATGTGACTATCGTTGACGATTTTTTTGACATTTCCATATAATTTCGATCGTCAGATATTTTGTGGCGATCCATCGTCAGATTGATCTGACGATGGATCGCACCGTCTATGGCAGGTTTAAGAAGATGTCGTGCTTGTATTGCAGCTGAAGGCAAACATTTTGAACATTTGCTGTAAATTGAAGTTCTAACGTTTAATTGTAAATTGATTTTTTTGTTCAATAAATTACACTTTTGCCTAAATGAGATTATTACTTGTTTTCACTTCAATTAAGAGATAATATAGGAAGTATCGTACCATTTTAGAATCAGGACAAAATGCGCCATCTTTTACAGTTACTTGCCAAAACCGCGTGGTATATTTTTTTTACAGTGCAGTCAGTTGAAGTTGGGATAAGTGATAATTTTGAGTACAAAATTGGGGAAAAAAGTCATATTTTATTTAAAACCAATACAGTAATTTTTACTTTTAGATTGTGATTTATAGAACAGTTAGTCAGGGTTGCTTTATAAAAAAAAAAATAAAAAAAAATGAAAATTTGTAATAACAGTACTTAAAAAATCATCACAGGATATGAACTTTTCCGAATCCTCTTTGAATGTCTATAAGTCAAACAATAATTGACGGAGACTTTCTTAATACTTTTCTGATAACTGCCACCACTTGGCCTATCAGCGGTTCCCGGGTTGACGTTGGGGTTTGGGACACCCTGTATATAAAAGAAAGTCGTCTACGTATGTACGGACTTGGCGTCGTTATCCTGTATCCGATTTGCTTCAAATTTTTTGCAATCGGTTTCTTTACGCTCCACTTGAAACAAAATATCATAAAAAATTGGAAATTTTCCCGGGAAATTGGAAAATTCGGGAAATTCCATTTTCCCATACATTTTGTATGGAGACCTGTTTTCCCTTCTATCTCCCTAACCCTACATACGATTTGGCTGAAATTTTTTCCCTTTTCATCCTTCACGCTCAACTTACATGTTAACCGAGCCCAAAGTCCAAAAAAAGGACGACCTGCTAACAATAAAGGACATTCTGGTGTCCTTCGAGGAAACATATCCAGTACGTTGCATGTACTTTACACATGTTCTCAATGCAATTAATTTTTCTTGGTTTCCCATGGTCTCTAATAGAAAGGACGACGACCCCTTGCCTGAAATGAAAATTTCCGTGTGTCCGATTTGCCTGAATTTTTTTTTTTGTTCTGTCTCTTTACGCTCAACTTGAATCAATATCCAGCTCAAACTCCAAAAAAAAGGACGACCTGGTAAACAAAAAGGACGACTTTATATGAAGAAATATTTTTCCTTTCTCTTCAATTATCCTACACCCGATTTGCTTCAATTTTTTTCTGTTGTGCTCCTTTCTGGTCAACGTGCATTCTTACCGAGCCCAGATTCCCAAAAGAGGACGACCTGTTGCGAAAAAGGACGATCTGGTGTCCTTCGTGCAAATATATCCAGTCGTTGCATGTACTTTATATATTTCCTCAATGCAATGTGTTTTTTGTTGTTTCCACTGGTCTCTCATAAAAACGAAATGCTTCGCTCGAAATGGACTCTTCATATAAAACGCCGAATTGCTCCCTCTCGCACTCGCGCAATATTGCAATTTTCCATCCCATTCGTCTGGGTGTGTAAGGCATTGGGCTGGAAAATTGTTCATGTGATTAGACAGGTTGTGCTGATGAGTAGGTGGAGGGTGGTGCACGTTGGTAATTATGTATGTACATCATTAAAAATTGGAAATTTTCCCGGGAAATTGGGAAATTCGGGAAATTCCATTTTCCCATACATTTTGTATGAAGACATGTTTTCCCTTCTATCTCCCTAACCCTACATACGATTTGCCTGAAATTTTTCCCTTTTCATCCTTCATGCTCAACTTACATGTTCACCGAGCCCAAAGTCCAAAAAAAAGGACGACCTGCTGACAATAAAGGACAGCACCCCCATACTTCCTATAGTTTATTATTTTAGAGTCAGTACAACAAGGCAATCTTGGTGATGTGCTTGTCTTTTGTGGTTTAGCCATGTATTTAAGGCCGAATTGCCGGCATCTTCGGTGAGCGGACGAAGTGCGGAGGAGCCCTGGACCTTTTTATTTGGTCGGGATTGTCCTTTTAAGTAACTTAAATTTTTTTTTTACTCAGTATTGTATTTTTCTATTATTCATGTGTACAGCAACTTACAGAGTTTATGACTGAATTACGGCAAGGAATGCAGTGTAGCGCCTCTGCTGGTCTCAGGATTCTCTGTAACCTGGTGATCATCTGAATAATATGGAAATGTAGTATTTTTTGCTCTTTGCTTCTTTTTCCCTGTACAATGATTGCCGATTGACTCCGGCGCCCAGTTCGCTTTTGTTTTTTTCTCAATTTTTACCAGCACTCTGTCTTCAGCTTTTTCTTCTTGGCAGGCCGCGAAGTAGAAGCTGCCCTGTAATGAGCCATATCACGGTCTGATAGTGCTGCTTCCATCGGCAGATCGATGGCAGGACCTGATGAGTAAGGATCTGTCGATGGTACAAAACTAGAGGCCGAGGGTCCCATTATATCTGGACCCTGATGCGAACGAGAGGGCGTCTGATCTGTCCGCCAACCATTCCATCCTTATCGCCTCATTTTTTTATCATTCCCATTTTTACCTCCAAAAGGGGGGAGGGGCAAAAGACTTTTCCATAGTCCTTCGCGTGGGCGCCCCCTCGTAACGGCAGTGTTTAAAACCGCTGACGGCCAAGTCTTAGTGATAAGATAGTTTGGAAAAAGGCAGATAGCCGTAGCCTGAATGGCTGACCAACACCTAAGCGTCTCAGCTTTAGTAGGATGGAATGACTTGCGTAGTTGGACCTGCAACATACTTTTGTGAACTCTAGCACGTTTATTAAACCATTCATTTGAAGCAGCTATCTTCCGAGGCCATCCCCTGAATGGGGTTAAACGATGTGCTGACAACTCGTCCTTGCAAAAACCACTCCATGTCAAGAAACCTGGAACAAAAGCCTCGGATTGGACGGACGACACGCAAACGACTGAAGGATTATTCTTTCGAATCCTGGAATGTACGACCCCTGAACAAACCGGGGGCCGAGAAGGCCCTCCTTCAACAGGTCGAAAAGTACAAACTGAGCATTACTGCAGTCCAGGAAACAAATTGGCTTGGCAGCGAGATCAATGACAAGAAATCGCACACAATTTTTACAAGTGGCAAACCATCGGGCCGCAAGGAGTTTGGAGTAGCATTTATAGTGAACAATCACCTCAAACCGCATATTACTGACTTCAAACCCATAAATGAATAAGTGTGTGCGATTCGCATCAAGACTCGATTCTTCAATCTCTCATCAATGTGCACGCCCCCACTGAAGTTAAAGAAGACGCAGTTAAAGACGAGTTCTACGCTCGCCTTGAGACTCTCTTCGACTCACTTCCAACAAACGACGTCAAATTGCTTGCTGGGAGACTTTAACGCGAAAGTCGGAAATGAAAGTTGGCACCGGGGGACCACTGGAGGCCACAGTCTCCATGAAGAATGTAACGACAACGGCCAGCGACTTACCGACTTCGCCTGCAGCAGGAATCAAGTCGCAAACTCTACGTGTTTCCCGCATCGACGCATTCACAAGCAGACCTGGAAGTCTCCAGACGCACATACCGTCAACCAAATTGACCACGTCCTCATTTGCAGGAGATGGGCGTCTAGTGTGATAGATGTCCGCTCCTATCGAGGAGCAAACTGCGGCTCAGATCATCACTTGGTGAAGAAGACCTACAGATGTAGAGTTTCCTCAGTGCACCAATCGAGATTCAGCCCTCCCAAAATCTTTGCGGTTGATAAGCGTTTGAGTGATGCTACAGCGGTGGCGTGTACTACCGCCCTGGAGCAACGACTATCACCTAGGCTACACAAAATCAGCAACACAGGCGTCCATGGGTTCTGGGAAGAACTCAAGGGTACCATCAAGGATGTCGCAGAGAAAGTCGTGGGATATAAAGCCCGGCGAGCGCGAAATGATTGGTTCGACGAAGAATGCAAAAATTCACTTGACGCGAAAAACGAGGCCTACAGACAATGGATTCAACGAGGATTCAGAGCCAGAAAAGAAAAATATGACGAGCTACGGCGAATATCGAATAGAATAATTAGACGTAAGAAACGTAAATACTTTGACGAACAGTTGCTGAATATAAACCAGACAAGCGTACAAACTAGTAAATACAATTAAGAACGGCTACCAACCCAGGACTAGCCTTTGTAAAGACAAAGATGGAAACATCATAAGCGACACCGATGGCTAGTCTAGTTGATGACATACATCAATTACTCCTGCGAGTATGGGAGGACGAGGAGATCCCAGACGATTGGCGCAGAAGCATCATCTATCCAATTCACAAAAAGGGAGATAAACTGCGGTGTGAGAATTACAAGGGCATATCACTAGTTTGTACGTCCTATAAAATTTTGACGAAAATTCTGGAAAATGGAATAAAACCGTACACAGAACGAATCATTAGCGAATATCAAAGCGGTTTCAGACCTGGTCCCTCCACAACCGATCAGCTCTTTACGCTCAAACTGATATTCCAGAAGTGCTGGGAATACAATGTAAACGTATACCAAATCTTTGTCGACTTCAAGCAGGCATACGACAGTATCGATCGTGGAGTACTGTACAACATCATGCTGCAATTTGGTATACCGGCCAAATTAATACGACTGACAAAGATGACGATAACCAACTCCGTCTCACAAGTCAGTATCCATAATAGACTTACTGATCTATTTGAAACACGCACTGGTCTGAAACAGGGCGATGGACTGGCACCGACGCTCTTCAACCTAGCACTGGAATACATTATTCGGGCCATGAATATGGACAACAGCAAGACGCTGCTCATCAAGTCGACACAATTAGCAGCGTACGCCGACGACATCAACATCATGAACCGAAGATTGGCCGACGCAGAAGAACTTCTGTATACGCTCGATACCGCTGCATAAGAAGTTGGACTACGTATTAACGGGGGTAAAACTAAAATAATGATGCAATCGGTGACAAGGACACCTGCACAACCGAGCATCAATGTGGGGGACCTCAACATCGAGTTCATGAACAACTTCATTTACCTGGGTTGCAACTTGTCAAGGGACGCCAACGAAACTGACGAAATCAAGCGACGGATACAGTTAGCTAATAAGACTTTTTTCTCGGTTCTTCCCATAATTAAATCGAAGCATGTGCACAGAAACTCGAAGCTCCGCGTGTACAAAACCATTATATAACCAGTGCAATGCTATGGCTGCAAAGCAAGGACCCTAACTCAAGCCTCCGAAAACATGCTAGATACATTTGAACGTAAGGATCTGCGGCGAATTTTCGGGGCTGTTTGCGATCGAGATGGATGGCGCATCCGGTACAACCATGAGTTGTATGAACTGTGCGATGAGCTGCAAGTCTCGAAAATCGTCAAACTGCAACGACTTCAATGGGCAGGGCATATACAAAGAATGGACGATGATCGCATGCCTAAAAAAGTAATGAATGCGGAACGAGTCGACGGAAGCGAGACTGCGAGGACGACCGAGATCTCGTTGGGAGAGCTCAGTAGGTGTGGACGCCGCGCAGCTACTGGGCTTCCAAAATTGGAGGACGTGGTCACGTGACCGAGATAATTGGAGTACAATGATCCAGGCGGCCAAGGCCCGACCCCGGGCTGTCGCGCCACGATACCAACCAACTAAATCATACTGCCAACATTTGACCAAAATTTCAGCCTCTAGCTTCATTCTATCGAAAGTTATCGTGCGAACGGACAGACAGACGGACAGATAGACAGACGGACAGACAGACGGACAGACAGACGGACAGACAGACGGACAGACAGACATGGCTAAATCGAATCAG
Organism: Chloromyia formosa; assembly: GCA_964017055.1. Taxonomy (NCBI): domain Eukaryota; kingdom Metazoa; phylum Arthropoda; class Insecta; order Diptera; family Stratiomyidae; genus Chloromyia; species Chloromyia formosa. The sequence continues at coordinate 69,586,932 of OZ024813.1, read as the reverse complement.
TAGGTGACCTTGATCATTTATATATATACATTGCTATACCTCCGGAGCCTCCTTTAAGGTGTTACATATTTTCGTCGTGACAAAAACAATATACACTATACTATAAGTCTAGGGTATAAAAATTGGGGTTACCCACCCCAGAATGGCAACCCTGTTTTCATGGGGAAATACTCGCCCGATCCAGCTGGCTCAAACTACATACAAGGTAATGATGGTAGTGATGACAAATGCGTAGGTCACGCCCGGAGGCACAATTTATGAACACGACGCCATGGTGAAAGGTGAACTCACCTAAACTGACAACTCGGCCTCGGTTGTGTCTGTTGCGCGAAACGTTGCGTCTAGTGTAAACGGGCAGGGCGAGACTGGCCTCGGATGAGTTTCCACGAGAAACAGTTGCGCGAGTGATTTCGCTAAATCTAAACGCAACTTTTTTCATTCAATTTTTATATTTCGGTATTTTACCGTTGAACGATTGGGGTAACAGCACTATTTACAGGAACTATTTTTTTTGCATGTTTGAACTCACTTGCTTATTAACTTTATTCAAGTGTTCAGCATTTCCACTTTTTACAAACAAAACCCCCGCCTCTGTTTCTAGCGCTAGTGCCACAACCGCTTTGGCAAAACTGAATTATGAATCATAACTCGGAGAATCGGATATGAATCAATTTCGAAACATGTTTTTAGGGTTTTGTATTAAAAACAAAACCCTTATGAAATCGGTCAAATGTCTGTCCGTCTGTCCATGAAATATTTCACGAACGGCTGAAGCTACATACATGAAATTTTGTGGGAGTATGTAAAATAGAATTATTATAATTCGCCGGAGAAAGCGATTCGTTGTAATAGGCTGACTTTAAGGGGATGTCCCCATAGAGGGGAAATGAAGGTCAAATTTTTTTTTTTCATCTGGTATAGGCAAGTGGGGTATCATGAGAAAGGTAACACCGAGTACATTTCATTTCCGGTATTTTCATTAAATTTGAAAAAAGGGGAAAAGAGATAGAGGGGAAAATATGTGATCCGAGTTTGGCGAGTTTGAAAATTTGCAGAAAGGCGGCATTTTATTAGTGTAGAAAACCGAAAATCGTAGAATTTTAATATCTCAACAAAAAAGGTTAATAATAGTACATTTCTATAGTTGCAGTTAGCATACTCCTGCACGCCTTAAGCACAGCCGAGGTCAAAAATATTGATGGCCAATGATAACCAACATCATTGGCAAAAATATTTTTAAGTTTCATTACAATCACATAATATTTAATAATAGTACATTCATTTAAAGTTAGGCATTTTGACACTATCCACACAAAAACTACACCTACCGGCCTCATATGTAGGTGTGAGTACTATTTTCATGTTGTTTTTCGTAGTACGAATTGCAGTTATTTAATTAATCATTTTTGAAAGGGTAAAGATTAGTTGGGGGCGCTGCGTCGTAATTGGCAAACTTTACCGAGTGGAAGGAGGGAGGGGTCCACATAGAGGCGAAATTAAGCTCAAATTTTTTTTTATCGACTGGTATAGGCAAGTGAGGTGTCGTGAGAAAGGTAATGTTGAGTACATTCCATTTTTCGCATTTTCTTGAAATTTGTAGAAAGGGGAATAGTGGGGGAGGGAAAAATATTAGTTCGTAATTTGCCCCCCCCCCCCCCCATCTCGAGACTGTTAGAATTATGAAAACTTACAGGAAGGTGGGTTCCGAATAGCATATAAAATGGAAAATAATGGAATAATGGAATCTGTATATCTTCTCAGAATAGGTAAGTAATAGTTTATTTCTGTAGTTATAGTTAGCACACCTCTGCATGCCTTAAACACGTTCGAGGTCAAAAGTACTGATGGCCAACGATAACCAACACCTTAGGCAATAATATGTTCAAAGTTTCGTTACAATCACGTAATATAAATTGGCATGTAAAATGTAAGTGGGTAAGACATTTTAATTATGTTTTTTTTTGTCCATCTGAGTGGTATCAAGAAGAGCAACGAGCCGATATTTATATACCAAAATAAGCGCTTGCTACAAAACCCTCGGATTGCGGGCGTAGCCCTCTATATTCCGGTTTCATTTTTTTTGTGAACGCACCCTGTAACAAACATCGCGGATCATTAGTGATCTGAAACCATCTAATTATTGTAGATTGACAATGAGATCTTGATTTCAGTCTGACGAAACTCACTGTTAAAAACACTTCAAAATATGCAAAACTCACCAATTCACGTTTAAGAATAAAGATACTCATTCCAAATTGAATTCTGGACAAGTATTCTCTTCAGTGCGCGGCATTTTATTTGCGAATTCAATTCAATGTATACATACTCGTATATCCGATATGCAAAAATCAGCCGAATTCAACTTGAACGTGTCCAATTGATTTACGTTCCGAACCATGTTATTTATTATGGACGGTAATCTTCAAGAGGACGACATGTAGATCATTGGCTTCTTGTATTTATCTTTTATGTGACCATTTCTTCTGAGGATATTTCGTTCGTCACCAGATTCAAGTGAAGAAAAACAGTGCACCCTTTTGAACCTCATTTACGAGCTGGGATTTCGCATGTTCAAAGGATTCTTTCCGCGAGTTTCGAATCTTATTCAAGGCGGCTAACAACTAAAGAGGCCAAGTCAAGATGCATTGACAAAGAACAATAGTCCATGTAGATGTGTTTCTCATGTACTCGTATTTTATTGAATGTCGCGACAGCAGTGAAAGTGTCATGTTTCCATCGACACTGTGATGGTCCAAGTCCCAGAGAACAGACTTTCTTTAGAAATGATCGCTAGAAACGACAGGATATCAAGTTTAAAGTAGGATCCCATATTAACAGTCCTGATCCGGTTCACTCCAAAGCAAAATATGTATTGCCAACTATTTTAGAAAGATCCGCAGGGGTCTCATTGTCGATTATTCAAGATAGCACGCTGTGTAACAAATTACCTTTAGGCAGACCGAGGGAAATTTTAAAAGATGTTCTATACAACATTTTGTTATATAAACAACAAATTGAGGAGTGTTTTTATATGATGCTAATGCTAACGCAATGTGAAAGCAATACTTCCTGTGTGGTCTGCGTGGTGTAAGGAGAAATATGAACTGGACGAGTAGAGTCAAACGGCTATGACATTTTCCACGTGCTAAGTCATCATCAAAAATATCCGATATCTGAAAACAGAAAATATGTGTGTATTCAGCATTCGGAAAGAGGGGGGTGGGGGACTTTCTGATGATTGAATCTCATTCATCGATGAGGTGCTGATAAAATCATGTGTATTTGTCAAAATTGTATGCAAGGGGTCCAGTTTACAAAAAAGGAAAACAAACAAAAAAGTAGACACTAATAGAAAAGGAGTATCATTAATTTGGAAATAATCCGCGTAATCGATTTGATTGGAGCTGTCCGAAATTAAGAAGTTAGAGTGAAATGATGTTATCGCGATTTGTTCAAAATAAAAATTGCAGTACATTTTTGAAAAATTCGAGGAAAATGTTGAAAACTAATATGATCCACTTTAGAGCTACGCCTAATAAACAACTTTCTTACTTTCACAGAATAAATTCAAGGCCTTGGAGTAAAGTAACAGCTGTGATTGAGTGTTTATGTTAACTTGTGGAGTTTTCAGTTATTGCATTTTTTAAGCAGTATATAAAAAATGACAAAAATACGGTTCTTAGAATTGTTGAAGAATCGTGTGATGAAGATCGTGGCTGGCGATTTTGAACCACCGTTCATTCGCCACTTTTGACTAAGAAGCAGTGTTATATGATGGTATTCAAATAAATACTAATAGTATTCCAAGATTATAGTATTGAAATACATACATTACTGACATACATACATACATACATACATTACTACATATTGTTCTTAAGACATAACGTAAGTAAGTCATAATCGTTAAATAAAGACGTACATTTGTATTCAATCGTCAAATCAGTCTTTTAATAATTAAACCAAAGACCTTAATATTATACATGGTGTCAGGTAATCTTCTAAAAGACAATTCCAGAGAAGAGTCAAAAGAAGGATAAACAGTGGATACTAAAGTCCCTGGATTTTTCGCCACGGTTCCTCCAGATAAAATCTAACATGGCGGCAGAGTGCAAAACATGGAAATTTCATTTTATTATTATATTCTGAGGAAAGTAGCATTATTACTTCATCATATGGGGCCACAATCCTTGGAAATATTCAAATCCATCAATGTAGATTTCGACATAGTTACCTACTTCATGTCGTTTCAATATTTAAAAAATATTTCCTAATAAAAGTGAATATTGCTATTGAGCGTCATACATTTTTTACGCGTCGTCAAAATGAAAACGATTCCATTGACGGATATGTGACCGTTTTGACAAATTTTTGTGAATTATGTGAAATTGGTGAGCTGGAAGACGACAATAAGTTCGTGACATTTTTTATATGATCTTAAAAGTGCAAATAACTACATTAAAGAAACACTGCTTAGTGAGGGTCCAATCAAATTAGAAAATGCCGTAGAAATTGCCAAATCTATTGTTATAGCAAAGTCGTACACACAAACGCTGCAATCAAACAGTATTGAAATCATAAGCAGAAGTTCGTTTACTCGTAAAATGATACAAGAAAGCCAGTCCAAAAGACAGCGTCAACATCTATTATATTGTAATACTAAAGAGTGGCAACGTTGTGGACAAATTCATCCGCAAAAACGGGCAGCTACTGGTGTTATAGGCAATAATTGTAAAAAAATTCAACCATTTTTCTCATCCAACATCGGATCAAACCCGTATACGTGAAAAACGTTCAAGCTGACTCTGCTGATTCTGAGTCTGGGGAGTTTTTTTTATAAGCGTATTGCAGCATAATCTTTCAAGGAATACAAAGACATGGATGGTTACACCGGATTTTGATAACAAAAGTATTGGTGCCAAGTGGATACGGGCGCTCAGGCGAACGTCATGTCTTAAAACCAGTTCCAGCAGCTAGGTCTTAGTACTAAACTACTATCGTCAACACGTTAAAAAAAAATGCTAAAAACGCAGTTCAGACACGAATTCTGCTTCTAACGATAATGGACACTATCCGAAAAGGTTTACTGAATATAGTAGGACCACTGAAAGCTATCCATCCTGGTAACAGCTACATATGTACACTTACGTTTCAGGGCGACATAGCGAAATATGTAGACTAGTATGCTTTGCCCGGCGTAGACGCAGAGCTTGTAGCAAAAACATTTTTTGAGCAAAATTGCAAATAATCTATCGCCCCGCCAAAGAAAGTGACCAAGACTATGTTTACGCGACACAAAAAGTACGGCTTTTCGGGACTCTGTAGCTCCGGCCCGGATGCTTGTTCGAGCTCAAATTTGGTATGGTCATTGTCTCTGGCCATGTTACGAAGTGCTGCAAATTTGATACCAATGCAAGGAAAAACACCCGAGATATGATAATGGCTATACGAACCATACGAGTTCATGGTTGTGGGGTGGTTTGTGGCAAGTGCATGAATGAAAAGTGTGTCATGAAAAAATTGAAACTGAATGTTTCTGGCTGCATCTTAGTGCTGGTGCACATGGACGTCCAAATGACGCCTGACGCTGCGTCACTTTCAATCGGTTAGGAAGAAATACATTGCGGGTAATGAAGCGATGCATATGAGAGAGTTATCCGATAGCTATCGGCGGCATTTTGCCGCCACAATAGCTCTCTGGGATGACGCTGGTTTCCGCTCCAATCTGCGTCACTTCACGCGTCCGCATATCAATTTTTAATAAGCCGGCCCACATACATTCGAACCCGGAACACGGACACGGTCACAATGTCTGATTTGTATGATGTTTCTTAAACCATTCGCTTGAGGATCACTTTTAAGTGCCAATTAATTAATTGTTAATCGTGACTACTACAATTGAAACATTTTGAAAACAAAAATAGTGGGGATGGATGTTCCTCAGCCCGGATGGGGGTGAAAATGGTGTCAAAAATGCGAAATTCCTTATATATTAGAAGTTATGGCCAAAAAACAGTTTATTTAAAACTAAAAATAACACAAATTGTAAATTCAGGTTCGCTATTATGTGGCCCGGCTTATATAATACAGAGGACGCTGCGTCCTATCGCATCATGTGAATTGAAATGCACATAGGTATCAAAGAGGGAGGAGCTTAAGTGACGCGGCGTCCGGCGTCATTAGACGTCCATGTGTACCGGTTCTTAGGATGTCCGGAAAGAAAAAAACATGCTGTGTGGTATATGATTTAAGTAGTTTCATTTATGGCATATCATCATCATCATCGTGGCGCGACGGCCCGACGTCGGGCCTTGGCCGCCTGGATCATTGTCCTCCAATTATCTCGGTCACGTGACCGCGTCCTCCAATTTTGGGAGCCCAGCAGCTGCGCGGCGTCCACACCTACTGAGCTCTCCCAACGAGATCTCGGTCGTCCTCGCAGTCTCGCTCCGTCGACTCGTTCTGCATTCATTACTCTCTTAGGCATGCGATCATCGTCCATTCTTTGTACATGCCCTGCCCATTGAAGTCGTTGTAGTTTGACGATTTTCGAGACTTGCAGCTCATCGTACATTTCATACAACTCATGGTTGTACCGGATGCGCCATCCATCTCGATCGCAAACAGCCCCGAAAATTCGCCGTAGAACCTTACGTTCGAAAGTGTCTAGCATGTTTTCGGAGGCTTGAGTTAGGGTCCATGCTTCGCAGCCAAAGCGTAGCACTGGTCGTATAATGGTTTTGTACACGCGCAGCTTCGTGTTTCTGTGCACATGTTTCGATTTCATTATGGGGAGAACCGAGAAAAGAGTCTTATTAGCTAACTGTATCCGTCGCTTGATTTCGTCAGTTTCGTTGGCGTCCCTTGACAGGTTGCAACCCAGGTAGATGAAGTTGTTCACGAACTCGATGTTGAGGTCCCCCACATTGATGTCCGGTTGTGCAGGTGTCCTTGTCACCGATTGCATCATTATTTTAGTTTTACCCTCGTTAATACGTAATCCAACTTCCTTTGCAGCGGTATCGAGCGTATGCAGAAGTTCTTCTGCGTCAGCCAATCTTCGGGACATGATGTTGATGTCGTCGGCGTACGCTGCTAATTGTGTCGACTTGATGAGCAGCGTCTTGCTGTTGTCCATATTCATGGCCCGAATAATGTATTCCAGTGCTAGGTTGAAGAGCGTCGGTGCCAGTCCATCGCCCTGTTTCAAACCAGTGCGTGTTTCAAATAGATCAGTAAGTCTATTCTGGATCCTGACTTGTGAAACGGAGTTGGTCATCGTCATCTTTGTCAGTCGCACTAATTTGGCCGGTATACCAAATTGCAGCATGATGTTGTACAGTACTCCACGGTCGATACTGTCGTATGCCTGCTTGAAGTCGACAAAGATTTGGTATACGTTTACGTTGTATTCCCAGCACCTCTGGAGTATCAGTTTGACTGAGAAGAGCTGATCGGTTGTGGAGCGACCAGGTCTGAAACCGCTTTGATATTCGCCAATGACTCGTTCTGCGTACGGTTTTATTCTATTTTCCAGAATTTTCGTCAAAATTTTATAGGACGTACAAACTAGTGAGATGCCCCTGTAATTCTCACACCGCAATTTATCTCCCTTTTTATAGATTGGACAGATGATGCTTCTGCGCCAATCGTCTGGGATCTCCTCGTTCTCCCATACTCGCAGGAGTAATTGATGTATGGCATCAACTAGGCTCGTTCCACCGAATCTTAGCAGTTCAGCTGGGATCTCGTCAGCGCCCGGCGCTTTATTTCGTTTTAGTGACCGCAACGCGAGATCAACTTCCTCTACTGTCGGGGGTTGAATGGGTGGGCCTAGATCAACAATATCATCGAGAGCTTCCTGTGTGGGGATGTTAGATGGTCGGTTTAGAAGCTCTTCAAAATAAGAGGCCTATCGTTTGTTAATACCATCGGTGTCGCTGATGATGTTTCCATCCTTGTCCTTACAAAGGCTAGTCCTGGGTTGGTAGCCGTTCTTGATTGTATTTACTAGTTTGTACGCTTGTCTGGTGTTCCTATTAGCTAAGTTTTCGTTTATGTTCAGCAACTGCTCGTCAAAGTATTTACGTTTCTTACGTCTAATTATTCTATTCGATATTCGCCGTAGCTCGTCATATTTTTCTCTTCTGGCTCTGGTTCCTCGTTGAATCCATTGTCTGTAGGCCTCGTTTTTCGCGTCAAGTGAATTTTTGCATTCTTCGTCGAACCAGTTATTTCGCGCTCGCCGGGCTTTATATCCCACGACCTTCTCTGCGACATCCTTGATGGTACCCTTGAGTTCTTCCCAGAACCCATGGACGCCTGTGTTGCTGATGTTGTGTAGCATAGGTGATAGTTTTTCCTCAAGGGCGGTAGTATACGCCACCGCTGTAGCATCACTTAAGAGCTTATCAACCGCAAAGATTTTGGGAGGGCTGATTCTTGACTGGTGCACTGAGGAGATTCTACATATGTAGGTCGTCTTCACCAAGTGATGATCTGAGTCGCAGTTTGCTCCTCGATAGGAGCGGACATCCATGACACTAGACGCCCATCTCCTGCAAATGAGGACGTGGTCAATTTGGTTGACGGTATGTGCGTCTGGAGACTTCCAGGTCTGCTTGTGAATGCGTCGATGCGGGAAACACGTAGAGCTTACGACTAGATTCCTGCTGCAGGCGAAGTCGATAAGTCGCTGGCCGTTATCGTTACATTCTTCATGGAGGCTGTGGCCTCCAGAGGTCCCCCGATGCCAACTTTCATTCCCGACTTTCGCGTTAAAGTCTCCCAGCAGCAATTTGACGTCGTTTGTTGGAAGTGAGTCGATGAGAGTTTCATGGCGGGGGTAGAACTCGTCTTTTACTGCGTCTTCTTTAACTTCAGTGGGGGCATGCACACTGATGAGCCAGAGATTGAAGAATCGAGTCTTGATGCGAATCGCACACAGCCGTTCATTTATGGGTTTGAAGTCAGTAATATGCGGTTTGAGGTGATTGTCCACTATAAATGCTACTCCAAACTCCTTGCGGCCCGATGGTTTGCCACTTGTAAAAATTGTGTGCGATTTCTTGTCATTAATCTCGCTGCCAAGCCAATTTGTTTCCTGGACTGCAGTTATGCTCAGTTTGTACTTTTCGACCTGTTGAAGGAGGGCCTTCTCGGCCCCCGGTTTGTTCAGGGAGCGTACATTCCAGGATCCGAAAGAATAATCCTTTATTCGTTTGCGTGGTCGTCGTTGTTGATCCGTCCAATCCGAGGCTTTTGTTCCAGGTTTCTTGACATGGAGTGGTTTTTACAAGGACGAGTTGTCAGCACGTCGCTTAACCCCATTCGGGGGATGGCCTCGGAGATAGCTGCTTCAGATGGTTTAATAAACGTGCTGGAGCCCACACAACTATGTAGCAGGTCCAACTACGCAAGTCATTCCATCCTACTAGACCTGAGACGCTTAGGTGTTTGTCAGCCATTCAGGCTACAGCTATCTGCCTTTTCCAAACTGTCTTATCGCTAAGACATTGGCCGTCAGCGAATTGATACACTGCCGTTACCAGGGGGCGCCCACGCGGAGGACTATGGAAAAGGTCTTTGCCCCCCTATGGCATATAAGATATGAATTATTATGTAAGATGATTTTTTCCAATGTGTGGAAGATGGGAAGCGATGTCTAGGCAAGATAGGTATCACATGACTGGAGGTGATGAGGCGAATGCAGTAAACTACTGTTAAAGGCACTTTGAATCCTTTGAACTAGAAAAATGATATTCTTGGCAAGAAAACTATTTACCCCAAATGGGTAACCTGAGTGGACTCATAGTCCGGCGCGTAAATCCCCTTTTTTATCGAAGACTACCGCATTCAGTAGGAATCAAACCGGAGCTCAATGTATGGAAGGCGAACGTGCTTACCGTTGCGCCATCTGGATTACTACTACTATGCAAAAAGATGTGATATCTCCCAAAACCAACCCTGTTATAAAAAAATCCCCGCCAAGAAGAAAGAAACTAACTAATGCAATCAGCGTTCAATATGCATACCCTAGAGCGAGGCGCGAAGTTACGAGTACTTTGGCGGTATTGTGTTCATAGCAATCCTTTTTACGGCTGAGGAGTTTTTCTTGGCGGGGACTTTTTTAAAACAGGGTTGTTTTTGGGAGATAACAAGATTACGTATCCCTAAGAAAACTCTCACTGGCCAAGTAGTAATTTTGTTTCTAAAGTATTTCGAAGCACTTTTTTTAGGCTATTGGGCATCACAGAAGCTCTCGTCCCTGTGTTTCTCTGCATCACTTTACTTACTCAAAGTAAGTGTTGTTGTTGTTAATTAATCCATCGAGTGCGAACCCCAGCAGATTGTTATATTAGAATGGAAATTTATTAAAATATTCTCTGTTGAAAATAAATTTGTTAATTGAGTGAAAATAAACAATATCCTTCAAATTGTTATATAGGATAATAGACCGTGTAATCGATTCATTAAGACCATAATTCACTCTATGATACGGCTGAATTAAAAGATTGTTACGCCGCAAATTACGTGAGATATCTATAACTACGAAGTAATTTTTAATATCTTCATGAGAGCAATGCAAGTCTCTTATAAACATCGCGTTCAGAACAGCCCCTATAAGCTAACGTTTAAAAACTAAATTAGGAGCAACAAGTACTATTATCCGGCTTAAATTGCCAGCCAATTTGGTAAATACCAAAACGAGTAAAATTATGTTGAATTCTCTCTTTACGTTCGATATGAACATTATAGAAAGGACTCCACAAAATTGAACAATACTCAAGAATCGAACGAACAAATGAAGAATATAGAATCTTCAAAGTATAAGGATCATTAAATTCACGCGCGTTACGTTTAACAAACCCCACCATGTTATTCGCTTTTAACTTAATGTAATAAATATGTGGTCAAAATCAAAGTTTCTGATCAAAAATTATACCGAGGGCAGATATCTCAGAGACCCTTTCAAGAACACTACTTGCTATGGAGTGCTCATAAAGGAGGATTCTTAAATCTGACACGCTCAAAACTTTACATTTACTAACATTTATATGTAAATTATTATCGCAGCAGCAATCTTACAATTTCTCTAAATAGCATTGCATTTTGTGTCGGTCGCTTACTTTGTCAATTTTCATGGCAATTTTCACATCATCCGCGATGGCCATACCCACACGTATTCAAAATTTTGGGTGACATCATTTACAAAGACTAAAAAGAATATCGGGCCCTAAATGATTTCCTGGTGGTACTCCCGATGTACATTTTACACACAGTGCGATGTACAAACACCCGGTTAACTTCACCAACTGAGTACTATCAGTTAAGCAGGATGTCACCCAGCTAAGAAAAGTCGACTGTATGCCTAAATTTTCTAATTTGCGAGGTAATATGTTGTGATCGACGTTATCGAAAGAAGAAGTCGGTATACACCACATCCATAGAATCAGCAACAAATTTAGTAAAAGAAACTAAATTTGTTGTAGTTGATCAACCTTTAAGGAAGCCATGTTGACATCATCAACTCGCTGAACACAAAATCTATTTTCTTTTCAACAATCAATTCCAAAAGCTACGGTATAGTTAATAATTTGGCTATAGGCCTATAATTGCCGATATGAAGTTTTGGACCCTTTTTATGAACAGGAGTAATAAAAGATACCTTCCATTCATCAAGGAAAACGCCTGTAGAAAATGACGTATTAAAAATGTTCGTTAGACGAGAAAATGACTGTATGCAATTCTTTAGAAAAATATTATTAATGCAATCAGGTCCGAATTGAATACTAATATCAAGCTCAGTTAACTATAGCACATAGTAGGTCATTTTTAGAAATCCGAAGAACACTGCTAAGGCGCTGATTGGATATTTTAGCAATCTCGCATTGATACTGTTATTCAATTCCAACGGAATCGAACATGGCATATCATAAATCGAATTGAAAAATTTGCAAAACCATAACATACCGATTGAACATCATAATTAGAATTCATCATCATCACTGTGGCGCGACAGCCCGGTGTCGAGCCTTGGCCGCCTGGGTCAGGTCACGTGACCACGTCCTCCAATCTTGGAAGCCTAGCAGTTGCGCGGCGTCCGCATATACCGAGCTCTCCAAACGAACTATCAGTCGTCCTCGCAGTCTCGCTCCGTCGACTCGTTGTCCGTTTATTACTCATGCGATCATCGTTCATTCATTGTACAATACATGCCCTGACGACGATTTTCGAAACGTCCAACTCATCGTACAGTTTATACAACTACTGGTTGTACCGAATGCGCCATCCATCTCGATCGTAAGCAGCCCCGAAAACTCGCCGCAGCCAGTTATTTCGCGCTCGCTGGGCTTAATATCCCATGGCCTTCTCTGCGACCTCTTCCATGGTACCCTTCATTTGTTGCTGATGTTGTGTAGCATAGGTGATAGTCATTCCTCAAGGCCGGCAGTAGACGCCACCGCCGTAGCATCGCTCAGAAGTTTATCAACCGCAAAGATTTTGAGGGGTTTTCCTCGACTGGTGCACTGAAGAAATTCTACATCTGTAAGTCTTCTTCACCAAGTGATGATCTGAGTCGCAGCTTGCTCCTCGATAGGAGCGGACATCCATTGCACTAGACGCCTATTTCGTGCAAATAAGGACGTGATTAAATTAGTTGACGGTATGTGCGTCTGAAGATTTCTTGCTGCTTGTGATGCGTCGAAACGGGAAACACGTAGGGCTTACGACCAAATTCCTGTTGTAGGCGAAGTCGATAAGTCGCTGGCCGCTGTCGTTATATTTTTCAAGGAGACTGTGGCCTCCAGTTGTCCACTGGTGCCTACTTTAATTTCCAACTTTCGCGTTAAAGTCTCTCAGTAGCAGTTTGACTTCGTTTATTGGAAGTGAGTCGATGAGAGTCTCAAGGTGGGTGTTGAACTCCTATTTTACTGCATCTTCTTTAACTTCAGTGGGGGCTGCACATTGATCGAGACTTAATGCAAATTGCACATAGTCGTTAATTTATGGGTTTGAAGTCAATAATGTGCGGCTTAAGGTGATTGTTCACTATAAATGCTACTCCAAACTCCCACTTGTTAAAATTGTGTGATATTTCTTGTCATTGCTCGCGCTGCCAAGCTAATTTGTTTCCTGGACTGCAGTAATGCTCAGTTTGTACTTTTCGACTTGTTGAAGGAGGGCCTTCTCGGTCCCCGGTTTGTTCAGGGAGCGTCAATTCCATGACTCGAAACAATAATCTGATAGTCGTTTGCGTTGTCGTCGTTGTTGATCTGTCCAATCCGAGTATTTTGTTCCAGGTTTCTTGACGTGGAGTAGTTTTCAGAAGGTCGAGCTGTCAGCATATCGCTTAACCCCATTCAGGGGGTGGCCTTGGAGATATGTAGCTACTTCAAATATTTCAATAAGCGTGCTGGAGTTCCTGCAACTATGTTTCAGGTCCAACTACGTAAATCATTCATTTTACCAAAACCTGAGATATGCGTGGGTGCTGTTCAGCCATTCAGGCTACAGCTATCTGCGTTTTTCCAAGCCTTCAGCTGTTTGACCCACTGCCGTTACCATGGGACGCCCACGTGGAGGACTATGCAGACGGTCTTTTTATAAGAATTGTAAAGATCTACTTGTAATGAACCATATTATGGTCTGGTAGTGCTGCTCCCACCGGCAGATCGAAGCAGCACCTGATGAGTAGTGATCTGTTGGTGGTACGAAACCAGAGGCGAGAGTCCCATTACACCCGGACCTAAATTCGACCGCGTGGGCGTCTGATCCGTCCGCCAACCATTCCGTCCTTATAGACTATTTTTTTTTATTCCGCATTTTTACCTCCCTTGTTTGTGTTGTCTTCCCCAGGCCTGTGAATTTATGTTAATACGTAAAGGACAGGGGCAACGAGCGGCGAAAACCCCGCCCACATCTCCCGAACTGAGCTACAGCCAGCATAGGCCGCTGCTTAGATCGTTGAGGGGCCTTTTTCTTCGCCAGATGGCACGGCCCGACCATCACGGCCATTATGCTCCCTAAGGCTCCGTAACCACGGGCATCCTCGGATGCCCACCAAACCGTTCGTTACATATGGCGCCCAACGTGGGGCCCATTTCTGGTACAGAACAGGACTAAGAAGGACCTCTTTGGGTTCCTTTTTAGTCCTCCCACCGATTTGTATCCCCACAAGCACATTAAGGCTACTTGCTCTAAGTCTTAAGACTTAGCCATTTTTATTTCACGTATTTTCCCTTCAAGTAGCTGTGCTTTCCTCTGTAGCACCCCAATCCTCCCTATAGAGTGGATTATCCTTTTAGAATCAGTTCAACAAGGTAGTCCTGGCTTTGTGTTTGTCTTTTGTGGTTTAGCCACGTATTTAAAGCCTCCATAAATGCTTTGAATTGGCGGCATTTGGAGCATCTTCGGTGACCGGACGAAGCGCGGAGGGGCCCTGGTGGATACCTTTTTGTTTGCCAGGATTGTCCTTCTAAGTATGTAACTTAAAAAAAATTTCTTTACAGATTATTGCATTTTTCTATTGTTCAAGCGCTCAGCAGCTTACAGAGTTTATGAGTGAATTACGGCAAGGAATGCAGTGTTGCGCCTCTGCTGGCCTCAGAATTCTTTGTAACCTGTTGATTTATCTGAATAATTGGGAAATGTAGTTTTTTTCTCTTTGCTAATTTTTCTCCTCTACAATGGTGTTCGGCTGACTCCGGTGTCCAGCTCGCGTTTGTTTTTTTTTTTTTCTATATCTAGCAGCACACTTTGTCCTCAGCTTCTTCTTCCTGTAATGAACCATATTATGGTCTGGTAGTGCTGCTCCGACCGGCAGATCGAAGCAGCACCTGATGGGTAGTAATCTGTTGGTGGTACGAAGTTAGAGGCGAGGGTCCCATTACACCCAGACCCAAATTCGACCGCATGGGCGTCTGATCCGTCCGCCAACCATTTCATCCTTGTCGACTATTTTTTTTTTTTCCGCATTTTTACCTACCATGTTTGTGTTGTCTTCCCCAGGCCTATGAATTTATGTTTATACGTAAAGGACAGGGGCAACGAGCGGCGAAAACCACGCCCACATGTCCCGAACTGAGCTACAGCAAGCATAAGCCGCTGCTTAGATCGTTGAGGGTCTTTTTTCTTCGCCAGATGTCACGGCCCGGCCTTCACGGTCATTATGCTCCCTAAGGCTCTCTTCGGATGCTCATCAAACCGTCCGTTACAGAATTACCATTGATTTCAAGTTTTTCGGAATTCCTGTATTCTTGCGTTTACTGTTTTTATAGTTCCAAAATGCTTTACTCTCATTCTCTAAGTTGTGCTTCGGTCGAGCAATATATTATTTATAAAAATATTTAATCAACAATTCATATACTTTCCTCAATCTAGAAAAGTTAGCTTTGTTAAGAAGAGACTGTGAATTCTTAAATAATTTATGCAATTTAATTTTTGAATTTTTAAGTTGGTTTATTTTCTTGTTAGCTCAAGGATTTACTTGTTTTTTATTAAAATGTTTTAGAGGAGCATATTTTTGAATAGCTTCAGAAAATATTGATTTGAAAATATAATAAGTCTCAGCAATACTTTTATTTGAGAAAATAGAAGTCCAGTCAAAATCAGAAAAGTAAGTATTCAAATCAGCATATCTGGCTTTTTCAAAATTTCTACTAGGATTAACAACCAACTCTTCATGAATGTAATCGTTAAATATAAAATCTAAAAGAAGAGCATAATGATGTACTGAATACGACAAAAGTGGACTATCTGCTTTATTTACGGAAGCATCTAAATTAGTACTCACAAAAATAGATCTAAAATTTTATAAATGGAGTTTTCAACATGATTGATTCGCATTCAATCCATGGCAGAAAGAAAATCTGTGAGAAAAAAATTTGCACTCAAGACGTAGATCGCGTGGCAAAAATCTTTTTTCTCCATCATTCCAATACCAACTTATGTTACCAAGATTGAAATCCCCAACAACAATAAATTTATCAGTTTGTTTCAAAGACGCAAAAATTTTGGAAGTATTTTCTACATAGCTATTAAAAATACAAACTGTTTTACTGCGAGAAATATTTATAGTCACATATATTGTATTTAGAATATAGAATAGAATAGAAAAATCATTTTATTCATTCAAATCTTTACAACTATTATATAAAAATTCAAAATGATAGCAGAGCTTTAGAAGCTGTCAGCAGTGAGAATTGATTTCCAACAAACTTTATGATTTCAAAAGAAAATAGAAAAATAAAAAGTAAAACTGAAGCAACTGTGCAAGAAAAATTTTAAAGAATGAATGCAAAAGGAAAAAGAAGAAACAGCACCAGCAAAGATTAAAACATACCAAGTCTCGATAAGAAGCAAATAGGAAGTGCGAGAGGACATATCAAATCTAAGCAAATTCTTTTCTATATTTCACTACAACGTTACAAAATTTTGAAAGTTTTACCCAATCGTGACCATTTAGTATGTTAAGCAGCTCGCCCAGATTGAACTCAGTTTGCGCATAGTATAGGCTCCGGATTTCGCGGTATATAAGGCATCGGGCTAGGACATGGAACATGTCTTCTGGAACTCTCCAATTGCACATCGTACAAAGACCGCCGTTTGAGGTTCTATATGGCATCGAATTTAAGCAAATAAGTTCACCTCGAGCTTTGAAGATTGTAGAGATAAGTTCCAGTCGGAAGTTGTCAGAGAAATAGCCTAACTGTCCTTGGTCGTGGGTTAAAAGAGGATAAATCGATCGACTCGTCGAAGTTAGTGCTGCTGTTTCGAAGGTTTGACGGTATCTGGAATCTAAATTTTCGCAGATGGCATTCATTGTTACTTTCATAAGCTGCCCTTGTTCCCAGCTCAACGTCAATCCAAACTCATTTGCTAGTTATTGGAGGTTTCGACACCACGACACATCCCATTCCTTCGCAGCCAACAGGATCCGTTTAGGCAGTCTCCTTTCTCTAACAATTGCCCTAACCCCTTGTGGGGCATAGCGCATCAACTGTTCCATGTGGCCCAGATGACGTTTCTCGGCATAAACTGGTTTCGGAGAATGCAGTTGCCAGCATGCACCTCCTGCACATCCATGGACACGAACTTCGTCGTGGACGGGATTCGAACCCGAAAAGTATCCTTTCACCCTAACAAAAATTTATCTTCCAAAGATAATCAAAGTGCAGCCTGTTTGCATATATACATACAGGGGGCAGTCCTGTTTTAAGGTATAGCATATAATTAGGCGTACTTTGAGACAGGCGGAATATCTTTTTAATAAAGAAATGCTGTAATTTATCGACGCTTTCGTGCTGTTGATACTCCCACGCTTGTGCTCCGTAGCATATTGACGACCGTGCAGTTGCTTGGAATATTTGCCACTTGCTACTATGGGGAACAAGCGGGTTTTTCATAATTTTTTGCCACATGGAATTAATTGTCCCTTTTGCAGGGGCTAATTTAATATCAAAGTGTGAATCCAGTGATAACGATGGGGTAATATTTATCCCTAGGTAATATTTTTGTATATTTTGTACATATTTGTTCCACAAATAATTGAAGATGAGAAAGATGAATACAACAGCCTATCATCCTCAAACAAACAGTTCGCTAGAGTGGGCTTATCACCTATTTGGTGATCATGTGCGAATTGTAAAAGAAGACAACCCCGAAACTAGGGATCAATTTTAAATGAAACCGGAATATAGAGGGCTACGCCCGCAATCCGAGGGTTTTGTAGCAAGCGCTTATTTTGGTATATAAATATCGGCTCCTTGCTCTTCTTGATACCACTCAGATGGATAAAAAAAAACATAATTAAAATGTCTTACTCGCTTACATTTTACATGCCAATTCATATTACGTGATTGTAACGAAACTTAGAACATATTATTGCCTAAGGTATTGGTTATCGTTGGCCATCAGTACTTTTGATCTCAAACGTGTTTAAGGCATTCAGGGGTGTGCTAACTGTAACTATAGAAATAAACTATTATCGACCTATTCTGAGAAGATATACAGATTCCATTATTTTCAATTTTTTTCGGAACCCACCTTCCTGTAAGTTTTCATAATTCTAAATATAACAGTCTCGAGCTGCAAGGGGAAGGGGGCAAATAACGAACTAATATCCCCCCACTGTTCCCCTTTCTACAAATTTCAAGATAATGCGAAAAAACATTACCTTTCTCACGACACCTCACTTGCCTATACCAGTCGATAAAAAAAAATTGACCTTAATTTCGCCTCTATGTGGACACCGCTCCCTCCACCCACCCACTAAAGTTGTATTAGTCAGCGCCCCCCCCCCTCAATCTTTACCCTTTCAAAAATGATTACTTAAATAACTGCAATTCGCACTACGAAAAACAACATGAAAGTAGTGTCAAAATGCCTAACTTTAAATGAATGTACTATTATTAAAAAGGGGACAAACTCGTATCACATATTTTCCCCTCTACCTCTTTTCCCATCTTTTCAAATTTGATAAAAATACCAAAAATGGAATGTACTCGTTGTTACCTTTCTCACGATACCCCACTTGCCAATACCAGATGAAAAAAAAAATTTGACCTTCATTTCCCCTCTATGGGGACCTCCCCTTAAAGTAAGCCTATTACAACGAATCGCTTTTCCGGGGAATTATAATAATTCTATATTACTTATTCCCACAAAATTTCATGTATGTAGCTTCAGCGGTTCATGAGATATTTCATGGACAGACGGACAGACAGACGGACGCATGACCGATTTCATAAGGGTTTTGTTTTTACGACAAAACCCTAAAAACGACCGCATTTGTAATCAAAACATGAGGGAACCAAATTAACACGAATGGATGGATTATTTGTTTCTTTTCTGTGCTCGATGGCCTTGTTCGTTCGGCCACCACTCTACTAATCTAGAAAAGAGAGGTTCGATCCTCGGCGCCAACAAAAACTGTCTGCGGGTACTAATAGAACTCCCACTGCGCTCCGAGCTTGTCAGTGTAAAGACGACGCGGATAGGAGGTGCATGCTAACAACCACAGGTCTGAAAAGTAGATAGTATTGAAACCTCACCAAAACATAGAAATACAACAGATGTTGATGCGCCCATGCCCCTGGAGGGGTCAGGGCAATTAACATTTGTACAAGTCTGAAAAGGAGCCCCGCTCCCAAATATGATCACGAAAACCACTGCAATATGCTGCGTTTTCAACATCGAAAATCGAGGACAATTCATTTGAACCTAATGATACTCCATAAAAGTAATGCAAAAGATCACAAGCTGGCAGATCTTTGAACAGGTTCGTGTATGGTACTAGTAACGGTTCCAAGCAGCCTAAATACTATTATCAAAAACAACCGAAAAAATGTGACAACAGCAACCAACTAAAACCGTTCTATGAATAACTCGAAAAAAAAAGTAAGCATTTCTTGTAATCAACCGCCTGCAAATCACAAAGAATCAATCCAATTAGCTTCCTGAACCGTATCACTCAAATAGCTTGAACTCAAAATAAAATTTGCACAAATAAGATATAATCCAATAAATAGAGACCAAATAAGTGGGGTTAGCGTGCGAAAGGTGCGGTAGTTCTGAATTTTTGATATGTTGTATAAGTCGGTGGGGTAGTAAAAAATCCAAGTTTGCGTCACTCTCCCCCCTGTGCTCTACCCGCTATCATGGAAAAACTGGCACTTTTATCAGTTTTTCGCCTATAACTCCGTTCCAGTCCATTTTAGCGCAAAATACGGTCCTCCACTTTTGTAGAGCACAAAATTTACTACAAATTTCATTTAACAAGTTTTTTCCTACAACCAATAGCGACGGAGCTAATCTAATTTGAAAAATACTTTTTGTCAATCACTCCTTTGTTCCCACAAAGTGGAAAAATAATCATTTTTTGGCGTATTTCATCAAATAACGAGTTAAATATTAGTCCCACAAGGAAAATTATTAGGATCGATTTTTCTTTAAACTAAATAAGCTTTAATTTGAGATATGTAAGTCAAATGCCCGTAGGTATGTCAGTTACGCAGAAAAGGGGTTAAACCCCATTTTTTTAAATTAGATGGTTTTTCCCCTTTTCTACAGAAGATCGTTCACAGTATCAGATCAAAGTCAACATGTGGACCGGAATTTTAAACGGGAAAATTATTGGATCATATGAGCTACCTGCAAACTTAAACGCAGAGAATTATTTAAGTTTTCTTCAAAATGATTTGCAGAATCTATTGGACGATGTACCTCTAAATATTTATAGAGAAATTTGGTTTCAACAAGATGGTTGCCCCGCGCATTATGCTCGTTCTGTTCGAGATTATTTAAACAGACAGTATCCTGAAAGGTGGATTGGTCGCCTTGGTACAATTTTGTGGCCTCCTCGTTCCCCAGATTTGAATCCAATTGATTTCTTCTACTGGGGTTGCCTAAAAGAAAAAGTCTATTCAAAACCTATTCCAAGTTTAGACGAATTGCGCCACAGAATCACTGAAGCTGCGGAAGAATTGAACGAAAGGGGACTCACGCGACTGGTGCGAAGATCCTTTTTAAGGCGATGCAGAGCATGCATCCGTGCTGGAGGGAAGCATTTTGAACATTTAATTTAGTTTCATTATAAATAAAAAAATACAAGTATTAAAATGGTTTTTTCGCTTTATTTTCATGAAGTTCAACATGAGGTGTGATTTTGGAAATTAGGTCTTTTTGCAAAAAATAAGCAAAATAATTTTTCGTGGTTGCGGGAGTGGCAAGTGTTGTACCATTTTGAAATCTCTATAAAATGGGCCGTTTTTTGAATTAACTTGCCTGGGGTGTTGTAAAACTTTTTTCTTAAAATATGACTTGTCAAAGTTGGCAGACATTTTTTTTGAAAACACTATTAACACAAACTTTATTTTTTTTTAATAAACCAACAATATTCGTTCTTAAGTTAATGATCGCAATCAATAGCATGGTTGGTTAGAATTACGTTATAAAAAGAATTATTGCAAAATTCGGAAAATTGTGAAGACAGTTACTAAATATGTGGTCTAGGGCGTGGGTTTAAAGATTTTTTCCAAAAAAGCCTATTTACAGTTAACCAAGTGACATAGAATTTTTTGTTTGCTTTTTCAAGAACTGGTATAAGCTGGTCTCTCACCCAGTGCCCGCTTGAAGTTGAGTATCGGGACACCCTGTATAAAAACCTACCCATATATTTATTGTAGATTTAGATACTTCCACTCTCTTTAGCTATCTTCCATAGATTTTTCATAGAGTTATTTGCGGTGTTCAAAATGCGGTTTTTGTCTCTTTCAGATAGCTTTGATTTTGGGCCTCCAGTTTTTTTCTTCCCGTATTCGTTTTAGTTCCAGGCGGCCAAGGCCCGACGTCGGGCTGTCGCGCCACGATGATGATGATTCGTTTTAGTTATTGAGGAAATTTTGGATGACTC
Organism: Chloromyia formosa; assembly: GCA_964017055.1. NCBI lineage: Eukaryota > Metazoa > Arthropoda > Insecta > Diptera > Stratiomyidae > Chloromyia > Chloromyia formosa. The sequence goes on along the minus strand of OZ024813.1, from coordinate 69,565,517 downwards.
TGTTCGAATGCTCCAATTTTCGTCCAATTTCTCGGTAACTAAATTTTTGATTCAAAAAGGCTAAAATTTTACCTTTTTCGATTTCGCTCAGATACGCGACACGTGGCATTTTGTTGGAGAATGAATGACAAAACAATCATTTTGAAGGTTTTATTTTGCATATTCAAAGCCTTTCAACACAACGTTAACAAAAATTTAACGGTACTGTGAATGAGGTTCAATGCGTTTGCATTTTCTTCAAAGAAAACAAAGAATATGGCTATACTGCAGTATGCAAATGTACGAGTAGTGCGGCTATAGTTATGAAACACTACCAAAACAAAGAACATGGCATAATTAAACCAATTTAAAGAATATATAGCTCCGATTTGGCAAAATATTAGTTAAATTATATCGTTTGAATATGCTGTAATTAGTTTCATCAAAATATCTAAAGAAATACTAAAATTACCGGAATATATGATGCGGCTATAGTTATGCTACGCACTGTATATTGAGCAGGCACTAGCTTATGTAATAGACTCGTTAAAAAATTGCAAATCTCGGAAAGGTATCCACACCAATTCGACTGACTGACCTACCACAACCGTGAGGCGCCCCACAAAATAATTTGATCCCAAACTATCGCAACTGATTTGAAATTTTTCTATGCGGGGTGTGGTGTTATGTATCAGTCATTAAGAACACATATGGATTGGTGCACAAAACAAGCACACGCAACACCGTGCGATCAAAGTAGAATAACCTGTTGTTGTTGTGCGATCTGCCTATATTGTCTTTCAATATATCGACAACAATACATACGAGACAACATACATAATTTATTATTGTAATAATAGAAAAATTAATGAAATACAGTGGGTTGCCAAATTATTAGGGACACTACTCATATTTTAGTATTTTCAAGTCTAACTTAATTTTTTGAGCAGATAATTGATTCTATGTCTCGTAAGTATTTTATATTTAAAGGATTGTGTTATAAAGATTATAAAAACAACAATTAACATAGGCGAAATAATTTTTTTTTTTTCGTAAAAGTAATTTGTGCATTAATGAATACATAATTTTAAAATTTAGTGATGCCACCCTTCTGCAATTACAGCCTTTGTGCGTCAAGGCATGCTTGTTGTTTATCAATATCGTCAATCAAGCCACACTTTCATTACGATTCTCAACGCAGATATCTCTGATTTTTCTATTAGTACGAGGAGTGGTGACTCTTTCCCTGCTAAATTTGCCTGCATGGTTTGCTTCCAGGGGCTTGTTTTGAAGCGTTTTTATTTTAATTCTGTTAACGACTGACTTCAAAACACCCGTTTTAGTTGCTATCTCCCGCTGAGAATGTGTGGAGTGTAATAACAATGTCTGAATTTCTCGACATTTGCGTGGTCACGTGTCTGAAGTCTTACCCATACTAGAAAGTAATGGTTTTGAGGTTACCATGAACGGCTCACAAAAATGAAATTCTCTCACAAAGTTTGAAAAAAGTTATTCAGTGCGAGATATTACTCACGTTTTAACTATTGTAGAAAAGAAAAACTTGGGAAAAAATGATTCAAAACTGTTTTGGGCGAAGTCACTGCACAGTACTTGTCAACGAACGACAACCAAATGAGCACTTACCTTAGTAATTTAATAGAAGACACAGACTTTCAGTGTTAGAACTTGGAAACAACTTGTCAAATATATTAATAATGGTACCAGCAGCGAAATTAAATAATAAACTATTGAGAGATACTTTTTTTACTCAAAAAAAAAAAAAAAAAAATTTTCAATTGAAAAATACATTAGTGTGTGTACTGTCCCTAATAATATGGCAACCCACTGTAATTTGAATCATTAATTTCGAAAAAGGTTCATTAGTTGCAAAAGGTTCAGTAGTTCTAATTTTTAAAGTGTAACTTTTATAGCGACGACACACCGATGGGTAATGATTCGAAAAAATATAATTTACCAGTACTGCCACGCCCACGCAGAAGAAAGGAGCGCTCGCATCGCCGTGATACAATCTCATAGATTTGTATTGTACATAATGTTGCACAAAGCGAAAAGAATTTGACAGGTACTTCTTGGCTTAGTGGTTAGCAAGTCCGACTAGTGGTTAGTTGGTCACGGGTTCGATTGCAGACGTATTTTGTACCTTTTTTTTCTTAATCAGCCTTGCGGCGGTGCGACAGTCAGCGACAGCGACTGTTGGCAAGGCGGGGAATTCGGTGAAGATCGATTGCCCACTGTGTACATTGCATTCGCTGCAGACAAAGTTGCACAACAAAATACACAACCAACACTGAATTGCATTTTTACCGCTGTAATTTTTTGTCGCCCAGTGTGAACATTTAGAAATCGCCACGTTGCAAATCCGTTGCGAATGCGCCGCGTTGGTGTGAAGATGACTTAATGCAGAGAAGCCCAGTCCCGGGATGAGAGCTCCTGTGATGTACAAGCCAATAAAAAACAAGCTTTTTTGTCGCCGCGACAAAAATCGCTGCACAAAGTGGCGAAATTTTGCGTCGGTGTGGTCATCCTCGTACAATGCTGTGATCAGATTTTTGTCGCGGCGAAAATTTACGTCGTGAATCCGCCGGGCGATTTTTGTTATCAAGTTAATTATTAAACATATTATACATATTTTTCCGGAAATGTTCCAAATTTTCAATCTCGTGAACACAATCAAAAATGATGAAAAACTAAATTGACGCCAAGGGTCTATTGCACTTTTTCACTCAACGGAAAAGTTGCCCCGGAACGTTTTTTTGCACGGCGGCGTTTACCTTTCACCCGAATTAACTTGAACTGTAATCCAAATGGACGCACGTATACGTATGTATGTTATATGGTCGCAGATGCTTCCTTTTGTGTGTCGCGAACATTATGACAAAGTTAATTTGCATATACTTTGTGAAGGGTATACAAATCGATAGTATTAGCTCTAAAACGTTAATTTTCTTATTTGCACTTATTCGCGGTATCGTTAATTACTACGTACCTGTAGGGCGCTTAGTCAATATCTCCAGTAGTAAATCTGCTTAATTAAATTGGTACCTTTCCATTATCAATCAGATTGCTAATTATTAACCGGAACACGGCCCCTTACAAGAAAGTCAATTTAGCGAACATGCAGACTGCCATTTAAAAACGAAAACGGACCATGTGTAGACTTCACTTTCATACTGTTACTGTCATATACAAGTTCATACGTATAGTGAAATGCAGTATTATGTATGTACTGCTATGTATAAATATTTTCTTCTTCTTAATGAGGTTGAATTCTATATGGCTGCACAGTCATACTTTTTATACCCTAGACTTATAGTATAGGGTATATTGTTTTTGTCACGACGAAAATATGTAACACCTTAAAGGAGGCTCCGGAGGTATAGCAATGTATAAATATAAATGATCAGGGTCACCTCCTGATTCGATTTAGCCATGTCTGTCTGTCTGTCTGTCTGTCTGTCCGTCTGTCTGTCTGTCTGTCTGTCTGTCTGTCCGTCTGTCTGTCCGTTCGCACGATAACTTTCGACAAACTGAAGCTAGAGCTTTGAAATTTTGGTCAAATGTTGGCAGTGTGATCTAGTTGGATGGTATTGAAAATGGGTATGATCAGGCCAAGAGAACGCCTACCTCCCCTACATATGTAATATACATAAATGTATCTATAACTCCCGATTAAAAAAACATGAAAAGCTCTAGCTTTAGTAGATTACTCATGAGGGTAATCTTATACTCTCCTGGGAAAATGAAATTGATCAGTTGAAATCTAACGGTAATTTTCTCACAAAGAACCCCGGACTACCCTACTTTTAACATTTTTTATCTATAACTCCTGAACCAATTGACGTAGACACCTGATTTTTGGCATGTGACCTTGAAGTGAGAAGCTGCTTAAGGTTTTGTAAGCTGGGCATAATCAGATCAAAGGAACACCTACCTCCCCTACAAATTTCAAAAAATTAAATATTCCCTTAATTACGATAACTTTCGAAAAAATGATACTAGCAAGTTGAAAATTTGACAGAATGTTACTAGTAACACCTACTTTGTCGATATTGAAAATGGGCAAGATCCGACTTAAGGAACCCCCACCTCCCCTACAAATGCAACTTCAAATAAGCGATAACTTTTGATAGAATGAAGGCAGCGACTTGAAATTCTGGTCAAATGTTTGAAGTGAGATTAAGTTAGTTGGCGTCAAAGATGGGTAAGGTGCGACCTAAGGAACCCCTACTTCCCCTAGAAATGAAACTTAAAATAAGCGATAACTTACGACAAAGTAAAGCTAGTGACTTCAAATTTTGGTCAAATGTTTGTAGTATGATCCAGTTGGCTAATATTGAAAATATGCAAAATCTGACCAACGAAACCCCTACTTCCCCTACAAATGAAACTTCCAATAAGCGATAACTTTCGATAGAGTGAAGCTAGAGACTTGAAATTTTGTTTAAATGTTTGTAGGGGGATCTTATTGGTTGGTGGCAATGGTGGGCAAGATCCGACCCAAGGAACCCCTATCTCCCCTACAAGTGAAACTTCAAATAAGCGTTTACTTTCGATAGAATGAAGCTAGCGACGTGAAAAATTCGACAAATATTTGTAGAATGGGTTAGTTAGTTAATTGATTTGGAGAATGGTCCAGATCCCACTGAATGAGTGCCAACCTCCCCTATGCACTGGCCATATAGTAGACCCACTTTTAATGCATATGGTCGTTGCTAATTGGGACTTTTGATATCACCACTAGGTTTGTACAAGTCTAGGGTATATACGCTTCGGACTCCGGGCCGAAGCAAAGCTTCGGCCTGGTTTTATCTTCTTCTTCGCTTCGATGGAATTAGAGCAAAGCTTCTTAATTATATGGAAATCTAGTAAACATACTATATATCACCATTTTATTCCCTTCACTTTATTCTTACATATTTTCAGGAAAAGCTTTGATCTTAGCCGAATTGAAACACATATATATTATATACAAGTATTTTCCGCATTCTCTGTTCTATGTTGAACGGAAAATCGACAAGAATTTTTTTTTATTTTGTCATTTTGCTGATATTGGCACTTGTAAAACATCTAGAAAGGTTGGGTACAATCCGTTAGATGTTAGAAATTGTGGCCCCTATACGTCTCAGTTTGCATACTGCTTCGAGTTTATCGCTCGCTACTGTCCTTTCGGATAGATGATTCCGATAGTTTTGACATGGATATGTCTTATAGCTGGGGGTCATCCTAAAAATCTGTCCGTCACACGAAATGTCTGTTTTTCTACTCGGGGGTCAGAAGAGGAAACAAGCTCATTGAAAATTTTTCTTTTCTGGTTGTGCATGTCGTTTGAGTGAAGTGGTCATTGTGCATGGCTGTTGCTTGTAGATCCGCGCGGGCGGTGCGCTTGCGGGGATCCTGTGTGTACATGTTGGGATGTTGATTTGATAGCGATAAAGGTTGGTATTGTGGACGGCAAGAAATAACATAGTGTACGGGTGAACGGGCGGACTTTCAATGACCTTCAATTTCCGCCAATTGCCATTCATAATTTAATAAAATAGCCTGTGTTGTACTATCTGAATCACTAGGGTCCCAGAAAAGGTAGCAAGTAGTCAGTTCGACTAACATTTGGACATGCGCAGACGCAATTTGAGAGAGTGTACATAGTTCCCGCCCCCAGAAGATGAGCGAGAGCGGATGAAGTTCATTCGAGCCAAATCTGGTGATCCAGCGACTGCGTTTGTGCATTTGCAATGGCGGCGATTTGAGGTCTGACTGGTCCACAATGTGGGCCCCCACCACACGTGCAATAAACATATAGTACAAAATGGCGGATCTATACTAGGCGAGTTAGAATCTCTTAAGTCCCGAAATAAAGAAATATTCGTCGCAGGATGTTATATGTTATGATGTACATGCAGAGGTCTGCAGAAGATCAAATGCCCCCTTCCGCAAAAATTCCAAAATGTTCAAAATGGCTGGAATCCAAACAAATAAAATAGCGCGCGTTGTACTACATATCTGAATCAATAGGGTCCCAGAAAAAGTAGCAAGTAGTCAGTTCGACTAACATTTGGACATGCGCAGACGCAATTTGAGAGTGTGTGCATTACATAGTTCCCGCCTCCCGAAGATAGAGAGCGAGAGCCATCGCGGATGAAGTTCATTCTATCCAAATGCCGGCACCACATTATGCGGGATTCGCCAAATCATGAGCGAAAGTTCGCCAATTGGCGAGCATCTTGTACCTAACCACACTACTTGCAAACTACTTGCGATTTGGCGAATCCCGAGCAGATGCTCGTAATGACAAGCACCTTGTGGCACTCCCCTTCAGCTATTCATCGAGCGGACAAATTTTCATGACCGAGAATTCGAAATTGAGGATTATAGAGCCAATGTAGAAATGGCGGGAATCACTGTCCTACTTTTGCAATGTACGATGCATTGGAAAAGGTGCTTTTTTGTTGCAAGTTTCTCAAGAAGAAACACAATCGCGAAACACTTTATGCTGGCACCACATTATGCGGGATTCGCCGAGTCACGAGCAAAAGTTCGCCAATTGGCGAGCATCTTGTACGATCATTTTCATGGGATTCGTCGAGTTGCAAGTACTATGGTTAGGTACAAGATGCTCGCCAATTGGCGAACTTTTGCTCGTGATTTGGGGAGTCCCGCATAATGTGGTGCCGGCTAAACACAAAACACTAGCGTTCCAAGGAACAAAAATTATAAACCACTGATACAAAACTCGCAATGAATGCCCAGCAAATACTCGTGGTATCCACACGCTGCGGATACTGTGAACAATTGCCAAAAAACGAACCATTCATTACCGGGTTGTACCTATAATTCCCGCCATTTTCGCAGTGGTCGATGCTCACAAATTTTCAGTTCAAGCTAATGAAAATTTGTCCCAGAAGATGAATCGCGCAACGGGAGAGAAGCATGGTGCATGCTATTTTATGATAATTTGCTCGGGATTCGCCGAGTTGCAAGTAGTGTGGTTGGCTATATTTGAGGCGCTCGCCACTTGGCGAGCATTTGCTCGTGACTCGGCGAATCCCGCATAATGTGGTGCCGGCAAAATGGTTGTGCATTTGCAATGGCGGCGATTTGAGGTCTGACTGGCCCACAATGTGGGCCCCCACCACACATGCAATAAACATATCATAAAACAAAATGGCGGATTCGTACTGCGCGAGTTAAAATCTCCCAAGCCCCGAAATAGAGAAATATTCGTCGCAGGATGTTATAGTTCCGGGCAGCTCATCGTGACATGATGTACATTCAGAGGTCTGCAGAAGATCAAATGGCCCCCCTCCCTTCTAAAAAAAATTCCAAAATTTTTCTTGTGCATTCTCTTTGTGCGTGCGTTGGAATGTTTTGTTTACTGTTAGTTTCCCTTTCTGTTTGCCGGACACAATCGCATAGAGTCGCACGCGTTACTTGAGAAACGGATTGTGTGTGCCGGACCCGGACTGTTGATTAAAGGGGCGGGATGAGGCAGATAGTGTGGGAGCGATTTTGCAATAGATACACAAACACAATACACGTCCGATTGGGAAAAGATGGTGGGAAGCGTGATTGCGATTAGCAGAAATGTACTCAGAGAAATGTCGATAGGCTGCAGTTTGCAAACTGTACCGAACGGGTAGATGGAACAGGTAGATGGAACAGGGTGCAAGAGAGGAGGTGAATATTGCACACACGCGATGCAAACGAAAACGAAACGATCCCGTGAGATAAAGGAGCCCAAGCGGTCAGGACAAAGCAAAGCAGAATTTATGACGAGTATCTACACTGCCACCAGATACATGGGTACAGGGATATGTCTTATGCCTACCGAAAGCGTGGGACGTGTTTTTTCGAATGATTTCATCCAGTATAACTATACTGGGATCTTTACAAAACTTACGTCGATATCTTCAACACAACAGGTTCCACGCAGTCGGTAGTCATAGACATATCCATGTTCCGATGTATCTGCATGCAGTGTAGATACTTTGTAGCTTTTTTTAATATTTTTCTTCCCGGATTCCTCGTGCTTTTAAAATTTATCCACGGAAGGACTTTTAGAGGACTAGGTGGTGGTGTCAATGTCCGTGTCCGTAAAAGATTTGATACAGGTCATGGCTATACAATAGTGGCAATTTGTGTCTTTGGCGCGTTGCTCTTCTAACCATATCTAGTTCCTACTACTTATTTTGCTCTAACACCACCCGCGGCCACGTGATAGCTTTTTTTAGACATTAATGTACGAATTTTGATATTTTGCAGGAAAACTATCCTGTCTGGTAGAAAGCTTATAATGTAAAATTCTAGAAGACTAACAACTTTACGATTGGATACAAATTTAACCCGAATTTTCCAAGCGTTGTCATACGGCAACACAAAACATGTACTCACATAGTATTTAAAAATACTTTAACGGAATGGTGGATTTTCATAAAAATGTGCCTTTCGTATGGAGTGAAGAGGATTAGCTTCAGTGGCTTTGTTTATACCGTAGAACTAAAAGGCGATTTAACTAAATCGATTTAGTGCTAGCACTTGTTCGTGGTGTGTTTATACCGACCATACGAAGAGGTACTAAACATGAAAGATGTCAGCTGTTGGTTTGTGACTTCGGTGACATTGGTTAAGAAAATGTCAAGAGGCAGTAGCCTCCTAATAAAAACGCGTTTCTACCGCTACAATCAAAGGATGAAACGAATGCAGAGTTTCAGGAAAGGATGAGATATTTATATAACGAATAAAATATAATTTTCAACAACAACACCATTAGCGAAGACAGCAACACCACCTAGTCCCAATTTTTCAGTCCAGTTCTGCATAGCAAGTGGAGCTAAAATTGGTACCAAAACTAGCTAGTGCGACATGTTTATGTTGTCGTGAGTGAGCTCGAATTAGTTAATCCTCGAAGATAGTTCCGCGGCATAAACAAGGCCAGTGCTGACGCTTAAGTGCTAATTTATATTTGTGGCTGAAAACCGAAAAAATGCGGTTTGCCTCACGGCGAACTGGACAACGCATGCAACAAACCGTATTGGCCGACCAACCCAAAGACGTTCCTGCGGCAGCCGGTTCTACGCACCGGAGCGACCCTGTCACAGGCCAAGAGCTGCCAAGAAGGAAGATCTATGTGTGTGTCACACAACTTGACTGTCCATTTATTCTGGAAATTGGGAGCAACACATGCCGGCGCTATTACTCTCAATACTTCTTCAACGCGCCGGAATCGAGCTCAACCCAGGTCCAAATCCAGGCCCTTGGATCTGCTGCGTCTGTAACAGAACGCTGCATCCCAACGCTACCACAGTAAGATGTACATGCTGCAACAGTTGGTGTCACTTTAAAAATTGTTCTGGGCTGAAACACCAACGACAATGGAAGTCCTCCTTCACTGCGAATCAATGTAGATTCAGAGGACAACAAGCATCAACGTCATCGCAAACACCTAGCGTACCACCACCTGTTAGTGCGAACACAAGTTCCCAGTCCTCCCCCTCGACTCCAGTGAACCACATTACCAACAGAATTCCATTGCAACACAATCTGACACCTGCACCAGCTGTTGCAAATTTCAACACCGTATCAATTGTGCAACTTAACTGCAATGGGTTACAGCGGAAAATTGCAGAATTATCGGACTTCATGGATAGACACCGCGTCATGATTGGCGTTATACAGGAGACGAAGGTTAACACTAATTCGTCCCTCAACTCCTATGGCAATTACAACGTCATTAGGAAGGATAGAGTGTCCAATGCTGGTGGTGGAATTGCATTTCTAATCCATCATTCAGTACCATATCGTGAAAGCCATTCAGTCGGGCAATTGAACCATATTATGGTCTGGTAGTGCTGCTCCCACCGGCAGATCGAAGCAGCACCTGATGAGTAGTGATCTGTTGGTGGTACGAAACCAGAGGCCGAGGGTCCCATTACACCCGGACCCAGATTCGACTGCGTGGGAGTCTAACCCGTCCGCAACCATTCCATCCTTATCGACTATTTTTTTTAATTCCCCATTTTTACCTCCCTTGTTTGTGTTGTCTTCCCCAGGTCTATGAATTTTTGTTAATACGTAAAGGACAGGGGCAACGAGCGGCGAAAACCCCGCCCACATCTCCCGAACTGAGCTACAGCAAGCATAGGCCGCTGCTTAGCTCGTTGAGGGGCCTTTTCCTTCGCCAGATGGCACGGCCCGACCTTCACGGTCATTATGCTACCTAAGGCTCGGTCCCCACAGGCATCTCCGGATGCCCACCAATCCGTCCGTTACACAATATCGATATTGAAATCTATAATATCTATATTCCACCTGTGTCCAGTTGTCCCTCGGGATACAATGTCAATATCACACCATTATGTTAGCTGGCCAATATCGTCTCCTACTTGGTGACTTCAACGCCCATCACGAATTGTGGCACTCTAACCTCGACAACGATGCCAGAGGGGTTGCCATAGCCGAACAACTTGACGCGTCAATCTTCTGTCCACTTAACGACGACACGCCTACTCGTATTACTCAATTACCCTAACCCCTTGTGAGGCATAGCGCGTCAACTGTTCCATGTGGTCCAGTTGACGTCTCGTTGGCATAAATTGGTTTCGGAGAATGCAGTTGCCAGCATAGACCTCCTGCACATCCATGGCCACGAACATCGTCGTGGACTGGATTCGAACCCGAAACGCCGATAGTCAAACATGAGACTGATGCCTCAACACACTGCGCTACCGGTCGCCCCTCGCTGGTACATGTTCCAGCTCGCCCGATATTTCAATTGCCAGCGCTGGACTTATCAATGATGCTCAATGGGAACCAGTCCTGACGCTATCCTCGGATCATCTGCCAATCCTAATAAAATTGGACAAACCATCAAATACTCAGTTTGCTGATCACCGCACGTTTATCAATCACAATAAAGCGGATTGGGATGGCTTCAAATCCTACACCAACATGGCCTTCGCTGCCTTACCAATTCCAACTGACGTGCGCACGGCCGAACGAAATTAAGGCACATACTGCAGGAAGCAATCACAAAGTTCATCCCAGCGGGTCGAATACCCAAAATTCGACCAAACTTCCCTACTTCAGCAGCTAGATTGGCAGATGATAGAGACCGCATACGTTGCATTAACCCGGACGATCCAAGGATTAAGGAGTTAAACCTTGACATCTTTAAACAGGTAGCAGATCACAGAAGAAGGAAGTGGAACTGTCACCTCGACAATTGCAACTTGACAAGGGGCGTCAATAATCTCTGGTCAACAGTTAGGGCCCTTACAAATCCAACCAAACACAAAGGGCATGTTGCAATCTAATTCGGCAACATTACGGTTAACGACTCAACAAAATGCGCCAGCAACTTTAATAAACAGTTTATCGAACATCCACCTCCTGATAGACTTAAGCACATCATTACTAGGAGCATTCGTAACCGTCCAGCTGGCCAGGAACTTCAATTTACATCCCAGGAAGTTGCACTAGTGATAAAAAGAGCAAAGAGTTCTAAAGCCCTTGAACCAGACGGTATATCGATGGTCATGCTCAAACATCTTGACACACGAGCAATTAATTACATAACGGCCACGATCAACTTTTCCATCTCATCGCCTATCATTCCCGAATATTGGAAGAAAGGAAGAGTGATCCCTATTCTAAAACCGGGCAAAAAACCAATACTAGGCGAATCATATCGTCCCATCACACGTTTGTCTCCTGTAGCCAAGACCTTAGAAGCGCTGCTCCATCCTATAATTGCGACTCACATTCAGATGACCGACCACCAACATGGCATTAGAAAGATGCATAGCACCACGACGGCTTTGGATGTCATTACATCAAAAATATTTAATGGCCTCAACCAAGCACGTCAACGAACGATTCCGGTGGCATTAGACCTGTCAAAGGCTTTTGACACTGTCAGCCACTGGTTTCTCCGGTCTGACATCTGTGGTACATCGCTTCCGTCGCATACTGCGAAGTGGATCGCCAACTATCTTGCCGGCAGATAGTCCTACACAGAATTTAGATCCGGGAAATCTAAACTAAGACGAATTAAACAGGGTGTTCCCCAAGGAGGAGTCTTATCTCCCACCCTGTTTAACCTTTACATGTCAGGACTCCCTACGCCACCTGACGGACTTGAAATTGCCAGTTAAGCTGATGACTGCACGATTTTAGCAGCCCGCAACGACATAACTCAAATGTGCGAACAAATAAATGGGTATCTCGACGAACTGAACACCTTCTTCGTCAGCAAAAATCTCACTCTGTTTGCGCCGAAGTCTACCGCTACACTGTTTACCACATGGACGAAAGAAGTGAGGCAACAACTGGATATTGTAGTAGACGGTCAAACTATCCCCACCATTAAACATCCTAAAATTCTCGGTGTCACCCTTGACAGCATGGCTACCTCCTCGGCCCATGCTTTAACCATTTGTGACAAGATGAGAAGCAGGAACGAAGTCCTCAAAGCCCTAGCTGGTAGTTCCTGGAGGAAAGACAATGAGACCCTACTAACGACTTACAAGTCTATCGGGAGATCTGTGGCCAATTATGCGGCTCCCATCTGGTCGGAAAACGTATGTGACACTCAATGGAGGAACGTCCAGACCTGTTAAAATGCAGCTCTTAGAACTGTCACAGGCTGCCAGCTGATGTCGTCGCAGGACCACCTTCACCAAGAAACCAGAATGATGCCCCTAAGAAGCCACAACACACTTCTAACGAAGCAGTATCCAGCTGGCTGTTATCGGAGTGACCATCCTAACTCTAATCTTATGGATAAAACCCCACCGCCACGTCATGCAAGAAGTATTGTAATATGAGGGGCCGCGAGCGGGAGATCCAAAGGTTTAAAAGAGTTCCCTTCGATAACGCTAGCTACAAATCGGCCATCACAACACTGCATAGTGAAGAAGTGCTATACTCAATCGCGGACATGACACCAAACAGGGTATTAAATGCGTAGCCCCCTGCTATATCTTCAGACGAACTACGACTTCCTAGAGCAACCAGGACTACACTCGCTCAACTTCGTTCTGGCTGGTGCTCACGTCTGAACTCGTACCTATCCCGCATTGATAACGAAATACAGAACTCCTGTCCAGCCTGTGGCCTCTCTCCACACGATGTTGAGCACATATTTAACTGTCCTGCAGCTCCCACGCGCCTAACACCTACACCGCTATGGGATAATCCTACTGAGGCAGCTGCATTTCTACACCTGGACATTGAAGTAAACATGGACAACCAAGCTTTATGACACACACATTCATCGGATATCAGCGCGTCACTACTACAACAACAACAACCAACCCAAGGAAGATGGTTGTGACGCCAGAGCAAAGCTATAAGTCAGGGAGATACCGACACTATTAATTTTTTCAAACATTTGTTAAAACATAATTTTGACATGGATATGTCTTATGGCTGGGGGTCATCCTAGAAATTCGTCCGTCACGCCAGATGTCACGATTTTCATGCGGCTAGCAGAAGTGGAAACAAGCCAATTGCAAATGTTTCCAAGTGCCATGAGTGTAGTGGCTGAGTGGTGCATAGAAGGCGCATTCCTTTACGTATCTATCGAGTGGGGTATAGGGTAGATAGATAGATAGATATAAAAATTCGAGCTACTTTCCCAGCAGGAAGGCACTGCGACCATAAAGATCTATTGTGCCGTAGCTCATTAATCCAAAAGACCGTCCACCCTTCTAATAAAGGGCAGTAAGTCCTTAGCAGGAATCAACCTTAATTCTGCAGTGCTGATAGTAGCCTGCCCGAGGAGTGACATCCTAAAACGCGCGATGGCGGGACATTCGCACAAGATGTGCTTGGTCGTTTCCACGTCTTCCAGACAAAGACGGCATTCAGTCTCGCTTGACAGACCCATCTTGTTCAGGTGATACCTAACCAGGTGATGGCCAGATAAGTACCCCACTAGGAGTCTTAGGTGGGTTCTACTCATTTGAGTAGTACCCTTGTGACTGAAGGGCATTATCAGCTCCTTTGAGTGACGAAGCCCTGGAAGGTTATTCCAGTACTGTTGACGCAATCGTGCAAACCAATCTGTGATCCGCAGTTTGGCCGAGGCCAGTCCAAAGCCACAGTAAGGCTTAGGTCCATGAAAACGACTGGATGATCCTTGTCTAGCAAGTTCATCCGCAGCCTCGGGTATAGGGTAACAGATTACACAAACTAAAAGTGAATTGTCGTTTGTGTAAGGCTTGTTCGCTACCCTACCCTACACACATAGATACGCAAAAGAATGCGCGTAGAGTACATATTTTCACCCAGGCTCGCAGAATTGTCAGCCGGTCAAGTTTAATATAAACGATTGTAATGAGAAAATTCTCATTCGCAGAACGACGTTTGAGCTTTATCTTAAATTGCCTAACGGACGGTTTGGTGGTCATCAGAAGTTGCCCGTGGAGACGGAGACCAAGGTAGCATATCGACCGCGAAGGTCGTGCCGTGCTATCTGGCAAAGTAATAGCCCCTCAACGGTCTATGATTACTGTAGCTCAGTTCGGGAGACGTGGGCGGGGTTTTTGCCGCTTATTTCCCCTGTCCTTTACGTATTAATAAAAATTCATAGGCCTATGGAAGACAACACAAACATGGGAGGCAAAAACGGGGAACAAAGAAAAGTTGAGGCGATAAGGATGTGGTTGCATCGGAGCTCAAGTGTAATGGGACCCTCGACCTCTGGTTTCGTACCACCGATAGATCATTACTCATCAGGTGCTGCCATCGATCGGCCGGTGGAAGCAGCACAACCAGACCAGAATATGGTTCATTACAATTGTACACATAAATTCCCCCCATCTCCCTTGTAACTATGGACGGAATGATCCGTCTAAAGCCCGGGCCACACCTATCCGATCATACTCCGATCATGCAGTCGAACTAATGTATGAGAAGGAAATGGTATTGGGTTTCGAACGGAGTATGACTGGACGCGTATCAGAAAAGTGTGAACTAAAGCCCGGGCCATAACGCGTCCGAAATCCCATATAATTTCCCTCTCATATACTCGTCCGACTGTATGATCGGAGTATGATCGGATAGGTGTGTCCCCGGCATAATGCGTGCTAGCAAAAGCTTTCAAATTTCATTACTTTCTGCGACGAAATTACGCAATGAACGATCTGAAAAGTGATTTCAAACATCAATTTCAAGAACTTTCAACGGCAGTTCAATTCATGTCGGGTCAATTTGATGAAATGAAAGCGATTTTAGATGAAATAAAACAATTACGCAAAGAAAATACTGCGCTTAAACAAGAGGTTCGCCAACTAAGTGAACAAAATAATTCTCTACAGCAAGAGCTTCGTTCTACCAATTTGTGTATTGCTGGAGTGAAAGAATTTCCATCTGAAAATCTACTGGACGTAATAAAAGACATTGCAAATAAAATCGATTGTGAGTTGGATGAAAGCGACATCAGCCATGCCTATAGGCAGTTGCGTAGATCAACAACACCATTACCTTCAACTTCAACTAATGTTCATACGAGTACTATCATTTGCAAATTTACCCGGAATGTTATTCGAGACCGTTTTCTGAAACAATATAGGAAATATAAGAATTATGCACGGACAACTTATAGCGGAGCGGGTAGTGCAAATATGGATTCGAGTAAAATATACGTAAATGAACATTTAACGTCAGCTGCTGCTCAGCTATTGCATGAGGCTAAAACTATACTGAAACCCAAAGGATTTAAGTTTATCTGGACGAAGGATGGCAGAGTATATTCGAAGAAAGATGAAAACTCTAGAGCGACGGTAATAAAAACAAAAGAGGATGTTTCCAAACAATTGTAAGCTTGCTTAGTTTCTGTAAATTTGTTTGTTTTTGTTTTTTATCAATGATGGAAATTAACGATTTTTTGAATAGTCCAACAAATACGACAACGTATATTTTGCGCAATGCGGGCGATTGCAGACAGTTCTTGAATGATTGTGACACATTTAAAAAAAACATTTTAACGAGCTAAGCTTATTGGTATATGATCTAAATTCTGAATTCAACGTCTATTAGTCTTATCCGAAACCTGGTTAACTGAAACATATTGTTTCAATATTAAAGGTTACCAAATGTTCAACGGGTTTGCAAAATACAATAAATGTGATGGCGTTGTTGTCTATATTAACAACAAATATAGCGTAGAACCAGGCGGAGTCCGAAGCGTATATACCCTACACTTGTACAGACCTAGTGGTGATACCAAAAGTACAAATTGGCAACGACCATATGCATTAAAAGTGAATTTCCTATATGACCAGTTTATAGGGGAAGTTGGCACCCTATCAGGAGGATCTTGAGCATTCTCAAAATTAATTAACTAACCCATTCTACAAATATTTGTCGAATTTCTCAAGTCGCTAGCTTCATTCTATCGAAAGTTATTGCTTATTGCTCACTTGTAGGGGAGGTAGAGGTTTCGTGCATTGCGCAGCAAGTGAATTTCCTATATGACCAGTTTATAGGGGAAGTTGGCACCCTATCAGGAGGATCTTGAGCATTCTCAAAATTAATTAACTAACCCATTCTACAAATATTTGTCGAATTTCTCAAGTCGCTAGCTTCATTCTATCGAAAGTTATTGCTTATTGCTCACTTGTAGGGGAGGTAGAGGTTTCGTGCATTGCGCATTTTTAATAATAACCAACTAGATCCCAATACAAATATTTTACCAAAATGTCAAGTCACTAGCTTAATTTTATCGATAGTTTTCGCTTATTTAAAGTTTCACTTGTAGGGGAGGTAGAGGTGCTTGGATCGGATCTTGCTCATCATTGCCACAAACAAATAAGATCATGCTACAAACATTTGACCAACATTTCAAGTCTTTAGCTTCACTCCATCGAAAGTTATCGTTTATTAGAATTTTTATTTGTAGGGGAAGTAGGGGTTTCGTTGGTCGGATATTACATATTTTCAATATTAGCCAACTGGATCCTATTACAAACATTTAACCAAAATTTTAAGTCGCTAGCATTATTTTGTCGTAAGCTATTGCTTATTTTAAGTTTCATTTGTAGGGGAGGTACGGGTTTCTTAAGTCGGATCTAACCCATCTTGAATACCAACTAACCCGACCTCACTTCAAACATTTGACCAAAATTTCAATTCGCTGGCTTAATTCTATCAAAAGTTATCGCTTATTTGAAGTTGCATTTGTAGGGGAGGTAGGGGTTGCTTGAGTCGGATCTTACCCATTTTCAATACCAACGAAGTAGATCCTACTAACAACATTTTGTCAAATTTTCAACTTGCTAGTGTCATTCTATCGAAAGTTATTGTAATTAAAATAATATTTAATTTTTTGAAATTTGTAGGGGAGGTAGGCGTTCCTTTTATCCGATTATTCCCAACTTACTAGAACTTAAGCATCTTCTTACCCCAGGGTTACATGCTAAAAATTAGGTGTCTACGTCAATTAGTTCAAGAGTTATAGACAAAAAACCCGAAAAGTAGGGTAGTACCTGGCTCTTTGTAAGGAAATTACCGTTCGTTTTCCACTGATTGATTTTATTTTTTCAGGGGAGTAGAAGATTATCCTCACGAGCAATCTACCAAAGCTAGAGCTTTTAATGTCTATTTAATCCGGAGTTATAGATACATTTAATTATTTTACATATATAGGGGAGGTAGGCGTTCTCTTGGCCTGATCACGCCCATTTTCAATACCAACCAACTAGATTATACTTCCAACATTTGGCCAAAATTTGAAGTCTCTAGCTTTATTCTATCGAAAGTTATCGTGCAAACGGACAGACAGACAAACAGACAGACAGACAGACAGACATAGCTTAATCGAATCAGGAGGTGACCCTGATCATTTATATATATACATTGCTATACCTCCGGAGCCTCCTTTAAGGTGTTACATATTTCCGTCGTGACAAAAACAATATACCCTATACTAAAAGTCTAGGGTATAAAAATTTGACCACCAGATCGACGATGCTAATATAATTGACCTATTAATAACTAACGGGAAAATTGAAGTATGTATTACAGGGATTTATCGATCGCCAAACTCAAATCCTAATATTTTTCTACATTCACTAAACACTTTTTTGAACATAAAACGCAGACACAAAAACCACCTTATAGTAGGAGACTTGAATATAGACATTTTAAAAAGTAGAATGACTTCAATAGGAAATGATTATCTTGATACCATGATAAGCTATGAATTCGTAGAATACTTAGAAGGAAACACGCGAACAACAGGGCATGGTAAATTAACATGCTTAGACCACATTTTTTGGAAAGCCGATTCAGACTTTCTTTTTTCGCCGGCTGTATGTGAAACATTTGTAACTGATCATTTCAGCACATTAGCTAAAATTAAAATTCCGGGCATCCGACTACAAATGCATTCCGGCAGTTGCGGTCGTTGCAAGTCGAAAAATTGATTACCTAAAAGTTGCAGACAATATAAATAATGTAAATTGGGCTCCATTAATGAATTCTAATGATGGAGAAATCGGCTGTGAGATCTTTTTCAATATTCTTAGTGAAGTCTTAGTTAAATCTTCTTGTGTTATTTCTAAAAAGACTGTTAGTCCAACATTACGACCACTTAAAAATTGGGCAACACAAAGTATTGTAGCTTCTATAAGACGAAGGGACAAGCTCGCAAGGATGGCCAAAAAACATACATACAACGAAGAATTATTAGCAAAATACAAGTCTTACAGAAACAAATTAACAGACATCATCAGGTCAGCTAAAAATGCTTACTACTCAAATGAAATCAATAAAGTTTTAGGAAATAGCAAAAAATTGTGGGAGAAAGTCAACGATATAACTTCTCGGAATAGAAATGAACCCAATCATAAATTCGTGAATGGTTATAAGAAAAACAGATCGTTAAATAGTGATAAAAAAGAAATAGCTGATGCAATGAATAACACGGGAGAACAATTTTGACACTTTTTTCTGTTTTCTTGAATTTTGCACCTAATTTATAGTAAAACGGCCCCGCTGATTCCAAAAATGCAGTCCGTTTTCCCCCTATACGTCAGGTTTTCGAGATATCGTTTGTTTTTTAATTTTACGGAAAATTACAAAAGGCCCCCTTAAAAAACAACTTTTTTTAAAGGCTACGGGGCTGCATCCTTGTGCAGGACCTTCTAGTACCTGTATACAAAATATCCGTGCTTTTTGTGTATGTGGGATAGCAGAGCTCGTGATAAACACTGGACACAAAGGAATTGGCCCCCGAGATCTGATCTGAAGGCTGGTGATCCGAATATTGTTCATGAACCGCTTGTGGATCGACAAAAAATCATTTTCCCGCCGTTGCATATAAAACTAGGCCTGATGAAACAATTTGTGAAAGCCTTACCAACAGAAGGCAATTGTTTTAAGTATATTCTGTCGGCACTTCCTGCGCTATCATACGAAAAAATAAAGGCTGGTGTATTTGACGGTCCACAAATTCGACAGCTTCTTAGAGATACAAATTTTATTGAATCAATGGAAGAAAATGAAAAGACAGCATGGCTGGCATTTAAGAATATAGTGAACAACTTTCTAGGCAATATACGTGCATCGAATTATGCGATAGTAGTCGAGCAACTATTGGACAGTTTTCAAAGGCTTGGCTGCAATATGAGCATCAAAGTCCACTTTTTACACAGTCATCTATGTAGATGAATTTCCGGAAAATCTTGGAGCTATGAGTGATGAGCAGGGAGAGCGATTTCATCAAGATTTAAAAATCATGGAAACTCGATATCAAGGCAGATGGGATGCGAATATGATGGCGGACTATTGTTGGAGCATAAAACGGGACTGTCCTGAAATTGAACACTCCAGGAAAAGCTACAAACGAAAATTTTTGCCATAATTTTTTTTTTAGTTCTTAGGTAATATTGTTAAGATGTAAAATCAAAATTTATAAATAAAAAAATTGTAACGAGTTTCGTTTGTTTTGATTTCAATGAAGGGAAGGTTTGTATGGGGGCCAAAATTTGAGCCCCCTGTATCTCAAAAACTGGACGTATAGGAGAAAAACGGTTAGCATTTCCGGATTCTACGACCAAAAATTAGCTAGAAATGAATATCAAATCGAAATAAACAAAATGCTGTTCCCCCGTGAATTATTTTAGTACTGTTGGCGAACAACTGTCAAAGAACTCTGATCCAACTGGCTGTTATACAATAATTCCATCCCCGATCTTGCCACTATATCCAGTGCAACTTCATTTAACATTTTCCTTATAACAGCAAATGAGATACTTTGTCACATAAAAGATTTAGATTGTAATAAATCCGCAGGCATTGATAGATACAGTGCTCGGTTTTTAAAAGCCATTCCGAATCATTTACAATACCCCTGGTTTACTTATTCAACTGTTGTATAAGGCAAGGTATCTTTCCAAGTAAGTTGAAGAGTGCAATAGTTATCCCCTTGCATAAAAGTGGTGATATTTCTGAACCCAATAACTATCGACCAATTTCGCTACTGTCAATTATTGCGAAATTATTTGAAAAGTGTCTTAAATCCCGACTTGAAAGATTTCTTCGGGAAAATAATATTCTCGCTTCCAATCAATATGGATTTACTTCCGGGTCGAATACCTCCGATGCGCTCTATGATTTTGACTGAGTTCGTTGCTTCGGCACTGAATAAAAATGAAAAGCCTTTAGGTATCTTTCTAGATTTAAGGAAAGCATTCGATACGGTAAATCATGATTTGTTGTTGATGAAACTGGAAAGGCTGGGAGTTAAAAATAAAGCGCTGGCACTTTTTAGATCCTATTTATGTAACAGAACTCAAGTTGTTAAAATTGAGGATACAATAAGCTCCACACAGACAGTCAACTGTGGTGTTTCTCAGGGAACAGTTACTATTAATGATTTGTGCAATATGGAAAACCAAATCCTTGGTCACATTGTTTCATTTGCTGACGACACCGTATTGCTTTTCAAAAGTTCAAATTGGAAGGAAACTATT
Organism: Chloromyia formosa; assembly: GCA_964017055.1. Classification (NCBI taxonomy): domain Eukaryota; kingdom Metazoa; phylum Arthropoda; class Insecta; order Diptera; family Stratiomyidae; genus Chloromyia; species Chloromyia formosa. Next base: position 69,544,542 of record OZ024813.1, on the reverse strand, counting down.
AAAAAGGCGAACAACGGTTTATTAATGGTAGATAACTGGCTAGTCAAACAGAAATTGTATTTAAATCTGGAAAAAAACTAAGTATATACAGTTCACGAATTCTGCTTTAATGGAAACTGATAGGGGTAACTCCAAGGTTGCTATAAAAGGCATAACTTTGGAAAACGTAAGAAATATAAAATATTTAGGAGTAATAATTGATTACGTTTTAAAGTGGGATCTCCACATTATATCGATATGCAAAAAGTTAAGGAAAACCTTGTATATGTTTTATTTGTTGCGCGATGTGGTAAATCTCTAAGTAATTAGAAATGTACAATATATTTTGCAATTTTTCAAAGTGTCGCATAATACGGTATAATCGCATGGGGGTCAACTTATACATCTGCACTTTCGCCTCTCAACAATCTACAATACAAAGTAGAATTGTGAAATTATGTTTGAGAAGAACAAAATTTTCATCTACAACACAGGCATTTGCTAGTTTAAATGTTATGAACATTAGGCAACTATTCACATTTTCATTATATAAATACATGTTCCAAAATCTTTCAAGATTTGCTGTAAATTGCACGGGATACTTTACTCGTGGTCAAAATCAAAATAAATTACCAACGAAAAAATGCAAAAAAGCTATTATGCAAACACATGCTGTAAGACGAAATAATAATTTGATATAAAGTTTATTAAAAACATGGATTCCTGGACGTTATGATACCATACTCACTATTCCACTTCAATTAGTCAGATATTCCTGACAAAACGTCTCACCTGTAAAATTAATTATACAATAGATGAGCATGCTACCGAATAGAAAGAGTATTTTAAAAGATAATATAAAGATGTAGTTAAATCAGCTCATCCAGTAGTGAACAACTCCTCTACCAAAAGCACACAACTACTGGCAAAATTAATTATTCGGGTATGTCGGTAGATAATAAAGGTGATACACATCCTTTAATAGGCGGCACACAACCACTGCTTGGAAAAGAGCAGTGGTGAAACAACCACTCTATAAAGGGGCCGCAACCTTTACGAAATCTATTTATACCGAAGTGAAACAACTCCATGAAGCACACAACCTCTTATACAATCTTTCACAAGGTTACTGAAGTGACTACTTCTCATCTCAAGAGTAGACAACCTCCTACACAACCTTTCACACTGAAGTGACTACTTCTCATCTCAAGAAGTAGACAACCTCCTACACAACCTTTCTCAAGGTCGCAGGTCACAAGGTGACTACTTCTCATCTCAAGAAGTAGACAACCTCCTACACAACCTTTCTCAAGGTCACCGAAGTGACTACTTCTCATCTCAAGAAGTAGACAACCTCTTATTCTAAAATACGCTAAGGTGGACAACTTCTTCTCCTAAGAAGAAGTCAACCTTCAGCTCTTTTTCTCACACTTTCTCTCTCGCTCCTCACTTGGACCACTTTTTCTGTTATACCCTAGGTCCTTTATTCAATATTCTTATAATTAGGCAACTTGCTCAGTGAACTCACCCTTTTTATTTTATATTCCTCGTCTACTATTTATTTATCTTGAATCGCACTTTACACTAATTATAAAAATTACTAAGCAATTACAGCACTTTTTCACTAATTGTAGAAATTACTATCTTGACAGCACTTTTTCACTAATATAAATTTTAATAATCCATTATTTATGTTCAATTGACATTTAAAATTTTATCAAGGTTACTACAACTAATAATCAATAAATTGCAAACAAAGTAAAATTAAGTTCATAAAACTGTATTAAAATGTATATTAGCTTTCAATGCTAGTACGTTAGGTCCCAAAGCATTTAATTTATTGCAGCCTAGTATTAAAAATAGTCTAACAGCTCAAAATTACAAAAAAAAAATTAAAGGAATTGGTCTTTGGTAAACCAGACATATTTACGGAAATTACAAATATTGTAAAATAACTAAAATACATGAATTATGCTCGTTTTTTTAAATTACCTGTCTAATTTTTTATGTTCATCTATATATATATTTATACATATTTTCTATTTCTATTCTTTTTTTCCTTTATTGTAAACTAAAATTTTAAATTTAATACATTTTGAAGTAAACAACTGAATTTTTAAAATAACCACTACATTTCAGCTCTAACGCTCAATTCCTTCTGGCTTTTGTGAGTTGCAATAGCTTAATTAATAGTTTATAAGTGTACAAAATATGTAGAATTGAAATTGCAATAAAGATGATTACATTATATTACATTACATGATGCACCTATAGTTTCTAATAGATATCTCCCAAAAACAACCCTGTTGTATCCGTAAAAAAAATCGCCGCCAAGAAAAACTCCTCAGCCGTAAAAAGGATTAATATGAACACAATACCGCCAAAGTACTCGTAGCTTCGCGCCTCGCTCTAGGGTATGCATATTGAACGCTGATTGCATTAGTTAATTTCTTTCAAAGCTGATTGGCGGGGAGCTTCGTAGCCTAAAGACTCACCGCCGAACGGATTTAATGACAAAGACAGTGATAATGACAACGATGTCGCTCTGACAAAATTATGGATAAGTAGTTGCGTGCGGATCATGCTGTAAGCTCTTATGTCAAGTATTATTGGCTTCTCGCCCCGATCTCGTTATAAAGCCCCCGCCTTACAAAAGACTAAAAATGTACTTCAGGCCTTCAGATTGTTCAACTTATTTTGTTTAATGGAAGCTTCCCGCCAAACCGCGTTGAAAGAAATTAACAAATGCAATCAGCGTTCAATGTGCATACCCTAGAGCGAGGCGCGAAGCTACGAGTACTTTGGCGGTATTGTGTTCATATCAATCCTTTTTACGGCTGAGGAGTTTTTCTTGGCGGGGATTTTTTTACAACAGGGTTGTTTTTGGGAGATATCACATCTTTTTGCATAGTAGTAGTAGTAATCCAGATGGCGCAACGGTAAGCACGTTCGCCTTCTATACATTGGGCTCCGGTTTGATTCCTATTGAATGCGGTAGTCTTCGATAAAAAAGGGGACTTACGTGCCGGACTATGAGTCCACTCAGGTTACCCATTTGAAGCAAATAGTTTTCTTGCCAAGAATATCATTTTTCTAGTTCAAAGGACTCAAAGTGCCTTTAACAGTAGTTTACTGCATTCGCCTCATCACCCCCGATAATATAATACTCATCTTGCCTAGATTTGCATTTCCGCACTAGGGAAGTATTTAAAGTACTCTCAAAATTCGATGTATCAAAATCGGCTGGACCTGATGGCATCTCCCCCTTAGTTCTCAGACACTGCGCTTCCTCGCTAGCCAAACCTCTCCGAAAACTCTTTTACCTGTCCTACGCAACAGGAGTGTTCCCATCATCGTGGAAACTAGCTCATGTCCAACCAATCCCCAAGAAAGGAGAAGCATGTGATCCATCTAACTACCGACCAATAGCACTAACTTCGACCCTATCAAAAGTCTTCGAAACCCTGGTTAACAACCAACTAATGAGCTACCTTGACTCACATCATCTCATCAATGATCGGCAATATGGTTTCCGGTCTTCGCGCTCCACCGGCGACCTAATGACATACCTCACCGAAAGATGGAATCGCTGTATCCACCAATTTGGCGAAGCTAAAATCATTGCCCTCGACATTTCGAAAGCTTTTGATAGAGTCTGGCATCCGGCTCTTCTAGCTAAGCTCCAGGCTTTTGGTTTGGACCCAAAATTAGTTAAATGGATCGAAAGTTTCCTTCACGACCGTTCGCTTCAGGTCGTCCTTGATGGAGTTAAATCAAATTGCCATACCACCAACGCAGGGGTCCCCCAAGGTACTGTCCTTTCACCTACACTCTTCCTTCTCTTCATCAACGATCTTCTCAGCGTGACTTCCAACTCAATCCATAGCTTTGCAGACGATAGCACCCTTGACTACACTTACTATTTCAACTCTGTAGCTGACTCTCGCCGAAATTCAACATCTATCAACAGAGATCGCATGTTTGACTCACTAAATGAAGACATTTCAAAAATTATTGCATGGGGGAAAGCGAATCGAGTAGAGTTTAACGCCTCAAAAACTCAATGTTGTCTACTTTCCAATAAGCGATGTGCCCCACCTACCGCCCAACCCATTCTTTTCGATGGGGTCAGCATTCCTGATTCGCCCATACTGAACATACTAGGTATTAACATCTCCAGTAAACTAAATTGGTCCGACCACATTTTTTGCGTTGCAAAAAACGCAATGAAGTGTCTGGGCTTTCTGAATCGCTGTAAAAGATACTTTTCACCATCTGATCTGGCTCAAATTTACAAGGCTCATATAAGACCGAGACTTGAATTTAATTCCCACATATGGGCAGGCGCAGGTAGAACCGCATTATCCGCGTTAGACAAAGTTCAACGGAAAGCCTTCAAGCTTATTGGCGAGGAACCCATAACATCTAAAATCGAACCGCTTGAACACCGGCGAAGTGTCGGCTGTCTCTCACTCTTCTATCGCTACTACAACCGCCGTTGCTCTGATGAAATAGCCAACCTCATTCCTGAGCGTACTTTTCCTTTACGTAACACCCGACTAGCCAGTCGTGCCCATCCTCATCTTCTAGAACTCAGCAATAGTCGCACCGCCAAATTCCATGACTCGTTTGTATCTAGGACAACACGAATGTGGAACGATCTACCATCTTTTGTTTTCTCCCGCAACTATGACCTACAAAAATTTAAACGGAATGTACACCGTCACCTTATTCAAACTCAACCCATCTCCCCACTACCTTAATTCCTTACCGCCAACGCTGTGCTCTCGCATCAAAGGGTTACCCCCTAAGCTTTGGTATAAACATAAAAAAAAAAAAGATATCGCTTCCTTGCCAAGAACATCTTTTTTCCTGCCCAAAGGACTCAAAATACCTTTAACAATCTACTGCATTCGCCTCATCACCTCCAGTCATGTGATACCCGTCTTGCCTAGACATCGCTTCCCATCTTCCACACATTGGAAAAAATCATCTTACATCATAATTCATATCTTATGCCATAAATGAAACTACTTAAATCATATACCACACAGCATGTTTTTTTCTTTCCGGACATCCTAAGAACCGGTACACATGAACGTTCAAATGACGCCGGACGCCGCGTCACTTAAGCTCCTCCCTCTTTGATACCTATATGCGTTTCAATTCACATGATGCGATAGGACGCAGCGTCACTCTGTATTATATAAGCCGGGCCACATAATAGCGAACCTGAATTTACAATTTATGTTATATTTAGTTTTAAATAAACTGTTTTTTGGCCATAACTTCTAAAATATAAGGAATTTCGCATTTTTGACTCCATTTTCACCCCCCTTAGAAATCTCCATCCGGGCCGAGGAGCATCCATCCCCACTATTTTTTTTTTCAAAATTAATTGTCAATTGTAGTAGTCACGATTAACAATTAATTAAGTGGCACTTAAAAGTGATCCTCAAGCGAATGGTTTAAGAAACATCATACAAATCAGACATTGTCCGTGTTCGGGTTCGAATGTATGTGGGCCGGCTTATTAAAAATTAATATGCGGACGCGTGAAGTGACGCAGATAGGAGCGGAAACCAGCGTCATCCCAGAGAGCTATCGCGGCGGCAAAATGCCGCCGATAGCTATCGGATAGCTATTTGCGGCCATGTGTATCGCTTCATTGCCCGTAATGTATTTCTTCCTATCCGATTGAAAGTGACCGAGCGTCAGGCGTCATTTGGACGTCCATGTGCACCAGCACTAAGATGCAGCCATAAACACTCAGTTTCAATTTTTTCATGACACACTTTTCATTCATGCACTTGCCACAAACTACCCCCACAACCATGAACTCGTATGGTTCTTCTCACCCGACGAGCGCACGGACTTTTGCATCCGTCGTCGTCACATAATCAAGTGTTTGCGTGTCTCCCCGTCGGCATGCGATCTCTGCGAGTGATTTTCTGTGTCGCATTCAAAATATCAAAAAGACTTAAGCGAGAAACTCTAGTTAAAAATTTCACATTTTTGGATGTATCTTTTCATCTACTGCACGGATCAGAGCAAATGATAGCCTATGCACACCCTTGGGACACAGTCAATCCGTGAGAAAAGAAAGCAGACCTCGATACGCTTCCTACGAGGCTGTAGACCGGTCAAAGGACAACGAGAACAAGAAAAATTTGAAAAATAGCCATTTTCATATTATCATATCTCGGGTGTTTTTCCTTGTATCGGTATCAAATTTGCAGCACTTCGTAAGATGACCAGAGACAATGACCACATAAAATTTAAGCTCGAACAAGCATCCAGGGCCGGAGCTGCAGAGGTCCGAATACCCGTACTTGTTGTGTCGCGTAAACATAGTCTTGGTCACTTTTCCATTTTTTTTTTCGATTTTTTTTCTTTGTCGGGGCGGGATGCTTCCGCGTCCCTAGATATCCGACGACGATCTCCGAAGATATTTTCATCATTTTGTGGGCGGTAAATGCGAGTACGAGCTCTGGAATGTTCGCCTCGTGAGGAAATAGTATACTTCGCGACGTCCCGCATCTATAAACAATATGAACATTTGAACAATTTTGTTTGGTAAGCGAAACTATTCATTGCTGTTGAATGAAATTGAAAAGCCCAGCTTTAGGATAAAAGCAGTCTGGAGCTTAGACCTCGTATTCTCTTACCTAGTAGTACATCATTAGTAAACTGATGACGAGAATCTGCAGTGCATGCAGATACGTCAGTACAAGGATATGGCTACCGAATGAGTGCGACATGTTTTGCCGAATGATTTTATCCAGTGTAATTAACGATACTGGAGTCTTGATGAAACCTTCGTCGACATTTTCGACAAAATATGTTTCACTCATTCGGTACATGTACCGATGTATCTGCATGAAGTGTAGATACTTGTCATTTTATTTCTTTGTCATAATGAACGCTTTACTAACATAAAATCAACTCCTGCCGGCGCATCAGCAGAACAACGTTCATTAGCAGAATGTTAATTACAATATATTAAAACAAGCTAGCCTTCGGCCTAAGGTATGATACGCTTCGCTTTGTTGTAACTTATGGTGCATTTGCCACTTTAAAATCAGTAGTAAAACTTGTTCCGATTTCACTGTTCCTGTGAAAGGTATATGAAATAGTGCGCTGATTTCAACCAAATTTAGGAACATGGTTTGGCAGTCAATATGATAGAATACGAGTAATTTGAAATTTGGTAAAGATATCTTCAGAAATAAAAAAGCTTTCCTCACAAAAACTTTCTTTTGGAACAGTCGTTCCTATGACAGCTATATGATAGAGTAGTCCAATTCCAACCAAATTCGTTGATGTAATTTAAAGATACTATTGATTAGTGTGAAATTTTAAAAAGATATCGTTAGAAATTAAATAGTTTTTCTCACAAAGACGAATTTTTGGACCGGTCGTTCCTATGGCAGCTATATGACGTAGTGGTCCCATTCCGTTGGTGCGTGCAATAGAAAGAAGGCTTTGTACAAAATTTCAGCTCGATAGCTTTAAAACTGAGGGACTAGGTTGCAAAGAGCCAGACAGACAGGCGAACAAAGCTTAATCGACTCGTCTCATCATACCGACCAACAATATACAATATAAAGTTTATATGGTCGAAGATGCTTCCTTCTGTGCGTTGCAAACTTCATGAAAAAGTTAATATAGCCTATGACATCCGTGAAGGGTATAGAAATAACAGTAAATTTTTATAAATGTTAAAAGCCGAAACTTTACCTATTGTTTATTGACATTTCAGTAAGCACGGAAATTACCTCCTGCAACTTGTATTGTTGAGAGAAGTTGAATTTTTTTACTAAGATATTGGAAAAACTTATGCTGTCAGCCATTTGACAAGACCTGGCGTCAGCAGGAGCTAAAACGTCTGCTGATAAGTGTGGTTCCGCTATTGAGGTGGCAAGAGCTCATTATATTTGATGGGTGATGTTATTACGACAAATAAAATGATAAACTCTCCGAGTGTCCAAATTTGCGAGCTGGTGGTGTATAAACCCACCAAAGTAGGTTTCGGTACCAGAGGTTCTAACAAAAAGCGTGCGAAATGATTAAACGAAAAATCGACGGGCAGTGCTTTCGGCGTTGTCCAAATCTACCCCGTGCAATAAGATCTGTACTCGTTTAACTCAGGTCTGAGTGGTATTCGCGACTAAATGCCTACTTGTCTCGTATTGACCCATTGGTTAAAAATATCCGTCCAGCATGTGACGGCACCCCCATGACGTTCACCACATATTCAGCTGTCCAGATACATCCATGCCGCAAACACCCAGAGCGCTTTGGGAGCACCCTACCGAAGTGGCCATATTCCTTGTCCTTGATACCGAGAACGTAGAAATTGATTTTTAATGTATATGAGACACACACAAGTATTCGAAACATCGCCACAGCAACAAGAACAATAAATATTTGAGCAAAATTTCAAGTAAATAGCTCTATTCTATGGAAAGTTCCCTTACATTTGAGTTAACGTTTGCAGGCGAGGTAGGCTATCTTTTGCTCATCATGCCCACTGGATTCTTTTACAAACATCTAGCCCAAATTTCAAGACGCTAGCTTCATTCTATCGAAAGTTATGAGAGATTTAAAGAATAATTTGTAGGGGAGATAGGGGTTAAGTTGGTCGGATCTCGGCCATTTTCAATATAAACTAATTAGATCTTCTCATCTGAAGTTTGCATACCAAAAATCAGCTTTCTACACTACATCAATTGGTTCAAAAGTTAGACACAAAGAAAACGCTCTCGGTGGCCGTGATCTTTCGGTCACCGCTCTACGATACTAATCTAGCTGGGAGATCAAATCTCGGCATGATAAAAAAACGGTCTGTGAGTACTAATAGAACTCTAACAGTGCTCCGAGATTATCAGTACAAAGACGGCGCGGGTGCATGCTAGCAACTGCACTTCCGAAAAGTAGATATGCTATTGAAACGTCAACAAGGCATAGAAATGCTAAAGATGTTGACGCGCCCATGCCCCTGGAGGGGTCAATGCAATTAGAGACAGAGAGAGAAGGAGTAGGCATTCCCTTGGCCAGATCATGCCCACTTTCATTAGATCATATTACGAACATTTGATCAAAATTTCCAGCATCTAGCCCCATTCTATCAAAACTTATCATGCGAATGAACAGACAGACAGACATGGCCATACATACAGAGCTATACATGCAGTGTTACACATTTTCGTCGGGACAAAAACAATCAACCCTATAAGGTATGGAGATCTATAAGATCTAGGCCTGTTTTCTCAATGTCCTATTAAACTGCTTGTTAGCTAACAGGGACTTATTTACCAAAGGCCTTAACCTAAATCATATACAACACCCAAAATGGGACAAAATATGGGGATTTTCTCCCCTTATTTTTGAACTGCATTATCGTATTTTTGGTATTGTATATGATTTATGTTAAGGCCTCTGATAAATACGTCCCTGTTAGCTAACAGGCAGTTTAACAGGACATTGAGAAAACGGGCCCTAGGATATTATTAATATTATATTCTGGGGGATAGCCGAAGCAGACCACTAACGTTTGGGTCCCTTTTCTACTACTACTTTGCCTTAACCCCTAGCGGGGCATAGCGCGTCAACTACTCCTGCGCGCCATCGTACTCTGTTCTGGGCAATGGGGCGCAACTCCCCAAAAGACTTACCCAGTACCTGACGCTCCTTTGCCACAGATCGACGCCATGTGATTCGAGGACCCCCTCATGGTCGGCCTTGATTGGAAATGGGGTTCCATTTCATGGCATGCAAAGCAATGCAGTTATCACTCTTCCGCAATGTGTGACCTATCCACTGCCATTTTCGCCTGCGTATCAATTCGTCGATTGGCATCTGACCCGTACGCCGACTTAGCTCTTCATTTGATATTGTTTCGGGCCAGAAAATTCTTAAAATTCGACGAAGACATGAGTTGACGAAAATTTGCAGTTTTCTGGTAACTCCTACGGAAACTTTCCATGTACTGCTCCCATACAAAAGCACTGATAGTACCAGGGAGCGAAACAGGCCCAGCTTGGTCTTGATGCTGAGATAACTGCCCTGCCAGATTTTGGACAGCATGCCGTATGCGCGTTTAGCCTGGTTGATACGACGAGCGATGTCCTGCTCCGTACCACCATTTTCGGCAACAATGCTACCCAGGTAGACGAAGTTGTCCACCTTCTCCACAGGCTGCCCATTAATATTGATGGCAATAGGTGTCGGATTTCTTTTTCGCAACGGCGGGCTAAGAACCTTAGTCTTGTTGGTATTAATCTTCAGCCCAACCTTGCTTGCCTCCCTCTCGAGATCTAACGCCATTGTGGACAGATCCATGATTTTGTGGGAGAGTAGGCATATGTCGTCAGCGTAGTCAAGATGTTCTAGATAAGATGTCAAAGTCCATTGAATTCCTCTGTCGAGTCCGGATAGGGCTGCATGCAACACATCGCCGATCACAATGAGGAATAGGATCGGTGAGAGGATGCACCCGTGCCGAACTCCACTGCGAATCTCAAAGTCCTCCGACACCTTACCTTTATGCAAAACGCGACATTTCGCACCGTCATAGGTTGCCTTAATAATAGCCACAAGCTTCTCAGGGATGCCTCTCCTGCGCAAGGCCGCCCATATAGACTCCCGGTTCACACTATCGAAAGCCTTTTCGAAATCGATGAAAAGCAAGTGAAGCGGAGAATCGTATTCAGCGCATTGCTCGATGATGATTCGCAAGGTGTTAATGTGATCGACACAGGAGAATCCGGATCGAAAGCCAGCCTGCTCTTCATCAATTGTGCTGTCTAAGTGGGCCTTTAGTCTTTCCAGGACGATTTTAGCTATTATCTTGGCAACGGCAGGAAGCACACAAATGCCTCTCCAATTATTACAGTCTGTGAGGCTACCCTTCTTTGGAAGTTTGATGATCAAACCTTCCTTCCACTCAGTGGGAAAGGTCTCTGTATTCCACGCTTTATCAACAAGTGGGTGCAGCAAATCGGCAGTTACGCTTGGCGCTGCTTGATAAAGTTCGGCAGGGATGCCGTCAAGTCCGGCGGCCTTTCCTCGTTTTAGTGCAATAATTGCAGTGACTATTTCCTCTTTAGTCGGGGCAGTGGACGGTATACGCACATTTTGATGGTTAGCTAAATTATCTATATGAGGGGGAACTTCAACAGAGGTTACACGGTTCAAGACCGCGGCGAAGTGTTCTTTCCACCGCCTCATTTGATATTCTTCCAAGATAAGTAGCTTTCCGTCAGTATCTTTCACTGGATGTTGGCAGGAGTTACGACCACCTGTAAACTCCTTGATGACACCGTATACGGCGTTTAAGTTGTTACTTCTAGCGGCTTCTTCTGCTGACGCTAAAAGAGAATTCGCATAAACTCTTTTATCGCGTCGCACACTACGCTGAACTTCTCGAGCTGTCTGACGGTAAAGGAGTTCGATGCTGCATCGATTGTCGTCTGATGCTGCAGCCAAACGAACTTTCATCTCCTTTCTTTCAACAATCTGCTGCCATGAAGCGTCGGACATCCTGGGCTTATTCCGGCTATCCGGGTTTGGGCCAAGGATGGTATTTGCGCTATCAATTTACGCATTTTTTATGGCATCCCAGTTTTCGTTTATGTCACTATCTGGGTGACTGGTTATCTCAGCTGCTTTTTGCGCAAGATGGTCATTATATTGTTGTAAGACAGCTGGATTTTTTAGTCGAGCGGTGTTGAATTTGCGGGGCCTGGATCTGGGGCGGCGCACAGCTGCAATACGCAATCGAACATTAGCGATAATAAGATAATGGTTTCTTCCCATCCCAATATCGGCACCCTTCTTGTTTCGCACGTCCAGGAGGCAACTCTTGAATCTTTTACTAATGGCAAAATGGTCGATCTGATTTTGTGTTCTGCGCCGATCAACAGAGGACCAACTGATTTTGTGGTGGTCCTTATGCTCAAACATAGTACCACCGATGAAGAGACTGTGAAAGTTGCAGAACTCTACAAATCTTTCACCGTTGTCATTACGATCACCAAGACCGTGTCTCCCCATCACATGTCTGAGCCCATAGTTATCAGCGCCAACTTTCGCATTCAAATCACCCATAACCATTACAATGTCACCTTTAGGTGTTCTGCTGTGAACGGCGTTTAGTTCTTCGTAGAAGGAGTCTTTTGCCAAGACATTGTCGGGTTCAGTAGGGGCATAACATTGCATTATTGAGATGTTCCTCATTCTGGTCCGGAGCCTGGCGGTCAAGACCCTGTCAGAGACCGGTTCCCAGGATAAGAGACAGTTTCGCGCGGCTCTGGTTAAAAGGAGCCCCACACCTGACTCACGGCGACTACCGGTAGCTTTACCGGAGTACAACATTACAGTGCTGCCCGTTGGAGAGATGAATTCTCCGCTGTTCCACCATCTTATCTCACCAACTCCTAAGATATTTAATTTGTACCTCAGAAATTCACTCTCTAATTGAAGAAATCGTGCGTTCTGGGGACCTTCTGATCCATTGTCCAGGAGAGTACGCACATTCCAGAATCCAATCTTTGTCATTGTACGATAGCTAAAAGTCGTAACCGTTAAGTCAGTCCTTATCCGAGGCATAGTTGACGTTTCGTTAGCATATAAAAATTTCGGATAGTGCAAGTTGCTGGCATACACATCCTGTCCTTTGATTGTCGGTTTTAACGACAGGCCCTCAAAGGGAAAGGCCGTGGTATTTTTTTTCACACCACACACCACAGGGGTACCTCAACCAAATCATCGCACCGCCATCACTGGCGGCTTGACGTTGGTTGGCAATGGTCAGTGACCACTGCCGTTCCAGGGGGCGCCCACGCGGAGGACTATGGAAGAGGAGTTTTTGTTTAAGGCTGAGTTCACTCATGGCTTCCACACTTATCGTGTGCTTGCCTGTGATCCTCAACCTCGTGCTAGCCAGTGCTGGACATTCGCACACAATGTGTGCTGCCGTCTCGGCCTCCTCCAGGCATAGCCTGCAAACGTCATCTTCCCCCATTTTCATCTTGGCCAGATGAGCCTTAAAATTACCATGCCCTGTGACTGAGGCAGTTAACCAGCTTAGGGTACTCCGTTTATAGCTGAGTACCTTTCTCGCTTCCTGCCTAAAGGGCTGGTCATTGCATTCCGAGCTTGTTTGCAAGTGACTAGCTCCTGCCATCTTTGTTGATGGATGGAGTCCATCCACTCCCCAACCTTCGCTCCAATCATGCCGTTCCCCAGAGCAACTCTGGGTTCTGGGCCAATGAAAGTTGCCGCAGATCCCTGTTTTGCTAGGGCATCCGCCGCCTCATTTCCTGTTGTACCTATGTGTCCTTTTACCCACATCAGCGTAACCTTATTTTCTGAGGCACACGTGATGAGCTTCCGGACACACTCTAGCACCAGTTTAGAGTTTATGTTCGTCTGCTGCATGCGTCTGATCACCGAATGGTTGTCCAGTGCAATAAGGATTTTCTTCCCCCGCACCTGACCTTCTAGCAGGTGGTCGAACGTATGCAACAAGCCAAGCATCTCTGCCTGGTATACGGACACATACTCTCCTAGACTAAGCGCACATGCTAGGTTTAGCTCTTCAGAGTAAACCCCCGCCCCCGCTTTACAGTCCATTAAAGAGCCATCAGTAAAAATGCTGATGTCATTGTACATACACTCATTGTGTATGTTTCCATCTGCAATGTGAGTCTTGTGTAGTCTTTCAAGTACCCTACGTCTACTCATGCCTACTACCGGCATTAGAGTCTCCCTAACCTCATCACGAATAATGTCTAGGATGCTCTTATGACCGCTGCTAGTTCCAAAGCGATGCCACATGGCATCCCTTTCCATGCGTATTGCCGAAAGCGCCGCCGTTTTCTTTATAAATAAGTCCAACGGCGGCAGTCCCAGCAATGCCTCCATTGCTCGCGTTGGTGTGGTGCGCATTACACCACATATGCTTACGCAAGCTATCTTTGTACCCCATCCAGCTTCTGCTTTGTGGTATTCTGCATGGCTTTTGGCCACCATACCACTGATGCGTTGGCTAGAATGGGTTTTACCATCATTGTGTAAATCCAGTGTGTCGCTTTAGGTGAAATTTCCCACCTCCGAGTACACACTCTCTTACATTGCTGCAAAATCCTTTTCGCTTTTTGGATCTTTTCATCAACGTGAACATTCCAAGTTAGTTTCGCATCTAAGGTAACTCCTAGATGCTTCACTTCCTTGGACACCTTAATTTCCGAACCAAAGAACCGTAAGGGAGTTATCTCTATGTCTTTCCTCTTACGAGTAAAAATCATAGTGTTTGATTTACTAGCGTTTATGGTTAGCTCTTGCTCATTACACCATTCTTCGGTTACTTTGAGAGCATGTCCCATGCAACCTAGAATTTTGTCCATGAACTTTCCACTGACCGTAAGTCCGCCAAGTCATCGGCGTATCCTACAGTGTGTACGCCCATTGAGTCCAGCTTCCAGAGAAAACTGTCCACGGTGATGTTCCACAGTAGAGGCGACAGAACACCTCCTTGTGGGCATCCTCGGACTACCTTACCCCGTATTCTGTCACATCCACTGCTAAGATTTACCGCCTTCTGCTTAAGCATAGAGTCGATCCACTTAATTATAATCAACCCGCCGCCGCTCAGTCAGGGCGTTCCTTAGTTTGGTAAAGGAGATTTTATCAAAAGCACCCTCTATATCCATAAAAGTAGACATAGCGATCCCGCCATTGTTAATCTCTCTCTCTTCAACTCTAACAAGTTCGTGTAGAGCGGTTTCCGTAGATCTTCCTGCTCTATAAGCATGTTGGCACCTACTCAGAGGACTATACATTAGCGTGGTGTTCTCCAGGTAGTCCACCAACACTTTTTCCATTGTTTTCAACAGGAATGATGTAAGGCTAACCGGCCTGAAGGACTTTGCCTCGGTATAGTCTTTCTTTCCCGGTTTAGGCAGGAAGACCACCTTAGCCTTCCTCCATGCCTTCGGGATATAGCCTGCTGAAAGACAGGCGACGAATATATTCCGGATCCTATCTAGTAGAGCGCCCATGCCCCACTGTAACTTTTGAGTCCATTTGGAGTTATTATCCTCTCAGCTTCTTGTTGACTTACCCCACCAGTTCCCTTATCAGTTTGGGCCCATGGTTGGTTTGACTTAAAACTTGCAGGAAAATGTACCTCCATCAGCGCCTGCAACGTTTCTTCCACTGTTTCTGTCATGGAACCATCAATTTTGCGTATCAGCCCCATTTTCGAAGCAGTGTCTTTCGATATCATCTTCTGTAATCTGCATACTTCCGACGTATCCTTCATGCTAGAGCAGAATTCCCTCCACGTATTTCGTTCCCGAAGACGTAAGGTTCTTTTCAGCTCCCTCTTTTTATCCTTGTATAGTTCCCAAGAGTGAGAGTCTCTCTCCCTCATGTAACGGTTAAAGGCTTTCCTTGTCTCTTTTTTCATAGACTCCAGTTCCCTACTCCACCATGGTGTTGGGTCCTTTTCGTCCACTACTGTGGAGGGACAAGCGTGTTCGAAAGCGCGATTAATAGCGGAGTTCAGTTGTTTCACTGTTCGCTCTATCTCGACCGTATACCGAGGTATTCCGTCTTGAATATCCTCGACTTGTTCCAATAAATATGTCTCGTACTTAACACGATCAGTATTTTTTGGCGCTCTTATACGTTTGCGTTCGCTACTCCGTTTTCTGCCATACAGAATTTCAAACTGGATAGCCCTGTGATCAGACATGGTTAGCCTGTCCACTACTCTCCAATTCTGAACTCTGTCAAGCATATTAACAGAGCTTAGGGTAATGTCGATCACCTCAGCCCTTCGTGCATCCACGAAGGTGGGAGCGACCCCCTTGTTTGCTACCAGCAGATTGTACCTTTCCACAAATTCTAGCAGCTGCTGTCCTCTGGGATTGTCATCTGTGCTGCCCCACACAGTGTTGTGCGCATTGGCATCACAGCCCTAGGTTATAACAATTATACAATATATTTTCAGAGGTATTCTTGTGCTCTTTGATTTTGCTCTGTATACTTTTCGAGCTTCGGTTAACCGTTTTCGATGTTAAAACGAAAAACAGCACCTTCTTTGTACTCCTTCCTTTTCAACACCTTGTTGGTCTATAGACTTTTAGTATGTTTGCCTCCTCATTAGTCCATACACACAAAACCGCAAAGTCAACTTTTGGTGTTCCGGCATTTCTGCCTAGACCCCTTGTAGCACTGATTTACTCAACGACATGGTTTCGATCGATATAATTTGGAAAGGAAGAAAGGAAAAATTCATCTGAAAGCTTATCTCTAAACTGATGATGACTATAATAATCAGGTCAACTGATTCTACAAGAAATTAATTATTGAAAACAATTGATACAATTCGCTCAACAGAGACAGAGACAGTCGCACCTGACTTAGATAACAGTATGGAATTTATCTATTATTACGTAGACGAAAAAAAAAATCCTTTCACTGTTACACTTCCATTAAAATGCGCACATGTTTTTGCCTTCCCATTTAGTGAAAGTATTTTTTTTTGTATTTTCTTGAATTTATCTTAAATCTTCTAAGATCTTCAACAGAGACGGTTTCGTGTGAAAACAAAAGAGAAGAATCGCTAAAAAAAAACTTAATCCCCACAAAAAAAGATCGCATTGGAGTCACACATTTGAGGCATGGTTTACTCTGCTCGCGGTATTAACTGAGATCGCGCAGGTATGTAATAAATACAACGAAGATATTTGATACAGGTAATTGGGCACGGTTGGATCACTTGGCGATCATTCGACTTAATTGCACTGTCGTTTTGCTAATCAATGCGCCGTACTGGACGGACACCAACTCTAGCATGGGGGACACTTTGATATACTGGTTTAACTGACTGAATGATCTCGAGACTTTATTTCTTCAAATGATATACCATTCACAGACTGCGGAAATTACATTAACCGAGTTGGCAGTGGGTAAATTAGTAACAAACGCCACATTAAAAAAAATTGAAACATACGAGTACCAACAATAAATTCATTTCTAATTTGAGAGTGTGTAAAATAACATGAAAAAACATAAAAGAACTACGATTGGGGTAAACCCCAATCATGCAATACTCTAGATGAATTTGAACCTGGTTAAAGCCAATAAATAATTTTGGTTGCAATCTCGGATGCATCGTTAAGACGTAAGACGTAAGACGTAAGTCGTTAAGACGTTAAGACGTATTTCATGAAATAGTGCAGTTTGTATGGGAGGGGGTAGAAGGAGGGTGAGGATTACAATAAATTTTATAATGTAGGTTACAATTATCATAAAAGTGATATATTCAAAATTTCAAAGCAAGATGTTTTATAGTTTCTGAGAAAATCTGATTATTGTAAATTATCAAAAATGTGTCATTTTGTATGGGAGGGGGTAGACGGAGTAAGGGTAATCGATTAATTTTTTTGAATCTAACTGATATTGTTAATTAAGTGTTAAGTACAAAATTTCAGCCCGATAAATTGTATACGTACTGAGTAAATTGGCTTAACGTATTTCATGAAATAGTGCAGTTTGTATGGGAGGGGGTAGAAGGAGGGTGAGGAATACAATAAGTTTTATAACATAGGTTACAATTATCATAAAAGTGATATATTCAAAATTTCAAAGCAATATGTTTTATAGTTTCTGAGAAAATCTGATTATTGTAAATTATCAAAAATGTGTCATTTTGTATGGGAGGGGGTAGACGGAGTAAGGGTAATCGATTACTTTTTTTGAATCTAACTGATATTGTTAATTAAGTGTTAAGTACAAAATTTCAGCCCGATAAATTGTATACGTACTGAGTAAATTGGCTTAACGTATTTCATGAAATAGTGCAGTTTGTATGGGAGGGGGTAGAAGGAGGGTGAGGAATACAATAAGTTTTATAACATAGGTTACAATTATCATAAAAGTGATATATTCAAAATTTCAAAGCAATATGTTTTATAGTTTCTGAGAAAATCTGATTATTCTAAATTATCAAAAATGTGTCATTTTGTATGGGAGGGGGTAGACGGAGTAAGGGTAATCGATTACTTTTTTTGAATCTAACTGATATTGTTAATTTAGTGTTAAGTACAAAATTTCAGCCCGATAAATTGTATAGGTAATGAGTAAATTGGCTTAACGTATTTCTTGAAATAGTGCAGTTTGTATGGGAGGGGGTAGAAGGAGGGTGAGGATTACAATAAATTTTATAATGTAGGTTACAATTATCATAAAAGTGATATATTCAAAATTTCAAAGCAAGATGTTTTATAGTTTCTGAGAAAATCTGATTATTGTAAATTATCAAAAATGTGTCATTTTGTATGGGAGGGGGTAGACGGAGTAAGGGTAATCGATTAATTTTTTTGAATCTAACTGATATTGTTAATTAAGTGTTAAGTACAAAATTTCAGCCCGATAAATTGTATACGTACTGATTAAATTGGCTTAACGTATTTCATGAAATAGTGCAGTTTGTATGGGAGGGGGTAGAAGGAGGGTGAGGATTACAATAAGTTTTATAACATAGGTTACAATTATCATAAAAGTGATATATTAAAAATTTCAAAGCAATATGTTTTATAGTTTCTGAGAAAATTTGATTATTGTAAATTTTCAAAAATGAGTCATTTTGTATGGGAGGGGGTAGAAGGGGTGGAGCGATTTAGCCCGTTCACGAACTTAGCCTTCATTTTTTGTCAAAAATAACGTGTGCAAAATTTGAACTTCATAGCTCAACGCGTTCTCGAGCTAGAGAGGTCACGGACGGACGGACGGACAGACGGACAGACGGACAGACGGACAGACGGACAGACGGACATCCGGTTTTGAGATATTCGAGTGATAATATGAACTTCTGTATCATTCATTTTTTTCTGCGAGCCTTATTTCTTAGCGTTACAAACTTTGTGGCAAACTTATAATACTCTCAGATTTCATCTAGAGTATAATCACAATTTATGTGGCAAGTTGACTTTTGTTACTGCTTAAACTTCATAGAACCGACCTCGAAAAGATATGTTAAAGACCAAGTGGGGTGTAAATGCACCCCAACTTTATTATATTATATAAAGGACAACAAATATTTTGGACAAAAGACTTTAATTCTATATTTTGAAAAATTATTCTAGAGATAAAACTGAAGTTAAGAAACCGTGATTTCCGTAGTACAAAAATAACTATCACACTTACTACAAACGGTTCTCATTTTGGTATAATCTCCATTCATGTACTTATTGTACCGAAAACTTCAAGATTACCAGTACCGCAACTAACAAAATTAACGATAACTCGTTACAGTATGTAGCAATTTATTTAAACTTTTTTGTGCGATGTAAGAAGTATATTTAAGAAACATGTCTCAGAGGAAATTTTATAGAAAATTTTTCTTCGGAAGATATCCTTAGAAATGTAAGCCTGGGGTGCAGCTGCACCCCGCTCGGGCCTATGAAGGTTAATTGATTGCAAACGACGCTCATTGGTAGCGGTCATGTAAGCTCTCATCTGTATAAGAAGAATTCTCTTCTATCACTAAATTGACAATTTTATGTGGGGGTGCTAGCGTAATGTGACGCTAGCACCCCCACTTTTTATACCCTAGACTTATCTCTCTCAATTGCCCTAACCCCTTGTGGGGCATAGCGCGTCAACTGTTTCATGTGGCCCAGTTGACGTTTCACGGCATAAACTGGTTTCGGAGAATGCAGTTGCCAGCATGCACCTCCTGCACATCCATGGCCACGAACGTCGACGTGGACGGGATTCGAACCCGAAACGCCGGTAGTCAAACATGAAACGGACGCTTCAACACACTGCGCTACCGGTCGCCCCCAGACTTATAGTATAGGGTGCATTGTTTTTGTCACGACGAAAATATGTAACAAATTAAAGGAGGCTCCGGAGGTAAATGATCAGGGTCACCTCCTGATTCGATTTAGCCATATCTGTCCGTCTGTCTGTCTGTCTGTCTGTCCGTCCGTTCGCACGATAACTTTCGATAGAATGAAGCTAGAGCCTTGAAATTTTTGGCCAAATCTTGGCAGTACGATCTAGTTGGTTGGTATTGAAAATGGACATGATCAGGCCAAGAGAACGCCTGCCTCCCCTACATATGTAAAATTATTAAATGTATTTATAACTCCCGATTAAATAAACATGAAAAGCTCTAGCTTTGATAGATTGCTTGCGAGGGTAATAAAATCGATCAGTAGAAAACCAACTGTAATTTTCTTACAAAGAGCCCCGTACTAAACTACTTTTAAGGTTTTTTGTCTATAACTCTTGTAATCAATCGACGTAGACATCTGACTTTTGGCATGTAATCCTGAGGTGAGAAGCTTCTTGAGTTTTAGTAAGCTGGGCATAATCGGATCGAAGGAACGCCTACCTCCCCTATAAAATTCAACAAATTAAATATTACTTATTATTATTATATTAGCGAGTTGAAAATTTGGTAGAATGTTGGTAGTAAGATCTAGTTAGTTGTTCTTGGAAATGGGTAAGATCTGACCCAAGGAACCCCTACCTCCCCTACAAATGAATCTTCAAATAAGCGATAACTTTGTATAAAATTAAGCCAGCGACTTGAAATTTTGGTCAAATGTTTGAAGTGAGATTGAGTTAGTTGGAATTAAAGATGGGTTAGATCCGACCTAAGCAACCCCTACATCCCCTAGAAATGAAATCTAAAATAACCGATAATTTACGATAAAATAAAGCTAGCGACTTGAAATTTTGGTAAAATGTTTGTAGCAGGATCTAGATGGCTAATATTGAAAATTCATAAGATCCGACCAACGAAACCCCTATTTCCCATACCAATGAAACTTCATATAAGCGATAACTTTCGATGGAGTGAAGCTAGAGACTTTAAATTTTCTTTAAATGATTGTATGGTGATCTAATTCATCATCATCATCGTGTCGCGACAGCCCGACGTCGGGCCTTGGCCGCCTGGATCATTGTCCTCCAATTATCTCGGTCACGTGACCGCGTCCTCCAATTTTGGGAGCCCAGCAGCTGCGCGGCGTCCACACCTACTGAGCTTTCCCAACGAGATCTCGGTCGTCCTCGCAATCTCGCTCCATCGACTCGTTCTGCATTCATTACTCTCTTAGGCATGCGATCATCGTCCATTCTTTGTACATGCCCTGCCCATTGAAGTCGTTGTAGTTTGACGATTTTCGAGACTTGCAGCTCATCGTACATTTCATACAGCTCATGGTTGTACTAGATGCGCCATCCATCTCGATCGCAAACAGCCCCGAAAATTCGCCGTAGAACCTTACATTCAAAAGTGTCTAGCATGTTTTCGGAGGCTTGAGTTAGGGTCCATGCTTCGCAGCCATAGCATAGCAATGGTCGTATAATGGTTTTGTACACGCGGAGCTTCGTGTTTCTGTGCACATGCTTCGATTTCATTATGGGGAGAACCGAGAAAAAAGGCTTATTAGCTAACTGTATCCGTTACTTGATTTCGTCAGTTTCGTTGGCGTCCCTTGACAAGTTGCAGCCCAGGTAAATGAAGTTGTTCACGAACTCGATGTTGAGGTCCCCCACGTTGATGCTCGGTTGTGCAGGTTTCCTTGTCACCGATTGCATCATTATTTTAGTTTTACCCTCGTTAATACGTAATCCAACTTCCTTTGCAGCGGTATCGAGCGTATGCAGACGTTCTTCTGCGTCAGCCAATCTTCGGGACAAGATGTTGATGTCGTCGGCATACGCTGCTAATTGTGTCGACTTGATGAGTAGCGTCTTGCTGTTGTCCATATTCATGGCGCGAATAACGTATTCCAGTGCTAGGTTGAAGAGCGTCGGTGTCAGTCCATCGCCCTGTTTCAAACCAGTGCGTGTTTCAAATAGATCAGTAAGTCTATTATGTATCCTGACTTGTGAGACGGAGTTGGTCATCGTCATCTTAGTCAGTCGCACTAATTTGGCCGGTATACCAAATTGCAGCATGATGTTGTACAGTACTCCACGATCGATACTGTCGTATGCCTGCTTGAAGTCGACAAAGATTTGGTATACGTTTACGTTGTATTCCCAGCACCTCTGGAGTATGAGTTTGACTGAGAAGAGCTGATCGGTTGTGGAGCGACCAGGTCTGAAACCGCTCTGATATTCGCCAATGACTCATTCTGCGTACGGTTTTATTCTATTTTCAAGAATTTTCGTCAAAATTTTATAGGACGTACAAACTAGTGAGATGCCCCTGTAATTCTCACACCGCAGTTTATCTCCCTTTTTATGAATTGGACAGATGATGTTTCTGCGCCAATCGTCTGGGATCTCCTTGTTCTCCCATACTCGCAGGAGTAATTGATGTATGGCATCAACTAGACTCGTTCCACCGAATTTTAGCAGTTCAGCTGGAATCTCGTCAGCGCCCGGCGCTTTGTTTCGTTTTAGTGACCGCAAGGCGAGATCAACTTCCTCTACTGTCGGGGGTTGAATGGGTGGGCCTAGATCGAAGATATCGTCGAGAGCTTCCTGTGTGGGGATGTTAGATGGTTGGTTTAGAAGCTCTTCAAAATAAGAGGCCCATCGTTTGTTAATACCATCGGTGTCGCTGATGATATTTCCATCCTTGTCCTTACAAAGGCTAGTCCTGGGTTGGTAGCCGTTCTTAATTGCATTTACTAGTTTGTACGCTTGTCTGGTGTTCCTATTAGCTAAGTTTTCGTTTATGTTCAGCAACTGCTCGTCAAAGTTTTTACGTTTCTTACGTCTAATTATTCTATTCGATATTCGCCGTAGCTCGTCATATTTTTCTCTTCTGGCTCTGCTTCCTCGTTGAATCCATTGTCTGTAGGCCTCGTTTTTCGCGTCAAGTGAATTTTTGCATTCTTCGTCGAACCCGTCATTTCGCGCCCGCCGGGCTTTATATCCCACGACTTTCTCTGCGACATCCTTGATGGTACCCTTGAGTTCTTCCTAGAACCCATGGACGCCAGTGTTGCTGATGTTGTGTAGCATAGGTGATAGTCTTTCCTCAAGGGCGGTAGTATACGCCACCGCTGTAGCATCACTCAAAAGCTTATCAACCGCAAATATTTTGGGAGGGCTGATTCTTGATTGGTGTACTGAGGAAATAGCCATAATATGTAATCATTTAATTTGTTCAATTAAATTAGAAAATTAGAGATAGACTCTTAGTACAGGGTATATTGTTTTTATCACGACGAAAATATGTAACACATTAAAGGAGGTTCCGGAGGTATATTTTAGCAATGTACAATAATATATACATATAAATGATCAGGGTCACCTCCTGATTAGAATGAAGCTAGAGCTTTGAAATCTTGGTTAAATGATCTAGTTGGTTAGCATTGAAAATGGGCAAGTTCAGGCCAAGAGAACGCCTCTTCCCTACATATGTAAAATAATTAAATGTATCTATAACTCCCGATTAAATAAACATGAAAAGCTCTAGCTTTGGCAGATTGTTTGTGAGGGTAATCTCAAACTCTCCTGGAAAAATAAAATCGATCAATTGCAAACTAACGGGAATTTTCTTACAAAGCGCCCCGTACTACCCTACTTTTCAGGTTTTTTGTCTATAACTCTTTAACCAATTGACGTAGATACCTGATTTTTGACATGTAACCCTGAGGTGAGAAGCTGCTTGAGTTTGAATAAGTTGGGCATAATCAGATTAAAGGAACGCCTACCTGCCCTACAAATTTCAAAATATTAAATATTCTTTCAATTACCATAACTTTCGATAGAATCACTCTGGCGAGTTGAAAATTTGGTTGAATGTTAGTAGTAAGATCTAGTTAGTTGGTAATGAAAATAGGCAAGCTCCGATCCAAAGAACCCCTACCTCCCCTACAAAAGAAACTTGAAATAAGCGATAACTTTTGATAGAATGAAGCCAGCAGCTTGAAATTTTGGTCATGAAATTTAATTAGTTGGTATTAAAAATAGGCCAGATCCGACCCAAGGAACTCTTACCTCCCCTACAAATGAAACTTTAAATAAGCGATAACTTTCGGTAAAATTAAGCTACTGACTTGAAATTTTGGTCAAATGTTTGTAGTAGGATCTAATTGGTTGTTATTGAAAATGTACAAGATCCGATAAAGGAAACCTCTACCTCCCCTACATGTGAGACTTCAAATAAACGATAACTTTCGATAGAATGAAGCTAGCGACTTGAAACAGTCAATAAATATTTGTAGTGTGTGTTAGTTAGTTGATTTTGAGAATGGTCAAGATCCTTCTGAATGATCGCCAACCTCCCCTATAAACTGGCACTATAGGAAACTCACTTTTAATGCATATGGTCGTTGCCAATTGGTACTTTTGGTATCACCACTTTACAAGTCTAGGGTATATAAGCTCCGGACTCCAGGCCAAAGCGAAGCTTCGGTCTGGTTTTAGAAACGTAATGGTATCATTCTAGGTTGCCCCCCTCAATTTTTGGCTCCCGCTTTGCGTGCTCCATCCTAGTTAATTTATTTGTGACTTGTGACTAAAAAATATCCATGCTTGTGATAGTGGTTGTGCTTCTGGGCATATTCTAATGAAGTGTGAAATGAAGCCATTGCATATGTGAGTCAAACCAATAAAAGTTCAATTTTATCGTTGATTTACAGAGCAGCAATCGTTATATAAAAATGCATATGAGACCTACTCAATCTTATTAAAAATGGGCAATGTTAACTCACCTGCAGTGAATGAATTTCATTGTATCCCGTCCGAGAGTATTACAGCACACCACACATAAATCTCATTTCCATAAATTAATAATTTTGTAGTGTAGAGTAGAGTACTATTTGAAAGACTTGCCGCAGATTTGATAGTTTTCATCAAAAACTTTAATGAATATTTATTGGAATAAAATTTTAAATAAGGTTATTTGCGAGGAAATACGGAAAGCTGTAATTTGCAAACTAGAAAGAGAGAAACGAATAGTCTGCTGCGTATATATCGTGGACCTATACAGACCTAGGGGTGATACCAAAACTACAAATTTGAAACTACCGTATAGGAGAGGAGGACCTTGATTTGACCGAATCTAAAAATCAACTAATCAACCCACACTACAAACAGTTGACTAAATTTTCAAGTCACTAGCTCGATTCTGTGAAAAGTTATCGTATGTTTGAGATAACGTTTGTAGGGAGGCAAGCTTTTCTTTGGTCCGATCATGTCGTTTTAAATACCTACTAACTAGATTATAATGCAGACAATTGACCAAAATTTCCAGTCGCTGGCTCCATTCTATCGCAAGTTATCGCATATTTAAACTATCACTTGTAGGGGGGCAGAGGTTCCCTTGTTCGGATCTCGCCCATTTTCAGTACCACTAACTAAATCCTGGAGCGACCGGTAGCGCAGTGTGTTGAGGTAGCAGTCTCATGTTTGACTACCGGCGTTTCGGTTTCAAATCCCGTCCACGACGACGATTGTGGCCATGCATGTGCAGGAGGTGCATGCTGGCAACTGCATTCTCAGAAACCAGTTTATGCCAACGAAACGTCAACTGGGCCACGTGGAACAATTGACACGCTATGCCCCACAAGAAGTTAGGGCAATTGAGTAGTAGTAGAAACTAAATCCTACTACCAAGATTCAAGAAAATTTTCAACTCGCTAGCTTTGTTCTACCGAAAGTTACCTTGGTTATAGGTATATTGCATTTCTTAACATTTATAGGAGAGGTGGGCGTTCCTTTGGTCGGATCATGCCAGTGTTACTAAAACTATATCAACTTTGCATCTGAATTGTTTTAGTTTTACTAAAACTATATCAACTTTGCATCTGAATGTTACACGCCTAAAATTAAATCTGTACGTTAATTTGTCTAACAGTTATATACAATACAAAAATTTTAAAAATTTGGGCAGTACATGGCTCTTTGCAACAAAAGTACCTTTGGTTTCCAATGAATCGATCTCATTTTTTACAACAGAGTAAACAATAAGCTTTTCAGTCTATCTAAAATACTAAAGTTATAGCTTTTTGATATTGATTTGAATGGGATTTATGGGTACTTTTAATTATTTTACATATGTAAGGGAGGTAGGTGTTCGGTCGGATCATGCTTACTTTCAGTACCAAGCAACTAGATCCTACTCAAAATATTATACCAAAATTTCAGGCCTCTAGATTTATTCTATCGAAATTTTCCGTACGAATGGACAGACGGATAGATGGAACGACGAACAAACAAAAGGACATACGAACAGATGGAGAAACGGACATACGGACGGACAGGTAGACAGACATGGCTAAGTCGAATCAAGACATGATCCTGACCATTCATATATACACGTTGCCATACCTACGGAGCCTCCTTTAGGGTGTTACAAATTTTTGTCATGACAAAACCAATATACCCTTTACTTTATAAAGTCTAGGGTATAAAAACATTGTCGAAAGTTTATATTTCCTTCAATTCCGTTCGTAAACAAATACTGGTAGAGGTTTTACTATTTTAATGGCTTCACTTGAGTCCCATCAGGACTATTCTAAGTTTCAACTTCAAAGCGATTATATTTCTCGGAAAAAAAAAACAATGAAAACCATAATAATCTAGCCAAATCTCCTACAAGTAATGTTTAGGAGCTTTCTTTACCAGACGAAAAGTTTTAACGCTAGAGGGCGTTGAAATCTGTCGGAACTT
This sequence comes from Chloromyia formosa, assembly GCA_964017055.1. Classification (NCBI taxonomy): domain Eukaryota; kingdom Metazoa; phylum Arthropoda; class Insecta; order Diptera; family Stratiomyidae; genus Chloromyia; species Chloromyia formosa. The sequence continues at coordinate 69,517,896 of OZ024813.1, read as the reverse complement.
CCACAAAAGGTTACTTCTCCATTCTTCTTCATTTGACATGAGTGTTTGTCCACTGATGTCATCATATGTAGTATGCTGTTCAGTGCAGCACATGTACATGAAGGACCTTTTGCAACTCCCACAAATTGTCGAGCATTTAAAGCCAGCTTTCTTACAACTGCAACCTCCTTTGAAGCCTTTGGTGCCAAGGCATACTTTAAGATTTGCCCACCCCAGCTTGTGAGATTCGTTTTATTGCCTAACCATATTTGAACAGTCTTGAGCTGTATTGACGTTGACGTGAGTTGTCATAATCAAGCAGTCTCCGCTTGCTTCACCGAAAAACCCTCGCTTACAAGTTTATGGGTCAGCATGACAACAAGCTTTCCTTTAGTAGAAGAACTGCTCCTGACACATAGTTAATGTCGTTGACTCCGTAATGGACGACTTGGTGGGCATCCGAAGATGCCCATGGGGACGGAGCCTAAGGTAACATAATGACCGTGAACGTCGGACATGTCATCTGGCGAAGAAAAAGGCCCCTCAACGAGCTAAGCAGCGGGCTATGCTCGCTGTAGCTCAGTTCGGGAGAAGTGGGCGGGGTTTCCGCTCCTTGTTGCCGCTGTCCTTTGCGTATTAACAAAAATTCAAAGGTCAGGGGAAGACAATATGAATGGATTGGTTGGCGGACGGTGCAGATGTCCTCGCGCTCGCATCGGGGTCCAGATGTAATGGCCCCTTGGTCTCTTATTTCGTACCACTCACAGATCACTACTCATCAGGTGCTGCCTTCGATCTGCTGGTGGAAGCAACACAACCGGACCAGAATGTGGTTCATTACAAGTCATTAAAAACAGTTTAATGTGTGGGGTCTCCCGTCACGACGAAGACGTTCTGATGACTTGGTACTTAATGTTGGTAGATGCTCTGGGTATCCATGAAAAAAACACCTTAGTGTCTTGGTCGTTATGAAATTTTCTTATATATACTCGTATATTCAGTGTATTTCTGAAGAATTGCATGGAATGTCAAAAATCAAGATCACACGATGCACAGGGAATTTACTATCAGTTAAAGGTGTTTAAATTGACGTTGTCGGTTGGAAGAGAGAAAAATCATGAAAAACATAATTTTGAGGGTTTCTCTTGCCAGTTTCACCGAACAGTAAGAGGGGATTCGGCTTTGGTAATCTTACAATTGAATCCTTGATAGGAATAGCTCGATTCGTTCTTACAAACTTAGCTTGCCCAAACCATAAATAAAATATATTGGTAATTTAACAACTATGTAAATAAAATGTATTATCAGTTTCAAAAGCTCTGCGACAGTTGACGGTTTCATCCCTAGAATACCTGTACTGACGGACATCACAAATTCCGAATCCACACTTAGTTAAACTACTGTCGGGAAATACCACGACCACGGCTAACCACCACGACTCCCTCCGGTAAAATTTGTGCGGAAAATGTTCCCCTCCGGATCTGAGAAGTATTCTGAACCGGAGAGGGGAACATTTTCATGGCAGTTGTCCGTACAAATTTTACCGGAGGGGAAAGTATATGGAGGAGAAGTCAAGGAATGTCAAAACGTGATTCGTTCGCAGGAACGCAGCCAATGTTTGCTCTACGTCTTCAAAGTTTTTGCGATCTTCTAATTGTGAACTAGCCACTTACAACAAACCTTTTGTAGTCTGTTGGTGAAAATGTTAACATGGTCTTAAGGACCAGCATGTCTTGTAAAATAAATAAAGTTGTGCCGATTTAGCATAGAGAAAATGGCTAGAGGCATCAACATTTGATACCTTTTCCTTTTACTCCTGGAATTTTTGGCTGAGGCTTTGAGGACCTTGTTCCTGCATCTTCATCATTTTGTTACAGATTGTTGATGCGTGGGCTGAGGAGGTAGCCATACTGTCAAAGGTAATACCGAAGATTTTAGGGTGATTTCTGATGGAAATAGGTTGACCGTTTACAGAAATATTTAGCTGTATCTTAACTTCTATTGTCCATGTGGTAAAGAGAGTTGTGATGGACTTCAGAGTCGAAAGAGTTAGATTCTTGTTGACGAAGAAGGAGATCAGTACGTCAAGAGATCTGTTTATCTGCTCGCACATTTGTGTTATATGTTGTCTCCCATTGTCAGAATCGAGCAGTCATTAGCACAACTTATGATTTGGAGCGCATCAGGTGGTGTCGGGGGTCCTGATACCTGACACCTAGTTAAAACCTTATGAGTTTAGATTTTCCATTTTTAAATTCTGTGTAGGGCTGTACACAAGCAAGATAGTTGGCGATTCATTTAACTATTTATATCGGAAGCGATGAACAGTAAATGTAATATCCCTTGCACAATCTCGAGATTTAAGCAAATCTACCCCCAAATTTCCAAGATTTACCACACATTTATTAATCTGGATTTCGACCGAGATTTAAAACAAATTTTGCTAAAATCTTGTTGAAATGTTCCATTTTCGCCTGAATATATGCTTTATACACTCTACGCAGTATATTCTAGTGGAAAAAATGTACATGTACAGCACAACGGTCAACTTAATCTTGGTGGGGGAGAAGAACGGATAGTGTGCATAGATTTCGGGATTTGCAAATCTATCAATATTTAGGTGCCTGGTGTGCATATAGGTATACTATAAGATAGAAGTAGAAAGTAGCTGACTGTATCAAACGCTTTTGATAAGTCTATTCTCCAGAATGGATCTATGGAATGGTCGAAATTGATTGAGGCCATTGTGGATATGTGATTTGTAATGGTCGGTTTGGTGGGCATCCGAAGATGCCCGCCGTTTTCCGACACAGCCGTCTGTCAGAAAACGGCGTTAGCAAAGTTGTACAGCTAATACATTCGTCTAATGAAATAAACGGCCTGTCCGGAATTCCGGATGGTGTATGTTCCGATGAAGATATTTCGTCAAACCAAATCTTATGATCCAGAAAGTCATAAGGCGTTCAAATTATATCTCAAATCTATTGACTAATAAACTAATGCTGACGCTGCATTTAAAAAAAATCGGCACTAAAATCTCAGCGCCGTAGGCCAAAACCTTCAAAATGTAGGCTAACCACACCACTGACCCATATAGGATTATGTTGTCATTAGACTGCGTCGGTTCAAAACGTTGGCTTTCGTAAGGTCGCTTTGTTTTGTTCACTAGGATATTTATTGGGATCATTCTGCCTACGTCGTCAGCGGAATGATCCCATTAGAAATTCTAGAGGACGAAACGAAGCGACTTTACAAAGGTCGACTTTTGGACCCATCTGAAATTTCATAAGAACGTAAAAACGGGGAAAAGGACTAGTCTCTAAGAAAATGGCAGAAGCGGCAGCAGGAATCGTTAATAGGTTGATGAACGTACACACTCATCCCAGTAATCAAGCTCAGGATGAAACAAAACGGCCTGACACGGTTTCTTACTAAAAAAAATGGGGGCTATAGACAATATATCTACATGTTTAAGTTGGACGACTCGCCGGATTGTCCGGAATACACAGGAGTAGCTGAAGACCCTCAGCTATTTACAAAGAAACGTTCTGGACTAGAGAAGGAACTAGGAGGTGTATTGAGCCCGTGAAATATTGTGGAACATATGCATCGATCAGATCGAAATTGGGAGACCGTGTGTCGCATCCTGTGCGACAGCCAGAAAGAACTCCAGGAGGGTAGGATAGGCGCAAATGTGCTTATCCAAGTTGCAGCTAATTAGTCAACCCACCCCGCTAAATAATAGTTAAAACTAGTTCCGTGGTTCCTCCAGGGAAGATAGAGACACATTTTGTAACTCTTCTTCAGCGGTAATTTTTTGCCCGGTTACTCCACTAAGAGCGATATACAATATCAACTACAGCAGTTGGACAAGCGAATTTTTATCCTATCTGAAGCTAGCGGGAAGAAGACTGCGTTAGGGGAACCTAAACGGGTAAGCCGCAAGAAAACGAACCTAATATGTGTTATACGAGTACCAACATTTCTGGTACTGAATGTCTGGACCCCTTCTGAAACAAAATCCTAGCTACGTCACTAGTCGCAAGTATAGGGTGGAGCAGTGTTTCGAGTGTCTTAACAACAGGAGATAATACCGATTGGCAGTATGATTCGCCTTGAGTTACTTTCGTCGCTAGATTTAGTAAAGGAGTCACTCTTCCTTTTTCCAAATTAAGAAATGACTGGTGTAGCAATAGCGCCGTTATGTCATTGGCGTGGTGGACACTCGAAATCAGCCGCACACTGCTCTTTAAGACAACGCAGTTAATAGCGTACGCTGACGACACCAATATCATGTTCCGAAACCTGCCCGACGCAGAAGAACTTCTAAATAATCTTGACATGGCTGCAAAAGAAGTTGGACTACGCATTAACCAGGACAAACCAAAAGTAAAACAAGAACAAGGAAGCCAGGACAACCGAACGTCATTGTCGGGGACCTCAGCATCGAATTCGTAGACGAATTCATATACCTTGGTAGTAACCTGTCAAAGGACGCCAATGAAACTGACGAAATCAAGCATGCCTAAGAAAATATTCGATGGACGACGCGTCGACAGAGCAAGGCTGCGAGGAAGACCGAGAGTTCGTTGGAAAGACTCAGTAGATGAGGACGCCGAAAAACTGCTGGGCGTACAAAATTGGAGGATGCGGTCAACTGACCGAGATAATTGGACGACGATGATCCAGGCGGCCAGGACCCGGCGTCGGGCAGTTGCGCCACGATGATGATGATCGAAATACCATCCAGTCCTAACGCTTTCCAAATCTTAGCTTTTTTGATCGCTATTGACAATTCTTTAAGGATGAATTGAAGCGAATGGTCAACGGATTGGTTGCGGATTTTTCTAAAGATTATGCGTTTCAGTCTGGCAGGTGGTGGATGTTCAATAAACTGTCCATTCAAGTGACTCACACATTGTGTACTAAAATGGATGGCAACATTCTCTTCATGTTTGGATGGATTTGTAAGGGCTCTGAGAGTTCACCATAACTTGTTTGCACGCCGGTTGTAATGTTGCAATTGTTCAGGTGGGAGTTCCATTTTAGTCTACTGTGTTCGACAACCTGTGAATCAATATCAAGGTTCAATTCCCTGATTCTGGATCATCCGGTGTTGTTGCTGTGTATGCGATCTTTTTCATCTACCAATCTAGGTATACCCTACGTTCTGTGGGTATGTATTTTGCAGCCGGTTTGGTATAACACTTGAAGCTATTCCAATCGCCCATTTTGTAATTAACAAATGTGCGATGATCAGTGTACTGTGCGATAGATGATTTGACGGGTTTCACAATGATTGATAAATCGTTGAAAGATAGCGTGAGAACAAGGAACCCGTTCATTGAGCTTCCTTAGCGCAGCCAGGGCTGTTGCGAACCACGGCTTTTGTCGAGCCGCCGTGACTGCCACAAAATTTATATTCTGACCAGAACGCGATCTGGCTTGGTGGCACTTGTCCCGGCTAGATCAACGGTTGGTCGTGGTCCTAGATTAACCACCTAAAAGAAAACATAAATGAGACTTGAGGGAAGAAATTAGGATGAGGAAAGAAGTGTGCCCATTCTTCGGGGCATGGAAGACCCCAAAAGTGATAAAAAAAATTAGTTAAACATTATAAATTTTGTATTTCCCAATAACGAAATTCATTAATAAGCAATTCAAGAAGAAATAAAAGAAAACCCGGAATGAATTTCGGTAATATCAGGAATAGTTACTGTTAAGCAAGAGGAATGAATATGGAAATCATCACAATTTAAAGAAAACTAATTCCCTCTATTAATTTAGAACATAAAATCAAGAGAAAAAAATCTAACTTACAGTTTATAGCCAGCTTACTCTCCAGCGACGAACGATCGATCGCTTCTCGAGGGTATTCTGAAGATTAAAGTCACACCGCCAAAGAAAATAGGGAAAGAAATAATAATTGGGAAATAAAATTATATATAAAAAGGATCTCCGTATAAAAAGTCGCCGAATGCCGTTGACCAAACAAATCTCTCCAGAGGTTGCAATTAAATTCGCAAATTCAGCTGTAAATGCGAAGATCTCAGAGGAGAATTCTGACTTCGTTCCACTATCCTGACTATCGGGGCACAAATTTCGTCCATTTGATGTTTTTTTCTTTTAATTATCTTCAACAATTATTTGTCTACGAGTATTACCGAACACGGTTTTTGGTTATAGGCAGGTCAAAACAATCAAAATTCTTTCGCGTAAATCGCGTTACTTTTATCCAACTTAAAATTTTGCTTCTCACTTTTCAGACCTTGTATCTTTCACTTCCAATTCAATCCAATATACTTTATTACTTTATTGGTTAAATTCACCATAATTTCCAAACTACATTAATTATATAATTTTTACTTTTTATATCATTGGAAATCACCAGCAGTCTCGGTTCTATATATCGTTTTCTTTTCTTTGACACCACACTACACTTTCAGTCACTTCTTTTTTTTCCACACCTCAAACCAAACAATCACGAAAAAACCGTCTTTTCCAGAGCCGTTCTTTAATCCGGCTCACAGAATCTATAAAAAAAATAACCATTTCCTTTTTTGTTTTCATCAACAAAAAAAAAAAACGTCCGCTCCGAACAAATTCGAAAATTCAAAATCAAACGTATCTTCACCAAAACCCAACCACGCAAAAAAACTTCCGATCAAAAGTCCAACCGAATTCTTTGGCGATCAAAATTCATCTCCCCTGTCCCAATTCCAAAATCAGGTCATTCCACCCCAAAAATTTTCGAATTCCGCTTTTTTTCCAATCCGACCCACACAACCATCGCTCAAGTCCCGCTTCATCCAAACCCTTGCATTCCATCATTTCATCATTCGCGAACATCGTCATCGTTCACCCAGCTAATCTCTATGAACCGTCCCTCCAGCATAAAGACGATTGGTACTGAAAACTATGCTTGTACAACATTACCGTGCATGGAAATGATAGTAGTAGGTGCATAGCATTATCGTCATGCTGACGACTCTCTGCTAGCGATGACACCACAATCCTCTCCATTCTCACCACTCTGCCCAAAGCCAATTGCATTCATGCTACATACAAACAATTGCAAGCATCCAGCATAGAAACAATTGCATACAAATAAAATGATGCACGGAGACGATCGTAGCATCATCTGTATAGTTCTCAACTACCGCTCCGACGGCAATTCATGTGCATTCCGATATGGCCTTTGCAGCATATCTATGATGCAGGAACGCTAGCCGGCTGAGCAACGGCAGTCATCAGCTGTTCATGTGCAAATATAAATGATGTTGCAGTGGTTCGCAACAGCGCTTACAATCGAGATGTCTATGGATCTGGTACAAGTTCCAGCACTGCGAGTGAGTGAATCATCATTTAGTGGGTAGAAGTCCGCATCTAAGTTTTCAGTGAGTGTCACACCTCTGGCATCATTTTTAAGGTAAGGGTAAGCTAGGTTAGGTTAAATGCGCTACCGTGACAGACACACCACACAGAATCCACCGCTGGGTATGATGCGATACCACTATATTGACTCGACAAACCGAGAACTATCTATTCAGTGAACCAGACAGAGCTGTTAATAAAACGCTGGAGCCAGCTGATGCTAACATCTTTAAGGTTGCGAAAATCGGCAGAAGTCCTCCAGTTTATAATATAATAACAGACTCAACGGATCTCATTGTCGACTGGATATCAGTAAAGAAAGTAATATCCCTAGCATCTATGACATTATGCCCCAGCTGGGTGAAAGCCTCCCGAATTACCTCGATCTCTGCCTGTAGAACGACACAAAAGTCAGGGGGACGCATCGATATGCTAATGTTTAGTCTGTTTGAGTTCACCCCCACCCCTTGATCCGTCTTAGGGCCATCGGTGTACGTATAAACTTACGGCATTTGACTCCTGGAAAATATTTTTCGCCAACTCTTCCCGTAAAGCGATTAGGCTTGCAAAATTCCTACCGAACAGGTATTTTGGAATAGTATAATCCGTCCCGCAGGAAGATTCAAGTTGTTAAGAACAGACGAGTGACCCGTAATTGACACAGAGAACTGAGCAATTCCCCGATGACGGATGGCTGCGTTCGCACCTACCTGCTTAACCAAAATATCTAAGAGGGGCGAATTAAGCAACACATCAAGAGCAGCGGCCTTTGTAGTTCTAAGAGCCCTTGTGATGGTAACGCACACTACCATCTAGGATTTTCTAGCATGTTACGGTAAATCGCAAAATTTAGAGCAATCCACCAGACAATAGCTACATGTAGAAGTATAGGCCGCAGGACTGAGACATAGAGCCAGAGTACAATCTACTGCTGTAGCTCCGCACTTCCTACCTATGGCCTTCGTACACGAGTACAGCACAACAGTCGCCCATGCAACTCGTTCTTGAATATTGTCTCCGCTCTAGCTTCCTGTCCAGGATGACCCCTAGGAACTTGGCCTTGGTCAGAGAGAACAAGTCTCGGCCGTTTAGCGTTGGTGGCTTAAATATTAGTAACCTGTGTTTCCTTGTAAAGAGGCCAAACTCTGTTTTGGCCAGCTAGGCTAGCCCATTCCGTTAGGATTGAAAGGGTATTCTGCAAAATATCCTTAAGCACAAAGGGAAACTTCGCAGAGATGGCGATGGCGATATCGTCCGTATACACGATGACTGCACATCTCACACCCTCCTGGTCCAAAAGCATTTTTATGACCGTCAGATTCCAAAGAGGGGGATAGGTCACCACCCTGGGCAGTATTCCTACTGACACACTTGCGGTTAGATGCTACACCCAAAGTGAGTACAGATAATCCTAGAGTTAGTAATTAGTCTACAAGCTTACAAAGCGATTCATTTACACTGAAACTGCAGAGGGAATTGATGATGACATAATTGAAAACGCCCTCGATGTCCAAGACCTCTCAAGGCAGCTAACCAGAGAGTGTAACGCAGTATCTACCGATCTACCCTTCGAGTAGGCATGCTGTCATGAAGTTAGAAGGAGTGTTGGAATAGTAGATAGTATGTTTACTCGAAGTAGTCCAGGATTCATTCTGCTGAGCTGGGTAAAGATGGGTTCGTGGAAAGAATAGTACGAAGCCTAGAGGCTTCACCGTAGCCCTCAAGACGATCACAAATCATGACCTGCGCTTTGCACGTCTGACTTTACTCTTGCAACGGTTCAAATGATTTTGATTGGAGTTCCAATCCACCTCTTACACACAGCCCAAAGCTCTAAAATTTGTGCATTCCACCAGACCGGCTTGCTCTTTTCCTTTTGCCTTTTGACAGGAAACGATTTGACACTGCGAACTCAAAGGCCCTTGTCAGGGCCTTAATTATATCATCTAACACTTCCTTACTAGAAGGCCTACCAGGGGAGGGATAGTTTTTCCTAAAAAGGCCCCCGAAAATAAGCCAGTTAGTCCTACTACGATTACGAAAATCCGAATTTTTGGCAGGCCGTTTGTAATGAACCACCTGTAATGAACCATATTATGGTCTTGTAGTGCTGCTTCCACCGGCAGATCGAAGCAGCACCTGATGAGTAGTGATCTGTTGGTGGTACGAAACCAGAGGCCGAGGGTCCCATTACACCCGGACCCAGATTCGACCGCGTGGGCGTCTGATCCGTCCGCCAACCATTCCATCCTTATCGACTATTTTTTTTTTCATTCTCCATTTTGACCTCCCCTGTTTGTGCTGTCTTCCCCAGGCCTATGAATTTTTGTTAATACGTAAAGGACAGGGGCAACGAGCGGCGAAAGTCTCGCCCACGTCTCCCGAACTGAGCTACAGCAAGCATAGGTCGCTGCTTAGCTCGTTGAGGGCTCTTTTTCCTCGCCAGATGGCACGGCCTGACCTTCACGGTCACTATGCTACCTTAGGCTTCGTCCCCACGGGCATCTTCGGATACCCACCAAACCGTCCATTACACGTTCAGCAAGTCTAAATTCTAGGTATCGGTGATCTGACACAGATGACACCTTCCAGTCACTGATTTAAGCGACAATATTCTCCGAAGCAAGAGAAATAGCTAGGACCTCCATCCTCTTCTTTGTAACAAAGGTGGGCTCCGTGCCCACATTGCAAATTAGTAAGTTACCTGTTGGTATCAGAGCTACCCCGACTGTATGATAGGTATGAGGTATGGCTGTGGTGGTATATGTTGAGGTATATGTATGTACGAGTATGTATGAAGTAGAGTAGATAAAGGTAAGATACCGCCATCATCATACGGCAGATACGACGGCATAATCCAGTATGAACTACCGCCAAGTTCAGGGCAGACTGTTACCGAATGCTTGTCAGTATAGGTTAACAAAAGGAAGATCTTAAATGTTTCCTAATAAGAAAGCAGGACCCGGAATTTCCTTGGCCCTTACTATAAAAGACAACATAATTAATCGATTTTAGATCTAGACCCCCACAAGCCAGGGTCCCCGAATCAATGCAATGTTCAGTTATCAAACTTATAGTGCCATAACTCGTGAGGAGTATTAAAATCACCGAGTAAGAGGCGGTATCGGCAAGTCAGGAAGGGCCTGATATTGACATTGTAAAATGAGGGACAACTGGACAACCAGACCAGGTTCATTACAGATGTTATCGGCGACTCTAAGGTCGATTTCACGGTAAGGCACTGGTTGGTGATAATTAATCTAGGTTCACAATCGGCGTTAGACAGTCTACCCTTTCCAGTCATACTGTATAGTTGTCATAGAAGTTAAGTTTGGGCGACCGGTGGTAGCTCAGTGTGTATAAGCATCAGTCTCATATCTCTCTCTCAATTGCCCTATCCCCTTGCGCGCCAACAGTTCCATGTGGCCCAGTTGACGTTTCGACGGCGTAAACTGGTTTCGGAGAATGCAGTTGCCGCATGCACCTCCTACACATCCATGGCCACGAACGTCGTCGTGGACGGGATTCGAACCTGAAACGCCGATAGTCAAACATGAGACTGATACCTCAACACACTACGCTACCGGTCGCCCACGTCTCATATCTGACTACCGGCGTTTCGGGTTCGAATCCCGTCCACGACGACTTTCGTGGCCTTAGATGTTTGTGTAGTCTTCTCACCTTCTCCCTCGTCGCAGGTAAGCGACTAAATGGGGGACCATGAGGTATATGCTAGCAACTGCATTCTCCGAAACTAGTTTACGCCAACGAAACGTCAAATAGGCCACATGTGACATTTGACAAGCTATGTCCCACAAAAGGTAAGGGCAATTGAGTAGTGAAGGAGTTGAGGAATCAGTTTGGATCGAGTTTCGTCTCCTGTAGAGTTTCAAATATGATGCGATGTCTGTCCATAAATGCAGTTAGTTCGACGATCTTATGCAGTCCAGTTGAGTTGACTATAAAATTTTGACGAAAATTCTGGAAAATAGAATAAAACCGTACGCAGAACGAATCATTGGCGAATATCAAAGCGGTTTCAGACCTGGTCGCTCCACATCCGATCAGCTCTTTACGGTCAAACTGATTCTCCAGAAGTGCTGGGAATACAACGTAAACGTTTACCAAATCTTTGTCGACTTCAAGCAGGCATACGACAGTATCGATCGTGGAGTACTGTACAACATCATGCTGCAATTTGGTATACCGGCCAAATTAGTGCGACTGACTAAGATGACGATGACCAACTCCGTCTCACAAGTCAGGATCCATAATAGACTTACTGATCTATTTGAAACACGCACTGGTCTGAAACAGGGCGATGGGCTGGCACTCTTCAACCTAGCACTGGAATACGCTACCGGCTATGAATGTGGACAACAGCAAGACGCTACTCATCAAGTTGGCACAATTAGCAGCGTACGCCGACGACATCAACATCATGTCCCGAAGATTGGCCGACGCAGAAAAACTTCTACATACGCCCGGTATCGCTGCAAAAGAAGTTGGACTACGTATCAAAGGTGGTAAAACTAAAGTAATGATGCAATCGACGACAAGGACACCTGCACAACCGAGCATCAATGTGGGGGACCTCAACATCGAGTTCGTGAACAACTTCATTTACCTGGGTTGCAACTTGTCAAGGAACACCACGACAAAGTCAAGCGACGGATACAGTTAGCTAATAAGACTTTTTTCTCGGTTCTCCCCATAATGAAATCGATGCATGTGCACAGAAACACGAAGCTCTGCGTATACAAAACCATTATACGACCAGTGCTATGCTATGGCTGCGCAGCATGGACCCTAACTCAAGCCTCCGAAAACATGCTAGACACATTTGAACGTAAGGTTCTACGGCGAATTTTCGGGACTGTTTGCGATCAAGATGTATGAATTGTACGATGAGCTGGAAGTTTCGAAAATCGTCAAACTACAACGACTTCTATGGGCAGGGCATGTACAACGAATGGACGATGATTGCATGCCAAAGAGAGTAATGAATGCAGAACGAGTCGACGGAGCGAGACTGCCTAGACAGCCGAGATCTCGTTGGGAGAGCTCAGTATATGTGGACGCCGAACAGCTACTGAGCTTCCAAGATTGAAGGACGCGGTCACGTGACCGAGATAACTGGAGGACAACGATCCAGGCGGCCAAGGCCCGACGTCGGGATCTGGCGACACGATGATGATGATGAGTTGTCCTTGAGAAAAGGTGTCAAAGTGGGCGACGCTTGGAGCGGGGATAAGGTTGTGGTACATTGGAATCCTGTGGGTAGAGCTTGTAATGGACGGGTTTGATGGGCATACAAAGATGCCCGTGGGGACATAATGACTGCGAAGGTCAGGTCGTGTCACCTGCTGAAGAAAAAGGCGACTCAATGCGCTAAGCTACTGCCTATGCGTTAGCCCCCCCCCCCTTTCATATAAAAAACCTTTAAGCTCTCCACCAACCAGCGCGGTACTGTACAGCGGTACTGTACAGCGGTACACATTTACATGTCCGTCGGTATATAGGCCAGTCAAATTAAATATTATTAATAATAATTAGGGAAAGATCTGGAAATAATTTTAATCCCTTCCATAGATACTGAGTACATAAAAACTGAGTTTGCACGGTCGTAGAAAGTGAGCTTAACTTTTGGAGGGCGAAAATCCGAGAAATTTGAGCCTTTTTATTAGGGTTTTGTATAAAAACAAAACCCTTATGAAATCGGTCATGCGTCCGTCTGTCCGTCTGTCTGTCCGTCTGTCCATGAAATATCTCACGAACCGCTGAAGCTACATGCGTGAAATTTGGTGGAAATATGTAGAAATACTATAATTCTCTGGAGAAAGCGATGCGTCGTAATAGGTCAACTTTAAGGGGGGGTCGCCATAGAGGGGAAATGAAGGTCGAAATTTTTTTTTCGTTTGGTGTAGGCAAGTGGGGTATCGTAAGAAAGGTACCGTTGAGTACATTCCATTTCTGGAATTTTTTTCAAATTTGAAGAAAGGGGAAAAGAGGGAGAGGGGAAAATATGTGGTCCGAGTTTGTCCCCCCCCCTTGAATTTCGAGACCGTTATAGCTAGACATATGAAAATTTACAGAAAAGCGGCATTTCACTAGTATAGAAAACCGAAAATAATAGAATTTCAAAATCTCATCCAAAAAGGTTAATAATAGTACATTTCTATAGTTGCAGTTAGCACACCCCTGCACCCCTCAAGCACACCCTAGGTCAAAAATATTGATGGCTGATGATAACCAACATCATAGGCAATAATACCTCTAAGTTTCATTACAATGACATGATATTTATTTATAATAATAGCACATTGACTTAAAGTTTTGCGTTTTGACACTATCCATACAAAAAATACACCTACCGGCCTCACGCATAGATATGCGTGTACTACTGTTGTTTTTCGTAGTGCGAATTGCAGTTATTTAATGAACCAACTTTGGAACGGTGAAGATTGGTGATTGGTGGTCCTAACAATAACTATTCACACAGTTAATTTTTTTAGGGTTTTGTGTCTTAAATCTCACAAAATCGGTCAAATACCTGTCTGTCCGTCTGTTCATAGAATATCTTACGAACGGCTGAAGCTGCACACATAATTCGGCGAGAATGTGTAGAAATGCTATAATTTGCTGGAGATAGCGTTGTGTTGGAATTGGCCAACTTTAAGGGGGGGGGTCCACATAGAGGCGAAATTAAGGTCAATTTTTTTTATCCACTGGTATAGCCAAGTGGGGTGTCGTGAGAAAGGTAATGTTGAGTACATTCCATTTTTGGCATTTTCTTGAGATTTGTAGAAAGGGGAACAGTGGAGGAGGAAAAAATATTAGACCGTAATTTGTCCCAGCCGCCCTGAATTTCGAAGCCGTTACACAAGTTTGAAATTTGCAATGTCGTCTTAATATGAATGGTTAAGCATCTCGAAGAGTGGGACAGTTTATCTCGTATACATACATATCTATCTACAGCTTCTCGTATTAAAACTATTACTTTGAGAGGTGACAGATGCAGTCTTTTTGTAAATTGGCATGTAAGATACTATATCATGGGTAAAACATTATTATTATGGTGTTTTTATTCAGCTGAGGGGTACCAAGAAGAACAGGGAGCCAGTATTTACTTGCCAAAATAAGCGCTTGCTACAAAACCCTCGAATTGCGGGCGTGGCCCTCTATATTTCTGTAAAAGTGGGGACAATTTAATTGTGAGTCTAGCGTGGCCAATATTTTTCAATTCGGGCCATTTTTAGAGTAGCTATGAGCAAAAATTTAAAAATGAATGCTATCGATTTATGCCTTAAAAGCTCTATGTCGGTAAGTATAACAGCTAGAAGTTTTATTTTAGTCTCAAATTGCAGATAAATTACTCCAGTTAAATAAAGTTTTACAAGATTTCTTGTGAGACCAATTTAGGAGATACTAAAAAGAAACAGGACAAGCCAAACAATTAGGCACATTTTCAACATGGTGGCGGGGTCCGTGGTGCTAGGGGGGAAATAGAAAATTCGAATTTTTAAGCAATGTACCAACTCAAACAATATATCAAAAATCGAAACCACCCTAATTAAAGCAACCAGTGTTATAACAATTTGACTTACCCAAGTAATTTAACCTTTGCAAAATCGCCGACTTTTTTTTAAATTAAAACGCAATTACTCAAAAACTATACTCGCTAGCATATTCTAGTAAAGAGTGAGTCGCAGGTAATAGCTTACCCTAAAAACAGAAAATAGCCTGGGAGGTAAATGGGGAAAGAAAAAAAATAGTCGATAAGGATGGAATGGTTGGCGGACGGATCAGACGCCCAAGCGGTCGAATCTGGGTCCGGGTGTAATGGGACCCTCGGCCTCTGGTTTCGTACCACCAACAGATCACTACTCATCAGGTGCTGCTTCGATCTGCCGGTGGGAGCAGCACTACCAGGCCATAATATGGTTTATTACAAGTGATTCATTACAGACCCCGCCACCATGTTGAAAATGTGCCTAATTGTTTAGCTTGTTCTGTTTCTTTTTAGTATCTCCTAAATTGGTCTCACAAGAAATCTTGTAAAACTTTATTTAACTGTAGTAATTTTTTTACAATTTGAGACTAAAATAAAACTTCTAGCTGTTATACTTACCGAGATAGAGCTTTTATGGCATAAATCGATGAGCATTCATTTTTGAATTTTTGCTCATAGCTACTCTAAGAATGACCCGAATTGAAAAATATTGGCCACGTTAGGCTCACAATTAAATTGTCCCCAACTTTTACAGAGAAGTTTTTCCATTTGGAGGATCCGTTGCAAAGATCTGTGAGCTTGAAAAGTGAAAAAGTGTGATTTTTCTCGGGAGCCTCGAAAATTGTCATTTTTTGACTATCAATGTTGACTACGCTACTGAACCGAATTTCAACTTTGAGCAGTGCATTGAACGCAAAATTCAAGGGTCTTTAGTTTACTCCTACTAGGTATTTCGATCCGAGGCACTGTTTAAGACTTATAACGATAATGTTAAAAAAAAGGCTCAAATATCTCGCCCTCCAAAAGTTAAGCTCACTTTCTACGACCGTGCAAACTCAGTTTCCATGTATTCAGTATCTATGGAAGGGATTAAAATTATTTCCAGATATTTCCCTCATTATTATTAAAAAGCCCCAAAATTGGCGTAATTTGACTGGCCTAATATGCGAGCTCTCACTGCATACGCGGTATACCGCGGCGAAGTTGGGGTATTGCAGCGATACACTTTTGTGTACCGCGGCAAAGCTGCGGTACTGAACTTTTGTATCGCAGCCGGCACTATTGATCAGCGTTGCCAGACGCACGATAATTAACGTACGCGTACGATAATTTGACCTTTTGTACGATGTACGATCACAGCGTCGCGATCGTACGATAATTTTACCAAAACCAAACGAAAACATACAAAAAATATACAGTTGCAGTTTCTTGTCTCTCTGGCACTACTATACCTATTGATTGTTCGCTCTGAGCCACTTCAGAGTATGTAGTTTGGTCCTGCTCTCACTTTCCACAACAGCTGGTTTTGTTTGTTTTATTTACCCGGTTCCCCATCATTGCAAGACCGAGGTGGCACAGCCACACAGAAGCCAGATTCAAATGCAATGCGGTCGCCGCAGTCAAATCAAAATACGCATTTATGGTGTCAAGTGCTATTTGCTAATGCAATTTCGTGTTCAGTGATTGATATTGCAGCGCAGCATATTTGTAAGTATTAGCAGTTTATTATTTGTACTGATGCATGTATGAATATATTCCAATTTCCGTTCAGTCAGCGGGATGAGTAATAACAGTGAAAGTGCAAGTGGTCACGTCGATGAGACGGACGAAGACGAGATTCAATCACCGTCACCCCCAAATCCACCTCCTATTCGTAAGCGGAAAAATACTAAGGGTGCTGATGCTGAGGATAAAAAACAAATCGACGACTTCAGCGATACAGGTCAGAGTGGTAAAGGTGCGCTGAACTGGGTGGTGATGCGGGGAATTGGTTGAAACCTGACTCAAAAAACAAATTCAAAGCAGTGTGTACGTGGTGCCAGCAAATATTACAACCTTGAAACTCCATAGCGAGTCCCAAGCGCACACAAGGGCTTGTCAAGCAAGACAAAGGTTTTTTGATCTAGTGGATATTTTCCCTAAAGGAGACGCTGCGGCTGCAGAGGAAGGAGCCACAGGTGCACGTTTGTTTGAACTTTTGATTAAAAGTTTGGAAGCTAAGAAAGTGCCTCTTGACAATTTGATTGGTTTCGCTTGCGATAATGCTAGTGTCAATGTTGGTGTTAACAATTCCATATTCAGTCGCTTGAAATTGATGTGCCCTGGCAAGTACTCTCCCTGCTTAAGTTTGCATGTGAGGTTTTGTTTCCTTTTCAAATAATTATTTGATTATTTTTTTAGGAATAATATTAATGCGCTGCATATGTCACTCTATGCATGTACCTTTAAATGAAGCATGCAAATGCTTACCGCGCTCTTGTGAGGACCTTGCTAAAAATGTATTTAGCTTCTTTCATCAGAAGTGAAAACGGGTGGCACAGCTAGAGGCTTTTCAGGCGTTTATGGAGGTAGATCCTCATCAAATGCTTCGACTTGCGCAGACGAGATGGCTTTCACTCCACACTGTGGTGCAGAGAATGTTAAAGCAGTGGGACGCGCTGCGACTGTATTTTGACAGTGTGGCTATCAGTGAAAAACTGCATTCCGTGGACAGTACCCAAGTGTGGTTGAATGATCCCGTCTTGAAACTTTACTTTCAGTTTTTAGACTGGGTTCTACCGAAAGTCGCCGCTATAAACGCATATTTTCAGTCCGCTCATGTAGTTGTCACTTCTCTGCATGTGAAAATGGAAACTTGCTTTAAAGAACTGCTGCTGACTTACCTCAATCACGATTATGTCGTTAGATCAAACCTGGCAACTATTGTGGTGGACAATGAGTCGCATTTCCAACGGCTTGACAATCTGTACCTTGGAGTTGCTGTCATGGAGGGAATACAAAATCCTGCCGTTCAAAGAAGGCCCGATCTTATAGAACACTTTCGAAAGAGCTGTCGGCAGTTCCTATTGACATTGTGCAGGGAGATCCAGGCCAGATATGATTTCAACTCTGAGTTGCTACAAATGCTTGCACTTCTTGATCCGAAGAAAGCATTGAGCATTGAGGCAAGAAGGATTCATCCGTCTCTGATTCCACTGGTGAATATAATTCCGAGAGCAAAGCCCAGTGATCCCAGCACGGTTCAACAATTGGATGACCAATGGAGACGGCTTCCGATTGACGTTCTACCGAAGGAGGTGATCGAAGAAAAAGAAGCAGACTTTTTTTGGCAAAAGGTACTGATTATAATGGGCTATTATTACATCAAAACAATAATATTTGTTTGCCTTTCGTTGAATGCATTTTTATAATCGTAAGTCCTGTCAACATGAAAAGAGGCTCTAGATAACCTTTTTATTCAATTTTATCTTGTTCACACCCTGAAACTGTGTGCGTGGGCCATGTTTATATAAAATTATCGATTTTTCAAATATTTACATCGAATTTTAAAATTGTACGACAATTTTGTGTCGTGTACGATAATTTTATAAGCTTAGTACGACAATGTCATCTTCACTATCTGGCAACGCTGCTATTGATCGCGATGTACCGCAGGCGGCACTATCGATGGTACCGTGCTCGTAACGCGGTGGTTTGAATGGGGACGCGGTACGCTGCTACCCCTGAGTACCGCTGTACTATGCTACTAGCATAGACTGGCTAAATTTTAGATGGAAATCTTTTGTTGGTGATTGTTGCTCACTTAAAAATATTTGTTGGTTTCTAATTCTTAAATTATAAGCAAACTGAAATTATTTATTTTTAATCTACACCAGACAAAGTTTTGAACAAAAACTTAAAGCTTTGGTGTTTGTGCAAAAACATTGGACCAGAATGGAGGTTACGGTTAATATTTTCGCACTAATACCAGAGCTTTTTGTTCAAATATTTTTTTAAGTTATCAACAATCACCATTAAACGACCAACAAACGATTTTCTTTCAAAATTTAGCAAGTCAAGGTTAGTAACAAATTTTTTAAAGGATTTTCTTATAAGTGGGGAGGGGCTAAATTGTCACTAAATTTTTAATTTGCTTATAATTTAATAACTAGCGGCCAGCAAATATTTTTAAATGACCAACAATCACTAACAAACGATCAACAAATGGTACGGATAGCTAAATAAAATTTTTGTTGTTTGTTGGAAATTGCCGACAAACAAGTTGGCATTCATTCAATTCGCTTTCAACTCTGATTCAGATGTGATCCCATGCGAGACCCGGATAAAGGCCGGTGAGTAGTTTTGTATGAAAATGTATCTTTGTTCGATTGAATCGGACGGGGCCAGTATTATGTCCGTTTGTCCGTCCGTCTGTGTCGGTGCTAATTGCTTTATCAACTTCATAGCAACCGAGTAAAAACTTTGCTAAACTATTTTTTCTTTACTGTACACTATTTGGAATTCGCTCTAGCTCTGATAACTATCATTTCGAGCAGATGGTGCAGTCAATTTACTGTGAGTAAAATTTTCGTTTTGTATAATAACAAAGGCTAAGAAAGCAACAATATGATTCTTCAACACAACTGCAATTCCTTGATGAAATTTCACGGAAGAATATCTAATGTAATTTGCCGAGTGAATGCACTTCACCTGGTGACTGTCGAACAATGAACTCATTAACCAGACGATGTGTATGTAAACATAATACTCGTACTGATCCGCTCAATGCGCCCATTCCGGTGATGCTGGGAAAACAAGTCAGCTGCATTTGGCGAAGGGAAGTGAACTATAATGGGAGCACTTTTACTATCGGAACTAGAATTATGCAATGTAACTGGCGTTGTACAAGATTGCAGATTCCCATACCCATTCACTGAACATAATAATTTGCTCTCAATGCTAGTCTGAATATCTGCTGAAACAATTTCACGATAAATGTAGTGTGGGTAACCTGGGGAATTGGTCTACATCTACACTCTTTGGCTCAGGTAACAGAGAGTAAAAATAATCTCATGATATCAGTTAAAATATGCACGAGTAGTTAATGAATAACCAACAACATCCAATGCCGCATTCGAGAAATTTACTGAAAATGCAGCACGACATGTTTTGGCGATATGTTCTTTTAAACTACTTTAATTAGAGTCCAGAGGATACGAGTAGTACTGAGTTGGAGCAATTTACGAGTAGTTGGAAAACATATGCTCCTCAGATCATAACTTAATATACATTAATATACACACAATAGTCCAGCTATTAGTAGCTCAAGATTGCTGGTTCATATAAACAGCCGAGGTGAAAAGTTCAGCAGCACGTATGTTTTCTGAGTGTTTTTCTTTTGGGAAACTGAACACGAATTCGGAGTTTGCCAACAAAAATTCGGCTGGGAAACTTTTTTATTGATAAAAATAACGTTTTTTGTTAACCTTTGTAATGAACCACCTGTAATGAACCATATTATGGCCTGGTAGTGCTGCTCCCACCAGCAGATCGAAGCAGCACCTGATGAGTAGTGATCTGTTGGTGGTACGAAACCAGAGGCCGAGGGTCCCATTACACCCGGACCCAGATGCGACCGCGTGGGCGTCTGATCCGTCCGCCAACCATTCCACCCTTATCGACTATTTTTTTTCATTCCCCATTTTTACCTCCCCTGTTTGTGTTGTCTTTCCCAGGCCTATGCATTTTTGTTAATACGTAAAGGACAGGGGCAACGAGCAGCGAAAACCCCGCTGGTGGTGGTACGAAACCAGAGGCCGAGGGTCCCATTACACCCGGACCCAGATGCGACCGCGTGGGCGTCTGATCCGTCCGCCAACCATTCCACCCTTCTCGACTATTTTTTTTTCATTCCCCATTTTTACCTCCCCTGTTTGTGTTGTCTTTCCCAGGCCTATGAATTTTTGTTAATATGTAAAGGACAGGGACAACGAGCAGCGACAACCCCGCCCACATCTCCCGAACTGAGCTACTGCAAGTATAGGCCGCTGCTTAGCTCGTTGAGGGGCCTTTTTCTTTGCCAGATGGCACGGCCCGACCTCCACGGTCAATTATGCTACCTTGGGCTCCGTCCCCACGGGCACCTTCGGATGCCTACCAAACCGTCCGTTACACCTTTCAACGGTTATATTAACATTTTTTATTGTTAAAATGAAAATATATTTTCTTTTATTTTATTTTAATGTAATTTGGGGTGCCAAATACGAATCTGAGGTTTTTCAACAAAAACTTAGAGGAAGTAACCCTTTTTAAGCCAAAGTAATTAAATTATATTTTTCCGGTTTTGTTTTGTTTCGTCTAGGGTTTTTTTTTTGTACTTTTTGTTAATATCTCCCAAAATATACTACTCATTTGCCCCAAACCCCTAGTGGGGAGTGCGCCAACTATTCCATGTGGGTTAGCTGATGTTTCGTTGGCTTAAACCAGTTTCGGACGATGCATGTTGCCGGCATGTACTTCCTGCTCCCATTTAGCTGCCTACCTGCGACAAGTCGGGAGATGTTGTGACTTATTATTACGCCCCGCATCACAGCGGGAAGACAACATAAATATCTACGGTCAAGTATGCTGTGGACGGGACTTGAAGCCGTAACGACCGTAGTCAGACATGAGACTCACGCCTATACGCACTGAGATATCGGTCGCCCTCCCAAAGTATATGTCGTAAGGAAAAGTCCGACTTGCCTTCTTTAAAGCACTCTAAATTGGCTAAAGTTTCATAATACCATAAGCTTTCTACGTCCAGAAGCTTCCGAATAATAATAATAAAATAGACAGATTAAGATAACCAAGTGTGGGTACTGCGACCTGGAGATCTATTGTCCCATAGGCTTAATTAATCCAAAAGACTCTCAACCAGCCTAATCAAAGCTAGTAAATTTTTTGTAGGGGTGCTCTATACGACCGCTGACCTTACGATGGAGTCTCCAAGAAACAGGACCTAGAACGGGCTACCGCCGGACATTCGGAGAGAAGATGTTTAGTGGACTTTGTGGCCTCCAGGCTAAGCCGGAACTCCGTATCAGTGGATAGCCCCATTTTGTTCAGGTGATATCTCGCCCAGTGATGCTCCGTGAGGTAACCCACGATTAATCGCTGGTCCGCTCTGCCCAGGCGGCTGGTTTCTTTGGGACCGTAGGGATTTATAAGATCTTTAGACCGCCGCAGTCCTGGAATACAATCCCAGTCACGCAGTCTTTCATTTGCAGACCACTCCCTCACTAGCGATCTTGTTTTAGCCCAGCTTAGACCACAGTAAGGATCAGGCCCGATAAATTTATCCGAAGTGCCCTGTCTAGCAAGTTCATCGGAAGCTTCGTTACTAGGAAAGCCCTGATGGCCTGGCACCCAACATAAAGTAACCCTATTGGCGTTAGTGAGACACTATACTAAATTGCCCTAACCCCTTGTGGGGCGTAGTGCGTCAACTGTTCCATGTAGTCCAGTTGACGTTTCGTTGGCATAAACTGTTTTCGAAGAATGCAGTTACTAGCATGCACCTCCTGCACATCCATGGCCACGAACGTCGTCGTGGACAGGATTCGAACCCGAAACGCCGGTAGTCAAACATGAGACTGATACCTTAACACACTGCGCTACCGGTGGCCCGGTGAGACACTGAAGGGTATATATATATATAAATAAATAAATAAACACCCTTTTACTAATTTCGAAGAGAATCTATATGAAGAAAGAGCCTTAATGGCTGCCTGACTATCAGTGCAGATAGCGAAGTTAGCGCCCTTGAGTTTCTTCTTCAGAATTTCTCTGGCGCAAGCCTCAATGTCATGGATTTCAGCTTGAAAAACACTAGGTCAGACGTCTTTAGCGATGGAGATCCTGGTGTTCAGTCCATAGACTCCAGAACCCACTCCTTGCTCCGTTTATAATCCGTCCCATTCCTCCCGAGTGGGGATGGAGACCGTGAATTTTCTACCAAAACATATTTCCGTGGTCATATAATCAAATCTCGAGCATATCTGCATGTCAGGAATCCGCTCCAGAATGCTCATGTGCTCCTGACTGAACACATAATCATTGTATGTTAGACGCATTCGAAAGGCGCTCAGAGCCGTTGTCTGAAAATATGCAGCCGAATAAATTCAACAATCGCCTCAATAGCATATGACGGGCAAGTATGGATGGATCCTGCTATACCAAGGCATGCAAAACGCTGTAACTTACTACATAGCTGCATAATGCATCGCTGACTTGCGCCGCATTAGTTCCAACTGGGGACTGACGTACGACCTCTTCCTAGATAACTTAAGTCAAGAACTTACTAACTAAATCGAACTATGCTATCTAATTGGCGATTCAACTCACAAATTTCCTAACTTGAATATTTTTCCCTTAAATTCCTTCTTGAACGTTTTC
This sequence comes from Chloromyia formosa, assembly GCA_964017055.1. Taxonomy (NCBI): domain Eukaryota; kingdom Metazoa; phylum Arthropoda; class Insecta; order Diptera; family Stratiomyidae; genus Chloromyia; species Chloromyia formosa. Next base: position 69,494,615 of record OZ024813.1, on the reverse strand, counting down.
GTCGAGCTCCAACTCATTCGTCGCACTTTAACGTACCTAGCGCATCAGACCCCGTTTCCTTCGTAGTCTCCTCGTTGGTATGGATACGTCTTACCGCTGGAAGTCATCCTGAAATTTGTTAGTCACGTAATATGTTACGATTAGGGACGTCCCGATACAAGCAAATACAAGTAAATAATCGACACTTTTGTTCCTATACCAAGTACTTTTAGCATCGACTAATTCTTGCGATACTTCACTGTTTTGGATACAATTTGCATCCAAGTACCTACCGAGTACCCATCATCCATTAATAACTTGTCAATATCATCTGACCACCTATTTTATTGTGTTGTGCATTGTGCTACCGTCGAGTCAGTAGTCATCCTCATCCGCTCAAGTGCACTAGTTCAAGCGTGCGTGTGTTATTAATACGACCAGTTAAAGTAAAGCCTTGAGTACTCGCAATTTTGGGCACCATGAAATAAGCCAATTGGAAATAAGGCATCAATGGATAATTTCGGTTGGAACCGAAAGTAGTAATGCATGGATTCTTTCGGTTTCACACTCAATGCTTAATTTCGTTTAAAACGAAGGTAAGTATGTACATGGCTATTTTCGCTTTTCTTCGCATACCTTATTTCAGTTTGAAATTCTGCATGGCCTAAAAAAAATGCTGGATGCAGATATGCTAGGACGAAACGGCTGCAGGTATATGTACAAAGAGTGAAACGGGCGACCTAGGGCTATATGCGAGGGTTCGCAACGCCCTATGAGCGGAGCTAGCCCAGCTCGTTCCAAACCGAAATTATCCATGCACACTTATGCCATACTGCGGGTTCTGAATTAACAGTCGCTTGTATGGGCTTCGCTCGCTACGCTCACTCCGCGCTTAAGGGGTCACAACCCTCAGTATCGCACAGAAAAGAAAGCGCGTGCTTCGCTCGCTCTGGGTACAACTGTCCCTTGTGTGGGATCCGCTCACTTCGCTCACTCTGCACTTAAGGGATCACAACCCTCAGTATCGCACAAACATGAACGCTCGCTTCGCTCGCTCTGGACACTGCATGGCTATTTTCGTTTTTAACGCATGCCTCATTTCGATTTGAAACCAACATTGTCCATGCATGGCCTATTTCGTTTATTTCCGATGAATACTTTCGTTTCCAAACGAAAGTATCTATATGGATTATTTCGTATGCCTTATTTCGCTATGGCTTATTTCGGTGCCCCGTAATTTTGTCGACAATCTTGAAGAGTAGAGATGATTCATAGCATTTCTTGGACAGATTTAGAGCCAGAACTCGGCTGATGGTATCTTGCCAAGCCTAGATGTTTAAGTTTTCCTTTCAATTAATATGAGTATAAGTATCTATTCTTCCAATTTCAAGCTACTTATATGAATGGTATCGAAGAAATGGTTTAAGTCATTGATATACAAAAGAAGAGGATGGAGACCAACGTATGTGTGTGCTATATGTGTTGGGAACCAAACTGTTGTTTTCTTTTTTTGGCTACCATCAGCTGTTTCTACTTTTGATGACAATTCTAGACGTCATTTTCGTGCTGATTGAAATCCAATTGTGTGATATCAGTGAAAATTGATTGATTTTTGAGTGAAAACGCGGTTAGTTTAATTGTAATTGCCACCGGAACTGTAAATTAATGTTTCAGTGTCGATTTAGTGTACTCAGTAAGTTGATTCAATGTGCAAAATCTTGTAAATATCACTGAAATATTGTGTGCAGTTGTAGTTTGCGCGAAACAGATGAAATTCTCGACAAAGTTGAGTGTCGGTTCTCAGGTAAATACCCTGATTGCTTTCAAAATTTAGTGTAGTTTCGCTCTATGTATTTCAAATTTCTATAGTGTAAAGATCTTTTTCGGAAACTAAATGTTTTTGCTCGCGGTCCATCAGCCATCAAATGAAAATAAAAGCTGCCCACGTGGGTTATTAGCTGATTTAGTTTTGTTTCAGTGGCGTAGCGTTTAAAGTGTGATGTGTGGGTGAAAGAAAGTGGGAAAGTTTTGTTTTTACTAAGGTCAATTAATTATAAAGGGCCAAATCTGGTCAGATAATTTTGTATGAAAATGTGAGATCCATATAAATGTGATTTTGCTGTTCACATAACCCGCCAAATCAAGTGATTTCGCCTGTAGTGTGAAACTACTTTCTCAATTGCGTGTAGTGACGAACGGTTCGGTACGATTTCTGTGGCGAATTTATTAATATAAAATAAACTGAGCACCATAGCGACTGCATCTGCCCTAGAAACATTTATAAAAAAGTGGAAGTGATGAAAATTTCATTCAGCACGTCCTATGAAGTTCATGTGGTTCGATGGCGGTTTGATCGATCGTCTGTTGCGAACGTTAAACAATATTCATACTTGCAACAATAAGGCCGGTTGCATCTTGGACGTAGGCAGGGCAGGGCAGGGCAGCGCAGCGCAGCGCGCACATGGCATTGTTGTTGTAAATTCCGATTTTGACAATTGTTACAACAACAATGCTATGTGCGCGCTGCCCTGCCTACGTTCAAGATGCGGCCGGCCTAATAAATTTCGTAACTCGCACCAAATTTTTCCAGTCCCCAAAAATATAATCACCTACGCCATTTGTTAAAATGTAATAGTGGTCGTGTGACAACCACATATAGGCGAATGGTTCCCAAATTTTTCGATATGACTACTTCCTGTGTCTTCTTCTTCATTGGTTTGAGTACTACTCATTTGAACGGGTATTGTTGGATAATTTGAATTTTATGATTGTCAATAAAAATAGATTGCATCCTCAGCTTAAAATCTGTGTGTAAGCAAACCTCGAATCACTCTTTCTAAGCCCACTTTAGTTTAAATGAATAAGAATCGATTTGTTTACACAGCTGTGTTGGACTGTGTTATTCAAGTCTTAGTCTGGATCATAGTGTTGTATTGGAATTGGACGGTTCTTCTTGGTGAAGAAAATAAATTAATTAAAAGAAAATAAATCGGACTTTATATTTTGGAAATTTCAACAGGTATCGATACTTATATGGTATCGGAACGTCCCTAGTCACGATTTTGTTAAGGGAAGTGTTATTCCGTTAGTTTTCATCCCACGAAAATCATTCACCACTCGTTGGAAAGCTCCCAATTTATCTCAACGCCCGACCTCATACTCCATAAAATTGACTTGAATTTTCGTATAATCACAAAACTCATCAGATTTAATTGTACATGTACGACTGGTGTCGTACGTCCACTTTCTCATAACTTAAATGTAGAAGAAGAACAGAACAGGTGCCGCTCGATCCGTTTCCTAAAATTGTACACCCTAAGTACCACTTTGATTGGCGATCACAAACACACTTTCACAGGACAAGACACAATCGGGCCTAGCTTTAGGATGAATGTAGTCAGTTCTGTAATCGTATCCTATTACCTAGTAGTTCATCATCAGTTAACTGATGACAAGAATCTATTGTACAATGCATGCAAATTCTTCGGTACATGGATATGTCTTATGGCTACCGAATGTGTGGAACATGTTTTGTCGAAGATATCGATGTAGCTTTGTGAATTATAATTCCAGTGTCGTTAATTATACTGGATGAAATCATTCGACAATGTACATACATATATGTTCCACGCATTCGGTAGCCATGAGGCATATCCATGTACCGATGCATCTGCATGAGCTGTAGAAACTCGTTTTTCTTCTTCTTCTTGGCCAATCAGCGCTAAGAATATTCGGTTTTAATTTCCCAAATCTTCTATTTCCAACGGAAAAAAATTAGTTGGTTCTAATTATTCCCCTCCCAGGACAGGGATTATGGGGCAGCCAGTAGTGCATTGTGCATAGTGCATTGAGGCGTCAGTATAATGTCTCAAGCTACTGCTTAATTACAGGCTTCAATTTCGTTCACGTCCTGGCCATGGATGTTTGTGTTGTCATCCCCCTATGGTGTGGGGCATAACCCGCCACAATATTTACCGACTTGTCGTAGGTATGCGCGGCTAAATGGGCAGCATAAACATGTTATCAACATGCATCGTCCGAAACCAGTTGGAAGTCTTATTTTAGTCTGAGATTGTAGATAAATTACTCTAGCTTAAAAAAGCTTTGCAAGATTTCTTGTAAGATGAATTTCTCTCTCTCTCTCTCTCTCTCTCTCTGGATCCTGTCAACCCCTTGTGGGCATAGGGAATTAACAACGCCGATTTTCCACCTCGTCCTGTTCGCCGCCATTGCCTTCAGCTGTCTCCAATGCCTAATGACTTACCCTCGACCTCAACTGATCAATGACCTCAAGATCAATTAAGGAGATACTAAAAAAAAGAACTGACAAGCCAAACAATTAGGCGCATTTTCGACATGGTGGCGACATCCGTCGTGGTGGGGGAGATAGAAAACTCGAATTTTCGAACGATGTACCAACTCAAACAATATATCAAAAATCGAAACTACCCTAATAGGCCAGTCAAATTAAATATTATTAATAATAATTGGGGAAAGATCTGGAAATAGTTTTAATCCCTTCCATAGATACTGAGTACATAAAAACTGAGTTTGCACGGTCGTAGAAGGTGAGCTTAACTTTTGGAGGGCGAAAATCCGAGAAATTTGAGCCCTTTTTTTAATATTATCGTTATACATCCCAAACGGTGCATCGGGTCGAAAAACCTAGCAGGAGTAAATTAAAAACCGTTGAATTTTGCGTTCAATGCACTGCTCAAAGTTGAAATTCGGTTCAGTAGCGTAGTCAAAATTGATAGTCAAACAATGACAATTTTCGAGGCTCCTGAGAAAAATCACACTTTTTCACTTTTCAAGCTCACAGATCTTTGCAACGGATCCTCCAAATGGAAAAACTTCTGTGTAAAAGTTGGGGACAATTTAATTGTGAGCCTAACGTGGCCAATACTTTTCAATTCGGGCTATTTTTAGAGTAGCTATGAGCAAAAATTCAAAAATGAATGCTCATTGAATTATTCCATAAAAGCTCTATCTCGGTAAGTATAACAGCTAGAAGTTTTATTTTAGTCTCAAATTGTAGATAAATTACTACAATTAAATAAAGTTTTACAAGATTTCTTGTGAGACCAATTTAGGAGATACTAAAAAGAAACAGGACAAGCCAAACAATTAGGCACATTTTAAACATGGTGGCGGGGTCCGTGGTGCTAGGGGGGAATAGAAAACTCGAATTTTTAAGCAATGTACCAACTCAAACAATATATCAAAAATCGAAACTACCCTAATTAAAGCAACCAGTGTTATAACAATTTGACTGACCAAAGTAATTTAACCTTTGCAAAATCGCCGACTTTTTTTTTAAATTAAAACGCAATTACTCAAAAACTATACCCGCTAGCATATTCTAGTAAAGAATGAGTCGCAGGTAATATTTTTTTCTAAAAACAGAAAATAGCCTGTAGAAATCAGATAAACTGTTTATTAGATATAGCTCGAAAAAATAAGAAAGAAATGTGGCCCACGATCAACATTTTGCTGTTTTATCTTATTTTTCTCGAGTTTTCACCAGTAAATTATACTAATTTTATCAAAAATAAAACTTCCTATTTTGTTGTAAACAATTTGTTTTAACATTATATAATACTCATTTTTAAATTTCGAGTCATTTTCAGCCCTTTAATTAAAAATGAAACCGGAATATAGAGGGCTACGCGCGCAATCCGAGGGTTTTGTAGCAAGCGCTTATTTTTGTATATAAATATCGGCTCCTTGCTCTTCTTGATACCACTCAGATGGACAAAAAAAAACATAATTAAAATGTCTTACCCACTTACATTTTACATGCCAATTCATATTACGTGATTGTAACGAAACTTAGAACATGTTATTGCCTAAGGTGTTGGTTATCGTTGGCCATCAGTACTTTTGACCTCGAACGTGTTTCAGGCATGCAGGGGTGTGCTAGCTGTAACTACAGAAATAAACTATTATTTACCTATTCTGAGAAGATATACAGATTCCATTATTTCCTATTTTATATGCTATTCGGAACCCACTTTCCTGTAAGTTTTCATAATTCTAACAGTCTCGAAATACCACAGGGGGGGGGGGGGGGGGGTTAATTACGAACTAATATTTTCTCCTCCCCCACTATTCCCCTTTCTACAAATTTCAAGAAAATGCGAAAAAATGGAATGTACTCAACATTACCTTTCTCACGACACCTCACTTGCCTATACCAGTCGATAAAAAAAAATTTGAGCTTAATTTCGCCTCTATGTGGACCCCTCCCCCCTTCCACCCGGTAAAGTTTGCCAATTACGACGCAGCGCCCCCAACTAATCTTTACTCTTTCAAAAATGATTAATTAAATAACTGCAATTCGCACTACGAAAAACAACATGAAAGTAGTACTCACACCTATGAGGCCGGTAGGTGTATTTTTTGTGTGGATAGTGTCAAAATGCCTAATTTTAAATGAATGTACTATTATTAAATATTATGTGATTGTAATGAAACTTAGAGATATTATTGCCAATGATGTTGGTTATCACTGGCCATCAATATTTTTGACCTCGGGTGTTCTTAAGGCGTGCAGGGGTATGCTAACTGCAACTATATAAATGTACTATTATTACCCTTTTTTAATGAGATATCAAAATTCTACGATTTTTGGTTTTCTATACTAGTGAAATGCCGCTTTTCTACAAATTTTCATATTTCTAAGTATAACAGCATCGAAATGCAAGGGGGGGGGCCAAACTCGGATCATTATCCTTTTTTTTAAATTTAATGAAAATGCCGGAAATGAAATGTACTCGGTGTTACATTTCTTATGATACCCCACTTGCCTATACCAGATGAAAAAAATTGTTTGACCTTCATTTCCCCTCTATGAAGACATATCCTTAAAGTCAGCCTATTACAACGAATCGCTTTCTCCAGTGAATTGTAATAATTCTACATACTCCTACAAAATTTCATGACCGATTTCATAAGGGTTTTGTTTTTAATACAAAACCCTAAAAATAATTTGTTCATATCTAATTAACAGTTTATCTGATTTCTACAGGCTATTTTCTGTTTTTAGGGTAACATATTACCTGTGATTCATTCTTTACTAGAATCTGCTAGCGTTTATAGTTTTTCAGTAATTGCGTTTTTATTTAATAAAAAAAAGTCGGTGATTTTGCAAAGGTTAATTTACTTTGGTCAGTGAAATTGTTATAATACTGGTTGCTTTAATTAGGGTAGTTTCGATTTTTGATATATTGTTTGAGTTGGTACATTGCTTAAAAATCCGAGTTTTCTATTTCCCCCCTAACAACACGGACCCCACCACCATGTTGAAAATGTGCCTAATTGCTTGGCTTGTCCTGTTTCTTTTTAGTATGTACTAAATTGTTTTCACAAGAAATCTTGTAAAACTTTACTTAACTGGAGTAATTTATCTGCAATTTGAGACTAAAATAAAACTTCTAGCTGTTATATTTTACTTACCGACATAGAGCTTTTAAGGCATAAATCGATGATCATTAATATTTAAATTTTTGCTCATAGCTACTCTAAAAATGGCCCGAATTGAAAAATATTGGCCACGTTAGACTCACAATTAAATTGTCCCCACTTTTACAGACAAGCTTTTCCATTTGGAGGATCCGTTGCAAAGATCTGTGAGCTTGAAAAGTGAAAAAGTGTGATTTTTCTCGGGAGCCTCAAAAATTTTCATTTTTTGACTATCGATTTTGACTACGTTACTGAACCGAATTTCAACTTTGAGCAGTGCATTGATCGCAGAATTCAACGGTTTTTAATTTACTCCTTCTAGGTTTTTCGACCCGAGGCACCGTTTGGGATTTATAACGATAATATTAAAAAAAGGGCTAAAATTTCTCGGATTTTCGCCCTCCAAAAGTTAAGCTCACCTTCTACGACCCTGCAAACTCAGTTTCCATGTATTCAGTATCTATAGAAGAGATTAAAATTATTTCCAGATATTTCCCTCATTATTATTAAAAATCTCCAAAATTGGCTTAATTTGACTGGTCTACGAGTATAATTAAAGCAGCCGGTGTTATAACAATTTGACTAACCAAAGTAATTTAACCTTTCCAAAATCAACAAGTTTTTTTTATAAAAACGCAATAATTCAAAAACTATACCAGGTAGTATATTCTAGTAAAGGCTCAAAAATCAAAGGTGATACCCTACCCTAAAAATGGAAAATAGCCCGTAGAAATCAGATAAACTGTTTATTAGATAGAAATGGCTTTGGAAATTAAATTAAAAAAGTATACACAAAGGAGTGTTTTCAATTAAAGGGCTGTAAATGACCCGAAATTGAAAAATTAGTAGCATATAATGTTAACATAAATTGTTTATAACAAAAAAAGAATTCCTTATTTCTTATAAAATTAATATAATGTGTAGGTGAATACTCGAGGAAAATAAGAGAAAACAGTAAAATGCTGATTAAGAGCTCGATTTTTCCCTACTTTTTCGAGCTATATCTAGTAAACAAAGCATACGATTTCTACGTGCTATTTTTTTAATATTTTTGTTTTTCGCCCGTACTAAATAAGCACTAAATACAAAATAATTTTGAACGAAAAAAACAACCATTTCCTTTCGATTCTCTGCCAGCTTAAGACGTTAGCTTGCAGAAAACCAAAACTTTTTTTTTTACATTTTTTCAGTCAAAAACTGCACTACCATAACTTCTTAGAAAAAAATGTAATTATTTATTTTCAGCTGTACCAAATTAGCACTAAATATAACGAGCAATTAGTGATGTAAAATCGTGTTTATGGTAATGTCTGTCAGCTTAAGCCTTAAACTGCCAGCTTAAGCCTTAAACTGGCAGACACAACAGTAACTTTTAAAAGTACAGTGTAACAAGGTAGTCTTCGGCTAGCTTGCCGAATGTATGATACCCTTCATCATATCTTCGTTGTGTTTTGTGGTACATTTGCCTTTTTGAAATTAGTAGTAAAACTTGTTCCGATTTCACTGTTCCTATAAGAGGTATGCGAAATAGTGGGACGATTTCAACCAAATTTAGGAACGTGGCTTAGCAGTCAATACGGTTGAATAATATGCAATTTTGAAAAGATATCTTCAGAAAGAAAAAAAGTTTTTCTGACAAAAACTTGCTTTTGAGACGGTCGTTCCTATAGCAGCTATATGATAGAGTAGTCCGATTTCAACCAAATTCGGAAATATGATTTCACTAAAGATATTATTGATTATTGTGAATTTCGAAAACAATATCTTTAGAAATAAAAAAGTTTTTCTCACAAAGACGAATTTTTGGACCGGTCGTTCTTATGGCAGCTATATGACGTAGTGGTCTGATTTCAACCAAATTCGAGAAGGTGATTTAGCTAAAAATACTATTGATTAGTGTGAAGTCTAAAAACGATATATTTAGAAATAAAAAAGTTTTTCCCACAAAGACCGTTTTTTTTAACGGTCATTCCTATGGCAGCTCTATGACGTAGTGGTCCGATTTCAACCAAAATCGTAAATGTGATTTATCTATATATACTATTGATTTCTCAGAAGTTTGAAAAAGATATCTTTAGAAATAAAACAGTTTTTCTAACAAAAACTTGCTTTTGGAACGGTCGTTCCTATGACAGCTGTATGACGTAGTGGTCCGATTCCGTTGGTTCCGATATATTTATAGCGTGCAATAGAAAGAAGGCTTTGTACAACATTTCAGCTTGATAGCTTAAAAACTGAGGGACTAGTTTGCATAGAACCAGACAGACAGACAGACGGACAAACGGACAGACGGACAGACACACAGACGGACAAAGCTTAATCGACTCGTCTCAACATACCAACCAAGAATATATATAGTTTATATGGTCGGAGATGCTTCCTTCTGTGCGTTGCAAACTTCATGACAAAGTTAATATACCCTATCACATCCGTGAAGGGTATAATAAATTTTTCAATTGTAAGAGATTAGCAAAAAATAGGCCCGAATTTAGTACACTTCTTTCAATTATGTCTGCTACTTTTGCTCTGCCAGCTTAAGAGAGGTTGATATATTAGAATTAAGTTTATTTTTAATAATTTTTTAATTTCTTTGTTCAAATATAATCTAAACCTCAGCGGAGACAAAATCCATATCATATGAAATACATATTTGTTCCTAACTGTATGGTTCAGCTACAATGGTTTTTTCGTGCAATGAGTTCACGTAAACTACACTCATCCTGGATAATTGGAAAAGAACACGCCTTTTGAGAACCTATAGGACACTATCAAATGTAGTGAAAAATTTATTACAATCTGCGATATCTGAATCCAATGTTGACAGGTCTGGATAGACCTATTATCATCATCGTGGCTCGACAGCCCGACGCACGTCGGACCTTGGCCGCCTGGATAATTGTCCTCCAATTATCTCGGTCACGTGACCGCGTCCTCCAATTTTGGAAGCTCAGCAGCTGCGCGGCGTCCACACCTACTGAGCTCTCCCAACGAGATCTCGGTCGTCCTCGCAGTCTCGCTCCGTCGACTCGTTCTGCATTCATTATTCTCTTAGGCATGCGATCATCGTCTATTCTTTGTACATGCCCTGCCCATTGAAGTCGTTGTAGTTTGACGATTTTCGAGACTTGCAGCTCATCGTACATTTCATACAACTCATGGTTGTACCGGATGCGCCATCCATCTCGATCGCAAACAGCCCCGAAAATTCGCCGTAGAACCTTACGTTCAAAAGTGTCTAGCATGTTTTCGGAAGCTTGAGTTAGGGTCCATGCTTCGCAGCCATAGCATAGCACTGGTCGTATAATGGTTTTGTACACGCGGAGCTTCGTGTTTCTGTGCACATGCTTCGATTTCATTATGGGGAGAACCGAGAAAAAAGTCTTATTAGCTAACTGTATCCGTCGCTTGATTTCGTCAGTTTCGTTGGCGTCCCTTGACAGGTTGCAACCCAGGTAAATGAAGTTGTTCACGAACTCGATGTTGAGGTCCCCCACATTGATGCTCGGTTGTGCAGGTGTCCTTGTCACCGATTGCATCATTATTTTAGTTTTACCCTCGTTAATGCGTAATCCAACTTCCTTTGCAGCGGTATCGAGCGTATGCAGAAGTTCTTCTGCGTCAGCCAATCTTCGGGACATGATGTTGATGTCGTCGGCGTACGCTGCTAATTGTGTCGACTTGATGAGTAGCGTCTTGCTGTTGTCCATATTCATGGCCCGAATAACGTATTCCAGTGCTAGGTTGAAGAGCGTCGGTGCCAGTCCATCGCCCTGTTTCAAACCAGTGCGTGTTTCAAATATGTATCCTGACTTGTGAGACGAAGTTTGTAATCGTCAGCTTAGTCAGTCGCACTAATTTGGCCGGTATACCAAATTGTAGCATGATGTTGTGCAGTACTCCACGATCGATACTGTCGTATGCCTGCTTGAAGTCGACAAAGATTTGGTATACGCTTACGTTGTATTCCCAGCACTTCTGGAGTATAAATTGGACCGTAAAGAGCTGATCGGTTGTGGAGCGACCAAGTCTGAAACTGCTTTGATATTCGCCAATGGCTCGTTCTGCGCACGGTTTTATTCTACTATTTTCCAGAATTTTCGTCAAAATTGTATAGGACGTACAAACTAGTGATATGCCCCTATAATTCTCACACCGCAGTTTATCTCCCTTTTTGTGAATCGGACAGATGATGCTTCTGCGCCAATCGTCTGGGACCTCCTCGTCCTCCCATACTCGCAGGAGTTGTTGATGTATGGCATCAACTAGACTCGTTCCACCGTATTTTAGCAGTTCAGCTGGAATCTCGTCAGCGCCCGGCGCTTTATTTCGTTTTAGTGACCGCAACGCGATATCAACTTCCTCTGCTGTCGGGGGGTTGAATGCGATGGGCCTAGATCCACAATAGCGTCGAGAGCTTCTTGTGTGGGGATGTTAGATGGTCGGTTTAGAAGCTCTTCAAAATAAGAGGCCCATCGTTTGTTAATGCCATCGGTGTCGCTGATGATGTTGTCTGGTGTTCCTATTAGCTAAGTTTTCGTTTATGTTCAGCAACTGCTCGTCAAAGTTTTTACGTTTCTTACGTCTAATTATTCTATTCGATATTCGCCGTAGCTCGTCATATTTTTCTCTTCTGGCTCTGCTTCCTCGTTGAATCCATTGTCTGTAGGCCTCGTTTTTCGCGTCAAGTGAATTTTTGCATTCTTCGTCGAACCAGTCATTTCGCGTTTGCCGGGCCTTATGTCCCACGACTTTCTCTGCGACATCCTTGATGGTACCCTTTAGTTCTTCCCAGAACCCATGGACGCCTGTGTTGTGTTGGCGATGTTGTATAGCAAAGGTGATAGTCTTTCCTCAAGGGCGGTAGCATACGCCACCGCTGTAGCATCACTCAAAAGCTTATCAACCGCAAAGATTTTGGGAGGGCTGATTCTCGATTAGTGCACTGAGGAAATTCTACATCTGTAGGTCGTCTTCACCAAGTGATGATCTGAGTCGCAGTTTGCTCCTCGATAGGAGCGGACTTTCATGACACTAGACGCCCATCTCCTGCAAATGAGGACGTGGTCAATTTGGTTGACGGTACGTGCGTCTGGAGACTTCCAGGTCTGCTTGTGAATGCGTCGATGCGGGAAGCACGTAGAGCTTACGACTAGATTCCTGCTGCAGGCAAAGTCGATAAGTCGCTGGCCGTTATCGTTACATTCTTCATGGATTCTGTGGCCTCCAGTGGTCCCCCGGTGCCAACATTCATTTCCGACTTTCGCGTTAAAGTCTCCCAGCAGCAAGTTGACGTCGTTTGTTGGAAGTGAGTCGAAGAGAGTTTCAAGGCGGGCGTAGAACTCGTCTTTTACTGCGTCTTCTTTAACTTCAGTGGGGGCGTGCACATTGATGAGCCAGAGATTGAAGAATCGAGTCTGGACGCGAATCGCACACAGCCGTTCATTTATGGGTTTGAAGTCAGTAATATGCGGTTTGAGGCGATTGTTCACTATAAATGCTACTCCAAACTCCTTGCGGCCCGATGGTTTGCCACTTGTAAAAATTGTGTGCGATTTCTTGTCATTAATCTCGCTGCCAAGCCAATTTGTTTCCTGGACTGCAGTAATGCTCAGTTTGTACTTTTCGACCTGTTGAAGGAGGGCCTTCTCGGCCCCCGGTTTGTTCAGGGAGCGTATTTTACATTCCAGGATCCGAAGGAATAATCCTTTAGTCGTTTGCGTGGTCGTCGTTGTTGATCCGTCCAATCCGAGGCTTTTGTTCCAGGTTTCTTGACATGGAGTGGTTGTCAGCACGTCGCTTAACCCCATTCAGGGGATGGCCTCGGAAGATAGTTGCTTCAGATGGTTTAATAAACGTGCTGGAGTTCACACAACTATGTTGCAGGTCCAATTACGCAAGTCATTCCATCCTACTAAAGCTGAGACGCTTAGGTGTTGGTCAGCCATTCAGGCTACAGCTATCTGCCTTTTTCAAACTGTCTTATCGCTAAGACATTGGCCGTCAGCAATTTGATACACTACTAGGGGCGCCCATGCGGAGGGCTATGGAAAAGGTTTTTGCCCCCCTTTGGATAGACCTATGGTGTAACCAAAAGCACATAACTTACAAAATGATCGATAACGTTAACAAAGAAACTGACTAAGTTGTTATACTCTTCACGGATGTGATTGGGTATATTAACTTTGTCATGAAGTTTGCAACGCGCAGAAGGAAGCATCTCCAACCATATAAACTATATATATTCTTGGTCAGTATGATGAGGCGAGTCGATTAAGCTTTGTCCGTCTGTCCGTCTATCTGTCTGTCCGTCTGTCCGTCTGTCCGTCTGTCCGTCTGTCTGTATGTCTGGTCCTATGCAAACTTGTCCCTCAGTTCTTAAGCTATCGAGCTGAAATGTTGTACAAAGCCTTCTTTCTATTGCACGCTATAAATATGTCGGAACCAACGGAATCGGACCACTACGTCGTATAGCTGTCATAGGAAGGACCGTTCCAAAATCAAGTTTTTTTTTGAAAACTGTTTTATTTCTGAAGATACCTTTACGAAATTTCATATTATTCAATCATATTGACTGCCAAACTACGTTCCTTGATTTGGTTAAAATCGGCTCACTATTTGTTATACCTCTCGTAGGAACAGCTAAATCGGAACAAGTTTTACTACTAAATACAAAGTGGCAAATGTACCATAGGCAACAACGAAGGTATGATGGCATACCTTCGGCAAGCTAGCCAAAGGCTAGCTTGTTTTTATTTTTATATTGTAGCTTGAAAACAATCTTGTCGAGAATATTTTTGAATTTTCACCCAAGTGTATAGGTCGGCCCAGAACTGCTTGTCGACATTAATATCATTTTATTCTTATTAATAATGCAGAATGGAAAAAAGAGAATATTGGAAGGAAAGAAAATGAGGAAATACCGTAAAAGGAAAATGGAACTCATTTTATATGGAAATTCGCTAAATAGAAAATCAGATAAATGCGGGTTTCATGACATAATTCACATGTGACGTCATCTATGAAGTGTCCTTTTGCCTTTCCTTATACCTATATACCTAAGGTATGTATGCAGGTAATGCTGCTCCTTTCGACCCGAATCAGATCTTCTTGGTTCCCGTTTTAGCAATTACAAAATGGAAACAGCTTCCCCTTTCTGTTGGGCCTCTCTAGCAATATTTTTTAAGCCAGAACACAAATCACACATTCATTATCTAACTAAGTTCAAGTATATACGATTGATATATTTTATAATCAATCGTACTCAACCTTTATCAATGTAGATACATAATAATATTAAAATATTCATACTGATTTATTTCAGCACGAAACACTTTACATAACTTTAATAATATATGCAGATTCTGTTACTGTCGAGTGATGCTGCACTTCGAATCCGCAATTTAGTACCAGATTTGTAGACCAACATTCCAGTTAAATCCAATGTATTGTATATATGTACCATCGGCTATTTTACGCTCCTAATGTTGCCCACTAATGATATGATAGTTAGCTCTCAACATTTTAGTAATGCTATTATAAAGACTACATCTGCTTTGAACATACTGCTCGGTAGTGTAACTTCCTAACAAATAGACAACTGATACTGAATGCGCGGATACGTACAAGCATAGTGGGCAGCTTTGATAGCTTTCTTTTTGCATCCACGCTTCCATTTCCCCATCATTTACTCTCAAACTGCTTTTCCGCTCCGGTTTCTTAACTTGTGCCACTCTTTGCACGACCGGAATGTTACCTCTTCTTGGATTTCATAGTGAGTGACTTTTGGGCATTTCCACAAATTCTTTTTTTCAACGGTTTTGTCGCGACGGTAGCAAAGAAACGGGGGTATCATTTTTTCACTGTTTCTTCCGATTATAATGAACGTCGATTATGATGTGATATAAATAAAGCCATCAGTCGAGCAGACAAACATCACAGTCTCATTTGTACTGTTGTTTGGAATAAGCCAACTTGAAGCCGACTACCAAAGCAAATCGTCCAAAGCCACTAGCTTCCTTCTAACAAATTCCCATTTTCAACTAGGCCTGAACAAAATGAATGCCATCGTAAGTACCAATAAAGTTTCGACAGACTCCAATTATTGATTTCTAATTTTTTATTCCATTCAATAGAACATTGCCCTTGCAGTATTTTGCGTAGCGTACGCTTCCGCCTCAGACTTCGAACATGGTCACGTGGAAACCACTCACTCCGAGGTATCACGACCAGTTCCTATCCCGGTGTACGAAAAAATTGGAGTACCAATCCCACATCCAGTACCGGTTGCCGTTCCAAACTACGTTAAAATCGCAATTCCACATCCCGTTCCTGTTCACGTAAATATTGAACAACCATTCCATATTCCAGTCTACAAGGTTGTCACGGAGGTCATAGAAAAGAAGATCCCTTATCATGTTGAAAAACCATATCCAGTTGAAGTTGAAAAACCATACCCAGTCGAAGTCGTCAAGAAGATCGAAATCCCTGTTCCCAAGCCCTACCCCGTCCCAGTAACTATTTATAAGCATATCTTGCAAAAGGAACACCACCACGGATGGCATTAGATTTTGTCCACTAGTTGAAAACGATCTATATCGAAATAAGCGTTAAAAGGCTTTACAATTATTGTTGTTAACTTTTTTGTTGCCTAATTTTAGGATATTTGTAAATAAAAATATTATTAAGAAAATAGTAAAAATCGTGTTTTCCGCTTACAAATTACTAACTATTCCAAATAGCTGAAGAGACTGGAGAATGGAAAAAATTCAGATTTACGATGGAGCAGATAAAATATGTTTAAAACTTGTGTGGCAACAGTTGGACCACTCACCTGTGTCACATGTATTTTTACTTCCGATTTGTTTGGATACTTTTTGGCCGCCGTATATGAGTTCACCTTTGCTGTATTTGATTATCTAATGTCTTGGGTAGTGGATTGCAGATATTCATTATATCATTGTCTATCTAAATTGACTATGACATAAGTCAGCTATACGTAATTTTGTGTCTTATGACTTGCAGTTTTTACCTTATTCGTATATTGGATCAAACCAGTGCCTAATGTTGTTAATAGTTAATATAAGGTGGAGATAGAAAAAGATATTTCACTTGTTCAGTTTTTTCTGGTGTAGCGTTTTTGGAAAGTTTGAAAAACAGTCAACTGGATTAAAAAAGTAACCGGTAGATTTGTACTGACTCGGTGAAGATTAATACTTTTTTCAGCATTTTTATTCAAATAAAGTACACGCAAATGGAAAAGAGAGTTTCAGTAACACGGTAAATTTCGTTGGAGAGGGCACCAACCCAAGATTGCGAACCCGTATCCTATCACTTCATGTTTCTCCCGCGAAATACAGATAGTTTGGTCTGTATGTACACCTGAGAGTTGCTTTAAGAAATTAGTTAATAATTAATTTTAAGGTGGAGGACGCACTCCTACAACAGGTCGAGATATACAAACTGAACATCACTGCAATCCAGGAAACAAATTGGCTTGGCAGCGAGATCAACGAAAAGCAATCGCACGCAATTTTCAAAAGCGGCAAACCATCTGGTCATAAGGAGTTTGGAGTTGTGTTCATCGTGAACAATCACCTCAAACCGTACGTTACTTAGTTCAAACTCATCAATGAAAGGTCGTGTGCGATTCGCATTAAGATTCGATTTTTCAACCTCCGGCCCAAAACAGACTGAATCATCTCTTAGAAACACGTACTGGACTTAAGGATGGACTGGCTCCGACGCTCTTCAGCCTGGCGCTTGAACACGCCATCCGGGCAATGAATGCGGAACACAGCGGCACACTGTTCTTCAAGTCGACGCAGTTGATAGCGTACTCTGACACCACGTCCAGCGTAAATACGGGCATGCGGTGCGTGCGTTGAATACGGGCAAATTTCAAAATCAAACCAATGTTGTCAAATGTGCATGTCCAACGTAAGCACGAAATGCGTGCGATGCGAGAACGTCGCATCGCACGCATTGTTTGAAAATCAAACTAGTTTGATTTTGCCCGCATTAACGTGCGGAAAAACGATGGAGACTCTGATTTCGGAAGTTCAAAAGCGGAGTGTGCTTTGGAATAAGAGCCACCATGGTTATAAAAATAGAATGGCGACGGATATTTAGGAAAAATCGTGTAGTTTTGAAATTTGGCACAACCAATGTGAAGAATCCCCTTAATATATGCTCCAAAGTCCCCGTTGATAGAGGATCCGGAAGTGTAGGATAAATGTAAATTTTTCCCCAGTTTTCCCTGAAAATGTGGTTTTTTTAAAGTAGACATCGCTATAAAAACGTGAAAAATTGTGTAGTTTTGAAATTTTGCATGATTAATGAGGGCAGTTCCTTGAATATATGCTTCAAAGTCGCTGTTGATAAGGGTTCCGGAACTGTAGGGAAAAGTGGGCCGACTTCAATTTTAAAATTTTTCATGAATTATAATAGGACCACTTTGTGTGGAAAGTAGCCTTGGTTTTCAACCGATTGAACTAATTTTAACAGAAGAGTATAAAAAAGTCCTAAGCAGTCGCATATATTCACGAAATTTACTTTCATCCGCTCGCAATTGCCGGTATAGATGATGAAACTCGCCGTAAAATGTCTGTTTCTGTATTTAACACTTGTTTTAAATCGATCACTCTTGTTTTTTCTATTCGTCAATGTTTTAATTTTCTGCTGAGACTGGAGCCATTTTACACCGAATGACAATTGTCAACGCAACCCGCATTAACGCTTATCGTGTTGTCGTTGAACACTCTCCGCATTATCCGCAAATAAATGCGTTACGTGCGGGCCCCGCAACGCACGCACCGCACGCACCGTATTTACGCAGGACGTGGCGTGACGGTATCAACATCATGTCCCGAAACCTGCCCGACCCAGAAGAACTTATATAATAACAAGCTAGCCTTCGTTGTGACTTATGGTGCATTTGCCACTTTAAAATTAGTAGTAAAACTTGTTCCGATTTCACTGTTCCTATGAGAGGTATATGTAATATTAGGCTGTATTCAACCAAATTTGGGAACGTGGTTTGGCAGTCAATGTGATTCAATAATATGAAATTTGGTAAAGATATCTTCAGAAATAAAAAAGTTTTTCTAACAAAAACTTGCTTTTGGAACGGTCGTTCCAATGACAGCTATACGATAGGGTAGTCCAAATTCAACAAACTTCGGGAATATAATTTGACTAAAGCTATTATTGATTAGTGTGAAATTTGAAAAAGATATCTTTAGAAATAAAAAAGTTTTTCTCACAAAGACGAATTTTTGAACCGGTTGTTTCTATTGCAGCTATAGGACGTAGTGGTCCGATTCCGTTGATTCCAACATATATACAGCATGCAATAGAAAGAAGGTTTTGTCCAAAATTTCAGCTCGATAGCTTTAAAACTGAGGGACTAGTTTGCATAGAAACAGACGGACAGACGGACAAAGCTTAATCGACTCGTGTCATCATACTGACCAAGAATATATATAGTTTATATGGTTGGAGATGCTTCCTTCTGTGCGTTGCAAACTTCATGACAAAGTTAATATACCCTATCACATCCGTGAAGGGTATAATAATAATATTGACACGGCTGCAAAAGAAGTTGAACTACGAATAATCAGAACAAAACAAAAGTAATAATGCAATCAAGAACAAGGACGCCAGAACAACCGAACATCAACGTCGGGTCCTCAGCATCAAATTCGTAGACGATTTCATATACCTGGGTAGTAACCTGTCCAAGGACGAAAATGGAACTGCCGAAATCAAGCGAAGGATTCAGCTAGTAAATAAGATTTTTTCTCGGTCCTCCCAGTCATGAAATCGAAGCATGTGCACAGAAATACTAAGTTTCGCATATATAAAACCATCATACGACCTGTGCTATGCTATGGCTGCGAAAACATGATAAACACATTTCAACGTAAGGTCCTTCGGCGAATTTTTGGAGCAGTTTGCGATCGAAACAGGTAGATGATTAAGAAAATGTTAAATGGACGACGCGTCTGTGGAGCAAGGCTGCGAGGGAGACCGAGAGCTCGTTGCAAAGTTTCAGTAGTTGAGGACGCCGAATAACTGCAGGGCGTCCAAAATTGGACGACGCGGTCACTTGACCGAGATAATTGGAGGACGATGATTCAGGCGGTCAGGGCCCGACGTCGGACTATTGCGCCATGATGATGATGACCTACAGTTACATATTCGTATATAAATCTGATACAGGGGATCTTCATATCTATACGTACACAATGGTAACCATGGTACATCTTAAATAATAGGTACTCACTTCATTTAAATATGATAGCAATTTAGAAAACAACTCTGTTGCGGTTAAAAATGAAGCGGTTATTCTGGGGGTGTCTTCCCAACAAACAAAATGAATATTCGAGCATTTCGAAGATGGACACCCTGACATCCGTGTGTAGAGACAAAATATTCACGATGAAGTAGATTGGAAACTATGAATACATTCCATATTAGTGAGTGACATTCTTATGTTCTGGATAGCATTCAGTTTCCACGTCATAAGTCGTGTTTCTTGGTAAAGGAGGAATTCCTATGTTGCGGTTTGAGCTATACGGCTACAGCCGTGTGTTTAGAGACGTGCAGCTAGAGCCGCATATAAAATTATTATGGAATTAATTAATTAATAAGTAGCCACGCTAATGACATCGACTTATCAATTATTAGAAATTGATCAAAATGATCAATTAAATTACGAATTTACAGTTCGAAAAATTAATTACCGTGTCGTAAACAAACTACACTACAGGGCCACCCTTTAAATTCCATACAATTTGACATGCAACTCTAGCCATTCGTCTTTAATCGTATGGCTCAAAACGCAGCATACAAATTAATTGTACTTTACCAGAACAGAGTAGGAGGAAAAAAACAATGCACATCAGAAAATGGAATGTTTCCTTGGTTCCCTTGTATTTTGGTTAGTTAGCCCCTAAACCTCAACCCAAATGCCAAGAGACAACATAAATTTTAATATATCCGAAGAGCCAAAAAAAAAAGTTAATGGACAATTTATAGCCTTTGTTGCTAATAAATATGATTTCCGACCAATATTTTCTTACTAGTTTGTTTTCACGGTTGTTAAGGTTTATTCTGTTTTTATTGGATAAGAAAACACTTTTAAATAAATATCGTCGTTGCAAATTTGTATTTTTACTATCGTCACTAGGTCTACATTAGACCTAGGGTATCCACGTTTCGGTCTTGTTTTAATTTTTCCTTACCCTTTCTTTCCTCTCAAGACGAGGAGAATCCTTCAATTCCATCCAACTACGATAGGAGAACGCTTTTTTCAAAACAGAAAATTGTAAAGAACAGGGTCGTTACTATATGAGCAAACGCAGAATCGACTCTTTAAGAAAAAAAAAACTGTAAGGGAGGTGGTACTTTTGACATGATCCTTTTTGGTCACACCGGCTGACATCCGTAGTCGCAGTCATTCTACTTTTGTATGAGTTATCCAGCATTCAGACGCATAAATGAGTGCGGGACGTACGATACGACCGTTTTGAACAACTTGCCCTTAAGCTTTCGTGGCATCTTCCTGTCGCAGAAAACTCCAGAGTTTTCTCGCCACTTCATCCAACCGACACTGATGCGATGTTGGATGTCATCATCGCATGAAGCTTCCTTCGTGACCATCGAGCTCTCCTCTAATGTAGATATCTGGTATCGGTCTCTCTGGATATATTTACATTGCTATACCTCCGGAGCCTCCTTTAAGGTGTTACGTATTTTCGTCGTGACAAAAAAGATATTGTATATATATACTACATACTGTATTCTATAAGTCTAGGATATGAAAATAGAAAACAATACAGTGAACGGTCGTTACAAAATTGTTTTTTTAGGTCTCTCGGGTACCTTAACTCGGTCCTGCTTATGCAAACTAATAAAATTTAACACTTTGGAATATAAATTTTTGACATGTTTTGAATCAGCTCCAAATAAAATAAAGAAATCACTTTCGCAACAGTCCAATCTGGACCATCGCCTCATTTTCTAGATTGTGGCGGTGTGTTTTGCGCATAGGTGTGATCAACAACACGCTCAACCGAGTTATTTACCTAATAGTCCGACACGTAAATCCCCTTTTTTTATCGAAAACTACTGCATTCAGTAGGAAATGGGGTCCAGTGCGACCGTGCTAACTGTTACGCCATCCAGACCACGGCTCTAAATACATTCTTTTAAAAAGTTGTCATGCTTTCCCTCTTCATTGTGTGCATTCGGGAGTCACGGTTGCTAGCTAGCTTTAAGTGCTGCCTCGTGATTTGTATTCCGAATGTTGCGCTAAACCACTGCTAAACTTAGCGCAAATAGCTAGGTGCTAACACTTTTAGGCAGCACAAAATTTGTTCGCTGTCTTGGCTTAGCGGAGATTTGACAGTTCGAACGAATTGCCTGCATTCACAAATCATAGCGCTACCTGAGCGCTCCCATTTTTTTTGTTATAATTCAGTGCAAAATTGGGACAAAAATAGGAGCGCTCAAGTAGCGCTACCGATTTGTGAATGCAGGCATGTCAATTTACAACAGGTGAGCCAGCATACCATTCGGGCGTCACAAAAAAAATTGTTATGTGCTGCTAAAGAATTCGCTATTTCTATGCAGCGCCTTACGCTTTTTTCCGTGACGCCCGAATGCACCCATTGAGTATACGTCCTCACTTCAAAGAAGACTGCAAAATTCTGTCCAGAAGCAACTGGAGATACTCGTATGTGAAGTGAGAATGATAATTAAGCCAAAGTTAACAGAAACCTATTATCGCTTTTAAATAAAAGACCGGTGATAATAAAACACGAAAATCGTCACCTGTCTCGTTTACACCATTCAGCAATCAGGTTTTTCTGAAACATGGCCAATTGCGTACATACAATAAAATTACACTTCTTCCGCGATTAACGAAAATGTATCAATTAATTTTTATTTTAGCTATTCTGTGCGGCAGAAACATCAAGTTGTGACCTTAATTATTACATGTTTGAAACACAGCATGTCTCTCCGGTGTCTTTCGTATACATAAAATTAACTACCACGTAGATTTATTGCTATCAGAATACAACAGTGTTAAGGGCTTGTTAATTATTTTATTATACTACGTAGTGCATTTCCATATTTTTGGGATGTATACCGTAAAAAAATATATTGTGTTTCATTAGGGATTTTTTTGTAAGTGTACATATCCCTCTATCAACATGGTCGCCCCATCCTACACAACAACTTTATGGACATGTTAACATTTGTTGTTAATTTAGGGAAAACTCGGGAAGACTTTGAGATACAATCTGCTCAGAATTTTTATCAACGTGTTGTGTGTGGTTCATTGGGTGCAGTTCTTATAACAACAGCAAATCGCATGGATTATCGAAGCAGAATGGCAAACATTTTAATTTATTTATTTTACGCTTAGAGTAGAACTGAAACCTCATTCTCAATAAATGCTCATTTAATTTCGCTTGAGAATTTCGATAGCAGGCAGCCACTTGAAATTTGGTAAAGCATCATTAGTTACACCTGGTTGCGCATGGTATTTCAAATTATCCGATATAGGACACGTTAACCTCACCTACAAATGTCTTGTAATTAAAAATATGAATAGTATAATAAAAGTAGTTTATGGTGGTATTTTCAATGACCGCGTTCCTGTGATTCTAACTCTGATCCAATAAATGACATTGATTCCCAAGAAGCAGAATCGAGTAATCTCGCGGGAGCGTCCCGCCCGCCAAAGAAAAACGAGAAAAATCGAAAAAAAAAATCGAAAAAGTGAAGAAGACTATGTTTACGCGACACAACAAACACGGGTTTTCGGACCTCTGTAGCTGCGGCTTCAGATGATTAGTATGGCCATTCTTTCCGGCCGTCTTACGAAGTGTTGCAAATTTGATGTCGATATGACGAAAAGCAACCGAGATATGACAGTTTGAAAATCGCTATTTTTCAAATTATTCTTGTTCTCGTTGATCTTGTTGTTCCTTGACAGAGCTACAGCCTCGTAGGGAGCGTATCGAGGTCTGGTTTCTTTTCTCCCGGATTGACTGTGTCCCAAGGGTGTGCCTTTGCTTTCATTTGCTCTGATCCGTGCAGTAGATAAAAAGATACATCCAAAAATGTGAAAAAAATATAGAGTTTCTCGCTTTCTCGAAGTCTTTTTAATGAATTCAATGAAAAAAAAATATCTTTCAGGTATTACCCGTGGTCCGTGGTTCAACCAAATTTGATACATAGCTTGCTTTAGTTATTAAGTACAAAACGGTTATATTTTAGTGTTGCTGGAGATGTGCGTCAGGATAAAAGGACCCTATTATTATGAAATGAAACAAAAACCAAAGCTGGTAGGTAAGGGTGTATTCTAAGTCGTGGTAATGAGACCAATGCACTGGAGTTCTGTTAATGGCATTTTGAGTCCTTCGACCACGACTGATGGCATTTTGCGTCCTTTGGAGAAGGAAAAGGACATTTTTGGAAAAGAAGTGATATCAAGGGATGATGGGTATGATATGACTGGGGGTGGTGAGGCGAATGCTGTATACTATTGTTGAATGCACTTTGAGTCCTTCGAACTAGAAAAATGATATTCTTGGCAAGGAAGCGCCCTCTAAATTTTTTGAAATCATTCGGATCTTCAAAAGACTTAACACACGTTCATATTTCAAGTACTTCGAGGAGGTGGGTTCTTTAATTATTATAGATAGGGCTTATTGAGATGTTAATACAGGTATTTACAATTATTGCATACAAATAGTTGAAAGATAAACGAAAAATGCGGGGTCATGTTAGGATTTTTATAAGGCAGAAAAGGAAATTTGAAAGAATTGTGTGCTAATTGTTTAAAACGACAATTTTAAGCCATCTGAATATTTTATGATGTATGATGATTTATATAGGAAAATGGAATGTACAGCAAATGAAACGCGATTCTTGCAACTGTTGCATAGCAAATCTAATCGAAAAATGATTAAATGAGATCTGTTAACGAACATTAAGCAAAATCATATCTGCCCCAAATTTACGTCCACGAATAAGATACTAATAAGGGAAGCATCATTAATGAGGGAATCCTTCTGTTCTATTAGAAGTGATAAAATACGCTTAAAGTACACTTTTAACGTAAACAAAGTCTACAAGCAGATCAAATGACAATAACTATATTTTAGGGACAGAAGGTGCAATTGAAGAATTCCGGCAGTTATGACCTGTTTGAATCTTCATCCACACCGTTTTATGTTTTTTCGTGTGTTGAAAATTGTCGTTTGTTTAATTATTAATTAATTATAAGCCAATGAATTAACATACAGGCCTGGAAAAATTAAGTGTTAATATAACTCCATTCTCCTCGTGGTCCTGCTGGATGGAAATAAGGCAATAGTGATTTTTTTTACTAATTTACTTAAATATTTTTTTCCGAAAAATGTTTCACTGCCTTCTCTCCAACTGATGGAGTTTTCCTTCTTGTTCTTAATTATATCTTTGTATTGAATACATTTATCTAGGGAAACGGTTATTCGGACTAGACTGACGTAACAAGCAAAATTCAATAAATAATATGTAACTAATAAATAGTAAAATATTAAATAGTTTTATTAAAAACGCAAACATATCATATATAAAAAAATACCTACACGATAGTAAAACACTTTCATACATATGCTCAACCAAGTTATTAACCCCAAACGGGTACTCATAGTCCGACACGTAAATCCCCTTTTCCTATCGAAGACTACCGCATTCAGTAGGAATCGGATCGATCCGGAGTCCAGTGTATAGAAGGCGAACGTGCTTACCGTTGCGCCATCTGGATTACTACTACTACCATGCAAAAAGACGTGATATCTCCCAAAAGCAACCCTGTTGTAAAGAAATCCCCGCCAAGAAAAACTCTTCAGCCGCAAAAAGGATTGATATGAACACAATACCGCCAAAGTACTCGTAGCTTCATGCCTCGCTCTAGGGTATGCATATTGAACCCTGATTGAATTAGTTAATTTCTTTCAACGCGGTTTGGCGGGGAGCTTCCATCAAAGGAAATAAATTGAACAATCTGAAGAAGAGCGGAGTAGAAAATAGTCTATTAATCACTTCTGGACTGAAGTGCATTTTTAGTCTTTTATAAAGTGGGAGCTTTATGACGAGATTCGGGCGAGATGACAACAGTACTTGGCATAAAAGCACGCAACTACTTATCCATCATTTTATCGCAACGACATCGTTGTCTTTATCATTGTCACTGATTCGACGAGTTCAACAATAGACACATACGGTTCCTTTCGCGCCAATTTTAAGTTTTCACTAGTAAATTCGAGCGATGGTTTTAATCCCGACTGAAAGGAAAATTAATTTATCCCTCTGTGTACCGAGTGGGATATGCAAGACACACCTCGGCAAGGCTAAGTCCATTCATTGCACGCATTTCATGTGGAATAAGCATGACACACTCTATACAAATTGAATGAAAAGTTGGATTTTTCATGACATATACATTCCATACCATTCCACCCTACCTGGCACAGAGGGCTAATTTTAATTTTTCTGTCGGTCGGGACTGTAATCATCGCTCAAATTTACTAGTGAAAACATAAAATTCGCGCGAATGGAACTATATATGTGTGTTTCTTGTTGGACGCATCAACTCACAGCCGAAGGGATTTATGACAAAATGGCAATAATAATGACAATGATATTGTTGCGACAAAATGATGGATAAGTCACTGCGTGTGGATCACGCTTTAGACTACGAAGCTCCCCGCCAATCAGCGTTGAAAGAAATTCACTAATTCAATCAGGGTTCAATATGCATACCCTAGAGCGAGGCGAGAAGCTACGAGTACTTTGGCGGTATTGTGTTCATATCAATCCTTTTTTCGGCTGAAGAGTTTTTCTTGGCGGGGATTTTTTTAACAACAGGGTTATTTTTGGGAGATACAACTAATCGATCGAAATGTAACCATTGTCATATAACGATATTGTCATATAAAAAGTTGAAATAACGTTGTATAAACGTTTGTCAAATGGTAAGTTTACCGTTTTCGCCTGGCTTATAACCATAACTTTTTGAAAGCCAACATAGTTATATTTTAGCTATTTAGTTGACAATGTTGTTACAGATAAAAACTTCGATGACATGTTTCTGACAAAATAGTTATATTCACAAATGAAGAATTACTTACTATTAAAAATATCGTTTTTTTTGTTTTTTTAATAACTATTTAATAACCATTTCATAAAATTATTTTCACAGTTAAGTCCGAAGCATGACTTAAATTTAAAAATATTGTTTTGATTTATTGTCTATGATGAATATGACAACATTGTTTTTTTTCTGTCTCCAGGCGGGAATAAAATTAGCCTTTCACTGCATCTTTCTCAACTTCAGTCATAGTACCTTAATTGCGTGTCAATAAAAACCGGATTCAGGAAAAAATATATCAGCTTTTTTTCTCAATTATGGTTTATGTATTTTGGGGCGCTGAATCTGAATTTCAACTTTGCCACTTCGAAAAAGTGATGCGTTCCGAGAAAATGTCCGAAATTGCTCGAAAAAGCTCATTTCTCCCTTTTTGCCCATATCATCGAAAATACTGACTTTCAAAAAAAAAAACAAAAATAAGCTACACCGAATTCCCTACAAAAAGCTCTCAATTTATTTTTACGTCAGATAGTGGGCTAAAAGCGTTCCAGTTTGACGAAAATCTCAAAAACGGTCAAAAATAAAAATTTTAGGTCATAACTCGAAAATCAATATTCTAAACTTCTTAAATCAAAAACCATTAAAAATGAAACACCATTCGGAAACCAACACATTGAGGTACTTTTCATTTTGCAAACTTCTAGATTTGATAGCCGTTTCGTCGAAAAATTCTGGTTTTAAATAAAAACGGCTAACAACCCAGGACTAGCCTCTGTAAGGACAAGGATGAAAACACCATCAGCGGCACCGATGGCATTGACAAACGATGGGCCTCTTATTTTGAAGAGCTTATGAGCCTACCATCTGGAATCCCCACACAAGAAGCTCTCGAAGATATTATTGACCTTAGCCCACCCATACAACCCCCGAGAGTAGAGGAAGTTGATCTCGCGTTGCGGTCATAAAAACGAAATAAAGCGCCGGGCATTGACGAAATTCCAGCTGAACTGCTTAAATTCGGCGGAACGGGTCTAGTTAATGCCATGCATCAATTACTCCTGCGAGTATGGGAGGACGAGGAGATCCCAGACGATTGGCGAAGAAGCATCATTTGTCCAATTCACAAAAAGGGAGATAAACTGCGGTGTGAGAATTACAGGGGCATATCACTAGTCTGTACGCTCTACAAAATTTTGACGAAAAATCAGGAAAATGGAATAAAACCGTACGCAGAACGAATCGTTGGCGAATATCAAGGCAGTTTCAGACCTGGTCGATCAGCTCCTTACGGTCAAACTGATACGTCAGAAGTGCTGGGAATACAACGTAGACGTATACCAAATCTTTGCCTACTTTAAGCAGGCTTACGACAGTATCGTGGAGTACTTTACAACATCATGTTGAAATTTGGTATACCGGCCACATTAGTGCGACTGACAAAGGTGACGACGGCCAACTCCGTCTCACAGGTCAGGATCCATAATATACTTACCGATCTATTTGAAACACGGACTGGTCTGAAACAGGGCGATGGACTGGCACCGACGCTGAATGAATATGGACAACAGCAAGACACTACTCATCAAGTCGTCACAATTAGCAACGTACGCCGACGATATCAACAACATGTCCCGAAGATTGGCCGACGCAAAAGAACTTCAGCATACACTCCATAACGCTGCAAAAGAAGTTGGACTACCTATGTATCAACGAGGGTAAGACTAAAATAATAATGCAGTCGACGACAAGGACACCTGCACAATCGACCATCAATGTGGGGGACCTCAACATCGAGTTCGTGAACGACTTCATTTACCTGGGTTCCAACTTGTCAACGGACGCCAACGAAACTGACGAAAACAAGCGACGGATACAGTTAACTAATAAGACTTTTTTCTCGGTTCTCCCCATAGTGAAATTGAAGCATGTGCACAGAGTGAAATTGAAGCATGTGCACAGAAACACGAAGCTCTGCGTGTACAAAACCATTATACGACCATTGCTATGCTACTGCTGCGAACCCTGGACCCTAGCTCAAGCCTCCGTAAACATGCTAGACACGTTTGAACGTAAGGATCTGCGGCAAATTTTCGGAGCTCTTTGCGATCGAGATGGATGGCGCATCCAGTACAACCATGAGTTGTATGAATTGTACGATGAGCAGGAAGTTTCGAAAATCACCAATCTACAACGACTTCAATGGGCAGGGCATGTACACCGAAAGAACGATGATAGCATGCCAAATACAACGAGTCGACGGAGCGAGACTGTGAAGACGAACGAGAGCTCGATGGGAGAGTTTGGTATATGCTTACGCGGTCATGTGGCTGAGATAATTGGAGGATAACGATCCAGGCAGCC
Organism: Chloromyia formosa; assembly: GCA_964017055.1. Classification (NCBI taxonomy): domain Eukaryota; kingdom Metazoa; phylum Arthropoda; class Insecta; order Diptera; family Stratiomyidae; genus Chloromyia; species Chloromyia formosa. Next base: position 69,465,661 of record OZ024813.1, on the reverse strand, counting down.
AACGCCCGATGTCGGGCTGTCGCGCCATGGTGATGATGATGAAATAAGAGCGAATAAATTTTTATAACTCTGCAGTTTTTGAATTTGGAAACTTATTTAAAAATAGGATAATATCAGAGCCATGCTACTTTTTAAGTTGACGCGTGACATCATGTCTCGATGCCTGCCTGCTGCTGGAAAACTAGATATTACATACTTTTAACAACGAAGATTAAACGAAAATATTGTTACAGTCAAGAAATTACGCGAATGCAACTGAGCGTCACCATCGGGAACCTTAAGATCGTATTGGTGGATGGATTCATCCTGTCAAAAGGCGCCAGAAAAACGGATTAAATCAAAAGATGTACAGGTAGAAAATAAGATAATTTCCCTGATGTGCAAGTATGCTTCGATTTCATTAACGGCAATAAAACGAAGCTCTTCTACGACATGCACTATGATTATAGCTGCATAACCTTGACGCTGATCAAAGCATCCGAGAATATGCTGGACATATTCAAGCGAAAGATCATTCGAATATTCGAAGCAGTTTTTGAACGAAATGGATGACTAATCCGGTATAACCATCTGTTGTAAAACCTTTATGACGAGCTGCAAGTATCGAGAATCGTCAGGCTGCAACGTTTGCAATGGAAGATGCGCCAACAACACGACAACAGCTGATTGTCTAACCGGGTTGTGAAAGAAAGCATTTAGTTCGTCGGAGCTGAGAGGAAAACCTAGAGCTAGGCGGTTGACTCAGTTTATGTGAATACCGGAGAACCGCTGGTTTTCCGAAATTGAAGGACGTGGTCGTTGATCCGAGACAATTGGAGGAAAGCGATTCAGACGGCCAATGACTGACGTCGGGCTTTTGAGCAGCAACGATTAAGGAATATACTCTGTTCTTACCATCTCCTTTCTTGATACTAACCTCAACGAACGAGCGCTGAAGGAAATGATCAAACTCTTTCGTTATTATCTTCACGTCGTTTTATCACAGTCCCACGTGCCAACGCTTTATAATGATTATCACACTAACAATCAAACAATCTTACGAATTTGGTCTGAAGACGCTCTCTGCTCACTCTTGATATTATCCTAAATTGAAAAAGGACTACAATTTGACCACACTGATTAAAAAGGAATAACAGTGGCGAGTGAAAGAAGAGAGAAACGCAGAGGCTCTCGCTTGTGAAATTCAGAACAAGTGGTAAAGATTTTGGCCTATCCATATGCACAGGAATTGGAAACTTGAAATTGTAAAATTATACAATGGGCATTTTGTCATTATTTAGTAATAAAGAGTATTTCGCTTGGAAATATCTTTACCTATATTTTAAGTGTAGACAAAAACTTTTCTTAAAACATTTATACAAAATTCCATCGAAAAAATCTTATCTTTAAGCTTTAATCAGAGCTACCGAATTTTCTATTGCCCTTGTCAAAAATCTGAACTTTTCATCAAAAGCGTCTTTTGCCAGTATCCTGATCTTTGAAACCAATATTTCATCCTTATTTCCTGAGCTTATATCCAAATTCAGAATGACACTTTCCTGTTTGTGAGATTTCTCCTAGGGCCCAAAATAATAACACTTCAAATTCCATTTTCATTGAAAGAATAAATGCAGATTTTATAACGGTCATCAAATCTAGAAGTTTTGCAAATTCTCCGAAGAGTACCACAATGTATTAGTTTCCCTACCGTATTTCATGTTTATGGTTGTTGATTTAAAAGGTCGGTAGTTTTTTGTAGGGAATTCGATGTAGCTTATTTTCGTTCTTTTCGTTTTTTCGAAAGCCAGTAAATGGAGGGAAATGAACTTTTTTCGAGCACTTTCGGGTAGTTTTCTCGGAACGGATCACTTTTTCGAGGTGGCAGCGTTGAAATTCGGAAATCAGTACTCCAAAATACATAAACCAAAATTAAGAAAAAACTTCTATATTTTTTTCTCCGTCAAACCACGCCATTACTGGGCTATCGAGGCGTGCACGTTGATGAGTCACAGGTTGAAAAAACGAGCCTTAATGCGAATCGCATACAATCTTTGAGGTCAATAACATGCGACTTGAGCTGCTTGGTCACTATGAATGCAACTCCAAACTCCTTGAGGCCCGATGATTTGCCGCTTTTGAAAATTGTGTTCGAATTCTTGTCATTGATCTCGCTGCCAAGCCAATTTGTTTCCTGAGCTGCGGTAATGCTTAGTTTATACTTTCTAACCTGTTGAAAGAGAGCCCTTTTGACCCCCGGTTTGTTCAGGGAGGGTACAATCCAGGATCCGAAGGAATAATCCGTTAAACGTTTGGATGGTCGTCGTTGATGATCCGTCCAATCCGAGGCTTTTGTTCCAGGTTTCTTGACATGGAGTATTTTTTACAAGGATGGTTTGTCGGCCCATCGCTAAACCATGGTCCTGGCACCAGCATTGGTGGTCTCGGTGATGACTGCGACAGGTGCTTCATAACGTGCCAGGGTTCACACAACTATTTTGCAAGTCTGAGTGCATTATTCATTGCACTCTAATGACTTGAGACGCTTAGGTGTTACCCAGCCGATCAGGCTACAGCTATCTAATTGCGTCAAACAAATGTTTTGCTTTGCGAAACTTGGTTAGTTTAGGAGCGTTCGCGAGGACTGTGGGAGAGGACATTTGCCTCATCACTTCATGCTTAGCGCCTACATATTCATATACATAATACAAAACAGTGAATAAAACTCATTCAAGGTGTCCCTAACTGATCATTGTGGCGCTACAACCCGATGTCGGGTCCCGGCCGTCTGGATCATTGTCTTCCAATTATCTCGGTTAAGTGCCCGCGCCCTTCAATTTTAGAAGCCCAGCAGTTGTTCGGTGTCAACATCTTCTGAATCTTCTCAATGAGTTCTCGGTCTTCCACGTAGCGTTGCTTCGCTGATGAGTCCATTCAATATCCTTTTAGGCATGCGGTTATCGTCCATCTGTTGTACATGCCCTACCCATTGAAGACGTTGTTGTTGGACAATTCTCGAAACTTCCTGTTCATCGTACAGTTCCTACAGCTCATGGTGGAATCGAATGCGCCACACACTTCGGTCGCAAAACGTCTCCGAAAATTCGCCGAAGGTAACATTAATTTAATTTTATTAAGATAAAGTTGACCGGAACATGAAGATCAAATACCGACTGGAAAAGGTCCATTGACACCAAAGAACATCATTTTTAAACCCCGCGAAAATTTATTTTGTCTCCGTCCGGGATGATTAACATATCGATCAGGTAAATTAATCTAATTCTATTTTGCTAACGCGTATACACTCTGCGGCACGGAAAGTGGCCCAAACATAAAAAAATGTGGTAGCGGGATTATTTGCTATCGCTTATGCAATGGACGGGTTGGTGGACTTCCAAAGATGCCCGCGGGGACGGAGCCTAAGGTTGCAATAGTGGCCGTGATAATCGTGCAGTGTCATTTGGCGAAGAAATTGAACCATTAACGAGCTAAGCAGCGGCCTGTGCTTGCTGTAACTCAGTTCAGGAGACGTGTGTGGGGTTGTCGCCGCTCGTTGCCCCTGGCCGTACATATTAAAAGGAATTCACCGGCCTGGAATAGACAACACAAACCGGTGAAGCAAAAATGAGAAGCAAAAAAAAAACAAATGGGACGAGAAGAATGGAATGGTTGTAATGGGGCCCTCAGCCTCCGGTTTTGTACGACCGACAGATCACTACTCATCAAGTGCTGCCTTCGACCTGTCGGTGGAAGCAACATGATCAGATCAGATTATACTCATTATACTTATGAAAAGTTCAAGTGGCATTTCCAACGACAATTTAAACCAGAGTCCGAAGCGTATATACCCTAGACTTGTACAGACCTAGTGGTGATACCAAAAGTACTAATTGGTAACGACCATATACATGAAAAGTGAGATCATGCTACAAACATTTAAACAAAATTTCATGTCTCTAGCTTCACTCTATCGAAAGTTATCGCTTATTTTAAGTTTCATTTCTAGGGGAGGTAGGGGTTCCTTAGGTAGGATCTAACCCATCTTCATTACCAACTAACCCAATCTCATTTCAAACATTTGACCAAAACTTCAAGTCGCTGGCTTGATTCTGTCAAAAGTTATCGCTTATTTGAAGTTGCATTTGTAGAGGAGGTAGGGGTCGCTTGGGTCGGATCTTGCCCATTTTCAATACCAACTAAGAAGATCTTACTAACAACATTCCACCAAATTTTCAACTTGCTAGTGTCATTCTATCGAAAGTTATCGTAATTAAAAGAATATTTAATTTTTTGAAATTTTGTAGGGGAGGTAGGCGTTCCTTTGATCTGATTACTCCTAACTTACTAGAACTCAAGCAGCTTCCGACCCCAGGGTTACATGCCAAAAATCAGGTGTCTACGTCAATTGGTTCAAGAGTTATAGACAAAAAACCCGAAAAGTAGGGTAGTTCGGGGCTCTTTGCAAGAAAATCACCGTTAGTTTTCAACTGATCAACTTGATTTTTTCAGGAGAGTAAAAGATTATCCTCGCGAGCAATCTGTCAAAGTTAGAGCTTTTCATGCTTGTTTAATCGGGAGTTATTAATACATTTAACTATTGTACATATGTAGGTGAGGTAGGCGTTCTCTTGGCCTGATCATGCCCATTTTCAATACCAACCAACTAGATCAGACTTCCAACATTTGACCAAAAATTTCAAGGCTCTAGCTTCATTCAATCGAAAGTTATCGTGCGAACGGACAGACAGACAGACAGGCGGACAGACGGACAGACGGACAGACGGACAGACAGACAGACAGACAGACAGACAGACATACAGACAGACATGGCTAAATCGAATCAGGAGGTGACACTGAGCATTTATATACATACATTGCTATACCTCCGGAGCCTCCTTTAAGGTGTTACATATTTCCGTCGTGACAAAAACAATATTTTACCCTATACTAAAAGTCTAGGGTATAAAAATAGAATGCTCGAATACGTTCCGACGGCAACCACGGCAGCACCCGATACAGAGGTCCAAAATACTCGTCATCGGTCAGTAAAATAAGCTTCGATGATGAACGAAATACACCCATAGCACATCTGCGGATTGGACCCCTACCCATCATTTGTTACTTTAAGAGGCTTAGTACAAAACACAGTGGATGGTTTACTTTTTGAGACTCTTAACCAATTTCTGTTACTTGAAGGCAAAAACACTTTTAAGTTAACATTCGATATTCTAATTATAGTGCATTTAATATTTTTATACCCTAGACTTTTAGTATAGGGTATATTGTTTTTGTCACGACGGAAATATGTAACACCTTAAAGTAGGCTCCGGAGGTATAGCAATGTGTATATATAAATGATCAGGATCACCTCCTGATTCGATTAAGCCATGTCTGTCTGTCTGTCTGTCTGTCCGTTCGCACGATAACTTTCGATAGAATGAAGCTAGAGACTTGAAATTTTGGTCAAATGTTGGAAGTGAGATCGGGTTAATTGGTATTTAAGATGGGTTAGATCAGACCTAAGAAACCCCTACCTCCCCTAGAAATGAAACTTAAAATAAGCAATAACTTAAGACAAAATAATGCTAGCGACTTAAAATTTTGGTCAAATGTTTGTAATCGGATCCAGTTGGCTAATATTGAAAATACGTAAAATGCGACCAACGAAACCCCTACTTACCCTACAAATTAAATTTCAAATAAGCGATAACTTTGAATGGAGTGAAGCTAGAGACTTGAAATTTTGTTTAAATGTTTGTAGCATGATCTTATTTGTTGGTGGCAATAATGAACAAGATCCGACCCAAGGAACCCCTACCTCCCCTACAAGTGAAACTTCAAATAAGCAATAACTTTCGATAGAATGAAGCTAGCGACTTGAAAAATTCGACAAATATTTGTAGAATGGGTTAGTTAATTGATTTTTATAATGGTCAAGATCCTCCTGAATGATTGCTGCAACCTCCCCTATAAACTGGTTTGTTTTATCTTTGTTTAATCGTATGTTAAGTCTGTGGCTATTTTTACTTCCTAATTGTAACCCGATGCCCCTTACTTCAGCTCAAGTTGTGCTGCTTCGTGATGAAGGGAAAAATCAACGGAATTTACAGCATATTTGAATGTGCGCGAACAACGTTGAGATATCCCTTATAAGGTACGATCAGACAGGCCTATATACGTGGAGGCCTGGAAGTGTACAGGTGTACATCGACCCGAGGTGATCGATTTACTGCACCCGGAATTTTGAAAAAAAAAAAAAAAATACAACATGCAAACAGCGAGGGATGTAAATGTAGGTGAGCGCACCATTAGACGATTAGACGGGGGCAATTGTTATTGTTAGCTTCAGTGTGATATAATGAGGATATCCCTGGAGGGCCTGACCTACCTCACGTGGAACTTATCGGCGGCAAGGAACTCCTTTTAATGCAGACTAACGGCCGACCTCACCCGCTAGCCAAGGAGGTCATAAAAGAAATTATCCACAGCATGCTTGATCGCTTGGAGGCAGTCATCAATGCAAGTGGTGCTAACACTCGTTAGTAATTTTAACTTAAATGTCCGAATTTTAAAGATGCAAAAATGTATGATTAATTTTTATTATTTTCTGGAATTGTAAGTAATTTAACTTGATTTTGAATAAAACTACAGAATTTTTATACCCTTCACGGATGTGATAGGGTATACTTATTAACTTTGTCATGAAGTTTGCAACGCACAGAAGGAAGCATCTCCGACCATATAAACTATATATATTCTTGGTCAGTATGATGAGACGAGTCGATTAAGCTGTGTCCGTCTGTCCGTCTGTCTGTCCGTTTCTATGCAAACTAGTCTCTCGGTTTTAAAGCTATCGAGCTGAAATTTTGTACAAAGCCTTCTTTCTGTTGTACGCTGTAAATATGTCGAACAAACGGAATCGGACCACTACGTCATATAGCTGCCAAAGGAACGACCGGTCTAAAAATTAGTCTTTGTGAGAAAAACTTTTTTATTTCTTAAGATATCGTTTTCAAATTTAACATAAATCAATAGTATTTTTAGCTAAATCATATTCCCGAATTTTGTTGAAATCGGACTACTACGTCATATAGCTACCATAGGAACGACCGGTTCAAAAGCAAGATTTTGTTAGAGAAACTTTTTTTTATTTCTGAAGATATCTTTACGAAATTGCATATTATTCAATCATATTGACTGCTAAGCCACTTTCCTTAATTTTGTCGAAATCGGCCCACTATTTCATATACCTCTCATAGGAACAGTGAAATCGGAACAAGTTTTACTACTAATTTCAAAGTGGCAAATGTACCATAAGACACAACGAAAGTATGATACCCTTCATGCGAAGCTTGTTTATTAATTAGTCAGTTTTATTTGATATCCAAATAATCATTTAAATTTTCAACAAAAAAAGGGACTTAATTTTTTTTTATTGATAATAAACAGAAAACGCAAATGGGCCGTATTCTGTGCCGTCGAGTGTATATGCAAACCATTACTTTAGGTTTTTTTTTTAATTTTACGATTTACAAATGTAATCCTTGGTTTCCAGTCACGCATAAAAAGTAGTGTCTGCTCAATTTAACAACGTGAACACGATTTCTCGAATTAGTTAACATAACAAATTAATGTCCAAGAATGTACTCAATCAGTTTGGTTTATTATGGTTCTGTAGTCTAATAAATGAGACTAAGCCGATTGTGAACCAATATTTTCATTCTTAGGTAATGCTAAACACAAAACTGTATTCCACATTTCATTGTGTATTTTAAGACCAAGGGGTAAATATGATTGAATAATATTAACATTTGTAAATAGTTATACGTACACGTATCCTCGTATATTTAAAAACAAATTGTTTTTTTCTTCTTATGAAAACTTATTTTTGGACTGACGACATTTCTTTTTATTTTCAATAGGTCAAAGGTTCAAATTTTAAAATTCAAATGTTAAAGAAAATACACCGTTGGAAAGCTAACACATTGAGACAACTTTTGTCAAATTTGCAGATTTGTCAGATGAAAGTACGGATATAAAATATTCATTGGAAATTTCGGTGAAAATGGACTTTGAAATTTCTATAAAGTTTGAACAGTTGCATGTTTGAAGTAATGGTGAATTTCACAACCGGGATTTTTTTTATAGGAAATTTTATGTAGCTTCAGAAAGTGAGGTGAAATCTCGGATTAAATGATTGAAAGGGTGGAAACTTTGGTTTGGTGCGGCAAATCTAGCTTTTTGAAATAATTTACAAAAAACTCTATTTCTCTGTAACGATTAAAGACAAAGTGTCAAATTTGATGTCAACTTTCCACAAATTAACGGTACTGTGTACCAATTAAATATATTTATCATTTGAAGCGGTTGAAAAAAAATCGCAGCCGGTTCAGGAACATGCGAGGAAAAACCATGTTTATAACGAAAAAATCGGTGTTGAGGTAAAAAGGCAAAAAATCGAAAAATCCATATTTTTAATTTTAGAGAGGTATATCCTGTGCGCTAATTATCCAATTGCTGCTAGTGATGATCCGATACAAATAAATACGAGTAAAATACTCGATATTTTGTTTCGATACCGAGTACTTTTAGCATCGAATCACTTCTTTCGATACTTACTCGGTATCGTAAGCAAAGTACTTGTATCGAATCAAAAGTAATTTATTTTCTGAAATGCATTTTGGCGAGCATGTTGCTGTGATGCCTGCTCTATTGTCGCCACCGTGCCGCCCTACCCCATCTTCTACTTGTCGGTTGTCGCTCGTAGTCGTCCGTTGTGCAGCTGCTTGCCATAGATAGTGGTGAAATATGTTTGTTATTGGCTGCGTTCCTGCGAACGAATCAGGATTTCACATTTCTCGAATTCTCCTCCAAATGCTTTCTCCTCCGGTAAAATTTAGAAGGACAACTGTCATGAAAATGTTCCACTCCGGATTTGAGAAGTATTCTGATCCGGAGGAACATTTTCATGACTGTTGTCCGTTGGGAAAACATCCAAAAACGGACTTTTTTGTTTAAGTGTTTTATATTATAAACACAAAAAATAAAATCAAATGAATAAATAAATAAAAATATTTATTGTGTTTTATTAGACTGGGCACATAAAATAAATAATTTAGTAAACTGTCACGTATATTTTCACACTTTGACATTAAGATAACTGAGTTAGAAAAAACTATCGATATGAGTAAGTATCGATACTTTCGAAGTACTCATATGAGTCAGTATCGCAACATGATATGAGTACTACTCATTTGAGTCTGTATCGATACTTTGGTGGTATCGGAACATCACTAATTGCTGCTATTGACCTCCACTTCTATTTATAGCGTTTTTAAGTAATGTGCAATTTAAACATTAAAATGCCTGTAGCAGCAAAAGCGTTAAATAAATAAATAATAAATAAATAACTGGCGCAACAGTCCAACTTGAACCACGGCCTCGAGATGAGTTAGCATCATCTCATTTTCTAGATCGTGACGGTTTTTGTGCAGAGGTATGTGATCAGCAACACGCTCAACCGAGTTATTTACGCCACAATGGGTACTCATTTAACACCTGAGTGGGCTCATAGTCCGACGCGTAAATCCTCGGAATCGAACCGGGGCCCAGTGCGTTGAAGGCGAACGTGCTAACTGTTGCGCCATCCGGACTACTAAAGCTAAAGCGTTAAGAAATCGAAAAATGTTTCTTCACATTTTCTGCTTATAATTATGTGTTATGTATGTGTGTTATGTTATGTAGAATGGTGTGTCACCGACACCACCAGCCAATGCTGATATACCTGGTATGTCTGTGTCGTCGGGTACTGCCATGCCAGCGGGCAACACTGTTTTGTAGGAGTTGAGAAGGGAGTCGTTCGCGAACCGTCCGGACCCGTGTGTGCATTACTATACATACTTGGACAAATAAATTCATTGGAAAATTAGTTGTCAGCTTTTATTTTTTTCTTTGATTGGAAGATCCGCGAAAATCGAATGAAACCAACTTTCAATGGGGGGAGGCTTAGGAGAAGGCCTTTCACCAGCTGATATACGCTTTATGTTCCCGACCACGTATAGCCCGTCAGCATTCCACGAATTGCACACAGATGCCAGTAGTATTGGTTTAACTGGAGTACTACTGCAATCTACCGACCAGAAAAATTGGCATCCAGTATTTTATTATAGCAGACATTGCTCCGATGCGGAAAGTCGTTATTCAAGTTAGGAGCTGGAACTGCTTGCCATCGTCGAATCTTTGGACCGTTTCCGTGTTTACCTATTAGGAGTTGTCACCGATTGTGCAGCTATAGAATCAATGAGTGATACGACTGAATTACGACCGCGAATAGCACGATGGTATCTGCGCCTACTGGAATACGATTTTAATCTAGTACACCGCCAAGGCAGCCGTATGGCTCATGTCGATGCTCTGATGATTGGCTATTCGTGATGCAGATTCAGGATGCCAAAGTAAGGATTATTATTTAAGTTTTAGTTGAAAATGCAACATCAATCCAAGCTAAACAATTACACGCCGAATACCGCGTCGAAATCACCGATTATATCGTGTCGACGATGGGAAGCTGAAGTTCGTAGTATCCAAGGGAGTCCGATGGAGAATCGTACGTGCGTGTCACGATGATGTTGGACATTTCGCCGCCGAAAAAACTCTCAGCCGAATTGGAGAACACTTTTGGTTCCCTCGGGCCCGAAAGTACGTGAAGGAATATATAGCCACCTGCCCAGAATGTTGCTATAACAAAAGCCGTGGCGGGAGAATTGAGGGAAGAATGCACAGTGTGGATTTGGTGCCGATTCCGTTCCGAAAGTTACATATCGGCCACCTAGGGCCGTTCCCTAAGAGTCGATTCGGGAACGTCTATCTCTTGGTAATCTGGGATGCATTCACGAAATATCTTGTTGTCAAGGGTGTCAGAAACACCTGCACTGCTCCTGTTTTACGATATTTGATCGAGCTGACTGCCTACTTTGGTCTACCGTCCTGCCTTGTCAGTGATCGAGGTACCGCCTTCACCTCGAAAGCCTTCACGACGTACTTTCGAGGTAATAACGTTCATCATGTAAAAGCCGCTGTTCGCACCTCCAGGGCCAATGGGCAGATCGAGCGGGCCAATCCTTCGATCCTCGCTTTATTGCAGACCAGAACTGGTTACAATAATCGTTGGGATGAAGAACTTCGCATCCTGCAGTGGACCATAAATACCCAAAAAACGATACCACTGGGCTTAGCCCAAATGAACTTGTCTTCGATTTTTCGTTAAACAACATCATGCCTAATCGATTGTTGTCTGCAGTTCAAGATCATGGTGTTGATAATTTCGACGTGCCGGAAAAACGTTCCATCGCTCTCTAGAATATAAGCAAAGCTCCTGAGAAATGGAAGCAGCGCTTCAACTTAAAACATTCCGAACCGCGCAACTATGCTGTCAACGACCTCGTCTTAATTGCCAACGAACCTTCTTCTACCGCGGAGTCTCGGAAGTTAGAACCCAAGTACAAGGGTCCCTATGTCATCAGAAGATATCTCGGGAACAACCGATAAGTTATCGAATCAATCGAGGGTATGCAGCCAAGCAACCGATGTTTTAGCTCCGTCTACGCTTCGGATAAGATCCGGCCGTGGTGGAAGACTGTTCCCGACCTTAACGAATTAACCGACCGCGAAGGCGATAGTGACGACTCAATCGAGGACGATTTCATATCAGGATTGGCCGAATTGTCACCGACACCACCAGGCAATGTTGATATACCTGGCATGTCTGTGTCATTGGGCATTGCCATTCTAGCGGGTAACACTGTTTTGTAGGAGTTGAAAAGGGAGTCGGTTGCGAACCGTCCGTACCCGTGTGCGCATTACATACTTGAACAAATAAATTCATTGAAAAATTAGTTGTAAGCTTTTATTTTTTTCTTTGATTGAAAGATCCGCTTTGACAGGTGTGACGTTTCATTTAGCGGTACTTTCTGCATACACTGTGGCAACGATGCAAAAATAATAATTTTTGATTTTTTTCCTTACCCCGACACCAATTTTTCTTAAATTTTTATACCCTAGACTTATAGTATAGGGTATATTGTTTTTGTCACGACGAAAATATGTAACACCTTAAAGGAGGCTCCAGAGGTATAGCAATGTATATATATAAATGATCAGGGTCACCTCCTGATTCGATTTAGCCATGTCTGTCTGTCCGTCTGTCTGTCCGTTCGCACTATAACTTTCGATAAAATGAAGCCTTGAAATGGCCACATGTTGGCAATGTGTTCTAGTTGGATGGTATTGAAAATGGGCATGATCAGGCCAAGGGAACGCCTACCTCCCCTACATATGTAAAATATTTAAATGTATCTATAACTCCCAATTAAATAAACATGAAAAGCTGTAGCTTTGGTAGATTGCTTGTAGAGGTAATCTTATACTCTTCTGGAAAAATAAAACCGATCAGTTGAAGACTAACAGCAATTTTCTTACAAAGAACCCCGTACTACCCTACTTTTCAGGTTTTTTGTCTATAACTTTTGAACCAATTGACGTAGATACCTGATTTTTGGCATGTAACTCTGAAGTGAGAAGCTGCTTGAGTTTTAGTAAGTTGGGCATAATCAGATCAAATGAACGCCTACCTCCCCAACAAATTTCAAAAAATTGAATATTCCTTTAATTACGATAACTTTCGATAGAATGATACTAGCAAGTTGAAAATTTAGTGGAATGTTGCCAGTAATACCTACTTCGTCGGTATTGAAAATGGGCAAGATCCGATCCAAGGAACCCCCACCACCCCTACAAATGAAACTTCAAATAAGCGATAATTTTTGATAGAATGAAGCCAGCGACTCGAAATTTTGGTCAAATATTTGAAGTGAGATTGAATTAGTTGGCATTAAAGATGGGTAAAATCTGACCTAAGGAACCCCTACCTCCCCTAGAAATGAAACTTAGAATATGCGATAACTTCCGACAAAATAAAGCTAGCGTCTTGAAATTTTGGTCAAATGTTTTTAGTATGATCCAGTTGGCTAATATTGTAAATACGTAAAATCCGACAAACGAAACCCCTACTTCCCCTACAAATGAAACTTCAAATAAGCGATAAATTTCGATAGAGTGAAGCTAGAGACTTGAAATTTTGTTTCAATGTTTGTAGGTGATCTAATTGGTTGGCGGCAAGATCCGACCCAAAGAACCCCTACGTCCCCTACAAGTGAAACTTCAAATAAGCAATAACTTTCGATAGAATGAAGCTAGCGACTTGAAAAATTCGACAAATATTTGCAGAATGGGTTAGTTAGTTAATTGATTTTGAGAATGGTCAAGATCCCACTGAATGAGTGCCAACCTCCCTTTTGAACTGGCCATATAGGAGACCCATTCTTAATGCATGTTGTTGTTGCCAATTGGTACTTTTGGTATCACCACTAGGTCTGTACAAGTCTAGGGTATATACGCTTCGGACTCCTGGTTCTTAGACAAATTTTGTGCTGATGTTTTTCTGGACCGTTTGCCATTATTTTTAACCATCGTGCAATTAAGAAGATTTTCACTGCACATACAAAACCGGTCTAGATTGCCTACACCATTCAGAATATTTTCATTTTGGCGAAGGTATGTGATTAGAGGGCAGAGATTAGATTAAAAGAGGAAGGTTGAGCCGAGGGAAACCAAGCATGGAAACCCAAAGGTCTTTTGTGCGGTGGAGTCAGAGGGAGTGATTTCGATCAAACTTTACAATTACAATCTGATCGTAAATATAAATTATGTCGTTTGGATTTCTCACTGGATCGAGATGAAAGTCTTATTTGCTAGCTGTATCCGTCGCTTGATTTCGTCAGTTTCGTTGTCGTCCTTCGACAGGTTGCTACCTAGGTATGAGAAGTTGTCTACGAATTTGATGTTGAGATCCCCTACGTTGACGTCCGATTACGCTGGCGTCCTGGTTCTTGATTGCATCAACTTCTTTTGAAGCGGTGTCAATAGTGTGAAGAAGTTCTTCTGCGTCGCACAGTGGAGTATTTGCACCAAAAACTTGGCCAAAATTATTAAATGCAATTTATCATGTGGAAATCCTAAAATATTCAATTTGAGGTTTTTTAATAATCTCTATATATAAAAATGAATGTTTGTTTGTATGTCCTTTATAGAATCGTAAACTATGCATTTGATCATGTGATGATCTTTAGCAAAGTTGTTGTGCATGAACCAAAGAAGGTCACTGAGTGAAAAAAAATTTGAGAAAAACAAATGAAATTGTTCTAATTGCCACGAGCGAAAGATTGTTGCTATGAATTCACGGTAGTTGCTACGAGCGAAAGTTCGTTGCTATGAAATTATTCTATTATTGACTGTGTTTTTTTTGCAAATGTGGTAATATTATAATTGCTTTTTCAATCAAAATTTCTTCACTCAGCTTACACTAGAACTTATCCAGTGCAATTTTGTTTGAATATTTGCACTGGTATAGCAGAAAAACCACAGCCAATAAACAGTAACAAAGCCAGGGTTTTGCGCGATTGTTTCTTAATAATATGGGAGGAGTGCACTAAGGCGTATCGGGAAGTGGTTGAATCAATAGATAGAACCTTACGTGACATCAAACAAAACGACCGGCCTATGGGCAGTATTATATTACTTCTCTGTGGCGACTTTAGGTAAACTTTACCAGTAAAACCCGGAGGGATGAGGGCTGATAAAATTAAGGCATGCCTAAAAAGCTCACATCTATGGCGCATTGTCATATCCATGCATTTGTCAACCAATATGCGGGCGCGAATTGGGAGTAATCAAAATGCCCAAGAGTTTACAGATTTATTACTGAAAATTGGTGACGGTACGTATCCGGACGAAGAAGGGAAGGTTATTCTCCTAAATAATTGATGTTGTGTATTTAAAAAACGACCAGGCATCTGCGATAAACGCAGAAATATTAAAATGCGTTCCTGGGGAATGTGTTGAATACTGCTCAATCAACCGAGTAATGGATCAAGAAGATGCTACCCATTATCCGGTTTTTAAATTCCCTAAGCGCACCTAGGCGGGGTCCCTGTAATTCTGCTTAGAAATTTGAACGGCCGAAACTATGTAAAGGTACCCGACTGAAAGTGAAGTTACTTTTAATTTAGCTGAAGTTTAGCCTTATCGTCGTGGTGTTGAGCAAGCGGAGAACAAATTAATTATATATGAAAAAAATATTCAAGGTTAGTGTCAAGTTCAGCGAGTACTAGATGAGAGAGCGAGCGAAGCGAGCTCTCGCAGCTAGTAATTTATAAAATAAAGAAAAAATAAATAAAAAATAAATATAAATGAAAATAAAAATTATAATTCAAAACAAATCATCGAAATGCACGACAGTGCGTCGACTTATGATATTGCCCAAGTTTTACTCCTTACTCAAGAAGGTCCTTTTGTCCTGTATACGTTTACGTCATATTCCCAGCAGCTCTGACGTATCAGTTTGACCGTAAAGAGCTGATCAATTGTGGAGCGACCAGGTCTGAAACCGCCTTGATATTCGCCAATGATTCGTTCTGCGTAGGGTTTTATTCTATTTCCCAGAATTTCAATATTTTATAGGACGTACAGACTGGTGATATGCCCCTGTAATTCTCAGTTTATTCGTCTGGGATCTCCTGGTCCTCCCATACTCGTAGGAGTAATTTATGTATGGCATTAACTAAACCCGGCGCTTTATTTCGTTTTAGTGACCGCATCACAAGATCTCTACTGTCGGGGGTTGTATGGGTGGGCCTAGATCAACAATATCGTCGAGAGCTTCTTGAGTGGGGATGTTAGATTGTAGGTTCACAAGCTCAAAATAAGAGGACCATCGTTTGTTGATGCCATCGGTGTCGCTGATGATGTTTCCATCCTTGTCCTTACAAAGGCTAGTCCTGGGTTGATAGCTGCTTTTAAATGTATTTACTAGTTTGTACGCTTGTCTGGTGTTCCTATTAGCTAAGTTTTTCGTTAATTCAACAGCTGCTTGTCAAATTATTTACGTTCTATACGTCTAATTATTCTATTCGATATTCGCCGTAGCTCGTCATATTTTTCTCTTTTGGCTCTGGTTCCACGTAGAATATATTGTCGATAGACCTCGTTTTTCGCGTCAAGTGAGTTTTTGCATTCTTCGTCGAACCAGTCATTTCGCTCTCGCCGGGCTTAATATCCCACGACCTTCTCTGCGACCTCTTTGATGACGCCTTTGAGTTCTTCCAAGAACCCATGGACTCCTGTGTTGCTGATGTTGTGTATCATAGGTGATAGTTTTTCCTCAAATGCGGTAGTCTACGTTACTGCCGTAGCATCGCTCAGAAGCTTATCGATTGCACAGATTTTGGGAGGGCTGATTCTCGATTGGTGCACTGAGGAAATTCTACATCTGTAGGTCTTCTTCACCAAATGATAATCTGAGTCGCAGTTTGCTCCTGGATAGAAGCGGTCATCTATCAGTGACGTGCAGTGGAAATTTTTCATAGTCAAGCAGTTGGGCGCCCTAAATCCAATTTAGCATAAACAAAAATGGACTGTATAATAGAATATGGACAGTCACAAAAACATTTATACCAAGCGGCTTTAAGCCTTAAAGAAGAAATCAGGAAAGATATAAATAAAATGTTGGCACATATATTCGGAATACAAAAAAAAAAAAATAAATAAAATATTACTAATAAAAAAATGATAAATAAATATTATGTTAATTAAGACTAAGAAAAATTCAGGGGTATTTGAAATAAATAAATATTCTTTCGCCATTGCCATTTATTTGTATTCCAAATCTGTGCGCCGTTCTTTAAGTAAAAACTCTTTAATCACATTATCAAAAAAATCGTTTTCTCTTCGCATTTGTATAAGAAGATCCTTTTCAACCGCAATTAAAGCAAGATCCGGAAGTCGTTCTTGGGATTGGCGATTTCTCAAAAATGTGTGAACGCGCTTTAGTGTTGAAAATGACCTTTCCGCAGTTGCCACTGTGACTGGAATTGACGTTAATAATTTTGCTAAAATATGAACTTGCTTAAAACCGTTTACGACATAAGGCCGTTTTTGAAAATAATCGAGAATTTTACTAGGATTCGCGTTTTTAAACTCATCTGAAGAATAAATAACTTTTAGCTCATTTTTCAACTTTATTCTGTCGAAAAATTGACCGTGATATTCAATAAGTGAGTCAAAATTTTTATCGGGAAAATTTGACTTGAATTTAGAAAAATAATTCGGTTCAAGCAACTCTAAAAATCTAGTTGAGTCTAGTTGATGCCATACATCAATTACTCCTGCGAGTATGGGAGAACGAGGAGATCCCAGACGATTGGCGCAGAAGCATCATCTGTCCAATTTATAAAAAGGGAGATAAATTGCGGTGTGAGAATTACAGGGGCATCTCACTAGTTTGTACGTCCTATAAAATTTTGACGAAAATTCTGGAAAATAGAATAAAACCGTACGCAGAACGAGTCATTGGCGAATATCAAAGCGGTTTCAGACCTGGTCGCTCCACAACCGATCAGCTCTTCTCAGTCAAACTGATACTCCAGAGGTGCTGGGAATACAACGTAAACGTATACCAAATCTTTGTCGACTTCAAGCAGGCATACGACAGTATCGATCGTGGAGTACTGTACAACATCATGCTGCAATTTGGTATACCAGCAAAATTAATGCGACTGACAAAGATGACGATGACCAACTCCGTCTCACAAGTCAGGATCCAGAAAAGACTTACTGATCTATTTGAAACACGCACTGGTTTGAAACAGGGCGATGGACTGGCACCGACGCTCTTCAACCTAGCACTGGAATACGTTATTCGGGCCATGAATATGGACAACAGCAAGACGCTGCTCATCAAGTCGACACAATTAGCAGCGTACGCCGACGACATCAACATCATGTCCCGAAGATTGGCTGACGCAGAAGAACTTCTGCATACGCTCGATACCGCTGCAAAGGAAGTTGGATTACGTATTAACGAGGGTAAAACTAAAATAATGATGCAATCGGTGACAAGGACACCTGCACAACCGAGCATCAACGTGGGGGACCTCAACATCGAGTTCGTGAACAACTTCATCTACCTGGGTTGCAACCTGTCAAGAGACGCCAACGAAACTGACGAAATCAAGCGACGGATACAGTTAGCTAATAAGACTTTTTTCTCGGTTCTCCCCATAATGAAATCGAAACATGTGCACAGAAACACGAAGCTCCGCGTGTACAAAACCATTATACGACCAGTGCTATGCTATGGCTGCGAAGCATGGACCCTAACTCAAGCCTCCGAAAACATGCTAGACACTTTCGAACGTAAGGTTCTACGGCGAATTTTCGGGGCTGTTTGCGATCGAGATGGATGGCGCATCCGGTACAACCATGAGTTGTATGAAATGTACGATGAGCTGCAAGTCTCGAAAATCGTCAAACTACAACGACTTCAATGGGCAGGGCATGTACAAAGAATGGACGATGATCGCATGCCTAAGAGAGTAATGAATGCAGAACGAGTCGACGGAGCGAGACTGCGAGGACGACCGAGATCTCGTTGGGAGAGCTCAGTAGGTGTGGACGCCGCGCAGCTGCTGGGCTCCCAAAATTGGAGGACGCGGTCACGTGACCGAGATAATTGGAGGACAATGATCCAGGCGGCCAAGGCCCGACGTCCGGCTGTCGCGCCGCGATGATGATGAACTCTAAAAATGAAAGATCTTTAAACGAATGGAATCGATCTCGAATTTGCCCGAGAATAACATCTATAATCTCCCGAAATATCCGCCGTAAATTTTGTAAAGGATCTATCGCATTTCTACATTTCTTACGTGGTGGCTGATATTCTGCTGTAACTGTCGAATAGAAATTATCAAACTTTTTAGAAAAGTAATTTTCAAGCCAATTTTCAAATTCAATAATTTTTTGGCTTGCATATGAAATGTTTACCACTTTGCTCTGAATAATATTAAATAATATATCAGTTTTCGAAAAAATTTCAGAAAAAATTAACAGATATAATTGAAAATCTGACTCTGCGAATTTTTGTAAGTATATATCGGAACATCTGGCGTTTCGTCGACCATTACAGCTACAAATGGAGCCTCCTTTATTTCCAAATTGATTTTATTTCGAACCACATTAGCTATAGCGGAAACAAGATCGTTTTGGATTCTATTAGACAAACCCGAAAACGCTGCATTTGCTTTTATAGAATCTATGTGGGACTCAATTATCGGATCGTACAAACTCAAGAAATTTACGGTTTCGATAAAATTATCACGATTATTTGAAGAAGAGTCTTCATTATTTCCGCGAAAAGGAAGCTCCTGTTTTGCCAAAAAAATTACAGTTCGATTAAACGTTTCAAAATATTACGATTACGCTCAACTTTTTCATTATGCAAACTAACAGATATTGCCACCTGGTTACTAAGCATAAACTCTATACGCTGAGAACCAAAATTATCTATTTTAATTTAATTAACGACTGAAGATGTTTTTCGGAACTTGAATGCTTTGCTGCTGAGCCCGTAAAATTATTCAAATCACTAAATCCAGCTTTATTCCAAACAGATTTTTCATTCGTGAACAAAAAACACGGCCAGCAAAATAACTTATTTAATTTACAGCTTCCCGTTAACCAAATGTACTTTTCATACGTTTCGATATGGAATTTTCGCGTAATATTTTTTAATTTAAACTCTAAACTAAGATCTGGCTTCGGTCTATCCGATTCTATAATTTCTCTTTTCTTGGCAAAGGAAAGAGTTGAAAATCCCGCTTTTAGTACGAAATCCGTCGCGCAGCAATACTCCGACATAATGCGAAAAGAAAACTTACCACTTTTATCACAAATCAAATCAATTAAATCACTACAAACGGTCAAAAAAACTTCAAATCACAATTTAATCAAAATCACCCGATTGCACTGATTTCCTCTTTTAAATTGCAACGGAAAATCCATTACATAACAAAAACAAAAGCTCTACTGGAAAAATCAAATTCCCATAAACATTCCCTGCATTGGCAACATTTCATTAACAAGCATCATTGGGCTTTATCCCACACACAAAAGCAGTCGCGCCAGTGCTTGACTTGTCTCATATAAATTTGCGAACAAAACAAAAAAAAATCGTTGCCCAATGTACTACCGAAATCCAAGATTCCCATTTTCTGGAATCAACATGTCTCTAGTATTTGCCATTTGGATGCACACATGGTACATGCATCTAAAGATCTAGGCACATTTTCCTATTCTAAGTTTGGTGTCTATGGTGTGCAAAATGTGGGAGGTTTGAA
This sequence comes from Chloromyia formosa, assembly GCA_964017055.1. Lineage (NCBI taxonomy): Eukaryota > Metazoa > Arthropoda > Insecta > Diptera > Stratiomyidae > Chloromyia > Chloromyia formosa. The sequence goes on along the minus strand of OZ024813.1, from coordinate 69,445,397 downwards.
TATTATCTAAAGTAATTGAACGAATGTTTTTAACCAAAAGAAGGCGCGGATCAGAATTTGAATGTGTAAAGGAATACATATTTGAATGATAATATGTATTCTTCAGCTTAAAGAAAAACATTGACTGAAATGATGATATGTGTATTGGTGTAAGCAAAGTTTATTTTTGAATTGCTTATTTCGGTAAGTCAAGCAGTTTGGAATTGCTTACTACGAGTGCACGTCACTGTCATCTATCATACTAGACGCCCATCTCTTCCAAATGAGGACGTGATCAATTTGGTTGACGGTATGTGCATTTGGAGATTTCCTGCTCTGCGTGTGAATCCGCCGATGCAGGAAACACGTAGAGCTTACGACTAGGTTCCTACTGCAGGCGAAGTCGGTATGTCGCTGGTGGTTGTCGTTTAATTTTTCATGGAGGCTGTGGCCTCCAGTGGTCCCCTGTTGCCAACTTTCATTTCCGACTTTCGCGTTAAAGTCTCCCAGCAGCAACTTGATTATATGATTATATCATTAATAACTTAAAGAAATAGTAGAGGATCTATAGAGGATTAGAGAGATAATTTTCGATTTAAATGATTAATGAACAATCCCTGGTGTAATCACTTATCCAGCAAAGAAGGGGCTCGTGAAAACGAAATTTATTTATTTCTTTCACAAGGAGATCAAAGTTGATTTCGTCGAAGGCTTTCACGAAATGAGTATATATAGAATGTACTTCTATCGAGTTGACGAAAGATTTATATACATATAAAGTTTAAATATGAAACGAGGTTAGTCGCAGGGGATTTTCCAGCACAAAAGCCATGTTGGTTGGGTAGGATTAATGGGCGTACTAAAGGAGTTTAAAAATCGGTTACAAGGCTCTCAAATAATTTAGGAATATTAGACAATATACATACATACTGCAGGCCTATTTGCCCTGCAGTTATGTGTGTCTTTTCTATCGTCTGATTTAAAAATAGCAATAATGTAACTTGACTTCCATTGTGTAGGGAATTGACCAAAATAAATACTATTACTTTGCATTAACCATAAGTGGGGCATAGCGCGTCAACTACTCCTGCTCGCCATTGTACTCTGTTTTCGGCAATGGGGCGCAACTCTTCAAAAGAGTTACCCACACCCTTTTGCCACAGATCGACAGATGTGATTTTAGAAGCCCCTCTTGGTCGGTGTGGGTTGGAAATTGGGTTCCATTTCATGGCATGCAAAGCAATGCATTTATCAATCTTCCGCAATATGTGACCTATCCACTACCATTTTCGGCAGCGTATCAATTCATCGATTGCCATCTGACCCATACGCCGACTTAGCTCTACATTTGATACAGTTTCGGGCCAGAAGATTCCTAGAATCCGATGAAGACATAAGTTGACGAAAACCTGCAGGTTTCTGGTAACTCCTACGGAAATTTTCCATGTACTGCTCCTATACATAAGCACAGATAGTACCAGGGAGCGAAACAGGCCCAGCTTGGTTTTAATGCTGAGATAACTGCTTTGCCAAAATTTGGACAGAATGCGCATTTAGCCTGGTTGATAAGACAGTCGATGTTCTGCTCCCTTCCACCATTTTCGGCAACAATGCTACCCATACGAAGTTGGCCACCTTCTCCACAGGCTGCCCATTAATATTGATGGCAATAGGTGTCGGATAACTTTTCGGCAATGGCGGGCTAAGAACCTTAGTCTTGTTGGTATTAATCTTTAGCCCATCCTTGCTTGCCTCCCTCTCGAGATCTAACGCCATTGCGGCCATATCCATGATTTTGTGGGAGAGTAGGCATATTTCGTCAACTAGTCAAGATGTTGTAGATAGGATGTCAAAGTCCATTGAATTCCTCTGTCTAGTCCGAATAGGGCTGCATGCAACGCATCGCCGATCACTATGAGGAATAGGATCGGTGAGAGGATGCACCCCTGCCGAACTCCACAGCGAATCCCAAAATCCCCCGACACTTTACCTTTATGCAGAACGCGCCATTTCGCACCATCACAGATTGCCTTAATAATAGCCACAAGCTTCTCAGGGATGCCTCTCCTGCGCAAGGCCACCCATTTAGAATCCCGGTTCACACTATCGAAAGCCTTTTCGAAATCGATGCAAAGCAAGTGAAGTGGAGAATCGTACTCAGCGCATTGCTCGATGATGATTCGCAAAGTGTTAATGTGAGAGACACAGGAGAATCCGGATCGAAAACCAGCCTGCTCTTCATCAATTGTGCTTTCTAAGTGGGCCTTTAGTCTTTCCAGGACGATTTTAGCTATTATCTTGGCAACGGCAGGGAGCACACAAATTCCTCTCCAATTATTACAGTCTGTGAGGCTACCCTTCTTCGGAAGTTTGATGGTCAAACCTTCCTTCCACTCAGTGGGAAAGGTCTCTGTATTCCACGCTTTATCAACAAGTGGGTGCAGCAAAACGGCAGTTACGCTTGGCGCTACTTGATAAAGTACGCTAGGGATACCGTCGAGTCCGGCGGCCTTTCTTCGTTTTAGTGCAATAATTGCAGTGTTTATTTCCCCTTTAGTCGGGGCAGTGGACCGTATACGCACATTTTGGTGATTAGCTAAATTATCTAATTATATGAGGGGAACTTCACCAGAGGTTACACGGTTCAAGACCGCGGTGAAGTGTTTTTGCCACCGTCTCATTTGATCTTCTTCCAAGATAAGCAGCTTTCCATCACTATCCTTCACCGGATGTTGACAGGAGTTACGACCACCTGTAACTCTTTGCTGAGACCGTATATGTTGCGAACCATTGGTAAGTCAAATGTCATGCAACATTCGCTTTGCATATGCAAAGGTATGTTGCATTTCATTTGACTGAACTGACCTATACCAATCTTTAACTGTTGTCGACAACGCACAGCTGACCGGTTGAATGGCATAGCTGCTGAACTGCATAGACAAACGGTGATGCACTGCGCGAAATCTATGTTGATGCAGTTGCTATGTTATGCCGCCGGCACGGCACGTAGACGCGTGTTGTTGGCGACAATGCCTGCGTTCTGAGAAACTTATAGGATCAAACAATTTGACAGTGAGTAACAGAAATGTGAAGTATTGTATTGTATATCCGTAAGTCGAAAAGAGAGTGTCGCTTATCTGACGGAATCTTTAGAGGGGAAATTTACCGGAAAAATTTGTTGGTTCGTTTCCCCAGCCTATGATTTCTAAACAAATACATCTACCGCACTCTCTGTTTTTTTCACTCTAGTGCAATTATTAAGAAACAGGCTTAACGAAAATTGGTTGGTTGTCATTCTGCTCTCGGGATTCGTATGTAGATGCTTTGGCATGAGTCGTGTGCTTCGAATGTGAGAATTTATCAATGTTTCTCTCTTTCAGTTACGATAAACAATGCCTTGCCATCTCTGTTGCTCACTGTCATTTCCTTAACCGGTCAGGCTTCCACGACCGCCACCAATGATGACGACAACGACGAGTGTGCGGTGTATCTCGATTGATGACCCAGAGGATGAAATTTTGAGGAGAGATTGGGTGGTGTTGGTGGTCCGTAAATTGCGGAGGACCGTTTTTTTTTTAGCGGTTGAGGGGAGATTTTGGTTTCGATCGCCCAGGAATTCGGGTCGATTTGGGTGGATTTTGGGATTGGTTTTTTGGATTGCGGTGGAGGACGTTTGTGTTTTTTTTTCTTTTGGTGGAAATTTTTGAATTTGGATTTTGGGGAGTTGTGCTTCTGGGATGAACGAAATCTTAAGGATTCTGAGAGAAGAAGGTTGTTTTTGGACTTGACTTGAACTTGGTTGAAGAGTCGTGGAAAGTGAAAAAGAACTTGATTTTGGATTCAGAAAAGTTGAAACGGTCGGATATTGATTTCTTTTTATTTACCGAAGAAGTCGGGTGAATTTGATTTTTAAAATATTACCAACGAAGGAAAAAAAGTGAAGGAAGAATTGCTTGTGACATTGGTGTATCAAAAGTAAAAGACAAAGACACTTAACGTGAAACTTAAAAAAAAAAAGATTTGCATAAAGAAGAAAACTTGTATAAAAAAACATAATCAATAATCAATCAATTAGTGCATATGGAAAATTTAAACGTGGAGTGACCAGGTGAATTTTAACGACTCTACTGAAAAGATCGAAAGAGTGAAGAGCAGAAAAATTGATTAGTCTAATTCTTTGAAAGTTGTGCGAAGTACTGAAGACGAAGAGTTTGCTTAGTAGTTGGAATCGGACGAATATTTGTTTACGGGCGGTTTGATGTTTGCACCGAAATTTTAATTTCGTTATGTTGATACGATTTTTTTTATAATAATTTATTTTATTTAGTTACCATTGGAACACCATCGAAGACGATCGATTGTCATCGTAATTTTTTTATTAATTTTCCTTTTTTCTTACATACTTGAATTAGTTGGTGTTAACGTTGCTTCATTTGATTCATTCATTTCATTTCATTTGATTAATTTAATTCATTTCGAAGGCATCTCTTAACCTTTGTATTAAATTTACAAAGTAAGTAAGTAGTAATTTTTTTTATTCGAAATACAGTATTATAATGTTTAACTAAACCTTTTCGTCGCTTTGGGTTCTTCCGTGTCCCGAAGGATGGACACATTCCTTCCCTCGTCCTAATCCTTCCCTCGTTCTATTTATGTAGTTTTCAAGGTGGCTAAGCTAGGATCAGGGTGCTTCGGCTCTCACAATCCACGACCTCCGCTGGTCTAGCCGGGACCAGTGCCACAGAGTCGTAAGTATCCTGATCAATATAAAAAAAATTTTGTTGCAGTGACGGTGGCTCGACACAGAGCCGTGCTCCACAACAAGCTGTTAATTTTTGCAGCTTATTCTGCTGAGGCTAAAAGAGAATTCGCATAAACTCTTTTATCGCGTCGCATGCTACACTGAACTTCTCGAGCGATACCTAAATATGTTATTGTTTGAGGAAATAGGCATTATTACCCAGTAATTTAAGGCAAAGAAACCCTAAATTATAAAAAAAAACACAATTTCATTTTATTAATTTTTCCATATTCTACTTCGAAATTTAAAGAATATTTGAAAGGCGTTGTAATTTTTCGAACTGCAATGCCAACTTTCACAATGAAATTTCCTTGGCATACAAATTTGTATGCCAAAGAGATAATAGTTTTCTAATGATAATATGAGGTAAATAATTTCTTCATCTGAGGGCTGAGATGGCATACATGTTAGGGCCAACAACACAACTTAACATGTTTATAGGACACAGTTCATTAGTATTGCATTTATTCTTCTTCTCTTCTTAACTTGCACATTCACAAGAATGTTCGTATTAGTGATGTGTAGCATAGTAACGAGTCGTTCATTTTGAGCGACTCAACAGAATGAGCGAAAGATTCGGCACAACGAAATAGCCTCCAAGTCGTTCAATTTAAAAATGAAAAACTGTAAAATTAATTCTCAAACTAGCCCATAGCATAAATACTACCCAGCGCATAACCAATCCACGCTCATTTCTCATTACATATAATGCACTTCAATATATTCATTCACTCACGCCCCATCCCATTATCTATCTAAAACTAAAACCACCATTATCTATCTACCAAAGCAATCCCATCTAAATCCATTCATAATCATCTCTATGCAGTATGCAATGCACGGATTGTGTATACTTCTAAATATATACACAACAACCCATGCTGACTGCAAGCATATCAAAAATCATTTACTTACGTCGCACCGCACATCCAAGTTTCTCCAAATACTGAAAACAATCCCAACATTCTAAAACAAAAGTATTCGTCTTACGTATCATCATCTCAAACTCAAATTTAGATGAAACCAAACAAAAACCCATAGCTTCGACTTCCACTAGAGCTACAGTGTAAGCAAACTCAAATTTCCAGCTGCTGTAATACATACAATTTAACATCATAGACGAACGATAGAAAATCAAATCGTTCAAAAAGATTCGTTCAAAAAGAGTCGTTCAAAACTAACGATACAAAATCGAATCGTTCAAAAAGAGCGATACAAAATTGAATCGTTCAAAAAGAGCGATACAAAATCGAATCGTTCAAAAATATTCGTTCAAAAAGAGCGATACAGGGAAAAAACTGAATTTTTAAAAACTACGACTTTTATTGAATATGTTATTTACCAAGTTTCAGACTCATTGCATGACTCTTTTTTGAACGACTCGTTTCGAACGACTCATTGGAAAGAGTCAGAGCTTTTGTGCTGGCACAATGAAAAGAGTTATTATGCCCATCATTAGTTTGTATTGGAAAAGGGTATAAAATAATTTACCAGGTACGTCTTGAGGTATACGCGGTATAAGTTTCGGACGTTCCAAGAGACGACACAAGGTTTATGGCAAAAGGGTAAACAATCACTAATAGGTCCATTCCCCATTTTACTGGCATATTGGTGCCAACATTATCCCTATTACGAGCCGAGTCACCGTTATTGCTAATTTAAAAGGAAAAACTGGAGAAGAGGCTATGTGATGGGAACCAAAAATGCTAATTAAAATGCTAGGTAATTTCTAAGTTGTTATTTCCAGTTTAATTTTAGAAAATATTAATGATAAAAAAAACTTACAGATGCTACCACAATGAGTACGTTCAATGTATATTTGTAAAAGAACTTTTATAGTGTAATAGCCGCCTTAGGAAACATTTGTCAACTTTAATCTGAATTTCTAGGCAAACCACCAATACTTTTTGCAAATATTTCTACTAAGCAAAATTATATGGAGGAGTAAGATCTAAAGAATTTGAGATTAAGAAAAACTTTCTTCGATTACCAGTTGTCCAGCTCCGAGCGATTTTCGTAACTCGTCCAGCTTAACCGCCTGTTGTCCTTTTCCTCGCCTCCCAGGATAACGATGACAATTTCCAGCCGGCGCTCTGTACTTTCCTACTCTACTACGACCCCTAAAAAGGAATCCATTATTCAATTTCTTTGAAAACACTAGTATTATCGCCACGTTCAATTCCATATTCGTGTCTAGAGTGCTAGAGTTACTAATATAAGAAAAATCTATAATACGTATTAATTAGAAATAATCTTGACTTCATAAATTCCAAATTGTAGTAGTTTTACGGTAAAAACTATTTTTTTTTTTAATTTTCTAATTTTCGGGTCCTCTAAAAAAGACAGGTCCCGTGCGACAACCAAGGCCCTGGGGGTTTTACCCCCCGTTTTTGAAATTCCTATTCAGTGTAATTTAGATGGAGGTGAAATAAGTTGATGTTCATCCAATTTGCTTTTAATTTTGATGCGATGAGATCCCATACGAGACCTGGATTAAAATCGGTCTGTCGTTTTGCATGCAAATGATCTGAGATCCAGTGAATCGAAAACGCCTAATATGTTTATTCAGATAACATTTGCTTCGAATATAATAAAAAAAATATCGATTATAACTCTTCACTTAAAAACACAACTAAATTCCAAAATATTCTTAGGCGGCTATTACACTATAAAAGTTCTTTTACAAATATCTTTGAAGCACGATATTTTAAAAGAACTTTTATGAATGATATTAGCCGCCTAAGGGGGAAGGTGTGCAAGCATGTAAGAAAAGCACTTGAAACAAGCAACGTTCACGTCGCAAATCTTTTCTTAGGCGGCAATTACACTAGAAAAGTTCTTCGAAAATATCTTTTACAAGCGATATTTGTAAAAGAACTTTTATAGTGTAATAGCCGCCTTAGCAACGAAAACCGGGCCGAAGCGTACATACCCTAGACTTGTACAGACCTAGTGGTGATACCAAAAGTTAAAATTGGCAACGACCATATGCATTAAAAGTGGGTCTCCTATATGGCCAGTTCATAGGGGAGGTTGGCACTCATTCAGTGGGATCTTGACCATTCTCAAAATCAATTAACTAACTAACTAATCCATTCTACAAATATTTGTCGAATTTTTCATTCTATCGGAAGTTATTGCTTATTTGAAATTTCATTTGTAGGGGAAGTAGGGGTTTCGTAGGTCGGATTTTATATTTTTTCAATATTAGCCAACTGGCTCCTACTACAAACATTTGACCAAAATTTCAAGTCGCTAGCTTTATTTTGTCGTAAGTTATCGCTTATTTTAAGTTTCATTTCTAAGGGAGGTAGAGGTTCCTTAGGTCGGATCTTACCGAACTTTAATGCCAACTAACCCAATCTAACTTCAAACATTTTACCAAAATTTCAAGTCGCTGGCTTTATTCTATCAAAAATTATCGCTTATTTGAAGTTTCATTTGTAGGGGAGGTGGGGGTTCCTTGGGTCGGATCTTGCCTATTTTCAATACCAACCAAGTAGGTCTACTAGCAACATTCCACCAAATTTTCAACTTGCTAGTATCATTCTATCGAAAGTTATCGTAATTATACGAATATTTAATTTTTTGGAATTTGTAGGGGAGGTAGGCGTTCCTTTGATCTGATTATGTCCAACTTACAGAAATTTAAGCAGATTCCTCATCTCAGGTTTACATGCCAAAAATCAGGATTCTACGTCAATTGGTTCAAGAGTTACACACAGAAAACGTGAAAAGTAGAGTTGTACGGGGTTCTTTAAAAGGAAATTACCGTTAGTTTTCAAGTGATCGAATTTATTTTCCAAGGAGAGTATAAGATTACCCTCACGAGTAATCTGCCAAAGCTAGAGCTTTTCACGTTTATTTAATCGGGAGTTACAGATACATTTATGTATTTTACATATGTAGGGGAGGTAGGCGCTCTCTTGGCCTGATCATGCCCATTTTCAATACCAACCAACTAGATCATACTTCCAACATTTGAAGGTCTGTGATGTTGGCACCTCGAGTTGATTTTTTTTTCATACAAACTAGGTAAATCGTTTGCCCATCGTTAGCCCACGTATGCCCAGGAAAAATTTTCGTTTGCCCACCTTTAGAAAAAAAGTTATTAACGAATGTATTTTTTCAAAGGTTGGGGGCCACTGAAAATCAAAATTTCGATTTTTTGGGATTTTATACGCTGTATCGTTTGCCCATCGTTAGCCCAGGTTTGCCCAGCCTTTACTTTCGTTTGCCCACCTCTCAATATTTTTTTATTCGCACATCAAAATTCCTGTAAAAAATAAAAAACGCAAATTTATAATTTTAACATCGCAATTTGTGCAGTTCGTTTGCCCATTTTTAACACAAGATTGCCCAACCCTTAGTTTCGTTTGCCCACCCCCCAGTTTTTTTTTATTCGCACATCAAAATGCTAGTAAAAAATAAAAAACGCAAATTTAAAAATTTATTCGCGCAATTTGTGCAATTCGTTTGCCCATCGTAGGCCCATGTTTGCCCAAGAAAAAGTTTCGTTTGCCCACCCTTAGAACAAAAGTTATTAACAAAACAATTTTTCTGGGGGGAGTCGCAAAGAAACAAATTTTAATATTTTCCATATTTATGCGCTATTTCACGCCGTCTCGTCTGTCCATCGTTAACACAGAAATGCTCAAACTTTACTTTCGTTGCGCACCCCTCAATTTTTTTATTCGCTCATCAAAATGCTTGTATTGTAAAAAATAAAAGACGCAAATCTGAAATTTTATTCGCGGAATTTGTCCAAGTCGATTGCCAGTCATAGGCCCATGTTTGCCCAAGAAAAAGTTTAGTTTGCCCACCTATACAAAAACAGCTTTGAACAAAACAATTCTTTCGGGGCAAGTCGCTAACAACAAATTTTCAAATTTTCCACATTTATCCGACATTTTACGTAATTTCGTGTGCCCATCGTCAACACAAGATTGCCTAACCTTTAGTTTCGTTTGGCCACCCCCCAATTTAAATTTAAATTTTATTCCTGCAATTTGTGCAATTCGTTTGCCCATCGTAGGCCCATGTTTGGCCAAGAAAAAGTTTCGTTTGCCCACCCTTAGAACAAAAGTTATTAGCAAAACAAATTTTCTGCGCCGAGTCGCTAACAACAAATTTTTAAATTTTCCATATTTATGTGCCATTTCACGCTATTTCGTTTGCCCATTTTTAACACAAGATTGCCCAACCCTTAGTTTCGTTTGCCCACCCCCCAGTTTTTTTTATTCGCTCATCAAAATGCTAGTAAAAAATAAAAAACGCAAATTTAAAAATTTATTCGCGCAATTTGTGCAATTCGTTTGCCCATCGTAGGCCCATGTTTGCCCAAGAAAAAGTTTCGTTTGCCCACCCTTAGAACAAAAGTTATTAACAAAACAAATTTTCTGCGCCGAGTCGCTAACAACAAATTTTCAAATTTTCCATATTTATGTGCCATTTCACGCTATTTCGTTTGCCCATTTTTAACACAAGATTGCCCAACCCTTAGTTTCGTTTGCCCACCCCCCAGTTTTTTTTATTCGCTCATCAAAATGCTATTAAAAAAATTTTCCTTCGATTTTAAATGTTCAAAACCTTGATTTTTTGGTGTATCCCGCAAATTCACTGTCTCCTTTTCATTCTGATACTTTAATTTTGCCAGACGTGGTTTGATAGTATTGTCGCCTGATTGTAATTGCCGTGCGCGATTTGATTTTGAAAGACTTTCTATCGAATTGATATGCTTTATTACAAACTTATCGGCACGCAAAGGCTGATAATCAGGGCCTAAATCGCTATTTTTTAAAAGGTTAAAGTATGCCTCACAATGAGCTGATGTGTCAACAGAAGAAGCCTGCGTAAAGTATGCTGTCATCACGTTTGTCCATAGAGGGAAATGCTTTGCAAACCTCATATAATGTTTCACTATCCCTGGACAATAGAAAGCATTAATACTTTCTGTTTCTCCCATTTCATCAATTGCTGTTTGAGCTTTTTCGTGAATAGCATCAATAAATAGAGAAATATCATCATTCTCTATGTCATACAGATGATCATACTCTCGTTCATCTGAATTATTTTCGTTGCTTCCCTGAGAATAGGAAAACGATTTGATTTTATCAATCAAAAAACTCATTTTTCGGGAGCTTATGACGTTTTCCCCAGTAACATTTGTCCCTTCATACTCACTTCCAGCTAAGATAAGGAGAGCTAGCAAAATTTCTTCGAAATCTTTGATTCTTTCGCAAGTTGACATTTTTCCCCCAGGCATCGAACATAAAAGTCTTTAACTTTGTAAGGTCTTCCATCGAAGACTTTCTTTCAGCAAGCTATCTTGATCAAATGAGCAATGTCAATCCTTATGAAACACCTTAAATTCTGAGCCATATTATGACGTAACCAACGATAACAATCAAGAATGTATGTAACTAAACTCTGTTCATTGAAAGCTAAGCAAGTTGCATTCAAAAGTGCCATGGAGTAATCACATACAACTTCTGGGGGACAAGAAACTCCATCTCTCAAAATTTCTCGAAGCCAGTAAGTTATAATATTTGTATCATGCTTCTGTGAAAGCATCGAAAAAAGTGGTTGAACCCCATTTTCTGTCGGTATATATTTGATACAGCAACGTTAATCTTTTTTTCTCCATTTATAGGAGTAAGTGATTTTACAAGCCCTCCAGTAGCATCTAACTCTATTTTACCTTATTTTTTAATCGATTCTTTATATAAATGCACTTGCATTTTCGACCAATAAAAACAGTAAAACTTATCTCTACAAACTTCTTTTATGTATCCTGAATACTTTCCCTCATACTTCATTTTACATAAAGAATCGACAGCATCTAGGTTTGAGCTAATGCCTAGTTGCCTATTTATAGCCTCTTGCTTAATTTTTCGAGTCGTAGCTCTGCGTGGTAAGTAAGGTGGCTCGGGATCACCGAACGAAATGTCTTTTATTTCTTCGTTGAGCCAAAATCGAGGCTTTTTACACAATAGTTCTTTGCCTATCAATTGACGTGCATAACTTTTTACAGGACGCCTTGCATTGTGAGGGACTCCCCTCGTATCAAATGTCACGATATTAAGAATAATACCATCGCCAGAAGCTGGTTCGTGAATACAGCGAGCATCGAATGTAGCTCCGCATTTTTTGCAACTTCCACGAATCTTTAAAAAGGATTCCGCTTCTGGAGATTCATGCACTTTACCGTACTGAAAAATGTATGCGCAAGGTATTTTCGTTTTTAGGAAAAATTCTTTTGCCACCAAATTTGTCCACCCAGTTTTCAAAACTCGATGAGCTTCGTCGTAACCATTTTTGTTGCTGTCTACCCTTGAAACTGGAGAAATGCTTTTCCATTTGTCTTCCGAAAGAACTAGGTTAGTGAATAGAGTAGGGCATTTGAAATTCAACCCTTTTAAACTACCACTTGGGAGATATTCTGAATTCGATTTTAAGTCAAAGGTAATATCTGAATTAGTTGTTGTGTCAAGACAAGTATCGGTTTCTATTTCGGCTACGGGAATGCCAAAATTTTTTTTTAGATCGATTAGCAAATTCCAGCTATTACATCTAACATACGAATTAAGCGTTTCGTATGAAATTGATTTTCTTGATTGATTGTCTTTTTAAATGAAAAAAAATTTAATTTGGAAGGACCAGACAGAGTTGTATCTGTCTGGACCTTCCAAATTAAATACTCCCATGATTGCAAGAAGGAACACCAGTTGAATCGCCTTCATAGTCGGGTGGGGTGTGATGGTGTGGGGAGCCATCTGTTACTATGGTACGTGCGAGTTACAGTTTTTGACAGTAAATAAGAATGCAAACACTTACAAAAACGTACTTCAAACTGCTTTTCCCTTTTTAAAAATTTGTGAAAATGCAATGGCAAGCTACCAAGCCATTGCATTTTCAACACGATTGAGGACCAAAATGTCAGTTTAATGCAGTGGCCGCCTTACTCATCTGACATCAATATAATAGACGTGTGGGGATGTCTGGTTCGTAAAGTTGTAATGAACCACCTGTAACGAACCATATTATGGTCTGGTAGTGCTGCTCCCACCAGCAGATCGAAGCAGCACCTGATGAGTAGTGATCTGTTGGTGGAACGAAACCAGAGGCCGAGGGTCCCATTACTCCCGGACCCAGGTGCGACCGTGTGGGCGTCTGATCCGTCCGCCAATCATTCCATCCTTATCGACTATTTTTTTTATTCCCCATTTTTACCTCCCCTGTTTGTGTTGTCTTCCCCAGGCCTATGAATTTTTGTTAATACGTAAACGACAGGAGCAACGAGCGGCGAAAACCCCGCCCACGACTCCCGAACTGAGCTACAGCAAGCATAGGCCGTTGCTTAGCTCGTTGAGGGGTCTTTTTGCTTCGCCAGATAGCACGGCCCGACCTTCACGGTAATATGCTACCTTAGGCTCCGTCCCCACGGGCATCTTCGGATGCCCACCAAACCGTCCGTTACAAAGTTTACGAGTCTGGAAAACAATATTCCAACAAAGCGGAGCTAATTGAGGGCCATCAAGCGTGCTTCGTCAGCCATTTCTCTCAATTATATGGGATAATTGTACGAAATTGTACGAGTCGCTTCCCAATTGAATATATGATGTCAATCACAACAAGGGAGGATTCACACATTATTAAATTTACTGAAAAATGTTTAAATTACTATAATGCATAAGTTCAGAAATAAGTTCATTGCTTAAAAGCTTAACAAAAATGAAAAAAAGTGGTGTGTGACAACCTGATGACCAAAATTTGATTCTTATTTTTTGTATTACTTTTCGAAAAAAAAAAAATATAAAAAAATATTTAAAAATGGAGAAACAATACTCTTGTTTTATTTAACTGAGAATTGAATCGGCTATAACCAACAATAATTTTATAATTTTAGCTCTTTTAGTTTGTCTGAAATTGAGCCGAAACCACTTACGCGAGGGGGTGTGCTAACCTGATGACGCGCAGTATATTTTATTAACCTTTAATTTGATATAATGACAAATCAAAAAAAAAATCAAATATGAAAATCAGGGAAAATAGCGTAAACATTGCTCACTATGTGTGTACTTAGTAAAAAATTCCACTAGTACCGTTAATATAACATGAACAAACAACAATATTTTAGATAATTACATTATAAATTTATAATATGTAGTTCGCCTACGTACACTTCTTAATAATTGGTGTTAGCACAAATATTGCCGAATCGCAAAATTTTAAACTGGACCAGGAAATTAAGAAACCGAGTAGAAAAGGATCATAAAGGATCTTTTTATAACTCTGATCTCATTAAGAAAAGCGTGTAGGATTTTTCTAACAAACAACGCAGCAGTCGTAAAGTAGTTAGTATGTGATGAGGAGAAATATTGGTAATTCCCAAATTTACCGTTTCGGCACCAAAACAAGAAATGTATGTGTGTATTACAAAACCCACCTAAATTTGTATTTGCTATAAACGAGCAAACTTGTTCCTTTTCCACGTTTTTGCCATTTTCCAAGATACTATTTATCGTACGAAAGTGGTTCATTAATCAAGTTAAAGATAATTGAATTATCTACAAATTTATTTTTAATAAGTTTTTTCTTTTCATGGACTGAGTCGTTTTCACGATATTTGGAAAGATATTGCAAAAATAACGAAAATTTTGGATTTTTTAAGAGTTTTTGAAGAACTGCTTCTTGAAAAGTTGTCGACGTACAGAGCTAAATTTAATATCAAATTTTAGCAAAGCTAGTGTACTTTAAAGACAACGTTATTGACTTTTTCTATGGGGTGTATACTTTTAGAAATATGGGTCAAAACCAAAAAAAAGGGGCGTTATTTTGGTCAATATCTTAATTTTTCATTCGAATTTCTATTGGCGAACCTCAGATAAATACATAAAGGTACACAAAAATCAAATGGTTTGCTAAACTTTCCACCCCTTGATTTTAAAGTTCCTAATATTAGGATATTATATCACGATTAGCCAGCTATTAGTCTGGACCCGGCCAGCATTATCTCTTCACCGCGTGATTCCTCATGCAATTCTAAGCGAAAATATTCAGGGTATCCTTTTTCTATTTTTTAACCACGCAAAGTCCTATGTAAAGAAGTTTTTAAGTTATCTCGTTTTTAGTAATATGAACTCGCCAATTATTTTATTTTTAGGCTGTAAATGCCAATAGCAGCTAAGCGGAGTTAAGAAATCGAACAAGTGTTCCTTAATATAAGTATTTTGGATAGAATTTCATGAGTAGCGTAGTGGTTAGATAATGCGTACACTAATAGCTGCGTGCCTTAAAAACAAATAATTTGAGGGTATATGATTTTAAGCCATCGCATATTAATTCGGACAAAGCTAGAATATGCTTGTGCTGTTCTTCTATGATACGAGTACTCACCCAAATAGAGGTCTTTGAATGACGATAATTCTTGGAGTAAATACCAGGTTTTGTATAGCAAATCACACAAAATCACAATTAACAGTAAATCAACCACCAAACGCACTGTTAAAACAAATCAACCACCATACTAGAATTTTCACATTCGAATAAGAGCATGGTCTTAACTTTTGATGTGCTAGACCATGCCCCAGTCCAAAAAGATATTATCCTTTTGGTCCCATATACAAAACGAATGTAAACAAATGCCGAGGAATAAGTACCATGCAATTATGGAAAATGAAAACAATTCGATATTGAATTCGTTTTGTTCAGTTAAATGTTGACATCTTTTACAATTCAAAGTCATAACTCCGATCTAAAAATGCATTCAAATTACTATGCACTCTTATAACACATATCATTATCACTTTCATACTTTTCATACATTAACTTGTGCAATGCACTGGACACGCATCCTTCTCTTTGTTTATGAAATTCAAAATTCGATTGCCTATTGGATTCGACCATTCGTATTGACAAAGGAAGAAAGATATTGTGCTGTCAAGTGTTTTCGGTCCTTGAATTGACTTTATGAGTGGGACTGGTTACTATCTATTTTAAAAAGGTAATTTATGAACATTTACCCCTTACACGATATACTCTAGTCGATTTTTGATTAACACAAATATGGAAAATTTGAAAATATGTTGTTAGCGACTCGGCGCAGAGAATTTGTTTTGTTAATAACTTTTCTTCTAAGGGTGGGCAAACGAAAATTTTTTTTGGGCAAACATGGGCCTACGATGGGCAAACGAATTGCACCAATTGCGAGAATAAATTTTTAAATTTGCGTTTTTTATTTTTTACTAGCATTTTGATGAGCGAATAAAAAAAAACTGGGGGGTGGGCAAACGAAACTAAGGGTTGGGCAATCTTGTGTTAAAAATGGGCAAACGAAATAGCGTGAAATGGCACATAAATATGGAAAATTTGTTGTTAGCGACTCGGCGCAGAAAATTTGTTTTGTTAATAACTTTTGTTCTAAGGGTGGGCAAACGAAACTTTTTCTTGGGCAAACATGGGCCTACGATAGGCAAACGAATTGCACCAATTGCGCGAATAAATTTTTAAATTTGCGTTTTTTATTTTTTACTAGCATTTTGATGAGCGAATAAAAAAAAACTGGGGGGTGGGCAAACGAAACTAAAGGTTGGGCAATCTTGTGTTAAAAATGGGCAAACGAAATAGCGTGAAATGGCACATAAATATGGAAAATTTGAAAATTTGTTGTTAGCGACCCGGCGCAGAAAATTTGTTTTGTTAATAACTTTTGTTCTAAGGGTGGGCAAACGAAACTTTTTCTTGGGCAAACATGGGCCTACGATGGGCAAACGAATTGCACAAATTGCGCGAATAAATTTTTAAATTTGCGTTTTTTATTTTTTACTAGCATTTTGATGAGCGAATAAAAAAAAACTGGGGGGTGGGCAAACGAAACTAAAGGTTGGACAATCTTGTGTTAAAAATGGGCAAACGAAATAGCGTGAAATGGCACATAAATATGGAAAATTTGAAAATTTGTTGTTAGCGACTCGGCGCAGAAAATTTGTTTTGTTAATAACTTTTGTTCTAAGGGTGGGCAAACGAAACTTTTTCTTGGGCAAACATGGGCCTACGATGGGCAAACGAATTGCACAAATTGCGCGAATAAATTTTTAAATTTGCGTTTTTTATTTTTTACTAGCATTTTGATGAGCGAATAAAAAAAAACTGGGGGGTGGGCAAACGAAACTAAAGGTTGGGCAATCTTGTGTTAAAAATGGGCAAACGAAATAGCGTGAAATGGCACATAAATATAGAAAATTTGAAAATTTGTTGTTAGTGACTCGGCGCAGAAAATTTGTTTTGTTAATAACTTTTGTTCTAAGGGTGGGCAAACGAAACTTTTTCTTGGGCAAACATGGGCCTACGATGGGCAAACGAATTGCACAAATTGCGCGAATAAATTTTTAAATTTGCGTTTTTTATTTTTTACTAGCATTTTGATGAGCGAATAAAAAAAAACTGGGGGGTGGGCAAACGAAACTAAAGGTTGGGCAATCTTGTGTTAAAAATGGGCAAACGAAATAGCGTGAAATGGCACATAAATATAGAAAATTTGAAAATTTGTTGTTAGTGACTCGGCGCAGAAAATTTGTTTTGTTAATAACTTTTGTTCTAAGGGTGGGCAAACGAAACTTTTTCTTGGGCAAACCTGGGCCTACGATGGGCAAACGAATTGCACAAATTGCGCGAATAAATTTTTAAATTTGCGTTTTTTATTTTTTACTAGCATTTTGATGAGCGAATAAAAAAAAACTGGGGGGGTGGGCAAACGAAACTAAAGGTTGGGCAATCTTGTGTTAAAAATGGGCAAACGAAATAGCGTGAAATGGCACATAAATATGGAAAATTTGAAAATTTGTTGTTAGCGACCCGGCGCAGAAAATTTGTTTTGTTAATAACTTTTGTTCTAAGGGTGGGCAAACGAAACTTTTTCTTGGGCAAACATGGGCCTACGATGGGCAAACGAATTGCACAAATTGCGCGAATAAATTTTTAAATTTGCGTTTTTTATTTTTTACTAGCATTTTGATGAGCGAATAAAAAAAAACTGGGGGGTGGGCAAACGAAACTAAAGGTTGGGCAATCTTGTGTTAAAAATGGGCAAACGAAATAGCGTGAAATGGCACATAAATATGGAAAATTTGAAAATTTGTTGTTAGCGACCCGGCGCAGAAAATTTGTTTTGTTAATAACTTTTGTTCTAAGGGTGGGCAAACGAAACTTTTTCTTGGGCAAACATGGGCCTACGATGGGCAAACGAATTGCACAAATTGCGCGAATAAATTTTTAAATTTGCGTTTTTTATTTTTTACTAGCATTTTGATGAGCGAATAAAAAAAAACTGGGGGGTGGGCAAACGAAACTAAAGGTTGGACAATCTTGTGTTAAAAATGGGCAAACGAAATAGCGTGAAATGGCACATAAATATGGAAAATTTGAAAATTTGTTGTTAGCGACTCGGCGCAGAAAATTTGTTTTGTTAATAACTTTTGTTCTAAGGGTGGGCAAACGAAACTTTTTCTTGGGCAATCATGGGCCTACGATGGGCAAACGAATTGCACAAATTGCGCGAATAAATTTTTAAATTTGCGTTTTTTATTTTTTACTAGCATTTTGATGAACGAATAAAAAAAAACTGGGGGGTGGGCAAACGAAACTAAGGGTTGGGCAATCTTGTGTTAAAAATGGGCAAACGAAATAGCGTGAAATGGCACATAAATATGGAAAATATTAAAATTTGTTGTTAGCGACTCGGCGCAGAAAATTTGTTTTGTTAATAACTTTTGTTCTAAGGGTGGGTAAACGAAACTTTTTCTTGGGCAAACATGGGCCTACGATGGGCAAACGAATTGCACAAATTGCGCGAATAAATTTTTAAATTTGCGTTTTTTATTTTTTACTAGCATTTTGATGAGCGAATAAAAAAAAACTGGGGGGGTGGGCAAACGAAACTAAAGGTTGGGCAATCTTGTGTTAAAAATGGGCAAACGAAATAGCGTGAAATGGCACATAAATATGGAAAATTTGAAAATTTGTTGTTAGCGACCCGGCGCAGAAAATTTGTTTTGTTAATAACTTTTGTTCTAAGGGTGGGCAAACGAAACTTTTTCTTGGGCAAACATGGGCCTACGATGGGCAAACGAATTGCATAAATTGCGCGAATAAATTTTTAAATTTGCGTTTTTTATTTTTTACTAGCATTTTGATGAGCGAATAAAAAAAAACTGAGGGGTGGGCAAACGAAACTAAGGGTTGGGCAATCTTGTGTTAAAAATGGGCAAACGAAATAGCGTGAAATGGCACATAAATATGGAAAATTTGAAAATTTGTTGTTAGCGACTCGGCGCAGAAAATTTGTTTTGTTAATAACTTTTGTTCTAAGGGTGGGCAAACGAAACTTTTTCTTGGGCAAACATGGGCCTACGATGGGCAAACGAATTGCACAAATTGCGCGAATAAATTTTTAAATTTGCGTTTTTTATTTTTTACTAGCATTTTGATGAGCGAATAAAAAAAAACTGGGGGGTGGGCAAACGAAACTAAGGGTTGGACAATCTTGTGTTAAAAATGGGCAAACGAAATAGCGTGAAATGGCACATAAATATGGAAAATTTGAAAATTTGTTGTTAGCGACTCGGCGCAGAAAATTTGTTTTGCTAATAACTTTTGTTCTAAGGGTGGGCAAACGAAACTTTTTCTTGGCCAAACATGGGCCTACGATGGGCAAACGAATTGCACAAATTGCAGGAATAAAATTTAAATTTAAATTGGGGGGTGGCCAAACGAAACTAAAGGTTAGGCAATCTTGTGTTGACAATGGGCACACGAAATTACGTAAAATGTCGGATAAATGTGGAAAATTTGAAAATTTGTTGTTAGCGACTTGCCCCGAAAGAATTGTTTTGTTCAAAGCTGTTTTTGTATAGGTGGGCAAACTAAACTTTTTCTTGGGCAAACATGGGCCTATGACTGGCAATCGACTTGGACAAATTCCGCGAATAAAATTTCAGATTTGCGTCTTTTATTTTTTACAATACAAGCATTTTGATGAGCGAATAAAAAAATTGAGGGGTGCGCAACGAAAGTAAAGTTTGAGCATTTCTGTGTTAACGATGGACAGACGAGACGGCGTGAAATAGCGCATAAATATGGAAAATATTAAAATTTGTTTCTTTGCGACTCCCCCCAGAAAAATTGTTTTGTTAATAACTTTTGTTCTAAGGGTGGGCAAACGAAACTTTTTCTTGGGCAAACATGGGCCTACGATGGGCAAACGAATTGCACAAATTGCGCGAATAAATTTTTAAATTTGCGTTTTTTATTTTTTACTAGCATTTTGATGTGCGAATAAAAAAAAACTGGGGGGTGGGCAAACGAAACTAAGGGTTGGGCAATCTTGTGTTAAAAATGGGCAAACGAACTGCACAAATTGCGATGTTAAAATTATAAATTTGCGTTTTTTATTTTTTACAGGAATTTTGATGTGCGAATAAAAAAATATTGAGAGGTGGGCAAACGAAAGTAAAGGCTGGGCAAACCTGGGCTAACGATGGGCAAACGATACAGCGTATAAAATCGCAAAAAATCGAAATTTTGATTTTCAGTGGCTCCCAACCTTTGAAAAAATACATTCGTTAATAACTTTTTTTCTAAAGGTGGGCAAACGAAAATTTTTCCTGGGCATACGTGGGCTAACGATGGGCAAACGATTTACCTAGTTTGTATGAAAAAAAAATCAACTCGAGGTGCCAACTTCACAGACCTAACATTTGACCAAAATTTCAAGGCTCTAGCTTCATTCAATCGAAAGTTATCGTGCGAACGGACAGACAGACAGACAGACGGACAGACAGACAGACAGACAGACAGACAGACGTACAGACAGACAGACAGACAGACATGGCTAAATCGAATCAGGAGGTGACCGTGATCATTTATATATATACATTGCTATACCTCCGGAGCCTCCTTTAAGGTGTTACATATTTTCGTCGTGACAAAAACAATATACCCTATACTATAAGTCTAGGGTATAAAAATGTCGTTAGTTGATTATATTTTTCCTATCCAAACAGTAAACATCTTCGATGGATGAGCCATCCTATTGTACAATATATTTGGTATATATAAATGTTAAAATTGCAGAATTATTCCAAGTGCTCATAGCTCGATTTGCAAATGTTTTCATGCAAATATCTTCCAACTCACACATTCATTATTGCCAGATGTTTATTATTATGTCTGACAAGTATGGTGTCTTATTATTTACATAATATGACGACATGGAATTCAATTTGAAAACAAATTGGATTCCAATTGTTTTGGTCGAATGTAGACAATTGATTTGGCGTGAGCCTAGTCTATATTTACAAAGCAATAATTCACGACTCCTTGTTTATATCTGGCGTCACTTGAACGATATTGCTACGCAAACCGTGGAATAGTATTTCTTTGCTGGAGTCTTCCACTTCGAAAGCGAAACGATTTGTGTCGGGCGGTGGCATGTTGGTATCGCTGAAGAAAGTGCAGAGCGCAAGTGTGTCTAAGCAAATTAACATTAAGCCGCCTAATATCCTATCAAAAACATATCCTAGACCGTTTTTTTTTCAAGTTAGTCGTGGATCGGAAGGCTCCAAAAAAATGAAGGCAAATATAGGTATAGGTGCTGGCGCCACCACTTAAGTCAAGTTGAAATAATAAACAAAATTTGCCTGCCCCCAATCTATGGTTCTTATAGAAATAAGAAAGTATGTGTGAGTATGTTCAAATTGAGACAGTCTAATCGTATGCCCTTGAGCCATTTGATGCTAGTTTCAAGAAAAACTTGCTCATTTGATTTGTCTGAATGAGATCGGCCGACATCGAGAGGATTCAATAGAGGATCAATAGGAAAAAGATGCGGAAGTTTTAAATGTAAATCTTTCATTCGTATTATGTAGTTTAAGCCGTCTGGATGATACGGCGACATAAGGCGGGAGTCAGTTGCATTGGCTTGTGAGGTAATTAAAGGTGAAATAGAAACCATTAATTAATAGGCATTAGCCCATTTACTACTTTGTGGCGTCTTCTAATTTGGCTGGAAGAAAGTTGTCTTGGCGTCACTTAAAAAATCAGCGGATTTATTATAGAATCGTTTACAATTAAACTCTCGAGATTTGAGCTTTAAAATGATAATTTACTTATACTACTATGGATCAGTTTTGAACTAAGCTTCGAAGAAGGCATTATAATTGATTCAATATATCATCCTCATCACCGTAGCCAATGCCGTCCATCGTTCGAAACCGGTTTATGCCAAACCGCAATCCAGTTCAGTGACTGGATTGTCGGTCTACTTTTTGATTCCAGCTCGCCCAAAAATCATTATTACTATAGTTACCGAATCAACAACACACTCGCCAGACTACTGGACTGGAATCATGTAGACGATATGATCCAGTCCAGCACTGGACTGGATAGCTGGACTGGATTACTGGACTGGAATAATGTGAACCGGGCATTAAAGAGCAAATTGTATAAAATGTCACTTCCATGAGTCGAACTTCCATAACTCGCATTTTTCCATAATGCCCGGTTCACATTATTCCAGTCCAGTAATCCAGTCCAGCAATCCAGTCCAGTGCTGGAGTGGATCATATCGTCTACATGATTCCAGTTCAGTAGTCCGGCGAGAGTGTTGTTGATTCGGTAACTATAGTGACAATAATTTCTGTACGAGCTGGAATGAAAAAGTAGACCGACAATCCAGTCACTGGACTGGATTACTGGACTGGATTGCTGGATTGGATTGCTGTCCAGTGCCGGTTCAGCTTATTCCAGTAGCAATCCAGCGCTGGACTGGATTACTGGACTGGATTGGCTACTGGAATAATGTGAACCGGGCATAAGTCGAGTAAAAAAATGGCAAGCGTATTCAATAAGTCCAATAATTCGGGGAGATCCCTGATAGCGGAGAAAATTTTTGTTTCTGTTTTTTGAGGAATCCCTTATTTTCTCACATCAAAGTAAGTGGTTTGTTATTTTGGGTTCTTATAGTTGGGGAAGTCCCTATTTATAAAGAAATGTTTTATGAGGTTGCCGCTTGGTGCACATTTCAGTTGCGCTTGTAAGTGAACCGGAGTTCAGTTTACGTACTACGGTATATTAACACAAAATCGGTTTTACATGGCGTCGAAACGTGTTCTAAAAAGTTTGTCTATTGACGAAAAGTATAAATTAATTCAAGAAATAGAAAGCGGATAAAAGAAAAAGCATGTAGCTTTTAAATACGGTGCTCCGAAGAGTAGAGTTTCAACGATTTTAAAGAATAAGGACACAATTACCGCATCAGTTGAATCTGGTGCTGGATGCAGCAAAAAAATTAAAAATCCACTATTCAAAAAATCCACGCTCTTCAACCTCGCACTGGAATACGCACGCTCTTCAACCTAGCGCACTGGAATACGCTATTCGGGCTATGAATATGGACAACAGCAAGACGCTACTCATCAAGTCGACACAATTAGCAGCGTACGCCGATGACATCAACATCATGTCCCGAAGATTGGCCGACGCACAACCGACCATCAATATGGGGGACCTCAACATCGAGTTCGTGAACAACTTCATTTACCTGGGTTGCAACTTGTCAAGGGACGCCAACGAAACTGACGAAACAAAGCGACGGATACAGTTAGCTAATAAGACATTTTTCTCGGGTCTCCCCATAATGAAATCGAAGCATGTGCACAGAAACACGTGTGAAACACCAGTGCTATGCTATGGCTGCGAAGCATGTACCCTAACTCAAGCCTCCGAAAACATGCTAGATACATTTGAACGTAAGGTTCTACGGCGAATTTTCGGGGCTGTTTGCGATCGACATGGATGGCGCATCCGGTACAACCATGAGTTGTATGAACTGTACGATGAGCTGCGAGTCTCGAAAATCGTCAAACTACAACGTCTTCAATGGGCAGGGCATGTACAAAGAATGGACGATGATCGCATGCCTAAGAGAGTAATGAATGCAGAACGAGTCGACGGAGCGAGACTGCGAGGACGACCGAGATCTCGTTGGGAGACCTCAGTAGGTGTGGACGCCGCGCAGCTACTGGGCTTCCAAGATTGGAGGACGCGGTCACGTGACCGAGATAATTGGAGGACAGTGATCCAGGTGGCCAAGGTCCGACGTCGGGCTGTCGCGCCACGATGATGATGATGAGGTGAAAACACAATGGAACATCTTCGAATGGACGAACTTCTTCTAGTAACCGGTAGATGTGCCCTAAATAAAAGTTTTGCTTCTGCGCTATCGAGGTCAGGATTAGCCCTCGATAAATTACCAGGTCAAGCGTTAACCTATATAGGGTAGCATTGTTGTTATATTGCGTGTTATTCCACTAACCTATACAGGTTAAGAAAAGTAAAAGAACGTGCCTATGGTCAAAATACGGTCAAATAGGGCCTTTAGGTAGAACCCCACAGAAACCACACAAAAACATAATTTTTCGGGTTTAAAAATATTAATATTATTATTAAAAATTAGACAAAATTAAAGGTCATTAGAAATTCCGTAGAAATTGTTTGCAACCGTTTTCTTGTACCTTCAATAGTTTTCGAGATAACCTCACATAAAATTAAATGCGTGCTAAGATTACCGCGCGTCAAAAGTGTAACTTTTAGAAATCTTGTTAAGGCTGCATACTGGATTTTGTAATTAAAGATTTAGGTTTATATCCCCTCCCTCTTACTCATGAAGATGATGGAAAACACGCCATCAAGAGTATAGGTATTCATCTCAGAAACACCAAAAACGGTAAATATATGTCTGATAGAGCAGCTTACTGTTGAGCGAAGTAATTATATCCGTCTTGAATATGTTTTCAGATTGCATACCAAAATAAATAGCCCAAAAATTATCAAAATGTGGTGGATCGTGGATCCACTGAGAAATTTATACACCCGGCCACCAATTCTTTACTGAAAATATTGGAATCGATGCTGAAATGAACCCGGCGGACGATCGATCCCCTCCGTGGTGATTCTCGCCTTGCCGACAGTGGGAACGCGTTCTTTATAACTCAGCGGGTGCCCACTGCCCGTCGCTGCACCCGTTGTTCAACGTTGTTTTACAGTGTGTGGTTGAGTTTTGGGGTCGCGACCCATCTTATTGTCTTCCCTTGCTTCCCAAATGTATACGTACAAAATTTCGTTATCCGAAATTTCGCCTCTCCATTTGGTTCGATTGAATAGAGCTCTGAACCATGTTTTATATGCCCATACAGTTACAAATTTTCCACAAACCATAAATGATTCGAATAAAGTTTTCATAAAAAAAAAGAAAAATGAAGTTTAAATAGAGGACCGAACCCGGGACCCCCGTGTGGAAGTCTCATGAACCAACCTATCAGCCACTCAGCTTCCCTAAACACGTCGTACACATTACGTGATATATAGGCTCGCTCCACATTCGCTGCTAATGTGGAACGAAATGTTAAAATATATCCCACATAAATATATTTTCTGATTGGATACATATTTCCTCACATAACCAAATATGTATGTATGTAATCAAAATGTTATGTCGTTGTTAAATGTTAGCAGGTCAATGGTCGTCGCCCGAAAAGCTGATTCCGTATTATGTTGCCACTGCCGCCAAGCTAGAACAAATACAGTGTATTCGCACTTGTGACTGCTAAGGGCGACGGCATGTTAAGCGCCATATACGTGGTATGGTACTCGATGATCGTTGCCCAGAAAACTGGTTCCGTATCATATTAAAAATACATATATCATTCCATCCTGCAATGCATACAATGCAATGATCGATCTTCAGCGAATTTCCCGCCTTGCGGGCAGTCGCAGTCGGCACCCGCTGTGTTTCAAGTGCACAGCGGGTGCCGACTGTCGCCGCAAGGCCGATTTAGAAAAAAAAAACTAAAAATTCGTCGCGGCAGTCGAGAGAGAGAACCCGTGACCACCTGCACACAAGTCGAACCCACTAACCACTAAGCCAACGAATACCTGTCAAACTCTTTTCGCTTTGTGTAACACTATGTATGTACCTATACAATATAAATATATGAGATTGTATCACACCGACGCGAGCGCTTCTCTTTCCTGGGTGGCAGAAGTATATTTTTTTCGATTCACTACCCATCGATGCGTCGTCGCTATAAAAGTTACACTTTAAAAATACTATTTTTCAGGCTTCATGCTTTCATTCATAGAAGGATTTTAATTTTTGCATTTTCTTGGAAGATTTTACACTGCATACGGAAACGATTTTTCTATTAAATGTTCGAAAATTATAAATATTTTCAAAAATCCAAAAAATCGAATTTTTAGTTTTATCCCGGAGATTGTGCCGTAAGTCAACTTTGCAATATTGCACATTGCGCAGAGTATAATTCGTCGCCATCTGAAATACATTGATTCAACTTTATTTGACAGCAGAAGCCGTGTTCGTTGCGCACACTGTAATCCAGCCTTTAACTAGACATTAAGAAAGCAGCCCTAAGAAGGTTAATTGGTTATGGCACTACTCATTTGCCCTAACTATTCCATGTGGCTTAGCTGACGTTTCGTTGGCATAAACCAGTTTCCGAAGATGCACGGCATTGGTTACGGTGATGAGGATGATATATTGAATCAATTATAATGCCTTCTTCGAAGCTTAGTTCAAAACTGATCCATAGTAGTATAAGTAAATTATCATTTTAAAGCTCAAATCTCGAGAGTTTAATTGTAAACGATTCTATAATAAATCCGCTGATTTTTTAAGTGACGCCAAGACAACTTTCTTCCAGCCAAATTAGAAGACGCCACAAAGTAGTAAATGGGCTAATGCCTATTAATTAATGGTTTCTATTTCACCTTTAATTACCTCACAAGCCAATGCAACTGACTCCCGCCTTATGTCGCCGTATCATCCAGACGGCTTAAACTACATAATACGAATGAAAGATTTACATTTAAAACTTCCGCATCTTTTTCCTATTGATCCTCTATTGAATCCTCTCGATGTCGGCCGATCTCATTCAGACAAATCAAATGAGCAAGTTTTTCTTGAAACTAGCATCAAATGGCTCAAGGGCATACGATTAGACTGTCTCAATTTGAACATACTCACACATACTTTTTTATTTCTATAAGAACCATAGATTGGGGGCAGGCAAATTTTGTTTATTATTTCAACTTGACTTAAGTGGCGGCGCCAGTACCTATATTTGCCTTCATTTTTTTGGAGCCTTCCGATCCACGACTAACTTGAAAAAAAAAAGAACAGTCTAGGATATGTTTTTGATAGGATATTAGGCGGCTTAATGTTGATTTGCTTAGACACACTTGCGCTCTGCACTTTCTTCAGCGATACCAACATGCCACCGCCCGACACAAATCGTTTCGCTTTCGAAGTGGAAGACTCCAGCAAAGAAATACTATTCCACGGTTTGCGTAGCAATATCGTTCAAGTGACGCCAGATATAAACAAGGAGTCGTGAATTATTGCTTTGTAAATATAGACTAGGCTCACGCCAAATCAATTGTCTACATTCGACCAAAACAATTGGAATCCAATTTGTTTTCAAATTGAATTCCATGTCGTCATATTATGTAAATAATAAGACACCATACTTGTCAGACATAATAATAAACATCTGGCAATAATGAATGTGTGAGCTGAAAGATATTTGTATGAAAACATTTGCAAATCAACCTATGAATACTTGGAATAATTCGGCAATTTCAACATTTATACATACTTACATACATATATGTATACCAAATATATTGTACAATAGGATGACAAGATGTTTATTGTTTTTAAGGACATTTTTTTCCGTTGCTAAGAATATTTTCGAACTGGGTTGTGTTTTTAAGTGAAGAGTTAAATGTATCGATATTATAGTATTTTATTATATTCGAAGTAAAGCTCTCCACAAACCAGCGCGGTACGCGGTAGCGATACGGTACAGCGGTACAAATTTACATGGCGGTATATGCGAGCTCTCACTGCATACGCGGTATACCGCGGCGAAGTTGGGGTATTGCAGCGATACACTTTTGTGTACCGCGGCAAAGCTGCGGTACTGAACTTTTGTATCGCAGCCGGCACTATTGATCGCGATGTACCGCAGGCGGCACTATCGATGGTACCGTGCTCGTAACGCGGTGGTTTGAATAGGGACGCGGTATGCTGCTACCGCTGAGTACCGCTGCGCTGTACCGTACCGCTACCGCGTACGGCCTTGTTTTGTGGAGAGCTTTGCTGAGAGGCGGTACAGAAGTAGAATAGAATAGAACAGGCGGCAGAATTCCAATAAGAAAATCAACAAATTTTCAACTGCATTAGGTATCACATTTTGAGCGTTGCGTTACAGCTGTGCTGTGGTTACAGCTTTGAAGAGAGAGTATATGAGGAAGTGAAAAAGTGCGAGAGAAACGACGCAATTCGGCTCAAGTGAGGAAGTAGGAAGGGGGATGAAAATTTGACATCTCTTTTGCTCTATATAGACCGGGCGGGTGTTCCGCGGCAGAGAGACAGACTGGAATATTATTGTTCCGATTGGAAAAGTAGGAGAGGGGATGACATCTTGCGTGCTTCCTGTGCTTTTATATAGACTGGGCGGGTGTTGCGCAGTGGAGGGCGTGTGTCTCTCTCTCTACTTTTTACGACTGGAATTGCTTCAAGTAGTTTAGTGTTGAGTATATGCGGATTGCTCCTCCATAGTTATTCTCTGTGGGTTACAGTTAACAATTTAATTTTTTATTTTAATGATCACTGAATCTAAGTAATCAGTTGTACTTAAGTTGATAAGAATGGATTTTTAAGTGTAATAAAAAATGAAACCGGAAAATAGAGGGCTACGCCCGCAATCCGAGGGTTTTGTAGTGTCCCAGCCCAATAGGAGATAAACTGTCCTACTGTTGGAGATGCTTAACCATTGATGTTAAGACGGTATTGCAAATTGCAAGCTTGGGTAAAAAGTATTGAAAATAAATTGTTTGAATAATAGTTGTAGAAAGTAGAGTCAGCGACCAGCATACCTCCCTCCTCTCCCAGCAATCTTTACCCTTTTGAAAATGGTTAACTCCAATTCGCTCTACGGAAAACAATATGCAAGTATGTTGTACTCGTAGTACTAGTATGTAGTACAAGAGACCTATTATGTGCATTTTTTGTATTTATGATATCAAAATGGCCAAATCTAAATGAATGTCCTACCATCAAATATTACGTGATTATTAATATATTGATCTTCGTTTCCTACCTCTTACCTCCCCCTCCACTTCCCTCCCCTCCCATTCCTATCCCAGCAATTTTTACCCTTTCAGAAATGGTTAACTACAATTCACTCTATGAAAAACAACAAACAATATTCAAGTATGCAGTAATCATAGTACCTACGTAGCTGAGGCCGGTTATGTGCATTTTTTGTATGGATGGTGTCAAAATGTCAAAATTTGAATGAATGTAATATTATTAAATATTATGTGATTGTTATGAAACTTAAACATGTTATTGCCTATGATGTTGGTTATCATTGGCCATCAATATTTGTGACCTCGGATGCGCTTAAGGGGTGCAGGGGTGTGCTAACTGCAACTAGAGAAATGTACTATTATTAACCTTTTCTGACGAGATTTCAAAATTCTATTAATCTAGGTTTTCTACGCTAGTAAAATGCCGCTTTTCTGGAAATTTTCATATTTCTAAGTATAGCGGTCTCGAAATGCAAGGCAGGGGGGGGGGGGGGGGCAAACTCGGATCACATATTTTTCCCTCTCCCTCTTTTTCCGTTTCTTCAAATTTGAAAAACATTTCAAAAATGGAATGTACCCGACGGTACTTTTCTTATGATACCTCACTTGCCTGTACCAAACGAAAAAAAATTTCGACCTACATTTCCCCTCTATGGGGACCTCCCCTTAAAGTTGACCTATTACGTCGATTCGCTTTCTCCGGAGAATTATAGTAATTCTACACATTCCTACAAAATTGCATGTATATGTAGCTTCAGCCGTTCGTGAGATATTCCATAGACAGACGGACAGACGGACAGACAGACAGACAGACGGACAGACGGACAGACAGACAGACATTTTACCAATTTCATAAGGGTTTTGTTTTTACTACAAAACCCTAACAAGTGAATTGTAATAAATTGTAATGTTCCAATTGTTTATGTGTTCAAAAGTATACCTGAAGTGCACAACGCATTTGTGGTGAATCGAAAAAAAAACATATTGGTTTCGAAAATATGTGTTTTAAACCGCTGACGGCCAAGTCTTACCGATAAGATCACCGGGGGACCACTGGAAGCAACAGTCTCCATGAAAAATGTAACGACAACCGCCAGCGACTTATCGACTTCGCCTGCAGGAGGAATCTAGTCTACGTGTTTCCCGCATCGACGCATTCACAAGCAGACCTGGAAATCTCCAGACGCACATACCGTCAACCAAATTGATCACGTCCTCATTTGCAAGAGTTGGGCGTCTAGTGTGATGGATGTTCGCTCCTATCGAGGAGCAAACTGCGACTCAGGTGAAGAAGACCTA
The DNA here is from genome assembly GCA_964017055.1 of Chloromyia formosa. Lineage (NCBI taxonomy): Eukaryota > Metazoa > Arthropoda > Insecta > Diptera > Stratiomyidae > Chloromyia > Chloromyia formosa. Next base: position 69,415,087 of record OZ024813.1, on the reverse strand, counting down.
CAGATGTAGAATTTCCTCAGTGCACCAATCGAGAATCAGCCCTCCCAAAATCTTTGCGGTTGATAAGCTTCTGAGTGATGCTACAGCGGTTTCTACTACCGCCCTTGAGGAAAGACTATCACCTAGGCTACACAAAATCAGCAACACAGGCGTCCATGGGTTCTGGGAAGAACTCAGGGGTACCATCAAGGATGTCGCAGAGAAAGTCGTGGGATATAAAGCCCGGCGAGCGAGAAATGTCTGGTTCGACGAAGACTGCAAAAATTCACTTGACGCGAAAAACGAGGCTTACAGACAATAGATTCAACGAGGAACCAGAGCTAGAAGGGAAAAATATGACAAGCTACGGCGAATACCGATAAGAATAATTAGACGTAAGAAACGTAAATACTTTGTCGAGCAGTTGCTGAATATAAGCGAAAACACGAGGAACACCAGGCAAGCGTACAAACTAGTAAATACAATTAAGAACGGCTACCAACCCAGGACTTGTCTTTGTAAGGACAAGGATGGAAACATCATCAGCGACACCGATGGCATTAACAAACGATGGGCCTCTTATTTTAAAGAGCTTGTGAACCTACCATCTAACATCCCCACACAACAAGCTCTCGACCATATTGTTGATCCAGGCCCGCAGATAAAACTCCCGACAGTAGAGGAAGTTAATCTCCCATTGCGGTCGCTAAAACGAAATAAAGCGCCGGACGCTGACGCGATTCCAGCTGAACTGCTAAAATGGCGAAGAAGCATTATCTTTCCAATTCACAAAAAGGGAGATTAACTGCGGTGTGGGAACTACAGAAGCATATCACTAGTTTGTACGTCCTATAAAATGTTGACGACAATTCTGGAAAATAGAATAAAACCGTACGCAGAACGAATTTTAGTCCTGGTCGCTCCACAGCCGATCAGCTCTTTACGCTCAAACTGATACTCCAGAAGTGCTGGGAATACAACGTAAACGTATACCAAATCTTTGTCGACTTCAAGCAGGCATACGACAGTATTGATGACGATTACGATGACCAACTCCGTCTCACAAGTTAGGATCCATAATAGGCTTACTAATCTATTTGAAACACGCACTGCCTGAAACAGGCGGATGGACTGGCACCGACGCTCTTCAATCTAGCACTGGAATACGCTATTCGGGCTATGAATATGGACAACAGCAAGACGCTACTCATCAAGTCGACACAATTAGCAGCGTACGCCGACGACATCAACATCATGTCCCGAAGATTGGCCGACGCAGAAGAACTTCTGCATACGCTCGATACCGCTGCAAAAGAAGTTGGACTACGTATCAAGGAGGGTAAAACTAAAATAATGATGCAATCGGTGACAAGGACACCTGCACAACCGAGCATCAATGTGGGGGACCTCAACATCGAGTTCGTGAACATCTTCATTTACCTGGGTTGCAACTTGTCAAGGGACGCCAGCGAAACTGACGAAATCAAGCGACAGTACAGTTAGCTAATAAGACTTTTTTCTCGGTTCTCCCCATAATGAAATCGAAGCATGTGCACAGAAAAATGAAGCTCCGCGTGTACAAAACCATTATACGACCAGTGCTATGCTAAGGCTGCGAAGCATGGACCTAACTCTAGCCTCCGAAAACATGCTAGACACTTTTGAACGTAAAGGTGTACGGCGAATTTTCGGGGCTGTTTGCGATCGAGATGGATGGCGCATCCGGTACAACCATGAGTTGTATGAACTGTTCCATGAGTTTCGAAAATCGTCAAACTACAACGATTTCAATGGGCAGGGCATGTACAAGGAATGGACGATGATCGCAGCCAAAGAGAGTAATGAATGCAGAACGAGTCGACGGAGCGAGACTGCCTAGACGACCGAGATCTCGTTGGGAGTGCAAAGTATGTGTGGACGCCGCGCAGCTACTGGGCTTCCAAAATTGGAGGACGCGGTCACGACCGAGATAATTGGAGGACAACGAACCAGGCGGCCAAGGCCCGACCTCGGGCTGTCGCGCCACAATGATGATGATGATCGAAAATATAGTAATCGGGATCGCTGAGACGAACAATGGTAGTATCGAAGCCGCTAACTTTATTTTCTGAGATTCTGTCGAAAGCCGCATGGCATTTTATTTTGACTGAGCTATAAATGGTTAAGAGATCAAACATTTTATCTTATTTTAGTTATTATATTAGAATATATGTTTCTATAGTTCTCATAATACTGAGGGTGTTGTAGGCATAGAACTTGAATAACTCGTGTTCCGTTTAACCTGGAATAGCTAAACTGACAGTAATTTCCAGAAAAGTATTAACGAAAGCTACAAGTGGAATAGACGATTTACATACCGATATAATTTGCCATAGTTCATAGTGTTACTTAGTCGTAACACCCACTAATATTGGAGACGCGTAAAACATGTTACCTTGCGGTGCAGACATAATCTTAATATCGCAGCACGCCTTCATTCATTCATCTGAATTAAGCATATTTAGGAGCTTACATATGAAGAAACCCTGTTAAAAGTTCAGAACTTAATCAAATTGTCTTTTAATTTCTTATATTTATTACCATGACCGCACTTAGCATAAATTTTTCATAAATTATCGCATTATCGGTAGTTGGTGATAAATTACAAGTCGTAGACAGATCGTCTACAAATTGCAGTACAAGGAAGCCCCGATCTTGACTAATAGACCAGTTGGGCGTTCTTTTCCATGCCTACATGGAGCACAGGAGTAGATTTACAGACCGGTTATTTGTTTGGTCTTTCTATGTTCGATTTAGTGATTTATGACCATGTATTTGTTGCAATGAATGAAACCGCCGCGTCGCGCCGCGCCGCAAAATGCTTACAACAAATGAAGAAACATATTGTGGATTTATCTGTATTAAGTATGGTACGTAAGCTAACTAAATTATGTATTTTAGTTCATAAAATTTATTTTACTCATAAAATTACATAATTGGTTGTTTTATGATGTTTATACATCAGAATTGGTGACCGATACATACGAATAATCATCGTATTAACAAAATAACAGAATTGTGTTTATTTTCTAAAAAATAATACATAATTTAGTTATCTGGCGCAGTCAGTAGGATTTTATTCCAAAGAACAGAAGCAGTACCTCCGCGAAGAATTCGAAATTCGGCGGAAAAAATAAAATAAGTGCAATTGAAGTTGGTGAGAACAAAGACGGGCAAAAAATCTCTCCCATAGTCCTCCCCGTGGGCGCCCTCTGGAACGGCTAACCAAGCCAACGAAGTTTTGCAGTTCAAAACATTTGGTAGAGGCACCTAACAATGGGAGGCGACCGGTAGCGCAGTGTGTTGAGGCATCAGTCTCATGTTTGACTACCGGCGTTTCGGGTTCGAATCCCGTCCACGACGACGTTCGTGGCCATGGATGTGCAGGAGGTGCATGCTGGCAACTGCATTCTCCGAAACCAGTTTATGCCTTGAAACGTCAACTGGGCCACATGGAACAGTTGACGCGCTATGCCGCACAAGGGGTTAGGGCAATTGAGAGAGACCTAACAATGATCATCCTGAATGACCCAAAACACCAGTGCGTATCAGGAAGTAGGCGAACGGTGGAGTTGCAGCATATTGTGAGAAGGGGGGCAAAAATTCCTCTTCCATAGTCCTCCGCGTGGGTGCCCCCCGGAACGGCAGTGGTCACTGAGCATTGCTAACCAATGTCAAGCCGCCAGTGATGGCGATGTGATGATTTGGTTGAGGTAAACCTTCCGTGGTGTGGCGTGTAAAAATAATACCACGGCCTTTCCCTTTGAGGGCCTCTCGTTAAAACCGACAAACAAAGGGCAGGATGTGTATGTGTATGCCAGCAACTTGCACTATCCGAAATGTTTATTTGCCAATGAAATGTCAACTATGCCGCGGATAAGGACTGACTCAACGGTTACGACTTTACAATGACAAAGATTGGATTCTGGAATGTGCGTACTCTCCTGGACAATGCATCAATTAGATAGTGAATTTCTGTGGTATAAATTAAACATCTTAGGAGTTAGTGAGATAAGATGGTGAAACAGCGGAGAATATATCTCTCCATCGGGCGGCACTGTAATGTTGTACTCCGGTAAAGCTACTGGTAGTTGTCGTGATTCAGGTGTTGGGCTCCTTTTAACCAGAGCCGCACGAAACTGTCTCTTATCCTGGGAGCCGGTATCTGACAGAATCTTGACCACCAGGTTCCGGACCAAAATGAGGAACATCTCAATAATATAATGTTATGCCCCAATTGTACCCGACAATGTCTTGGCAAAAGACTCCTTCTACGAAGAACTAAACGCCGTTCAGAGCAGTCAAAGGTGACATTATAATGGTTATGGGTGATTTTAATGCTAAAGTTGGCACTGATAACTATGGGCTCAGACATGTGGTGGGGAGACACGGTCTTGCTGATCGTAATGACAACCGTGAAAAATTTGTAGAGTTCTGCAACTTTCACAGTCTCTTCATCGGTGGTACTATGTTTGAGCATAAGGACCACCACAAAATCAGTTGGTCTTCTGTTGATCGGCGCAGAACACAAAATCAGATCGATATTGGGAAGGGAAGCGACCATTATCCTATGATTGCTAATGTTCGATTGCGTATTGCAGCCGTGGGCCACCCTAGCGTCGAAAGATCCAGGGACCGCAAAATCAACACCGCTCGATTAATAAATCCAGCTGACTTACAACAATATAATGACCATCTTGCGCAAAAAGCAGCTGAGATAACTAGTCACCCATATAGTGACATAAATGAAAACTGGGATGCCATAAAAAATGCGTACATTGATAGCGCAGATACCATCCTTGGCACAAACACGGATTGCGGGAATAAGCTCTGGAAGCCCGACGCTTCATGGCAGCGGATTGTTGAAAGAAGCGACCTGAAGGTTCGTTTGGCTGCAGCATCAAACGACAATCGAAGCAGCATCGAGCTCCTTTACCCTTTCGGACTCGAGAAGTTCAGCGTAGGGTGCGGCGCGATAAAAGAATTTATGTGAATTCTCTTTTAGCCTCAGCAGAAGAAGCCGCAAGAAGTAACAACTTAAACGCCGTTGACAGTGTCATCAAGAAGTTTACAGGTGGTCGTAACTCCTGCCAACATCCGGTGAAGGATAGTGATGGAAACCTACTTATCTTGGAAGAAGATCAGATGAGACGGTGGAAAGAACACTTCGCCTCTTGCGAAGTTCCACCTCATATAGAGAATTAAACTAACCATCAAAATGTGCGTATACGGTCCACTGTCCCGACTAAAGAAGAAATAGTCACTGCAATTATTGCACTAAAACGAGGAAAGGCCGCCGGACTCGACGGTATCCCTGCCGAACTTTATCAAGCAGCGCCAAGCGTAACTGCCGATTTGCTGCACCCACTTGTTGATAAAGCCTGGAATAGAGAGACCTTTCCCACTGAGTGGAAGGAAGGTTTGATCATCAAACTTCCGAATAAGGGTAGCCTCACAGACTGTAATAATTGGAGAAGAATTTGTGTGCTCCCTGCCGTTGAGAAGATAATAGCTAAAATCGTCCTGGAAAGACTAAAGGCGCACTTAGAAAGCACAATTGATGAAGAGCAGGCTGGTTTTCGATCCGGATTCTCCTGTGTCGATCACATTAGCACCTTGCGAATCATCATCGAGCAATGCGCTGAGTACGGTTCTCCGCCCACTTGCTTTTCATTGATTTCGAAAAGGCTTTCGATAGTGTAAACCGGGATTCTATATGGGCGGCCTTGTGCAGGAGAGGCATCCCTGAGAAGCTTATGGCTATTATTAAGGCAATCTATGATGGTGCGAAATGTCGCGTTCTAAATAAAGGTAAGGTGTGGGGGGACTTTGAGATTCGCAGTGGAGCTCGGCAGGGGTGCATCCACTTAACGATCCTATTCCTCATAGTGATCGGCGATGTGTTGCATGCAGCCCTATCCGGACTCGACAGAGGAATTCAATGGACTTTGACATCTCATCTACAACATCTTGACTACGCTGACGGCATGTGCCTACTCTCCCACAAAATTATGGATCTGTCCGCGATGGCGTTAGATCTCGAGAGGGAGGCAAGCAATGGTTGGGCTAAAGATTAATACCAACATGACCAAGGTTCTTAGCCCGTCATTGCAAAAAAGAAATCCGACACCTATTGCAATCAATATTAATAGACAGCCTGTGGAGAAGGTGGACAACTTCGTCTACTTGGATAGCATTGTTGCCGAAAATGGTGGACCGGAGTAGGACATGGCTCGTCGTATCAACTAGGCTAAATGCGCATACGGCATGCTGTCCAAAATCTTGCAGGGCGGTTATCTCAGCATCAAGACCAAGCTGGGCATGTTTCGCTCCCTGGTAGTTTCAGTGTTTTTGTATGGTAGCAGTACATGGAAAGTTTCTGTAGGAGTTAGAATTAAGCTGCAAGTTTTCGTCAGCTCATGTTTTCGTCGAATTTTAAGAATATTCTGGCCCATATCAAATGAGTAGTTAAGTCTGCGTACGGGGCAGATACCAATCAACGAATTGATACGCAGGCGAAAACCTCGTTTCCAACCAAGGCCGGCCAACAGGGGGTTCTCGAATCACATGGCTTTGATCTGTGGCAAATGAGTGCCAGGCACTGGCTAAGTCTTTTGGGGAGTTGCGCTCTATTGCCAAGAACAGAGTACGATGGCGCGCATTAGTAGTTGATGCGCTATACCCCACTAGGAGTTAAGGCAAAGTAGTAACACGTCACACCCAGCTGAAAAATCACCAAAATAACGCGCAATCTAAAACACCATAGGAGAGCTACCTCTCGGCTATATATAAAATAGCTCCCGGCGACTCTTAGGGCACCTAAGGAAGCAAGCCTTCCCTAAGATTGGGTATATGGGCTTGTAACCTGCGTACCTGAAATCAATTTACACTCAAAGCATTAAACGAGCCTCGGATACCACGGACTGATTCACCGGCAACGACTTTCGGCTACAAATAATGAACCACGATCGGTTTTCGGAACGTTCGAACGATGTGGAGCGAGTTTGACTACCGGCGTTTCGGGTTCGAATCCCGTCCACGACGACGTTCGTGGCCATGGATGTGCAGGAGGTGCATGCTGGTAACTGCATTCTCCGATACCAGTTTATGCCGAGAATCGTCTAGCGAACTAGCGGATCAATCAGCTAAGGACGCCTTTTACCAACGGCTTCGCGACACCCTCGACAAGGCTCCCAAAGATGACATAAAAACTATCACGAAAGATCTCAGCAATCATGGATTATGCAACAGGAACAAAAATGGCGAGATGTTCGTGGAGTTTTGCAACTCTCGTCAACTTGTCATTGGCGCTATCCTATTCAAGCACAAACGATGCCACTTAACAACCTGGACCTCTCTGGATGGCAGAACAGAAAACCAGATTGACCATATAGCCGTTTTCAAGACATGGAAGGAATTGTCTCTTGGACGTCAGGTCGAAGCGAGGTGCTGATGTTGGCAGCGATCACCAACCACCAACCGCAAAAGTGCGCTTACGAACGGCAACGATCCAGCGCCCCCAAAATGCACGAATTTTACCACGTTTTAACGTGCAAAAGCTGAAATATCCATCTATAAGACGTGCATATTCCAACGCCTTGCACGAGAGAGCTATTGTACCACCACCTTGTACGAATCCTAAAATTGATGATAGATGGAAAGTCCCTAAGGGCTCATTTATTTCGTGTGGCGTAATATTTGCGCGTCTATTGGAGCGCGGTAGGAGACCATTCATTAGCGACTCTACATGATCTCTAGTCGCAGCACGCAAGAGAGTTGAGGAACAGATTAATTCAGCTGCTGACGGCTGAGCCAAGACCAATTTCAAGTCGGTAACTTTATTTTATCGTAAGTTATCGCTTATTTTAAGTTCCTTTTGCAGGGGTGGTAGGGGTTCCTTGGGTCAGATCTTACCCTTTTTCAATACCAAACAAGTAGATCTTACTAGCAACATTCTACCAAATTTTCAACTTGCTAGTGTCATTCTATCGAGAGTTATCGTAATTAAAATAAAAAAATATTTAACTTTTTGAAATTTTTAGGGGAGGTAGGCGTTACTTTAATCTGATTATGCCCAACTTATTAAAACTTAAGCAGCTTCTCACCTCAGGGTTACATACCAAAAATCTAATGTCTACGTCAATTGGCTCAAGAGGTATTGATAAAAAACCTGAAAAGTAGGGAAGTACGGGGCTCTTTGTAAGAAAATTACCGTTAGTTTTCACCTGATCGATTTTATTTTCCCAGGAGAGTATAAAATTACCCTCACGAGCAATCTACCAAAGCTAGAGCTTTTCATGTTTATTTAATCGGGAGTTATGGATACATTTATATATTTTACATATGTCGGGGAGGTAGGCGTTCTCTTGGCTTGATGATGCCCATTTTCAATATTAACCATCTAGATCATACTTCCAACATTTGACCAATTTAAAGGCTCTAGCTTTATTCTATCGAAAGTTATCCTGCGAACGGACAGACAGACAGACAGACACACACACAGACAGACAGACAGACATGACTAAATCGAATCAGGAGGTGACCCTTATCATTTACATATATACATTGCTATACCTCCGGATCCTCCTTTAAGGTGTTACATATTTTCGTCGTGGCAAAAACAATATACCCTATACTACTCGTATAAATAAATAAATAAATAAATAACTGGCGCAACAGTCCAATTTTAACCATGGCCTCGAGATGAGTTAGCACCATCTCATTTTCTAGATCTTGACGGTATTGTGCAGAGGTGTGTGATCAGCAAAACGCTCAACCAAGTTATTTTATTTACCCCATAAATGGGTAACAGCTGAGTGGGCTCATAGTCCGACACGTAAATCCCCTTTTTCTTATCGAAAACTACCGGATTCAGTAGGAATCGAACCGGAGCCCAGTGCGTAGAAGGCGAACGTGCTAACCGTTGCACCATCCGGACTACCCCTTATACTATAATTCTAGGTTATAAAAACAGGAAGAAGAGGTATGCGATGCAAGAAAATTTCGAATTGGATTTAATGACGAAGTGTTGGATGCCATTCTCGCGGTTTTTGTATTAATTTGTACAAATATCCTTTTTGAATTGCGCGACTGAAATTTCTAAATATCAAACTCGTTTTCGGCGCACCTTGCTAATGGCGCCCGGTGCGATCGCCTCCTTCGCACGACTCTGCCTGGGTAGCATTGTTTCCGAAAATGGTGGTACGAGGCAGGGCATCGCTGGTTGTATCTACCAGGCTAAATGCGCATACGGCATGCTGTGCAAAAGCTGGCAGAGCAGTTATCTCAGCATCAAGACCAAGCTAGGCCTGTTTTGCTCCCTGGTACTGTCAGTGCTTTTGTATGGGAGCAGTACATGGAAAGTTTCCGTAAGACTTACCAGAAAGCTGCAAGTTTTCGTCAACTTACAGTGGCCTCATCGCATAATCGGACAAGCTCTTTCTGAATGTTTGAGTGAGTTTAAATTAAGTAGAAAAGGACTTTTTATACTTTTTTTCGCATTTATATATATTTTAGGTATTTACCTAACTTAGTATTAGAAAAAACGAAACATTTATCTTCAAGTATTATAATACAAGAACAAAAAACGAAAATAAGTCAATTTTTGGCGCGCAACGAATAATCGGACAAAGCAAAACACCAGTGGAAAAGTTCCGTTGTTTTGCAAGTTTCTTCCTGGAACTTGCATTTTGTCTGTCGTTATGAGTTGTGGTTAGTCTTTGCAGTGCAACACATTAGAAAGTTCATTAAAATGTCTCCAAACGGAAAGCAAACTACGGTGGAAATAAGACAACTTATAGTCAGGCTGAATTTTGAAGGAAAAACTGTCCGAGAAATTGCTGAACTGGTCGGTAGAGGCAAATCAACTGTACAGGATATTATTAAGCGATTCCGTGATGAGTTCAGGCTAGAAAATAAGAGTCGAGAAGGGCAAGGCACTATATTAAAAGAGCGAGAAGAGCGAATTATAGTAAGAGAAGTTAAACGAAATCCTTTCAAAACGGCGAAAGAATTAAAAATAGCCTTGAAAGACCGCACTGGAAAGGATGTGTGCTTAAATACTGTGCGAAACACGTTGCACAAGTATGACTACCATGGAAGAGTTGCCAGAAAAAAGCCATTTATTAGCCCTAAGAACAAAAACTCTAGAGTGCGATTTGCCAAGGAGTACCTGTTAAATGCACCAGATTTTTGGAATCAAGTAATTTGATGGAATACGTAAAATAAAATCAACTTTTTTTAATATTTTGCAATATTTTCAGGTTTTGTTCACTGATGAAAGCAAATTTAATTTGCATGGGTCGGATGGTAAGATGTATGTGTGGCATACGCCAAACACAGAATTTGATCCAAAAAACACTAAGGCGACCGTAAAGCATGGAGGGGGCTCTGTCATTGTTTGGGGCTGTATGTCGAGCGCAGGAGCAGGCAATTTACATTTTATAGATGGTAAAATGGATAGATTTGTCTACCTTGACATTTAAAAAAAAAACGTTAAGCAAAGTGCTGAGAAATTGGGTATCGCCAGCAACTTTGCTTTCTACCAAGACAATGATCCCAAACACACTTCCAGCGTAGCGAAGCTTTGGTTGATCCATAACTGCCCACACCTCATTCAACCGCCTGCCCAGAGCCCCGACCTCAATGTTATTGAACATCTCTGGGAAGAATTGGCCAGGAGAGTCTACAAAAATAAATATAATACAATAGACCAACTAAAAGTTGCATTAGTCGAAGCCTGGAACTCCATTGAGCCGGAAGTGTGCCAAAACTTGGTAAAATCAGTGCCAAGGCGTTTGCAAGCTGTTTTGGAAAGCAAGGGGCTTGCAACCAAATATTAATGGTTTTTTGTTTAATTTTTTGATTAATTAAGGCGCTGTCCGATTATTCGTTGCGTGCCAAAAATTGACTTATTTTTGTTTTTGTTCTTGTATTATAATAATTTAAGATAAATGTTTTGTTTTTTATACTCTAGATGAAATCTGAGAGTATTATAAGTTTGCCACAAAGTTTGTAACGCTAAGAAATAAGGCTCGCAGATAAAAATGAATGATACAGAAGTTCATATTATCACTCGAATATCTCAAAACCGGATGTCCGTCTGTCCGTCTGTCCGTCCGTCCGTCCGTGACCTCTCTAGCTCGAGAACGCGTTGAGCTATGAAGTTCAAATTTTGCACACGTTTTTTTTGACAAAAAATGAAGGCTAAGTTCGTGAACGGGCTAAATCGCTCCACCCCTTCTACCCCCTCCCATACAAAATGACACATTTTTGAAAATTTACAATAATCAGATTTTCTCAGAAACTATAAAACATATTGCTTTGAAATTTTTAATAAATCACTTTTATGATAATTGTAACCTATGTTATAAAACTTATTGTAATCCTCACCCTCCTTCTACCCCCTCCCATACAAACTGCACTATTTCATGAAATACGTTAAGCCAATTTACTCAGCACGTATACAATTTATCGGGCTGAAATTTTGTATTTAACACTTAATTAACAATATCAGTTAGATTCAAAAAAATTAATCGATTACCCTTTCTCCGTCTACCCCCTCCCATACAAAATGACACATTTTTGATAATTTACAATAATCAGATTTTCTCAGAAACTATAAAACATCTTGCTTTGAAATTTTGAATATATCACTTTTATGATAATTGTAACCTACATTATAAAATTTATTGTAATCCTCACCCTCCTTCTACCCCCTCCCATACAAACTGCACTATTTCATGAAATACGTTAAGCCAATTTACTCATTACCTATACAATTTATCGGGCTGAAATTTTGTACTTAACACTTAATTAACAATATCAGTTAGATTCAAAACCAGGTTCAAATTCATCTAGAGTATTGCATGATTGGGGTTTACCCCAATCGTAGTTCTTTTATGTTTTAATACTAAGTTAGGTAAATACCTGAAATATATATAAATGCGAAAAAAAGTATAAAAAGTCCATTTCTACTTAATTTAAACTCACTCAAACATTCAGAAAGAGCTTGTCCGATTATGCGATGAGGCCACTGTATGTCTTCGTTGAATTCTAGGAATTTTCTGGCCCGAAACAATATCAAATGATGAGCTAAGTCGGCATACGGGTCACATGCTAATCGATGAATTGATATGCAGGCGAAAATGACAGTGCATTGGTCAAACATTGCGGAAGGGTGATGACTGCATTGCTTTGCATGCCATGAAATGGATCCCTATTTCCAACCAAGGCGACCAAGACGGGGTCCTAAAATCACATGACGTCGATCTGTGGCAAAGAAATGTATAGTAAGTCACTAGGTAGGTCTTTTGGGAGTTCCGCCTCACTGCCCAAAACATACTCTGTTTTGGTGGCACGCAGGAGTAGTTGACGTGCAATGCCCCACTATGGGTTAAGGGCTTAGTAGTAATGCCCATCACATTGGCCCTTTGGATGGTTTGAAAATGTCCACGAATAGGGGACCAATGTCCAAGAAAGTTGTAATGAAGAATATGGTTCATTACAAAGTTCGTGAAACTATGGAGAAAAATAAAATGTAAGATTTTCTTATTGTTAGAGTACATTGAAATCAAGGATATTTCAAAAAATAATCTTCAAAAATTGACTAATAAAAAAGTTACGAGCCTGTGAATATTTTTGATATCTTTATTTAGCGGATCCCGACAATTTGAATGAGACCGGAAAGTAGAGGGGACCAGGGTTTTGTAGTGTACAATATCAGTGGGAGATGAATTTTCCTACTCCTTGAGATGCCTAGCCATTCATGTTAAGACGAAATTGCAAATTGCATAAAAAAAGAAATTATATGAATAATTATAGAGTCCCAAGCAGCACAATCGAGTCATCCAACGGTTATTATGATCGAAATATAACCATGGTCATAAAACGATATTGCCATTTAAAAAGTCAAAAAAGAGTTGTTTAAACGTTTGTCAAATAATAAATCTACCGTTTTTGCCTGGTTTATAACCGCGACTTTCTGAAAGACAACATAGTTATACCTTAGCTATTTAGATGACTATGTTGCGACATACAGTCATCCTGTAACTATTTTATGACGATAATCGTCAGCACAGTTTATTCCGAAGCATGACTTCAATTTAACAATATTGTTCTGATGCATATAATGACTAAGTTGACAACATTCTAAATATTTTCTTTACGTAAATACGACAAAGATGTTGAATTTACAAAAGAAACAAAACCTTATATGGTCGGTTATATTTCGATTTTAAATACCCACGTTACTATTTAAAAAGATAGCAACAGCTTCTTTTTAATGCCTACAACGTTTCTCAAATCGCCTTTTTTCTTCTGTACATATCCGTTTGCTCTTATATTCAATACCTAAATATTTTCATTTGGAAGTACTTATAAATTTTTATCGAATTTCACTTACAATCCCAATTGGAATCGAACCCTGGTCCGTCAGGATTTCCGCTTTCTTTTTTTTTAATTGTAGGCAAAAAGTAAGTAGTACTTCAAACAGATGCAAGGGTTTTTAAATAAAATTAACACTCGTTGAGGAAAAAAATGATTAAGTTGTCAAAAATCTCAATTTTATGTTTTTATACATTATTTTTTGTAAATCGGTCAGGTTGTCAGTTCCTCTCGTCTATTTGTTGTATTAATATTGTATTATGGCCCCACAAAATTTGGATTAGTGCAACCGCACACAGTGAAATCCCGTTTAACCGAACCCAAGGGTGCGGCGTCGTTTCGCATAACGAAATTTTTCATAAATACTTTCGGGAGGCCGGGGAGGATAATAAGGTGGTTCGCGACTTCAAAATGACACCACATACAGTAAAACCCTGATTAACCGCCCCAAAGAGGGCGGTGACATTTCAGAAAACGAAATTTTTCACAAGTACTTTCCGGAGAATGGGGAGGAAAATAAGGTGGTTCGGGAATCTAAAATTTTACAACTTGCAGTAAAATTCCTATTAACCAAACCAAGAGGGCGGCAAGGCGTCATTTCCGATAACAAAATTTGATACGGGTGTATTTGGGTAGGCAAGCATGAAAGTAAGATGGTTAGCGATCGCATAATGTTTTTACATGGAGTAAAATTCAATTTAAGTCCGGCCAAACACTGTCGGACCCGAACTCGAACATGAACACGAATATGGTACAAGTGGACAATTTTCTTCGGATTTGTGTGAATTGTGTGTGTATTGAGCCATTCAGAGGACACTTGCACCATATTCGAGTTCGTGCTCGTCAGTGTGTGGCCAGGCTAACCATACTAAAAAGGCCGGCGTCATCTCGGTTTACGAAATTTACGGACAATCCGTGGAAACTACTTAATATCTTTATCTGACCAAAATTTGTATCATTAGTTTTCGGGGTCGCTGAGATGAATGATAGCATTCTCAAGGCCCCTCTTCCACTCCTCATCCTTCCTTCCCTGGCAATAAGTGAGAGGAAATGAAATGTCCAAAATGACATAAATCAGTGTCGATTTAATAGTTTCGATGTCGCTAAGATGTATGGTGACACTCCCAAAAATACACAAAAGTTAAAAATGATGGTACGATTACAAGGACGAAGTGGCACCGGTGGGAGAAGGATGAGGGCAGCAAGACGGGCAGAATCAACAGAAAAACATAAAAGAACTACGATTGGGGTAAACCCCAATCATGCAATACTCTAGATGAATTTGAACCTGGTTAAAGCCAATAAATAATTTTGGTTGCAATCTCGGATGCATCGTTAAGACTTTGTTGATCCCATCACCTCTCAGATTTCATCTAGAGTATATACCTATATACATTCCAAATTTCAGACTAATAGCTGTAACACTTTTCGAGAAAATCAGCTTATTGTCAAAAGACAACATTTTGTATTAGCTCAAAGCGATATCAAGCTAGAGAGCAACGTTGGTAAAATGTGTCATATTGTATAGGAGGGGGTAGACGGAGTAAGGGTAATCGACTATTTTTTTTGAATCTAACTGATATTGTTAATTAAGTGTTAAGTACAAAATTTCAGCCCGATAAATTGTATACGTACTGAGTAAATAGGCTTAACGTATTTCATGAAATAGTGCAGTTTGTATGGGAGGGGGTAGAAGGAGGGTGAGGATTACAATAAATTTTATAATGTAGGTTACAATTATCATAAAAGTGATATATTCAAAATTTCAAAGCAATAAGTTTTATAGTTTCTGAGAAAATCTGATTATTGTAAATTATCAAAAATGAGTCATTTTGTATGGGAGGGGGTAGACGGAGTAAGGGTAATCGATTACTTTTTTTGAATCTAACTGATATTGTTAATTAAGTGTTAAGTACAAAATTTCAGCCCGATAAATTGTATAGGTAATGAGTAAATTGGCTTAACGTATTTCATGAAATAGTGCAGTTTGTATGGGAGGGGGTAGAAGGAGGGTGAGGATTACAATAAATTTTATAATGTAGGTTACAATTATCATAAAAGTGATATATTCAAAATTTCAAAGCAAGATGTTTTATAGTTTCTGAGAAAATCTGATTATTGTAAATTATCAAAAATGTGTCATTTTGTATGGGAGGGGGTAGACGGAGTAAGGGTAATCGATTAATTTTTTTGAATCTAACTGATATTGTTAATTAAGTGTTAATTACAAAATTTCAGCCCGATAAATTGTATACGTACTGAGTAAATTGGCTTAACGTATTTCATGAAATAGTGCAGTTTGTATGGGAGGGGGTAGAAGGAGGGTGAGGATTACAATAAGTTTTATAACATAGGTTACAATTATCATAAAAGTGAAATCTTAAAAATTTCAAAGCAATATGTTTTATAGTTTCTGAGAAAATCTGATTATTGTAAATTTTCAAAAATGTGTCATTTTGTATGGGAGGGGGTAGAAGGGGTGGAGCGATTTAGCCCGTTCACGAACTTAGCCTTCATTTTTTGTCAAAAATAACGTGTGCAAAATTTGAACTTCATAGCTCAATGCGTTCTCGAGCTAGAGAGGTCACGGACGGACGGACGGACAGACGGACATCCGGTTTTGAGATTTTCGAGTGATAATATGAACTTCTGTATCATTCATTTTTTTCTGCGAGCCTTATTTCTTAGCGTTACAAACTTTGTGGCAAACTTATAATACTCTCAGATTTCATCTAGAGTATAAACATCAGCGGCGTGTTGGAAATGTTCGCTGTAGAATTATTGAAACACCGCAGGTTCGTAAAACTCACAACTAAGGAGGCAAGAATAAGAATGGCAGCTGCGAGGAACACTGAATCAATTGCGAGATCAAATTAACGAAAAGATTTGGTGATAGCTGCATTCCAATATGACAAAAATTTATATTACAGCGTCCATCCAAGCGTTTCAATTTAGAAGATGGAAAACGTATGTATACACTGCAACGCTTTAAAATTTGAATAGAGAACGCCTAGAATGTGCTGTCCAAAGCGAAAGTTCAACTGCCTCCAATTAAGCGCTTTCAAAATATTTTGGACGAGACCCTCTATCAAAATATTTCCTCCAAATTTCAGAAAGTAAAAAGCTTGCTTTCAAGCGACCTCTTTCGAAACAAAAGGAGTAGTTAAGGAGGGTAGATTCATTTGGCATGAATCGTTTAAAGTACAGGGTCCGATATACCATCGAGTGAGGTCATTTCTGCCACTCGCCGACCAAGACTAAAATTCCTTTACAATTTATTTCATGGGCAACGAAGAACACAGCAAGTGGATCAACGTTTGCAACAGATTTCTGGAGCAAATCATGAACTGATCTCCAAAGACATTTACAAGCGGAAAATGCATTAGTATACCTATAGTACGTCTATTTCGAATCGCTTTGGATCGAGTGGGAACGGGGGACATGTAAATTCGCATTAGAGCCTATCTAATACGAAATAAACCCAGAGGTGAATCAGACTGCACAAAAATGGGATGAATGGTGGAGCTCCCAAAGTCCGCTCCCCCGGGGTGAATGACCGTGGAAGAATTCCAAAATGAAATTAGTGTCAATGTTGTGAGCGGAGCGAACCCTAATATGTATGTAAGACGAAATAATAATTTTGTCTAAAATTTATTAAAACATGGATTCCTGGACGTTATGATACCATACTTACTATTCCACCTCAATTAATCGGATATTTCTAACAATATGTCTCAGCTGTAAAATTATTTAAAGATGAGCATGCTACCGAATAAAAAGAGTATTTTAGAAAATAATAGATAAGATTAAGTTAATAAGTTTATCCAGTAGTGAAAAACTCCTCTATCAAGAACTCGCAATTACTGGCAAAATTAGTTATTCGGGTATGTCGATAGATAATAAAGGTGATACATATCCTTTAATAGGTGGCACACAACCACTGCTTGGAAAAAGAGCAGTGGTGAAACAACCACTCTATAAAGGGGCCGCAACCCTTACGAAATCTATTTGCAACACCGAGGTAAAACAACTTCATGAAGCACACAACCTCTTATACGAACTTTCACAAGATCACTGAAGTGATTATTTCTCATCTCAAGAAGTAGATAGCCTCCTACACAACCTTTCACAAGATCACTGAAGTGACTACTTCTCATCTCAGGAAGTAAACAACATCTTACAATCTTACAATACGCTGAGGTGGGCAACTTCTTATTCTAAGAAGAACACAACATTAGCTCTCTTTCTCTCACTCTCTCTCTCCTCACTTGGACCAGTCTTTCATACATACCCTAGGTCCTATATCTGATACTCTTATAACTAGGTAACTTGCTCAGTAAACTCACCCTGCTTATTATTTTTCTTCTACTGTTAAACTAATAGTATCTTGAACCACACTTTTTCACTAATATAAAATAGATATTATTATAGACAGCTCGACTATTTGTGTTCAGTTGACATTTATAATTTTAATGAGGTTACTACAACCAATAATCAATAAATTGCAAACATTGTAAAATAAAGTACATAAAATTGTATTTAAATTATATGGTATTAGCTTTTATGTATAATTATCAGCGTGTGCTTTTGCCAAATAAGTAAAAAATATTTTTTTTTTATTCTTTAGTTTGGTTTTATTTGGTTTCCTATTTTTGTATTTTTGGTTTTCCTCATTTATTACTCACCATATGTAGACAAATTGTGTGGGAAGGTAGGATACCTGAATAAAGTACGAAAAAAATACCACGATTTTTTCAAGTGGATCACTTCAAGTCAATAAATATAATAATTTTGCAAATAAAGCAAAAATAACGTTTATTGTTAACCATTATTTTTGTAGGGTCCCTACTCTACTTGTTTTGGGAGCAAAAGCGGTGGTACATTAGCAGTTTTACACGCGAGAGTATTACTCGACTATTAAATTCGTTGGCCTGCAATGGTGATATATTGGCACTATGCCTCGTCGGCATAGGCGCCGACTATGGGGGGGGGGGCAACGCCCCTCCAATATTTCAGGCACAAATACCGTTTTGCAAGAAAAGCGATCCTCACTCGACTTCTTCGTTCAAGCAATCAAACACATAGCTATGACAAATAGGGAAGGAAGGAAGGAGCTTCTACGGAGACATGTATTTGGCCCATGAGGATTGTGCCATTGAATCCTGTGCTTTAAGGTGCGTTTTGCTAGGAACCACCCTGCGTCGATCGCAGGCGACGATCAAAAAGATACATACAAATAGTGTTCCGTACTCTATGGCTTGATCGCTAATCGCGAATAATGCACGACGATCGAGTGCCTAACAGTAACGCACCTTTAACAATGCTTGACAGCCGTCAATCTCCCGGGTCCCGATTCATGAGAATCCGTGTGATACGGATATTAGCTCTAACCATAATGGTAATATGAGGTATTAAAACTTTTCGTTCAATTTGGTTTTGATGTAAGATGCTGTCAAAACTTAATGGATCTTTTGTGTTAATGATCATTATTTTAAAGACGTGGACGGTGGAAATATTTGAGTTTGAATTTGATTAAAATTTAATTCATTATTTTGTGTTATCAAGCAAAAAAGCATTATGGTTCCATTTACAAATGATTGAAAAATTATTTTAACTTCATTCTTAAATACAAACAACCAACAACGTACATACAATGCTGATGATTTGCACGGTGGGGACCCTATAACTCGAGATTTGACGAAAGTTAGTTCTAAATCGGTTCCCTTCAATCGTCATACCATTTTGGTTGACTGTGTATAAGACTATACATTCGTAACGATATCAAATATTAACCCGCTTTAAGACGTCGACTTTTTTAGCTAGGACTATTGGGCCGTTCTGTTCGTGGACCTACCATCAGTAAATTTTTTTTAAAGTGGGAGAGATATGTTAATTGTTTTTTCAAAAATGGGTAAGTTTATTGTGAAGATACCATCACAAAAAAATCGCACAACAAGGCAATCCGACAGTCAATTAAAAATGTAGGTATTAAAAGTTGTTGTGCCCCCCCCCAATATTTTCTAACAGTCGGCGCCTCTGCTCGTCGGTATTACTTAACAGTCTTACTACATAATAACATGAACTCCCAACTGCTGTGAATATTCGTATGAATACATATTTTCTCTTCGAGCTGAGCCAAATGTAGTCAGTAGTGCTCCATTACATGTTCCTTATATTCATATAATCGAAGGATGTACAATAATAATCCGATATATGATGTACATATGTTCGTCCGATATTCCGTTTTCCTGTTTGTTGGACCGGACACTTCTTGTGGCTCGACATCAGTCAATTTTTTACGCAACTTCCTTGGTTAATCCTTATCACAACCCTTCAACTGGTTTCTGCAATTAGACTGTTTTGATCTGCAGGACCAACAGAAACTTCGCGGGTATGGAAGGAAATGGAGCAGAGTAGAGACCAAAAATAGACAATATTGGCACTATTGGAATCGAGGTGATGACTGATGAGTCATGAAAGTGATGCTGCGGATAGAACAGAACTTAAAGGAGGGCAAAACATAATGGTGAGAAAGAACATAAAAGGCAAATTTGGTACGCAGTTGCTTGGGTGACAGTAAGCGCCATACGGTGGCACTGATCGGGGTTTAATTCACCGATGTTTCATTTAGAGGGGATTTCGCCGTATATACTATATATATATATCTTTTATATAAATCGTTTATTAAATAAATAAATAACTGGCGCAACAGTCCAATTTGAACCACGGCCTCGAGATGAGTTAGCATCATCTCATTTTCTAGATCGTGACGGTTTTTTGTGCAGAGGTATGTGATCAGCAACACGCTCAACCGAGTTATTTACCCCATAATGGGTACTCATTTAACAGCTGAGTGGGCTCATAGTCCGACACGTAAATCCCCGGAATCGAACCGGGGCCCAGTGCGTTGAAGGCGAACGTGCTAACCGTTGCGCCATCCGGACTATCGTTTATTCCTTTTCGAATTAAATTGAATGATACACAAATATATTTTAAATGTCTTTAGGAAACCATTCATCCCTTCAGTCCCTTTTTTGAGAAAAGAAAGATGTTGGGCATGATTTCTTCGTTGCTTTGCTTGAAAAATTGAAGTGAATGGAAAATCAGTGATAAAAGATTGAAGGAGATATAAGGCGTTATTATGGGTTGAAGGCAATTCAGCCAACTTCAAATCTTGTCCATATTTTCCATTTTTAGGGTTTTGTAGTAAAAACAAAACCCTTATGAAATCGGTCAAATGTCGGTCTGTCCGTCTGTCCGTCTGTCCATGAAATAGCTCACGAACGGCTGAAGCTACATACATGAAATTTTGTGAGAATATGTAGAATTATTAGAATTCACCGGAGAAAGCGATTCCTTGTAATAGGCTGACTTTAAGGGGAGGTCCCCATAGAGGGGAAATGATGGTCAAATTTTTTTTTCATCTGGTATAGGCAAGTGGGGTATCATGAGAAAGGTAACACTAAGTATATTCCATTTCTGGTACTTTCATCAAATTTTAAAAGAGGGGAAAGAGGTAGACGGGAAAATATATGATCCAAGTTTGTCCCCCCCCCCCTGCATTTCAAGACCGTTATACTTACAAATATGAAAATTTGCAGAAAAGCGGCATTTTGCAAGCGTAGAAAATCTAGATTAATAGAATTTTGAAATCTCATCAGAAAAGGTTAATAATAGTATATCTGTTTAGTTGCAGTTGGCACACCCCTGCACCCCTTAAGCATACCCAAGGTCAAAAATATTGATTACTAATGATAACCAACATTATTGACAATAACATATCTAAGTTTCATTACAATCACATAATATTTAATAATAGTACATTCATTTAAAGTTAGGCATTTTGACACTATCCACACAAAAAATACACCTACCGGCTTCATAGGTGTGAGTAATACTTTCATGTTGTTTTTCGTAGTGCGAATTGCAGTTTGAAAAGGTAAAGATTGGTTGGGGGCGCTGTGTTTTAATTGGCCAACTTTACCGGGTGGAAGGGGGGGGGGGTCAACACAGAGGCGAAATTAAGGTAAAAAAAAAAATTCCACTGGCATAGGCAAGTGAGGTGTCGTGAGAAAGTAATGTTGAGTACATTCCATTTTTTGCATTTTCTTGGAATTTGTAGAAAGGGGAACAGTGGGGGAGGAGAAAATATTAGTTCGTAATTTGTCGGCGATATTTATATACCAGGAGGCGATATTTATATACCAAAATAAGCGCTTGCTACAAAACCCTCAGATTGCGGGCGTAGCCCTCTATATTCCGTTTTCATTTAATATAACTCCCTTTAGTATCACTTGATAGTTTAACCGGGGCACCGAAATAAACCATAGCGAAATAAGGCATACGAAATAATCCATATATATATGCTTTCGTTTAGAAACGAAAGTCTTCATCGGAAAATAAACGAAATAAGCTATGCATGGACAATATCGGTTTCAAATCGAAATAAGTCACGCAATATAAACGAAAATAGCCATACAGTGTCCAGAGCGAGCGAAGCGAGCGTTCATGTTTGTGCGATACTGAGGGTTGTGATCCCTTAAGCGCGGAGCGAGCGTAGTGAGCGAAGCCCACACAAGTGACTGTTAATTCACAGCCCGCAGTATCGCACAAGTGTGCATGGATAATTTCGGTTTGGAACGAGCTGGGCTAGCTCCGCATGTAGCCCTAGGTCACCCGTTTCACTCTTTGTACGTGTACCTGCAGCCGTTTCGTCCTAGCATCAGACATTTTTTTTTGGCTATTTACAATTTCAAACCGAAATAAGGTATGCGAAGGAAAGCAAAAATAGCCATGTACATACTTACCTTCGTTTTAAACGAAATTAAGCATTGAGTGTGAAACCGAAAGAATCTATGCATGGCTACTTTCGATTTCAACCGAAATTATCCATTAATGCCTTATTTCCAAATGGCTTATTTCATGGTGCCGTTTAACCCGGGAATCGCTTTACATCTAGCTGCTGCTGTACCTACTTATACGAAGCCGGTATGATGGCTGCCACTTTGGTTCATTTTTAACTAAAAATCTATTTCGTGTGAACATCATAGAGACAACTTCGGCAGGAACTTCATGTGTAGATTCACCGCTATGAAAAGGAATATTGTAGGTTCGGTAATTGAGATTTGATTTGGTTTACCAAATGGAGTGGGTCATTGCGAGTCTAAGTCAAAATGACTCGACCTCGCTATCCACTACCACACAATCATCATCAGCTAAAAGCCAATAAGTTACGTCCGCCTTCTTAATCTAATATTGTAGATAAACCGTTTAGTTTTTGGAGTAAATTTTAGTAATACACCCTGTCGCTTTTTTTCATCCACATCAACATCATGGATTTCACTCATCAGAAACTGCCTTAATCCGCAGGAGAAGCAGCTCGACAGAAGATCTGCCTACGAATGATTTCTTTTTGGTTTCGAAGGCGAGTTTTGGTTTGGGGTAAATATGATGACGAGTATCTACACTTCATGCAGATACTTCGGTACATGAATATGTCTTATGACTGCCGAATGCGTGAAACATGTTTTGTCAAAGATATCGACGTTGGTTTTATCAAGATGATGACTGTGAGAAATTCACTGTTACTTTTGGGAAATATGGGGAAATAGATCTTCGGAGATCGTCGTCGAACATATCCATTGCAAACTATGCATACATCGTGCGTAACTTCCTTGCCGAGAGTAATGCAGTTTAAAAGCTTTTGCGTGCACGCATGCAGCCGGATGCAGATATGTGCAAGATATGTGCAAAGATTAGACATTACAAAAATACAGCAGTTTATACAAATTAACCCACAATAAACCTCGTGGAGGCAATAATTCAAAGGGAAATCGACGGCAGCATTTCATTCATGACAACTGCCTATAACGTTTCATTGTATGAGTTGGCTGTAAGAGTTGGCATTAATCCTTTGTGTGCGTACTATGGGAACCAACCCATATACTAGGCCTGCCTTAACTATGAAATATGGTATCTTTGTAATGTCTAATCTTTGATATTTAAATGGGATTTATTTGCACAATTTGAGAGAAAGCTCAAACGACGCGACGTTTACTCAATTACTCGTTTCAATTAAGCTTGGTCGGCTGACAATTCTGCGAGCCTCGTACCTGATTGGAAATACTCTATAAACCAATCAGCCGCCACGCCACATTATTGGCACTCGTAAAAATTTTCAATTGGCTTGTTTCCACTTTTGCTAACCGGGTCAAAATCGTGACATTTGGCGGGACGGAAAATTTTTTAGGGTGACGGTGACCCCCATCCATAAGGTATAGCCATGTCAAAATTTTCATAAAATAACGTGGTCGTCTCAACAGCACTGAATATTTTATAAACATGAACGCGAACAACCATTTGGAAAGTATAAAATGGTGGGACTATCGTCAGGCCAAGTAAACCGAGCTAAAAAGGAATCACGTTGAAAAATCAAACGCAAATTGCATGGTACTTTTTACAATGTTTTTCCATGGACATTTCAGGTAGCCTTATTTTTTTAATTTTAAAGTTAACTACTTTGACCCTGTCTAATTAGGGCATTTCAGAAAAACATCTTTACAGATGGCGTTTGTTTCAATAACGTTACCTTGACTTCCTTAGAGTTTATAATTTGACATGCAGCTAAGAATTACTATCTAACCAAATCAAATACCATTGCGAGGCAGGTGAAGCTAGTCTTAAAAACTCAATGAGAAAACAAATAGAGGTACATAATTGAAAAGTAGGGCTGTAGGGGTTATTTTCATGTACTGAGTTCGATCACAATTCCTTAAATTTCATAAAAATACTTAGTTTAGCCATAAATATTGTTACAAGGTTTGGCAACCCTGCAGAAAGGAACCGTTATATTGCATTTCTTAAAAATTGAGCTAATCGCTATAGTACGCTTGTGCTTGATGCATTTGTCATCATTTGAGTTTAATTTTTAGTGTAGTGAACATGGATTGGGGTGACAAAGAAAATAGAATTGCTGTGATTGCACTTCATAAAGTAGGAATGCAACCAAGTGATATTTTTAAGACTCTGCATACCCTTGGTATAAGTCGAATGTTTGTATATCGGGCTATTGAAAGATTTAATGATACGTCTGGAGTAAGTGACCGTGAAAGAAGTGGCCGTCCGCGAACTACTCGAACACCTCAAGCGGTTAAAGCCGTGCGCGAGAGAATTCGCCGTAATCCTCTTCGGAAACAAAAAATTTTATCGCGTGAGATGAAAATACCCCAAAGAACAATTTCACGTATCATCAAAAGTGACTTGGGGTTGGGTGCTTATCGTAGATCTACCGGGCATTTACTAACAGATTCGTTAAAAAAAAAATAGAGTGGAAAAATCAAAACGATTACTTTGCCGGTACGCAAACCAAGAACACCGTAAAATTTTGTTTACGGACGAAAAAATTTTTACTGTCGAAGAAACATTTAATAAACAAAACGATAGGGTTTATGCTCGCAGTGCCAGAGAAGCTTCTCAAGTTGCCCAAAAGGTTCAAAGAGGTCATCATCCAGCCTCAGTAATGGTTTGGTGGGGTGTTAGCTACAACGGGGTGACAAAGTTGCATTTTTGTGAGAAGGGCGTCAAAACGTCTGCCAAAATTTATCAAGAAAGTGTCCTTGAAAGTGTAGTGAAACCTCTCAACACGTCATTATTCAAAAATCAGCCTTGGAGTTTCCACCAAGATTCTGCACCAGGTCATAAGGCGAAGTCAACCCAAAAATGGCTTGAAGAAAATGTTCCAGATTTTATTAAAGCTGAAGATTGGCCTTCCTCTAGCCCAAACCTGAATCCGCTGGATTACGAATTATGGTCTGTCTTAGAGCAAATGACGTGCTCTAAAAGACATTCTAATATCGAATCCCTAAAGAAGTCTCTTACACATGCAGTCGCCAACTTTCCGTTTGAAGTCGTGCGTGCTTCCATAGATAAGTGGCCAGCTCGATTAAAGGCTTGTGTAAAGGCAAAAGGCAATCACTTCGAATAACTTGTTGCAATTTCCGTTGTTGACAATGCATTTAATAAATAAACAATGATTTCTTAACATATAGCACCTCTTTTATTGAACAGTGCTTCAAAAAGTTTGTAACAGTATTTATGGCTAGACTAGGTAGACATTTTTCGGGCCCACTGAAAAGAAAATGATATACACATTTATCAGTATAAGTATCTCGGCTATCAAATGCCAAATCCTTTAGAGGACACGCAGCCTGGTAAATAAATATGTATCTCGAAAAGATGTATATATGCCCTATCAGCTATATTATTGTGCATGACAGAAGCTTTCATCCCGGGACTGGGCCTCTCTGCATCACTTTACTTACTCAACGTAAGTGACTTATCAATCTATCGAGTGCGAACCCTAGCAGATTGTTTAATTAGAATGGAAATTTATCAAAATATTATCTTTTAAAAATAAGTTTGTTAATTGAGTGAAAGTCAATTATATCCTTCAAGCTGTTATATAGGATAATAGACCGTGTAATCGGTTCATTAAGACCATAATTCACTCTATGAAAAGGCTGAATAAAAAGATTGTTGCGCCGCAAATCGTGGGAGACATCTCTCACTACAAAGTAATTTTTAATATTTTCACACGAAATGTGAGAGCATAGCAAGTCTCTTATAAACATCGCGTTGAGGAAAGTCCTTCTATAAGCTAACGTTTGTAAACCAAATAAGGCACAACGAGTACTATAATCAGGCTTAAAACGCACAATCAGCTATATTAATTAAGTTATTGTACATCAATGTATTATAAATGATTGTCAATTGAAAGCGTATTTGGCGATGTTCGTTGCCAATAATGGCGACAAATTACACTTGATGATGGCTACTACGAGTATCTAGTCAAATTAAAGACAAATGAAGTCTTCGAAACTCACTGAAAAAAATGGTTCTTTATTCGCAAATTAATTTGATCTTATCTAAATTGCTAAACTATCAAAGCATATTAAGGTTATATTCAGAATTAATAAAGTCAAAAAAAAAAAAAGACAGCGACCTAAAAATACACAAATTTGAAGTCGATGCGACGAAACACAACCGAGATATGACAGTTAATTCAATATTTTACAATTTTTTCTTGTTCTCGTTGTTCTTTGACAGGGCTACAGCCTCGTAGAGAGCGAATTTAGAACTGCATTCTTTTCTCACGAATTGTTTTTCCAAATACTTATTCCTTATTATACTGGCACCAATTTCAGCAACAGCCCACGAACTTCAGTAAATTAAAACGCGAAAGTTGGAAAATAGGATTATAATAAAAAAATGTATTCAAAAAATATTCAATCCAACCCCACTTACTAAAGGTTACATTGCAAGTAGTAATTTTTCATTTTCAAAAAAGCTTTTGGTATGAGTTGTTATATTAGGAAATGCGGCAAAATCCGGCTAGAGAATTAATTATACAGGTAACTCATAACAACAGTAAAAAAATCTCAATCAATATAATACATACAAATGAATATGTAGTTAAATTTTGACATTATTATTGTGAATATTGTGCGGTGACTGACAAGTTACAAGTTATTACAATAAAAATAACAAAATAACTGGCTACAGCAACTCGGTGATTTGCTCCGATGTAGTGCACCCGCCGGTGGCGGTCCGTGCAAGACATTCCATTCAAAATGGGTCAACAATAGAGCATCGATGAGAACTCCGCTAACTCGCTATTGTGTTCGCTGCATCCCAGATGCACGGGACCCCACCATTCGACGACGAAATATCTCAAAAACTGGTATCAAATAATTACTAATAATTATTAACAATTAATATTATAAAGGGATACTTTGCGGTTGATTCCATTCCAGGTCAAGGAACGTAGCAGATCCTTTACGAACACGAGTTGAGTCTCTCTTTCAACCCCAAGGGTGTGTATGCGCTGCATGGGTATGGTATTTGCTCTGATCCGTGCAGTCGAAAAAAAAACATCATCCAAAAATACGGGATTTTAGTTTAAAGTTAAAGATTCTCGCTTAAGTTTATTCAATGATTTCAAAGAAAAAATTCTTCCAGATATTTCCCGTTATACGTGGTTCAACTAAATTTGGTGCATAGCTTCCTTTGGTTATTATAAGTACCTCACGGTTGTAATTTGATGCTGTTGGAGCTGCGTCAGGACAAAAGGACTCTTTTAATCATAAAATAAAACAGAAACCAAAGCTGGTACAAGTGGATATATTTTGACTCGTGGCAATGAGACCAATGGACTGGAGTTCTGTTGAATGCAACTGTTCCATGTGGCCCAGTTGACGTTTCGTTGGCATAAATTGGTTTCAGAGAATGCAGTTGCCAGCATGCACCTCCTGCACATCCATGGCCACGAACGTCGTCGTGGACGGGATTCGAACCCGAAACGCCGGTAGTCAAACATGAGACTGATGCCTCAACACACTGCGCTATCGGTAGCCCCATGGTTCGGAAAATTCTAAACCAGAAAATGGGTAAAACATAAATATAACAAGAAGGTATGACACCGTTCACGCTTCGTTGTGACTTGTGGTACATTTGCCACTTTGAAATTAGTAGTAAAACCTGTTCCGATTTCACTGTTCCTATGAGAGGTATATGAAATAACAAGCCGATTACAATCAAATTTAAGAATCTGATTTGCCAGTTAATATAATTGAATACTATGGAATTTGGTAAAGATACCTTCAGAAATGAAAAAGTTTTTCTAACAAAAATTTGCTTTTGGAATGGTCGTTCCTATGACAGCTATACGATAGAGTAGTCCAATTTGAACTAAATTCACAATTGAGATTTACCTAAAAATATTATTGATTAGAGTGAAATTTGAAAAAGATATCTTTAGAAATAAAAAAGTTTTTCCCACTGAGACGAATTTTTGCCAAAGGTCGTTCCTATGGCAGCTATATGACGTAGTGGTCCGATTCCTATGATTCCGACATATTTATAGCGTGCAATATAAAGAAGGCTTTGTACAAAATTCCAGCTTGATAGCTTTAAAACTGAGGGACTAGTTTGCATAGAAACAGGCAGACGAACAAAGCTTAATCGACTCGTCTCATTATACCGACCAAGAATATATATAGCTTATATGGTCGGAGATGCTTCCTTCTCTGCGTTGCAAACTTCATGACAAAGTTAATATACCCTATCATATCTGTGAAGGGTATAAAATAAACTATTGGAAAAAAATTTCAATCTTAGGATTCGGGTCCCGGTTTTATAAAAGTGTAATTAGAGAATCTGGAGAGATCAAATTTGGTATTAATTGCACCAAGTTGTTTCGGGTGTTATTCTATTCCTTAGTAAAATGCGAAAAGATTTAATATGGCCCAAAAACAATCCTACTGTAAAAAGCTTCCCTCCAAAGGAAAACTCAATAGCCGCAAAAGGGCTGATATGAACATCATTCTGCTTTCGCTTTCATTTGGATTTAGCCCCCAGTCTGCCCCTGGTCGCACGCGATGGTCACGAACGTAGTGGCTTTGCTCGATCGTGTGTGGTGAACTTTATATATTATATAAAATTCTGACGTTATAATCTAATTAAATATTAACTTTTAACAAGTGCAACTACAATATCGTGTGACTTGTCTGGACTCTGTGTAACACACAAGAGTTCCGCCAGTAAGATAACAATATTTATTGTTCCCCAGAGATTAAGGGTATTATTTATTTAAAACACCGGAAGACTATTCGGAGACATTGTGATATACTCTAAAGAAAGGAATCTCATTTTGACTACGTACATATTGCCTAAATGTGAAGGTGTAATAATCTAGTTTGCTTTCACAATATTACGAAGTGTTTTAAATGCTCCTGGATTTATCAGAACTGTAGCTCTACATGATTATCACATATCAAATATTTTATTTGACTGTTAAGTGATACAAGGTGTTAACTTAACATAAGAGCGTTTACGAGTTTTTCCGCTTGTTGATAGCAAAGTTGATAACTCCTTCTTGAATGTAAAGTTTGCTTTTAACAAATTCCGAATTCAAACAGTGGCTGGTACTTAAATCCTTTGTTTGCATTTTGGATGCACTTTACAATTTTTTTAGAAAATAATAAAAAATACTTTCATCAACACTTCATTAAAATTCCTGGAAATATTGTAGTAATGTAATCTAAGTCTAATGACATAAAATAGGAAAGAAAGTTTCATAATAAATTTCTCACCACTTGACTGCTGGTCAAAAATAAAAGCTGCCTTTTAATGCTGTTGACTTTCTACACACCGAACGCCGATTCAAAAACCACAATGGATTCCTGCGACCGGATCAGAAGAATTTGACATTTCTCGAATTCTCCTCCATATGCTTTCTCTTACGGTAAAATTTTTACAGACAACTGCCAATTTTCAAATCTGAAATTGTTCCCCTCCGGATCTGAAAAGTATTTTTTGTACAAAATAAGAAATACATACAAAGTAAATGACGTGGAAGTTTCACGTCATTTACTTTGTATTGTTCGAAACCGCTCGAAGATCACGCCTCTGAGTGGGAAAAATTTTGTCAATTGTAAAATGAATTTGAGAATATAGAAAGGGGAAAATGTTTTTTTCTTTGAGTTTGAAGACTCCATTTGCCTTTGATTTATTTAGATAGTAGCCTAGCCATCATCTGGTATAATTTTACGCCATTAGCACCATTAGTTGGGACGCTAAGCGACATAAATGGACGCCACCTTGCAAAATATGATAGAGAAATGCCGTTGGGTATTATTGTTGGTGGTCCCCATACATTCATTTTAAGAGATGGAGCCATCTTGGACCCCGCGGCAGAGCGGCTGTGCGGGCGAAAAACCGGAAATTTGAGCCCTTTTTTTAATATTGTCCTAATAATTTGTAAACGGTGCCTCGGATTAAAAAACTTAATAGGATATAAATTGAAGAGCGTCAAATTCTACATCCAATACATTGCTCAAAGTCGAAATTCGGTTTAGTAGTATAATCAAAATTGATAGTCAAAAAACGTCACTTTTTGAGGCTTTGGAGAAAAATCACACTATATCGCTTTTCAAGCTCACATATCTCTGAAACCGATGCTACAAATGGAAAAACTTATTATCCAAAAGTTGAAGACATTTCTATTTCAAGTTTAACTGGCCCAATACTTTTCAAATCAGCTCGTTTTTAGTGTAGTTGTGAGCGAAAATTCAGAAATGGTTTTTTAGCGATTTGAGCCTTAATAGCTATATCTTGATAAATATAACAGCTAAAAGTTTTGGTTTAGCCTCAATTCATAGATATTTTAACCTTGTATATAAAAGTTTTACAAAAAAAAGATTATATTTTAAACTTATTAATTAAAAAGGTCTTTTTCAATTAATATCAAAATCTGGAAAAATGTGAATATCTTTTGAACTAATGATCATTCGGAATCGTTGTTGATTTCATTCGACTCAGAATGACCAATTACATTAGTAGTTGACCTAAAAGTGCAATAAAAACTTTTTATTTTGAACTTATTTAGTAACAAATTTATTAAGCTAATAAAAAATCTAAAAAAATGTGAATATCTTTTGAACTAATTGTCGTATGGAATCACGGTTGTTTTTATTCTACTTAGAATGACCAAATACATTAAGAATCAACCTAAAACCGGCATAAAAGCCTTTTATTTTTAACTTGCTTAACAAAAAAGCTCATTTAACTAATTAAACAATCTGGAAAAATATGAATATCTTTTGAACTAATGATCGTATCGAATTGCGGTTGATTTCATTCGACTCAAAATGATCAAATACATTAAGAATCAACCTAAAACTGGCATAAAAACCTTTTATTTTCAACTTACTTAACAAACAAGTTCATTTAACTAATAAAACAATCTGAAAAAATGTGTATATTTTTTGAACTAGTGGTCGTATGGAATTGCGGTTGATTTCATTCGACTCAAAATGACCAAATACATTAGGAATCAACCTAAAGTGTCATATAAGTTGCTTGAACTTTGAAATTACGGAAAAAATTAAATCATTTAATTAACTAATTATTTAATTAATTAAATTAGTCTGACAAAAAATTTAGCAAAACTTTTATAAACAAAGTTAAAGTATCTACGAATTGAGGCTAAACCAAAACTTTTAGCTGTTATATTTATCGAGATAGAGCTATTAAGGCTCAAATCGCTAAAAAACCATTTCTGCATGTTCGCTCGCAACAACACTAGAAACGGGCCGATTTGAAAAGTATTGTGCTAGTTGAACTTGAAATAGAAAAATCTTCAACTTTTGCCTGCTTAGTTTTTCCATTTGTAGCATCGGTTTCAGAGATATGTGAGCTTGAAAAGCGATATAGTGTGTTTTTTCTCCAAAGCCTCAAAAAGTGACGTTTTTCGACTATCGATTTTGATTATACTACTAAACCGAATTTCAACTTTGAGTAATGCATTGGATGTAGAATTTGACGCTCTTTAAATTACATCCTATCAACTTTTTTGATCCGAGGCACCGTTTACAATTTATTAGGACAATATTAAAAAAAGGGCTCAAATTTCCGGTTTTTCGCCCGCACAGCCGCTCTGCCGCGGGGTCCAAGATGGCTCCATCTCTTAAAATGAATGTATGGGGACCACCAACAATAATACCCAACGGCATTTCTCTATCATATTTTGCAAGGTCAAATCGCTTAGCGTCCCAACTACATCAAACATCGCCGAATACGCTTTCAGTTGATGATAATTTATATTAGGCGTGTAGGGTACTAGGGTATGTTGTTTGTGTAACGTGTGTAAGTTAACCCGGATAGCCCACAATTAACCTGCACCGCAGTACAAAAAAACACGCCTATTGGTGTAACTTAATTAATATAGCTGATGGGGCATGCATACTAAAATACATATATATCTTTTGTTTGAGATACTAATTTGTTATCAGGCTGCGTTTTACTCTGTAGGATTTCACTTCTGATGGCCGAAACATTGATACTGATGATAAATGTTTACAGCAATTTTTTCCCAGTGTGTATCGAATACAGTACTTGAAAATAATCTCTACTTTTTAATTAGGTTGGTGGGTAATCTGGCTGCCATGACAAGCATAGCACACTTAGACCGTAAGCTGGTCCATTGTGATACCACAAGGTTGTTAATTAACCCATAACTTTAACTAATTATTAAACCAGCCTGCGCTAGTGACAAAACGAAGAAGGAGCTAATAGTGACATTCTCCAGATCCTCCAGTTCTAAGAAAAAAATCGAGCCGAGGGTTGATCTACTCTTTCCCGGCAGAAGCGGGACAATAACAAATGAGATGAAATTGTCAATGTCAATAATTGTGCTATTGTGGTTTCGATTTCGGTAAGTGTTTTATTGTTAAATACAATATAAACAGTGCAAGAATTATGTTGAAACTATTTTCAGACGATCTTTGAGGCGATGCGGACTACCAGTAAGATCGCCAGTAATCCTGGATTCAGATAAGTAGTCAATCCGCAATTTCTTTTATTGGAAATGGTTTCCTTTGTCGATTTAAGATTTCTCTCTTGGTGGAGCGTTTGGAGTTTGAGCCAATTTCAGTAGTAGGTAAGTAGAGTGAAGAATATAGGTAGTATCTGTGTCATCAAATGTTTGTATTATGATTTGTTATCATGTCGTAGTTTATGTGTGACTTTTCGTCCCTCCGGCTGCGACGCTGACTTCCCAAAACTGAACACTCGATCTGCGCCACATAATTCAATCTGAGACTGTCAAATATAGACAATTTTAAACTCACCACATTCAGATCAAGCTGAGATCGAGTGATTTCCCCCGCAGTGTGAACATGAACTAAGCTTGAAACGACTTGGAATTTTATTGAAATTACCCGATCTAAGCTCGATCTTACCAGTTTAGTTGATATGAAACTGTCAGATACAAAATTTGCGTTTACATTTAGCGAAACCACTTGCGGAACTTTTGCGCTAGGAATCTCTCCCGAAATTCACCCGTGGCCAGTATGACAGTTTCGGGTGAGGAACACGATCACACTACGCGCAATTTTTCCTCACGCATCAGTTTCGCGAGTGGTTTCGCTAAATCTACATAAATGCTGCTTTACAAATTTAAACTTGCCACAGCGTGATTTCCGTAACCGAATTCAAGTGCGAACCCAAAGTTTGATGACGTTATTGAATCTTTTTTCTAGAAAGCCACACATATTTAGACAGGTGCAAAGTATTTAGCTTCAAAATTTAAAAAATAAGGCTGCCTGAAATGTCCGTCCCAAAACTTTGTGAAAAAATATAATTTTTCAACGTGATGCTTTTTTATAAATCGATTTATTTGGTCTAACGATAGTCCCCTTTTTACATCTTTCAAATAGTGGTTCGCGCTCGAAAATAGTCAGTTCTATTGAGATGACCTCCAAAACTCATCTCAAAATGAAAAAGCAGTGATTGGCAGGCGAATGTTCTGAATAAAAGACTTGGTAAATCAAATCAAATTTCAATGACCGAACCCACACTATTCCCGTTTCTTTTCTTCAGTTGAGACAAACCCCTTTCACATTGGTGAATTTGCGCAAAAAGTCTTTCTCGTTTTGCTTAGAATGCTTTTGAAGGGATCTTATAATTCTCATGCGATACTAGTTTGTAAGGTTGAATTACGTGCAATTCCTTTTAGATGCCTCATATACATACTCTTTAAGCTTTTATCATTGATTTTGCATTGCAAAGCGAAGCTATAAAAAAATCAGGCTCGACATCTGTAGAATATACCCACAATTTGATTATTCTAAGGGATGGATCGTTTAGAAGTCATTTTTTAAATATATTTATATATCTTATAGTCCAACATTTATTCATTTTAATTCGATAATATTGGGTTTTATAACGACATCCTCTCTAAATTACACATCGGTATTTTAAACCCTGATTGATACCACTGTATGGTACTTACGGCCACCCAAGGAAGCTGCGTACTAAGTCGACTTTTTACGTTCTTTCTGTCCGTTTGGCCTCTTTTTTCCATTGTCTCCCTTTAAGCCCATTCGGCTTCGCTCTATCTACGCCACTGCACAGTGCGCTGAGAAATATCCAGTCTTTCACCTATTTCGCGAGTACATACATAGTTAGATTTTCTCACGCTAAGTCCAAAATATTATTTTTGTTCTCCGGACGAAACTTTCCTCATTTTTTCACTCAACATCATCATCATCATCATTTCATATTATCAACAACTGGGTGAATTTCTTTCAAAAAGTGTTCACTATTTGTAGGCAGGATACCCATAATTGCTATTACCAGATCCAGTAAAACAATGGATGGATTTAGAACCGTTCCATAACCAGTGGCGTAGACAAGGGGGGATTGAGGGGATTAGATCGATGAAGCCGGCAAATATTTGACTTCCAATGTGGGTCGGTATGATTTGATCAAGTCAATGAAACTGAAATAGGCAATCAAAATAGTCGCGTCGTATTGTTAGCCACATGGCACAAAACTCTAAACCTTTATGAATTTTAATCGACCTTAAGCTAATAAAAATTTACAGTGGAAAACAGTCGAAAATTGAAGCGTAAAGGAACATTGAACATATTCAACGTGGGGTCAGTGTGATTTTATCTAGTCAATTAAGTTAACAGTGGAATAGGCGCCTGTTACCGTTAGTCACGAGACACAAGAACCGAAATCTTTATAGTTATTTCCTTAAGGATACCTTATGGTTTTTAAAATGTAGCGTATAAAGGATCATGAGTACAGAGAGTGGAATTATGAAGGAGTGCGAAATTTCTTTCATAATTGAACAGGAGAGGGATTTCGCGGCCCTTCATAATGACACACTCTTTAAATACACAGTCTGCGTATGTATTTATTAGAGCCGGGCCTGCTGTTAGCTACTAATTACATGATAAGTACCTGAATGAATACTACTGCTTCCCCGATAGATCAAGGTAGCGCCTAACCAGTTGATACATCGTGTAGACGAAACCAGGAGACCAAAGGCGGCATGGTGCGTATGCCGAATAAAACGTTGGTAGTGGCCACCCAACTCGATTCTCAAGACACGAACATAGATACAACGTTAGTATCAGTAATTTTTGCGTTGGGATAGAATGTTACTAAAATACGTTCCAATTATAAAATTAAAATATACTTAATGTATTCAGTGTTTGTACAAGTGCAAGTGCGAACTTTTTCAGTGAAAATTTGAGTTTTTGGTGACACCTGCTTTCATTCTGCATACCAACTTAGCGGGAAGCAAAAGACCTCTTCCATTGTACTCGTACTCCTCGTGGGCGCCCTCTGGAACGGCTAACCAATCTAACGAAGTTTTGCACTGCAAAATATTTGGTAGAGACAAATAACGATGATCGTCCTGAATGGCCAATAACACCAGTGCGTCTCAGGAAATAGGCGAATCGTGGAGTTGCAACATAGTCGTGAGAAAGCTGAAAGATCGTCAAAGAACGCGCAATTAAAAATACCATTGGAGAGCTACCTCTGCGCCATATACAAAATAGCTCCCGGCGACTCTTAGGACACCTAAGGAAGCAACCCTCCCCTAAGATTGACTATGTTGGATTGTAACCTGCGTACCTGAAATCAATTTACACTCGAAACATTAAACGAGCCTCGGATACCACGGACTGATTCACCGGCAACAACTTTCGGCTATAAACAACGGACCACGATCGGTTTTTTGAACGTTCGAACGATGTGGGGCGAGTGCAGTAGTGCAAGGCCCACTGAAGTTGAACGGGAATTGACCGGATATAACATCTCTATATTCCCAAGTAACATTTTAAGTAGCAAATACCAGTGTTTTCGATTCTACCACTATATGAAGTTGCTGCTACGTTTTTGGTACTAGAGTTGCAACTTCATGGTAAGAAATCCTGTAACGTAGCTCGCGGAACGTTCCAGCATAGTGGCAGTTGGACCATTTTAGTGGCATTATTTTATGATTTTAATATGGTTCCAGAGTGGTGATTTTTCATAACCTGGGACTTGAGAAAAATGTTGCCACTATATATTACACAAATGCAGGTGAATGTTTCGTGTTGGGCACCACAATATGGTTACTTCCTAATGAGGAACTATAAAGTACCTTTTTAGGTGGCGAAATCGTGACATTACTATCATTATTTCTACTATAAAGTATCCAGATAATCGCCATCTTTTTAATTCTTTTCAGAATTGAATATCGAAAACCTTTAAAAAAATAGATATGTTTGAACTATTAGGAAGAATTTGTTATTGTTTAAGCAAATAGGCATTATTACCCACCAATTTAAGGCAAAGAAACCCTAAATTATAAAAAAAAAAACACAATTTCATTTTATTAATTTTTCCATATTCTACTTCGAAATTTAAAGAATATTTGAAAGGCGTTGTAATTTTTCGAACTACAATGCCAACTTTCACAATGAAATGTCCTTGGCATACATTTTTGTTCTTAAAAAGATACGCTGATGGTCATTATGTTCTAAATATTAAATTTATATTTTCAATTCTTATTCGAGAATAAGTTGGGACCAACAATGCAATTCATACATGTTTATTAAATACATATACATTTAATATGTTTATTGAATTGTATATTAATCATTTCCAATACACACTCGCAAGTTATGTTTGTATGGGAAAAAGGGATCTAATAAAGTACCCGGTACTAGTTTGGTACGTCCCAAACACGTGGCAAAATTGGTGGCGAAATCGAACCAATCACCAACCCTTTCATTCCCCATTTTAGTAACATTTCCGTGGCAAATACGTCCCTATTACGTACCGATTCACACTAACCGCTACTTTCAAAGGAGAAACTGGAGTGGCAGCTACGTGACTGGAACCAAAAATGCTAGTTGGGTTAGGACTAAGCGAAACAAGATGGGTTGGATCGGGAACGACTTTATCACTGTAGTCGCCGAAAATTTGCGAATTTAACGCTATCATTGTATTACAATATAATATGTACAATTACATTTTCGTTATACTATAAAACTATGTATAGTTGCAAAACCGGTCAATTTCACTAATACAAATATGTATTTGCAAGTATGTAATTGTGAATCCAAATGTAACACTGTGCTGTAAATCAAATTTATCGTTCTTCTAAATAAAGCCTTCCAAGTGTACGGACCTGTTTTCCTGATACATCAATTTGTATTTTTAAATCTCGGCCTACAAAAATTAGAAGTGGGATTATGGCCCAGTAAAAGATTTTGCGAAATTTTCGTGGATTACTCGACTTATTTGTGGATTATTCGAGAAAAAAAAGTTAGTTGAATCGCGAAAAGAAATAACAAAAGCACGTGCATAGAAATTTTTGGAAAAGGCAACGGTGTCGTTATTGAAGGAAAAATTGGAAGCCTTTCACCTGAATACTATCGGAATAAAGTCAATTTTAAAGTTACGGCTGCAAGAACATGTTAGTAACTTATCGGAAGCGCAGCTTGAAAATTCCTTTCCGATGGATGTCATGGAATCCATTGGTGACCCCGATGAAAGCAGTGTAGAGGAAGACAATGGAGCAGCTACGGAATGGCGGCAGCCGGAATCCAGTCATCTTCATCACGAAATTGAGGAATTACGCGAAATGGTCAAGAAGCAGGAAGAAATTCTGAGACTTAAGGAGCAGCTCCCTACATTGTGTAAAATGTCCGGAAACGCCAGCACCGCATTCAGTTTCAAAGATTTTGAAGAATCTTTGCCAACATTTACTGGAGACGACAATTATTCTGTGAAACAGTGGGTGAGAACTTTTGAGGAAGCAGTTCGACTCCACGGATGGGACGACCAACAAGCATTCGTATATTTAAGGCGACTTCTGCAAGGAACTGCCAAATTATTCTTACGATCATCGCGATGTAAATACAACCTGGTTCAGTCTAAAAGCATCTTTGTTGGAGGAGTTTCATCACGGCGTATCATCAGCTGATGTCCACAATACACTTCGAAATCGAAGAAAACGTAGAGAGGAAAACGTCCACCAATACGTTCTAGCCATGCAAGAAATTGCATCACTTGTGGATATCGATGAAGAAGATTTGATCCACTATATCATAAGGGGCATTCCAGATTCGTTGATGAATAAGCAGCTTTTAATGACGGCTAAGAATATTAGTGAATTGAAGCGAGTCCTAAAGAAATACGAGAAGCTGAAATCATATTCTGCCGACATCGCAACGAATGGACAAGCACAAATTTCAACTAAACCTGCCAAACAAGTTTCGAAAAGTGCAAAGTGCTACAATTGCAACGAAGCGGGTCACATGCACTCAAATTGTACGAGACCACGCAGAGAGAAGGGAACTTGTTTCAAATGTGGAAAACATGGACATTTTGCGGCGAATTGTCATCAAACTCGAACGACAACAGCAACATCATCTTCAACATCTGTTTTGGTTATGGACAAGGCATAAATTCACGATCATCGAGGCTCTCCCGAATCTTTAAGCGATAGTAAGTATGTGCCAACGAATGTTTTTAATGATTTTTTCCATCATTTTAGTTACGAATTTGCTAGTGCATCTCCAGAAGTGTCAACTGAGATTCATGCGAATACCATGTTGGATAGCGGAAGCCCAATCAGCTTCATCAAGGAATGTTTTGAGCCTCCATATGTGACATCAACGAAGACTGACCATGTCCAATACGCTGGAATCAACAATAGTAGGCTCAATATATTAGGCAAGGTACAATGTGTTGTAAATGCAAATAGCAATAGGATAGACTTAAGTTTGTATGTTGTTGAAAATGGTTCTATGACATGCCCCGTGGTGTTAGGTAGAGATTTCTTTCGAAAAGGTAACGCGAAACTCGTTTTTGCCGAGAGTCGTAAAGAAACCGTACCTATTGATTTCGATAATGCATAGATTTCGATAATGCTTGTGACCCTTTTCCAGATGATATTTTGAATATCGATATTGGTGATGGTGATAAACATAAATTAAATATAAATGACAATTTAACGTATAGTGATAAGGATCGTGCATACAAAATTATGGAAGAAACTAATACGGGTAATGATTATTTTAACGAAGACGATTCATACGAAATGAAGATTGCTTTATCGAATCCGAACAATATTTTCAATTGCACTCCTAGACGCTTACCATATGCTCATAAGCTCGAACTTCAGAAAATACTAGATGATTTGCTCGAACGTAAGATAATTCGCGAAAGCAATTCTCCTTACGCTTCCCCTATTGTGCTCACTAAGAAAAAAAAGTGGAGAGTTAAGGTTATGTGTTGATTTTCGGGATTTGAATAGAATTACGCAAAAAGATAACTACCCATTGCCACTTATAGAAGACCATTTAGATCGGTTGCGAGGAAAACGATATTTTTCATTGTTAGATTTAAAAAATGGGTTTCACCATTTCCGCGTATCGGAAGATTCCATAAAATACACTTCTTTTGTAACTCCTTTAGGGCAATTTGAATACCTGCGCATGCCTTTCGGCTTAAAAAATGCGCCGTCAGTATTCCAGCGATATATAAATCATATATTCCGAGAACTTATAAACGCCGGTAAACTTTTCGTCTAGGTTGACGACTTTTTAATTGCTACCGAGACCAAAGAAGAACATTTTATTTATATTATTAGAGAAAGTCGCACAAATTATTTGCAAATATCATCTGAAATTAAGGTTTGATAAATGTCTGTTTATGCAGGAAAAAATTACTTATTTAGGCTATCAAATCAGTGTAAATGGAATAGGGCCGAATTTAGATGGTTTAAGTGCAGTTAAGGAATACCCAATTCCGAAAAACGCAAAAGAGCTACACTCATTTCTTGGTCTCTGCTCGTATTTTCAAAATTTGTAAGGAACTTCTCACTAATATCCAAACCGTTGTATGATTTGTTGAAACAAAATATAGTATTTAAATTTGAGGTAGACGAAATGAAAATTTTTGACATTTTAAAAGAAAGATTACTCGAATGTCCGGTATTAAGTATTTATTCTCCAACTGCAGAAACGGAGCTACACTGCGACGCGAGTAGCTTGGGATTTGGTGCAGTTTTACTGCAACGACAAACTGATAATAAGCTTCACCCAGTATTCTTTTTCTCAAAAAGAGCTACTCCGGCAGAATCAAAGTACCACTCATATGAGCTAGAGACGATTCCGTACTTATTTGATAGGAATTAAATTTAAGATAGTTACCGATTGTAAGTCATTAACACTTATTTTACTTTAAACAAAAAACTTTTAAATCCTAGAATTTCGATGTGGGCCTTAGAGCTTCAAGATTTCGATTATATTATTGAGCATAGGGACTCTAGCAAAATGCATCATGTAGATGCCCTCAGCAGGTGCCATAACATTATGTTCGTGGAACCTGAATCATTTGAACACGTATTAGCCGCTGCTCAACAAAAGGACAAGGAGATTCAAAAGGTTGCACTTATGCTAGAGAAACAACAACATCGTCTTTACGAATTGATTAATGGTCTCGTATATCGTAAAGCTGATAATACTGTTTTATTTTACGTACCAGCGCAAATGGAACGGAACGTCATTCAGACACATCATGAGGGATTGTGTCATGTTGGCGTTGATAAGCTATTTGATCATTTAATGAAGACTTACTGGTTCCCATCGATGAAAGCTAAGATAATGGATTATGTGAAGAATTGCCTGAAATGTATCTATCTTTCCGTACCTTCTGGTAAGAAGGAAGGCATATTGCACAGCATACCGAAAGGTAACGTGCCCTTCGAAACAATGCACGTAGACTATACTATGGTCCTCTACCTTCGGGTGTTAGAAATTTGAAGAAACATATTTTCCTCATAGTCGATGGGTTTACAAAATTAACAAAACTTTACCCGGTTAAGACTACCAATACACTCGAAGTGATTCAATGTCTGAAGTCGTATTTCGTGAACTATAGTAAACCAAAAAGAATAGTTTCAGATAGAGGAAGTTGCTTCACTTCGGATGAATTTGCATCCTTCTGTCGTGAAAGTGATATAATACAGGTGAAAATAGCGACTCATTCTCCACAATCTAACGGTCAGGTTAAAAGGGTAAATAGGGTGCTTACCCCTATGTTATCAAAAGAAAGTGAAATGCTACCCGGGGACTGGACTAAATATT
Organism: Chloromyia formosa; assembly: GCA_964017055.1. Classification (NCBI taxonomy): domain Eukaryota; kingdom Metazoa; phylum Arthropoda; class Insecta; order Diptera; family Stratiomyidae; genus Chloromyia; species Chloromyia formosa. Next base: position 69,373,688 of record OZ024813.1, on the reverse strand, counting down.
TAAATAAAGTAGAACTCGCAATGAACAATACAATTAACAAAAGTTCGGGAACCATCCCAAGCGTGTTACTACGAGTATTCGGTGTTACACAAAAGGGAGACGTTACTGACAAAATTCGATTTTATTTGGAGGAAAATATAGTTAATGAGGAATCGAGGAATTTAAAACTGATTAGGGAGAAAGCATGTGAAAATATTGTTCATAGTCAAGGCGTAAATAAAGCATACTTTGATGGGAGGCATAATGTACCCCATAAATATAATGTTGGAGATTACGTTATGGTAAAGAGTATTGTGACTACGACGGGAGTTAAAATAATAAAAAACTTTTACCGAAATATAAAGGCCCGTATGACGTAATTAAAATCTTACCTAACGATCGATATTTAATAAAAGATATTGAGAATTTGCAGATATCTAGAGTACCTTACCAAGGGGTGTCATGTCCAGAAAATATGAAACCATATATTCAGTTTGAATAACAATAGATATTTCCATAATTGTTAGTTATTTGGCATATATTATTTTATTATAAATTAATGATAATTAATGCTTTCAATGTGACCAGATTATCGCAGTCTAGAATAGTTTAACTGATAATATTATTAATATTAATAGTCAATCGTTTATCAAATCGAGGACGATTTGTTTTAAAGAACGGCCGAGTTTTAGTCGCCGAAAATTTGCGAATTTATCGCAATCATTGTATTACAATATAATATGTACAATTACATTTTCGTTATACTATATAACTATGTATAGTTGCAAAACCGGTCAATTTCACTAATACAAATATGTATTTGCAAGTATGTAATTGTGAATCCAAATGTAACACTGTGCTGTAAATCAAATTTATCGTTCTTCTAAATAAAGCCTTCCAAGTGTACGGACCTGTTTTCCTGATACTTCAATCTGTATTTTTAAATCTCGGCCTACATCACCAAGCTCCCAAACAGTACTGCTCTACTCTGGAAGTGAAGCGATGCCTCACCTCGAATGGCAGGCATCGGAATCCTATTGACTGGGGATGCACGCCTATCTCTAATTGACTGGAAGCCCATCTCCGAACGTATTTTACGGCTAGATTTAAATCCAGGGTAAGAAACATCACAATAATTCAGTGCTATGCCCCGACTGAACCAGCGGATCAATCGGCTAAGGAAGCATTCTATCATCGCGGCGACACCTTCGACAAGGCTCCCAAAAGTGACTTAAAAATTATTATGGGATCTCAATGCCAAAGTTGGGTCTAACAACCTTGGCTTGGAACACCTAATGGGCAATTATGTTCGAGGCAACAGGAATTAACTCTCGTCAACGGCGGTACCCTGTTCAAGCATAAAAGTTGCCATTTAACAACCTGGGTTTCTCCGGATGGCAGAACAGAGAACTAGATTGACCATATAACCATTTCCGAGACATGGAGGAACTGTTTCTTAGACGTCAGGTCGAACCGGGGTGCTGATATTGGCAGTGATCACCAACTTGTTGTCGCAAAAGTGCGCTTACGAACTTCAGCGGTCCATCGCCCTCAAAATGCACGAATCTTGCCACGTTTTAATGAGCAAAAGTTTAAAAATCCATCTATAAAACGTGCTTATTCCAGCGCTTTGCACGAAAGAGCTAATGCACCATCACCTTATGAGACCCCTACAATTGATGATAAATGGAACGTCCCTAAGGACTCATTTATTTTGTTGCGGTGAAACTTTTGCGGGCAGATTGGAGCGCGGTATGAGACCATTCATTAGTGACTCATGGTCTCTAATCTCGACACGCAAGATAATTAAAGAACAAATTAACTCAGCTACTGACGACGCAGTCAAAGATCAGCTTAGAGCTGAATACCGTTCTCTTCCGAAAGGCGTGCAAAGAAGCGAAGACGGGACAAAAGCAAAAACATCAAAACATTAGCGGAGAAGTTAGAGGAAGCGGCTTACCGTGGTGATAGTGGAACCCTTTTTAAGCTTATCAAGCCATTAACTGGCAAATCTTTTGCAACTGAACATCAAGTGAAAGATAGAGACGGGTCCCTACTAGTCACTGATGAACACCAACTGCGACGGTGGAGAGAGTACTTCATTAAGGTCCTTTGGATATTCTAACTCCCCTGCACTAGAAGCAGAAAATATTCCGCAAATAGCCAGAGTTGATACCAGCCCACCATCTATACTGGAAGTAACTGTGCATTGTGGCTATTAGATCGATGGAAGCGGGTAAATCCACGGGGATATAGGTGGAATTCCGTGGAACTCTTTAAGGCGGATATCAACGCTACTGCGGATATTCTTTTGCCCCTTATCCAAGAGTGTTGGGAAACTGAGACTCTGCCTAAAGAATGGAAGAAGGGCGTCATTATTAAGATGCCGAAGAAAGGTAACCTGAAGGATTGTAATAATTGGCGTGGAATCTGCCTCCTCCCGTCAGTTCCCAAACTGATGGCAAAAATAGTCTTAAACCGGATCAAGCAAACAGTTCACCGCAAACTGAACGATGAACAGGCTGGTTTTCGCGAGAGCTTTTCATGTAGCGACCACGTCAACACCCTCCGAATCATTGTTGAATAATCCGAAGAGTGGAGATCTCCATTACATCTCATGTGCATCGATTTCGAGGAGGCGTTTGGCAGCGTTGACCGCAAATACATCTGGACGACCTTACGTAGGAGAGGTATACCAGATAAAATCATATCCATCATCAATTAGTCCTGAAGCGGAGCCCAATGTCCCATCTTACACAAGGGTAAGGTTTCAGATCCCTTCGAGGTACATATCGGAGTGAGATATGGCTGCATTTTGTCACCTATATTGTTTTTAATTGCCATTAGCCATTGCCATGAACACCAGAGCAAAGATATCAGATGGAAGCTGTTTGAATACCTTTAAAACCTGGATTACGCTGATGACATTTGTTTTCTTTCAAATAGATCGGGTCATCTAGTTCAAATGACGGATGCCCCGCACCACGAAAGTGGCAATGCGGGGCTTAAAATCAATGCTGCCAAAACTAAGTACTTGGGCTTATATCCAGGAAAGCAGAGCGAAATTCGTTCTTCGGGGCAGACGTTGGAAAATGTGGACAATTTTTGCTACCTTGGAAGCGTAGATAGTGGTGGTGGTGGAGCGGATGCTGATGCACTGTCTCGCATCACTAAGACCCGAGCAGCTTTTTTCAGTTTGACTACTTTCTGGCAAAACAACAACATCTCCAGAAGTACCAAACTCAGGATCTTCGAAACCAATGTAAGATCTGTGCTTCTTTATGGCTGTTCAACTTGGAAGGTGACCAGGGCGATAACAACAAGATTGCAAACTTTCGTGAACCAGTGTCTACGGCGCATCCATACACATACGCTGGCTGGAGGTCATTTCTAACGACGACCTCCTGTTCATTTCTGGCCAGTACAGGATAGACACCTCCATGAAAAGGCGAAAGTGGCAATGGATAAGTCACACACTTCGAAAAGGGCCTGAAAACATTGTTAAACAGGCCCTTGATTAGAGCCCACAGGCAACTGATGCAAGTAGCCGCGTTGGACGACCTAGAAACACCTGGAGAAGATCAGTTGAGGTCGAGGGTAAGGCAATAGGCAAATCGTGGAGTTAGTTGAAAGCGATGACGGTGAACAGGACGAGGTGGATAGTCGGAGTGGTTAATGCCCTATGCCAAACAAGGGGTTAACTGGATCCAGGGAGATATCAACTTAGCATGCGTCTGTAGCTTATCTCAGTAACGCACCGGGCGTTTTTTCCTACTCGAACCACGGTCGTTTGCGGTTCAAGCCCCACAACGGGACGAATACAATTTATACTCCAATTCCCTCTATTTTAAATTCTCCAAGCTTAGTGGTTTCGTACGGATAGAAGCACTCATCAGGTCTTGCATCTTTGCAGCTATCCGTGTGCAAGACGACTACGAAAGTATAAGAATTCTGTTAGTACACGCCGTGAAGGCGTGATTTTACTTGAAAGCTCGACCGTGGAGGTCTAGATGGTGTGAAGCACTTTATATTAACTCACTAGAAGGGGTGGAGAGAGGGTCGCAGTAGCGCAACCAGAAATATGGCCGGGGGGGGGGGGGGGGGGGGGCTGAGACATATTAACGGAGTATTGTATGGCTGTGTCATTCGTCATTCAAAAATTGTTATACATTTCTTATAAATGTTCAACAACTGTAATGAATCGCATGACTATCAATAGTCACCTGGTCGAGTTTTCGACCCCTTCCATCTCTGGCAGCACCTGGAGAGTATGGTCGCCTTTAGAAGGAAACCACTGAGCTATCCGGGTGACAGTTTTTCCATTAACGATTTTTGTGTCTACTCCATTTTTATACCCTAGACTTTTAGTATAGCCCCCTTAGCCCCCCGTGGTTGCGCCACTGGGAGAAGTGAAGATATTCGTTTTCTGGCAATTTGACTTAATGTATTCAGTGTTTGTTGCAATGTCCAAGTGCGAATTATTTTAGTGAAACCCAAATGACCGCGTTTTGAGTAGCAAAATATGTCCGGTGCGTTACCCAGCTAAAGCCGCGTCCCCATTGAGCGATTTTCGTAGCCGAGACACAAAAATCGCATGGGAGATAAGCTCGTGGCTGCTCATACGTGTAAACAAAAGCGCCACGAAAATTAAAAAAAAAAAAAAAAACTCACAAAACTGATCACTTCGGATAAAAACACTCGCGACACAATTTTCAGATACTTTTGTTCTACTCACTTTCGTTGACATCTCACGGAACATGGGCGCCGCCATTTGCAAAATCAAAACGACTGACCGAACACCACATGGAAACGCACGACCATCACAGTCGAGAGACAAAATATTGACCGGAACAATACTTTCTCTTTCCATTGAAATGTCTTTCTTTTTCTTAAAAGTGCTGTTTTGACGAACCGATTCGCGAAATTTTTGTGTTTCGGCTAGTCTCTTTTAACAAAAATCGCTCAATCGGAACGCGGCTTAAGCTACCGACGCATCCTAAGTTGGTATGCAGAATGAAAGCAAGTGTCAGCAAAAATTCCAGTGAAAATATAGTTTTCCTAGGTTTGCTACGCATCACCGTCAAAAATTGGTCAGATTTCTGATAAATTTGGTCTCTTAATCACATCGATGCTTTTTTTCCTAAGTTTCAGTCAAAAATGATGATAGTGATGATACTCATCACTAACCTTCTGACATAAAGAATCTATGGCGAAGCAATCCAGTATATGCTGATTGCCTCTTTATAGATTCTAAACTAAACTGTTTGAAAGTAATAATTCCACTTGTATAAAGTGATACAGACGACCTTTTCGCCACAACACCTGCTCAGTCCATATAGTCGCACCATGAGATGTCAAACTCACATTCCCCTTCTACTTCCACCCTTGTGCAGAATTGCTTGATTTCGCTCGTTCAATTTGATTTCCTTTTAATCCCTCTCTTCCGAGTGCCAAAAACATATCCCCTCCTGTCCCAAACGATAGGGTAAATTTCCCCTGCCTAGGTGAATGTAAGTTCGGATTTTACCGAGCCAAATAGTATAGATTCCACAAGAGTTATCACTCCATAGAAGTTTCGCCTCTGCCAGGAGATTTGTATGTATTGACATATTGTATAAACATAGTGTAATGTTTCCTCTGCTGAGCGAAACAAAAACGAAACCACTAGATATTCTTGTGCTGAATAATGAAACACTTCGATTGAAAAACACACACACTTTATTTACAAAACGAACTACTCACGCGTACTAACAACAAACGTTAAAACTAGCAATAACAACAACGACGGCACTACTTTCCGATCCCGTTTTATAGCCATCCAACCGCCGCTGAGTGTCGAGTCTGACTGTGACTACTTCTTTCCTCCTTCGGTGACATATGCCTTTTATAGTTGGAAATCCATGAATTCGTCAATTAGCGAAGACTCTAGATTTTTCGAGATGTTCTAGTCTTGGGTTTTAACGAAGGTTCGAGAATCCGCTTCATTATCAATGGTTCTGTTTGGAGAAGGCTCTAGACTATAGATGGCACGAGAATCGCCTAGTGTCCTTTCAATTTGTACTTGTCATCGATAATTCGAGATTATGATGAAGCTTAGTACAGTGCGTGTCGTAAGAGATACCCACTCCGTACACGCAACAATAGTATAAACTACACAGTATAGATACACAAGAGAATCAATACATACAAATCTACCGCCGGAGGCGGAGTCAGCTTTCTTGTGAAGTCTATACAATTTGTTAACTCTTGTAGAATATCAATCCTCTTTGACCGAGCCGAGAAGAAATACAATTTTAAGAGCATGTTACGGCAGTGACAATAACAGGTGATATACACGCCGACACTGTGGAGGGAGAGGGAAAATGAGCTTTCACAAACACATGCAAAAATTGTGTAAGTGTCACCATACACTGTCGATCTCGAACTGGAACTCGAACCTGATACAAATGTCCTCTGACACACACACACATTTCATATATCCGAAGTGTGAAGAAAACTGGACCACTTGTACTAGGTTCGTGTTCGAGTTAGAGTTCAACAGTGTATGGTGACACTAAAGAAAACTCCGGAAACAGTCTAGATAAAAAATTTCACAGTTGATGTACCATATAGTAAACTGTGAAATTTTCCGTTTAGAAGGCGCACAATGAATTACGGAGCAATTCCGGAATCGTTCCGCATCAGTGTGTATCTTCTGAGCCTAACCATTGGCAATCTAACTACTTTCAAAAATTTGACCGGAAAAGGGAATATAATTGTTTGAGAAAGATTTTTTTCACAGCACAGCTGTATAGGTTCTAAATCTATGAAGTTTCTTAATTGCTTTCCATAAAGTCTTCGGCTAGATAGAACAGTTCCGTCTCGAAAAATCAACTGTGAAATTTCATATTACCATATCTCATTCGCTTATCTTTGCATACTTTTTTATCTTTAAATAAATTGCAAACCTTCATAACTACCCGTCACCTTATAATGCAATAAATTTCAATTCCAACTTTTCTTTTTCATATCTCATGCTTTCAGAGAACAGCATAAAATTGCATTTAAATGATGATACAAAAATTGTACAAATTGAAATAAGAATCGCGAGAAAACCTCGCGCAATCCCCTTTTATTACATACAGCCATCGCAGAAGAGGTGATCCCGTCGCGTTCCAAGGAGGTAACCAATCCACGTAGACCAAATTAACCTCAACTCTGAGCGATTTGCAATAAATTAGAATTAAGATCGGATGCAAAATAATAAGCTGGAGAAGTAAGGTCGATGCAAAGTGGGCTTTCTTCAGTGTAATCATGAATGCCATTGCCGCAAATGCCAGTAGGGCGAACACATAAATAGGACGAAATAAAAGAAAAGTGAAAAAGCAAAACCCATTTAAGATTCCACAAGACGATCTGCACCATAGGAATGGTGAGCTGGACCAAAAGTTGCGACCTGCATCCACAAGCCGGACAAATTTATTTTGAATTTGCAATTAAATTCGCTGCAGGCGACTTTCGCGATCCGACTATAAGAGAAGAAATTGGCAGAACGCTTTTTAAGGAATATGACGACTCTTTGTATGATTCTCGGTGGATAATAATATCGCTACGGTTTGTAACTATCCACTGCTAGGATTTTGTGGTGAATTTGAATAATATGGAGTGTGGTCAATTTCATTTTTTCAGAAACTAAATGTAAACTGAAAATTTTTATAAATAGGTGCAGAGCCTTAAAGCCAAATAAAATGAAATAATTTATATTCTATCCTTTTTTCTATAGTTCCCATATTTCGTATTTTCATTATTTATTTGCATACTCCACCTTTTCAATATTACGTATTATCTGTTTTCCTTATTTTCCTCATCATTTATTTCCCATTTTTGTTATTTTCTAAAATTGTCTATCTTCTTCATTCCCCATATGGGGCGACCGGTAGCGCAGTGTGTTGAGGCATCAGTCTCATGTTTGACTACCGGCGTTTCGGGTTCGAATCCCGTCCACGACGACGTTCATGGCCATGGATGAGCAGGAGGTGCAGGCTGGCAACTGCATTCTCCGAAACCAGTTAATGCCGACGAAACGTCATCTGGGCCACATGGAACAGTTCACGCGCTATGGCCCACAAGGGGTTAGGGCAATTGAGAGAGAGAGAGATCTACTCAATTGCCCTAACTTCTTGTGGGCCATAGCGCATCAACTGATCCATGTGGTCCAATTTCGTTTCGTTGACATAAACTATTATATTTTCGGAGAATGCAGTTGCCAGCATGCACCTCCTGACCCACCTGGAACACCTTCATTTTAATAACTTACAATTACATTACCGGCAGAATCAATCGCAGTGGCAGCAGCAACAACAGCGCTCACTTATCAAATTATAGTGCATTTTAAGTGTCACCACAGACTGTCGAGCTCGAACTCGAACACGAATCTAGTACAAGTGGACTGGTTTTCTTCACATCTATGTGAAGTGTGTGTCAGAATACATTTTTACCAGGTTCGTGCTCGAGTTCGACAGGTTGTAGTGACACTAAGTTAAGCGAATTACATTGGGGTAGTAGCAGCGAGCAGCTTGAGCAGATTTTGTTAATCGTACAAAATTCTAAAATACTGCTTTAGTTGCGTGCGAGCGGCATGCTGGGGAAACTTTTCAAATCCCAAAAATAGCAAACGTGATGTTATGCACTAACGCGTAGACTGAAAGCTTTGTTATTAAAAATTATAAAAAAAATCCAACAATCGCTACAGCTCATACTGTTTTTTTTTTTTTAATGTGAATAATCGAAGGTGGTGGAAGATGATAAAGCATTTGGCGCTGTCATAGTCGTAGCTTTTCATGTTGGTCAGAAGCAAGATTACTCAAGACACAGGCGATGCCGCTGCTGATCCTTCGACCCTACGATGGCTTTAGCCGTAAATATAATTAGCCCATAACTTATAGAAACATGCGCAGTATCCAGACTTGGGTTTGCCGCATATTGAACACAGCACACGCACAGCCTAGACACAAAACACGCGTGGGTCATTTTATGTTTCACTGTTGGCCATATATGTACCACCGCATATTGGATCTAGTGGTGGTTGTGGTTGATGACGTGACATTCATCATTCGACACTACGCCTCAATAGTCGACCATGTTCGCAGTGATGATAGTCCTCATTTGCCTTAACCCTTAGTGGGGCATAGCGCATCAACTATTCCATATGACATAGTTGACGTTTCGTTGGCATAATCCAGTTTCGGACGATGCACGTTGCCAGCATACACTTCTTGCTCTCATTTAGCTGCCTACCTGAAACAAGTCGGGATATGTTGTGGCTTACTATTAGGTACCCCCGAATCACAGGGGGAAGACAACACAAACACCTATGGCCGCCGTGGACGGGAATTGAACGCGTAACGACCGTAGTCAGGCATGAAACTGACGCCTCTACGCACTGAGCTACTACTCGCCTCCAGTCGGATCCAATGTCACCGAATTCTGAATTCATCATCAGTTAAACTAACACCGAAGCGACGTAAAATTTATGAAACTCACATTGATCGTGAGGCATTGATTTAAAAAACGCTTCTGATTTTTTTACCAACACAGGAGAAGAAGACGGGTTTGAGATTTGGGGCAAATCTATTACAGCCACTTTACGTAACAACCCGGATGGCGGTGCTGTGCGCCAGTTTCGTAGATAAGGCGGGATAAAGGGGATCAACCCCCCCCCCCCCCCCTCATGGGTTCTTACACATTCGATTCTATGTTGTTCTTATCTCGAGCGTGAGAAAAAGGAACTGTCTAAAATCCTGGTAAAATGAAATTAACCCCTAAGGATGTCAACACATACTCAGAAATACAAACGAAAAACAGAAGTAAAAAATGCGCACAACCTTCGCCAATTTCGATTGCGATCGTGGACACTCATCTTGGAATTATTACTCTCCTAACCAGTGCCGGCTTTAACTATTTTAGCGCTATATTCAACTAGGGAAATATACGTGTTAGACATATGCAGGATATTCCCCTTCCAAATGTCTCTGTTTCGTAAGATCGACCCTTAGTTCAAAGGGCAAAATTAGCGAATTTTCTTCACACAACCATCATCCAGAACAGAAAACGAAAAAAAAAGGACTTTACCAGAAAACTAGGAACTTTCCAGGCGTTGTGTTGTTGATAAATAAAATAAACAACTGACGCAACAGTCCAATTTGAACCATGGCCTCGAGATGAGTTAGCATCATCTCATTTTCTAGATCGTGACGGTATGTCTTGTAATGAAGTGTGTGATGATCAGCAACACCCTCAACCGAGTTATTTACCCCATAAATGGGTACTCATTTAATAGCTGAGTGGGCTTATAGTCCGACACGTAAATCCCCTTTTTATCGAAAACTACCTCATTCAGTAGGAATCGAACCGGGGCCCAGTGCGTAGAAGGCGAACGTGCTAACCGCTGCGCCATCCATGTTGATACCAAAACTAATAACAAAATTTGGCGAATTGCTGTTTTAAACTTAACACTCAAATCATTAAAAACTAAACCCAAACGCATTATCAGTCCGATACATCGAAGCTGCTTTATTTCACGACATTTTCTCTGTACTGTGGTTCCTTTTTTTCAGCCAATCATCCATGATGACATCAACCGGTTGGCTGATGCATGGCTACGTGACTATCATAGACTATGCGATCCGTCGTCAGATCGATCGGACGATATTGTGTTCGTCAGATGGATGGACGATTAATTTTTATCTGACGATATTTGAGAGAATTTCACTGCGATTCGTCGGTCAAGCGATCAATTGCACAGTGTATGTAATTATCACAAATTGGTCAAATTACAAAATTATTAAATTACCGAATTTGACGGATTCTGTTGATTTCAATGGCTCTGCAATGTTAATACCAAATATGTAGTATAGGAAAATACCACACAAATCCAAATAGTTACCCAAAATTAATGTAAGTTGTATTGGGAGTGAATCATAACCATTTTTTGAAATGTACAATAATTCGATATTGCTTCGCACGAACTTCCTTACAAAGTACAGTGTTTGCAGGCGAGATTGGCAGATATTATGTGGCGATCCATGGGCCGATCGATCTGATGACGGATCACACAGTCTATGGCGGCTTTTTTAATCACACGACACTGAAAATTTCAAGTAGAAAACAACCAAAAATATTTAGCGCCTAATGCGGGTTAGGTGGGATTTCATTTAATTAATGAAACGAGATGTGCAATCGACTTTGTGAGCGTGATAACGATAGTCACGAAACACAAGAACCTTCTTAGATCCTATACTACAAGCTATTTTAAGGTTGCCTTAAGGCTTTTTTCAACTGTGCATCAGAGAAAATTGATGCCCAACGTGTATACTATATTCGCCCTACCCCTTAGTGGGACACAGCGTATCAACTACTGCTAACAGATTTAGTTAACGTTTCGTTAGCATTCACCTCCTGCCCAGTTAGCCGCATTCTGCGACAAGTCGGCAAAGGTTGTGGCTTATTCTTACACCTTATACCTCAAAGGGGAAGATAACACGAAGAACAGCCACAGCAAGACTCGAACTCGCGAAACCGATGTGGTTTGTATGTTGTTTTTGCTGTTTTTCAACATAACAGATGAAAGTGTTCGAGTGCATACAATGCCAATGAGTAAAATAGAAAAAAAAAATATTTAATTTTTTTTAAAAACAAATATTTCTTTACCACTTAAAATATATTATTAACTTGTCACTTTAAATTAATTTAATTCGCTTTACACTGGTAGAAGCATGAAACTAGTTCAATACCTGCAAAAATACTTTTGTCAACTGAAAAAGCATGGTCCACATGAACGTCAAGGAATCTGAGTATCAACTAATTTAAAATATCATCAACTTCATTGTCAACGCGTTAACAATTTTTCCGTTGGTTAACTTCTAAATTCGTCGACAAAAAGGTTTTTTCGTCAACTAAAGGCACGTTCTTTTGCACTCTAGTGGAGGGTAATTCGGGTCTAGGTTACGCATCGTGCAAAAAAACGGTCCGGGTTAACTACTCGGTTAAGTGTCAAAGTACAATGGACTCCTGTTGTCAGTTTAGTTTTTCATCATTTTTGACTGTTCTCGCGGGATTAAATATATTATTATTCATATACTTATTTATTCGGAAAAGATCTACGATAAGCTTACAATTAACGTGGTATCAAAAACTACGAAAATATTAAATCTTCCATAATAAATTTGCCATTTAGCGATGCTAAATGCATCTGTTGGCATATCTATCGAGTTCAGGTTTATTAACCCGTACAGCTATCCAGGTTAATTCAGGTTAACGCATTGTTGTAATTGCGTGTTGTTAACCCTGGGATCGCATCAAAAGTTAAAGTACCATCTGCGGCAGCTTGGTTGTTGAGCAACCGATCATTGAAAAGCTCGAGGATCGTCGTATGGATTGGTATTGCCATGTTCTAAGGCGCCCGCCTGGGAACCGTGCCAATAAGGCTCTACCAATGAATATTTCACTTGTAGGACCCAAAACCCGAGACAGACGGAAACACACGTGGATCGAGCAGATGAAGAAGCAACAACAACGTATTAATCTCGGCGATATTACGATCCAAGACCGAGCTGCCTGCAGAAGGAAGCTAAGATTATACCGCCAGAATGGGCGAAGTGCTAACACCACAGGCCAAGCAACGCGAAGACACGGAGTGGTATGAAACGGCAAGGAGAGAGAGGGAGGGGATAGGCGAAAAAATCGCGATGTGATTTCAATTCGCAAATATATCGCCAAGATGATATTTCTCAAATTTATCCTCTTACTTGCAAGATCACGAAATCATTTTCACGATTTTATCTTTTAGGCGACGAATCCACATTAAATACAAAACGACAATAAATTGTCATTCTCCTTGTTTGTATTCTAAATAGGCTAGCACTATTCACTTACAAATATGGGAACCTGATTTGAATCCTTCATATATCAGTTTTATCTAAAGGTTGAAATATAAATTATGAGCGTCAAAGAAAATTTAAAATAAAAAAAAAAGATTAAGATTAATCTAATAAAAAAGAACTAATAATTTTGTACTGTGTAGTTGACTCTCGCCAAAAATTTCTTCTAGAAGTATTATGATACGAAATCGATACTCCTACGCGACATTTTGTCAATTCGTCAAATTATCCGCGTCGCGATTCGCGTTCTTATTGCCGACTCTTTTCGCTAGAGTTTCCCCTGGAAATTTCTCTTTCGGTAACTATTTTTTCCCGAAAGGGGTAACTCCCGCGATAAGGGGGCGATATCCCGGCGATAAATTTATCTTCGAAGGTGAGACACATTTTTATTGCGGAAAAAAGAAATTGTTTACTGTTTACAATTTATACACACACGCAACACAAAGATCACAGTTTTCGATGTATTTGTTGTCAACGGAAGCAGATTCACCATTCTCGCTGTTACAATATTCTTCATCGTAACCTTTCAGTACTACTACTCTTGTTTGACTGTCACTGGTTTTTCCTAGCGGTTTTTGTGTCAATGAATGAAAAGACGGGGGAAGCACAAGAGTTTATCGCGAACTTATTCCTTGTTTATTCGAGTGTACTTACATATTTTGACCTTTTGGCAATTTTTGCAAATCTTTTTTTTTTTTTTTTTGAAAAACGTTTTTTGACCGTCATAATAATTTTCTCAATAATCACATTGTAATCAGTTACGTCGAAATTGTTTACTCTATCCATACAATTTTTACTTTTCTTCTACTTTGCTGAACAGGAAGTGTATCTTCAATGCAAGTATTAAAATCGCCTAAACCTTCGCTCATTACATTGACAAACTTTTTGGCGCATTCAAATACCGTCTGAAAACCTCCGTGAAGAAAAAGGCGATCATTGGATGTCCGAATCCGGATGCAGTTGATACTGAGTTGCGTTAATGACAATTTTTTTTTACCCCATTTTCCCGAGAAAGAGGCCTGTGGAAATGACCGTGAAAATCATCGGAAAACGTAACTAAAAAACCGCACCTAACATGATGTATTTTTATTTTATCCCCAGTCCCGAAAATCATTAATCATTTCTAGAAGGAGGAAATCAGGCAACATTTGATGAAATTCAGCAGAATTGCGCCCCGAGAAAATCCCGGTAGGCCGCCCCTGCCGTTTTTTGCTATAAATTAATTTCCAATGGCCGACGCAAATTAAAAATAACTGAATTATGAGAGCGGCAACACATGACGAAAATACTACAACGTAATTCACTGTAGTTAATATAAGGAAGATACATAAGTATAAAAACAACAAAAGTAAATACATAAATTAGTGTTTCCTTTATGGTGTTCTTGTAGCATGCAGATATCTGTACCATTGGCAATAATATGAAGATAATAATTCCAGTTTTAATACAACAGGAGTAAGAGTAATCTCAACGGTAGTTGCACATACCGTGTCTAAACCTCATGTTTTTCCATCTTATCTCTCCGCAGGGGGATTCGAATTGGATCGTCTTGAACTGTGAACCAAGAACAGATTTCAGAAAATTGACATGAATGCGCAATCTTTGAAGGTATTGTAGTAATGTTATTATTGTAAATTCTTTGTAGATATCCGCGCAAATAATCCTATTTGGCGTTTGGTTAGGAGATTCCAGGTGAAAAAAAATGGACAAGGTGGTGCGATCTAATGTTGCTGTAAGATGGTATTAGGATTAAACTTTGAGCTCCAAGTGCTTAAATGCCTCGTTTTCGATAATACATTTAAAAAAAAAATTATTAATAGGTAATATGTATAATATAAAAAAAGTATCGATCATAATGTACTGTATAATGTCATGTTGCAATTGGGTATACCAGCGAAAATAGTACGACTAACAAAGATCACGATGACCAACTCCGTCTCACAGGTGATGATACATCATCCACATTAGTTTGACTGACACCTTTGGAACGCGTTCTGAATTAAAGCAGGACGACGTAAAATCCCCGACGCTCTTCGACCGAGCATTAGAATACGCCACTCGGAGGATGAATGCCGACATTACGGGAACGCTGCAATTTAAGCCTATGCAATGCAAATAGTAGCATATGCTGACGACATTATCATATCTCGCATGCTGTCAGCCGCTGAAGAGCGATAACTACACAACCTTGACACGGCTGTGTTGTGGGCAGGGATTCGGAGCGATGCGATTTTCCCGCTCCGCTCCTGCTCCACAATACATGGAACCGCTCCGCTCCACCGCTCCGCTCCGGGTAAATAGTTTCGCTCCGCTCCGGACAAATGAAAATTTCGAGTGTAGCACTTGTTCGCATATACCATACAATAAGGTATCTATAGTTTTAGAACTAGAGTAGGGTGCGTTCCATTCGTATAAAAAAAAATCAGTATTATCCCAGCAAACCAAAAAACGAATGTTGGCCAGAAACGAATGTTCCGCGAAAGTGGTTCCCTTCTAGACATATTAGCTGCGTTTTTTTCGTACAGAACAGAGTGGGGCAGGTTAAGCGGTGAAAAAAACGATCGAGAGCATGTTTGGGTAGCGGAGACAAAAACGAGGCATGGCTGCTTGGGAGCGTGTCTTGGCTTAGTTAAAATTCAAATGTTAACTCAAATATCAAGAGGAAACTTAAATCCTTGGTGAAGATACAACCGGACAAATTTCCTTTAGGCAGCAAAATTATTTTATATGTTTACTATTCCAAATAATTACACAAAACGAACATTTTATTGACTTAAAATGAACTATGAGTGCTTCCCAAACTAACTCGTCGAAAACTTTCACCTCCTGCGCCGTCTACATTTCAAATGTGGAACTATTTAACAGAGTGGAAGTCCTGGACTATTTTTCTATCGAGAGCAGCTCAGATCAAATTGTTAGTGTAATTGTGTGGTCTTAACCTACTCTGCTCTATATAGATCTTGAAAAAACGCGCCTATCAATTGCATGTGTTTATCCCAAATAAACACCCTAGAGCTAGAACTATAGTGCTTTCAAGAATCGAAGATTCCTCTAATGATTTCCTCCATAAACCAAGTGGTCATTAATTTCTCGTTGAAACTCGCGTGTCGTGCGTTGACAAACAAACAAATGCATTATGCGAGAGACGCATTAACTTCCACTGTAGCAGTTACAGTGGAAGTTAATTTGCATTCTAGATTACATCGAATCAATTTTCGGAGATTTAGTCCCCTCGTATAAAATTTTGCACCCAATCTTCAATTTAATCTCCGATTTACAATACTATACGTTACTTGATAAGACGAACGAACGAAGTGTGATGAAAACCGCGCTATATGGACACGGTCCTGTACTACCCATCAGTTTTCAATTTCTTCTAATGTAATGCACATTAAATTTCTTTATATAATGTCGTACAAACAAAATTTAGAGTGCTTAAATTCTAGGGCTCTGCCATACAAACGAAAATGAAAAAAAATCGGAGCGGAGCGATTTCTCCAAAAAAAAATCGCTCCACTCCGCTCCGTTCCTCTTTGTTAAAACCGCTCCACGCTCGCTCCTTCGCTCCGGCTTTTCATGCCCGCTCCACTCCGCTCCGGCGCTCCGCTCTGCTCCGAATCGCTGGTTGTGGGTGCGAAACTTGGACCCTGACCTCCTCCGAAAATATGCTAAGCACTTTCTAAGAGAGCATTCTTCAAAGAATATTCGGAGCGATTCATGGCCGAAGTGGATAAAGAATCCCGTACAACCATGAGTTTTGCAGCCTTTACGATGAGTTCAAATTCTCGAAAATTATCAAATTACAATGACTGAAATAGGCGAGACACGTGCAACGCTTGGAGGACAGTCAAAGGCAGCATCAGCAGAACAAGCCTGAGAAGATGACCGAAAGTTCGATGGGAAGGTTCAGTTGATGACGGCGCAGAACAACTACTGGGCTTTCGAAATTGGGGGACACGGTCATTTGGCCGAGTCAATTGGAAGAAAACTATACAGGCGTCCAAGGTCCGACGACAGCCACAATGATGGGGAAATTTAATCTCTAGGACATTACTCGCGGAAGGATCATTTTTCCGATAAACAGAAATGAAAATTTCACAAAAAAATACGAGTAGATCCAATTTTTAGAGACTCTTTCGGAACACTTTCCGTGAGTCCAGTCAGATTAAAGTTTCTACTAATAAAGTTTTTCTTCTACATATTTTCTAAAAAGTGGAACATTACACTAAAGAAAAACAACGAAATTTTTTTTTAAATCATATACTTTTAAAATAATCCAGTTTAGATAGACATTTTACCTTGCATCAAATGGGGTAGAACTGATTTTTTGATATGTTGTATATGGTATACGGATGTATGGTTGTGGTCTTATTATGAAACTACTAAGTTTTCGATCTCCCTGGTGGTTTGGAAGTCCTTGAGGGAAGGTTTTCACTAGGACTTAGAGTTCATCATCATCGTGGCGT
The DNA here is from genome assembly GCA_964017055.1 of Chloromyia formosa. Lineage (NCBI taxonomy): Eukaryota > Metazoa > Arthropoda > Insecta > Diptera > Stratiomyidae > Chloromyia > Chloromyia formosa. The sequence goes on along the minus strand of OZ024813.1, from coordinate 69,356,326 downwards.
GACAGCCCGACGTCGGGCCTTCGCCACCTGGGACCGAGGCTTTTGTTCCAGGTTTCTTGACGTGGAGTGGTTTTTAAAAGGACGAGTTGTCAGCACATCGCTTAATTAACCCCATTCAGGGGATGGCTTCGGAAGATAGCTGCTTCAGATGGTTTAATAAACGTGCTGTAGTTCACACAACTATGTTGCAGGTCCAACTACGCAAGTCATTCCATCCTACTAAACCTGAGACGCTTAGGTGTTCGTCAGCCATTCAGGCTACAGCTATCTGCCTTTTTCCAAATGTCTTATCGCTAAGACTTGGCCGTCAGCGGTTTGAAACACTGCCGTTACCAGGGGCCCCAACGTGGAAGACTATGGAAAATGTCTCCCCCCCCACCAGGACTTAGAGTTACGTATATAAAAGCAGAAGCAGAAGGTGCATGCTGGCAACTGCATTCTCCGAAACCAGTTTATGCCGACGAAGCGTCAACTGGGCCACATGGAACAGTTGGCGCGCTATGCCCCACAAGGGGTTAGGGCAATTGAGAGAGATTCAATTCAATATATGTATTTCATATTCTTCCTCATCAGTTTAAGGGTCGTCGAATGGAAAGACAACAAACGATTTTGCTACGGCTCAAAATCTGTTTAGCCGCATTCCCACTGGGCGATTTTGGTTGAAAGACACTAGTCGAGACCAGAATTATTCATTTTCATGTAAAATCAAAAATATTTTATTTTACATTTTTACGTTAAAATAAGTAAAAAAGTAGTATATAAAATAATTTGAACAACTGAGACTCACCTAAGAAAAGAGGGGAAAAAATATAGTGGCTTGTGCAACATTTGCTCGAAAACGCTACAAAATACGGCAAGTGCACGGTTGGCTGCACACAGGTAAAATTTTCATCGCGGGCCTATGTTTCAGTATTAACTAATCCCAGCTAACTCACGACGATATAAACATATCGGATTAGTTGGTTGGACTAGCTCTAGCGATGCGCTACTGGAATAAACAATTTGGATTAGGTTTGCATTCCTTTGTTTACGGTTGCTGTTGCTGTTGTCGGTGTTTATGTTTTGGTGCCTTGGTGGAGTCCGCGGCATAAATGCGCTTTTCACAAGAAGCTACCTATACATATCTAAAATTCTCTTTAAGCCTCCTAAGTAAATAGGCCAACATCTGGCATTGGCCATATTTAGTACCGGTCGGTAAAAACATTCCACGAATTAAAACTAAATCTCATATTTCAATACATCATAAATAAAATTTACCAAAACTTCGAGCGTACCCTTACTTAAACAATAGAGGTGGCTGTGAAAAACAAAACATGGAAAACATGAAATTAGAAATCAAAATTCCTCATACAATTATGTTTTTTACATTTTGATTTTTTTTCCTTGGCGTGAAAAATATGAACGTAAAAAAAGTCTAGGGTATAAAAATGTACTTTTTACGCGTAAAAAGTAAAAAACCGGAATAACTCTGGTCGAGATACAAAAAGCTCACGAATCGGTTCGTGAAAACAGCACTTTTAGCAGTGTTGAAAGACACTTCAGTTGAAAGACAAAGTATTGTCCCAGTCAATTCTTTGTCTCTCGACTGGGTAGGTCGTGGGCTTCCGTGTGGTGTTCGGTCGATTGTTTTGATTTGGGATTTAGCGGCGCTCATGTTCTGCGATCTGTCAGCGAAAGTGAATGGATTAAAATATTTGATAATTGTGTTGCGAGTGTTTTTATCTGAAGTGATCTGTTTTGTGAGTATTTTTTCTTTGAATTTTCGTGGCGCCGCGCCGCGACGCGCGGTATATTTAATTTAGTTTCGAGGAAGTGTCGTTGATATCAAATGTGTTTATGTGTGTTTGTAGTTATGTTTATGTTGTGTGGGCTCGCGAATTCGATGAAAAACTTTTGTTTACACGTGTGAACAACCACGAGCTTATCTCCCATACGAGTTTTGTGTCCCGACTTTGTTCTTTCGACAAAAATCGCTCAATGAGAATGCTGCTTTACTGTTATATCAGACCAGATGCTTATATGTGGTTTGAATCTGCATAGCTGCTGGCTGGATTTTTTTTCTTAGTCTGTAACATAATTATAGTCGGTGTGGCTTTGCGACCGTGAAGGTCGACCAGACTTGTTCAAGTCAACAACAAGGCAGCATAGCCAGGAGACGTGTGCTGGTATATCTAGCTCAGTTACGGTGGTAAATAGGCTGGATCAATTTTTTTTTCCTGGCGCCACCTCACTAAGATGCTACAAAAATTAATCACACGTCAAACCCTTCTTAGTGAAGAAATGTAAGGAATCCTAAAAACAAACGGCAGTAAATTTAAACCTGAAGGTTAAAGATCAATTACATTCCTGATCAGGAAATCACCGGTGAGCCACTGACGACATGTGACTCGGTCGCGAAACATATCCCTCCCGAACCAAAGCCAGAGCGCCCGACAAAAGAAAATTTACTCAAGCTCCCAAACAAAGCATTAACTAGACGCAAGTTACCTTACCATTGTTGCTGAAAAGGAAGATAATCAGGCAGCTGAAAACACAAATGTGATTAATCACTCATAATAATATTTATTCATAACTGCGATGAATGTAACGGCAAAAGATACATTATTTGCTTACTAACTAATGTAATATCAATACATGCTCCAAGATACTATAACCCTTTCTTTAGGACTTTCTATGTGCGCACAAGGAAATATACCAGGGGCTCAATTGTGACAAATTTCAGTAGTAATTAAAATTCTAAAAAAAAACATAGTATTGATACCAATATGGGTATCATAGACCTGAACTTAATATAGTAAAAATATATCTGTTCTAACATATATGTGTATGAGGCAATAAATTCAAGAGTTACACTAATATCATAATATCGAACATAAGATGCTGGCAAAAATATTATTGATTCAGAAAAAAACGTGATGAAAAATTATTGGCATATGCATGCGGCAACGAAAATATTATTTTCCAAACTCAGATGATGATCAAAAATCATTAGACCAAATGGTGACGAAAACGAAAACTATTGGACCAATCTCAGATGGCGACGAAAATATTAGTGGCCCGACTCAAATGTTGCTCAAAATTTATTGGCATAAACGCAGGCGGCGACGGAAATAGTATTGGCCACATTCCGATGATGATCAAAAATTATTGGACCAAACGGTGACGAAAATATTATTAGACTAATCTCGGATGGCGACAAAAATATTATTGGACTAATCTCGGATGGCGACGAAAATATTATTGTCCCACACGCAGATGGTGACAACAACCGATGGGCCGAGGTACTGAAGTCCGTTTCCTTTTATTTTTGTTTCTATTATATGTGTTGTGAAATCTAGTTATCATAGATTTCCGGTCACGGAAATTTCTAACAATAAGTCAAGCCTCAACACGACTAGGTTGTATGTTTTTTTTCTTTATTTGAAGCTGTAACTTGTACCTCGGTACCTAATTTCTTTCTAATTCCCAATGCTGCGTCACACCGTATATTTCGGTACCTAAAACAAAGAGGAATATGTCCGATCAAGATTTCATCACGATTGCAAATCCTTAAACCCGGACGGGCAGCAGTTCATGGGCTTGTTTTTCAGTCCACGACCTTGTCAAGAATAGTAACAGGGACAGTTTGTCCTGCACAACTCGAGCTTTACTAAATCTACATTCTCGGTCATTAGAAGAATGTAATGATTTCGTTACAAGTTTTTCGACATTAAAATGAATTCAAAGCAAAAGGAAGGTATCCTGCCCATTGAATGAAGTTCGAATTTAAGTGTATTTAAAAATGTAAACAAGGTGTAGGTAAAAAAACGAGTTATACTGGAATGACATCCGATACATAGCTATGAGTCCCAACGATCAGTTCACTTCATGCGGATCGCCGAATATAGCTGAGATTTTAATAAACTCATGGATAACCTTAGGATGCTTTGGCAACCCGGTAACTAAGAGTCACAGCAAATTAAAATTCGTGCAAATACATATTCGTATTCGTTGCCCCCATTCTAAAAGTCACCACACACGACAACCATGTTGGTCGCGTGCATGCATCGAACCACAACAACTCCATAGCAAAAAAAAAATCTCCCGCTTTCTCGATATTTCGAATTGGACTTGTTTTGGACAGCTGAATTTATTCAGAAACTCGAAAATTCACTGCGGTAATTTATATTTTTCTCGCACTTACGCACTTGTATGTCCGGTTGTCTCAACGACTTGGAACGAACTCCTATGTTTCCCGAAACTTAAGAAAAATCGATATTTTTTTTTTGTGTCCTCGGCATCGATGTTATCTAAGTAATCACTATTCCTTAAGAATTATTATGTCATATTGCACATACCCTATTTTCCGCCAAACCCCATAACTGACGAGGTTATGTTCTCCTGCCTATCGCACTATCCACGCCATTATCAGCTACTATCAGCAATTTCTGTTAGTTTTCTATTCCAGTCCGATTTAGTTTGATTCCTTGCTTTTTGTTTAGTTTTGTTCTTTTATTTTGTTTGTTTGTTTATAAAACTAAAATAAAATTCGTATGAGAATATTAAAAGATATTCTCTATTCCAGTTTTTTTCAATTGGAACAATATCTTACCTGACGATCTCTATCGGCACGCAACGATAAATGCCATGTTCCCAGCTACCTAGCTTTCGATGAAATGACCGAGTATAGGCTGGGAGAAATTTCCAAAATGCAACCGGTTTGCATTTAAGCATTGCAGTTGGTAGCATTTAGTTGCAGTCGAATGTGAAACGGGCCAAATGCATTTTCGAAAGTAATGACTTTTCTAATTTAAATATTTAAATTAGTTTAATTTAAAAAGTCAATACTTTCGAAAAAATTTCTAGGCTGATTTAACATTCGACTACAAGGAAATTTCCGGACATTATTACAAGTCCCATCAAATAATTCTATCAAATCCACAAAAATCTATAATGCAAGAGCCAGTACTGGCGATTGTCGGAGTGAGCGAGCGGGCTCCCTGTCGTCGTCATCTCTCAACGACAAGCAAAACCCTATCATATGTAAAGAAGGTACTTCCTCTTCACTTACCATCCCTTTCAAAAATAGCTCAAAGCTGCAAGCAAAAGTCTTTCAACAACAAACGTTGCCCGTAGTAACGTTAGGGATTTCTTAAGAGCCTGCAGTTGAAACCGACATCTTCGGGCTCGGAAAACTGGGAGAGTTGTTTCAAGGAAACCAGGTCCAACCTTCATAGCGTCGTCAAAGGAAAGGTCTGAAATATATGAGGTGCTAGGTACGAGGTCTGTTAAACAAATTTCTAATTATCTGTCCGACATTTTCGAACTTTTTTTTGGCACTTGAGCAATGAAAACTGATTTCGATAAGTTTTTTCTCGTAGAATCCGAATCTAGAAACGGAATTCAAGAATTGGCTCTAGTTTTTGAGAAAAACGGGGTCAAAAGTACGAAAAAAACGGGTTTTCGGCCTTTTTTGAGGGCGTGTCAAAATGTAACGCGAGCCACTAGAACCTCCTAAGATGGATGAGATGAAAGCTTGGTACTTGGCTTTTCAGAGTAAAAAGCAAAAACCCAAGTGCCATGAGCTTTAAATGGTCAGGAGCAGACTTTGTGCACGTCCGCGCATCAATTCCACCACGCAGAATTTGTGAAAGCATTATTGGAGCAAGTAAGCATCGGTAACTACACCCCACAAAGAAAATCTAATAGTGCTAATATATGTGTATGTGATTCGGAAATATGTGTAATGTTGGAGGACGAAGCGAACAGCGAGCGCGAAGCTGGATGTGCGTATTGGAATTGGTGCACGGACTTTTTTTTATTTCTGAAGCTATCTTTTTAAAATTTCACACTAATCAAAAGAATCTCTAGTTGCACTACTCTATCATATAGTTGTCATAGGAACGACCGTTCCAAAAACTAGTTTTTATTAGAAAAACTTTTTTATTTCTGAAGATATTTTTACCAAATTTCATATTATTCCATCATATTGAGTGCCAAATCACGTCCCTAAATTTGGTTGAAATTGGCTCACTATTTCATAAACCTCTTATAGGAACAGTGAAATCGGAACAAGTTTTACTACTAATTTCAAAGTGGCAAATGCACCATAAGTCACAATGATACGCTTCGCATGAAGGGTATCTTAGCTTGTTTATGATGCGCTGACTTTATATTCAGTTACCAGCTTGATGAGTAGTACTGAGCCACCAAGCAAAAAATCATTCAACGGAAGACTCCGAAAAGGACGAAAGAAGGAGGGTTTAAATTTGATTGACCGGCATGGCATGCGGGTGTTATATAAAAGGGGTTAAGTATTTAACCAAATGAAATGAAATGACGAATGAAATGACCATAACGCAGTGAGCGGCGAAATAAGTGTATAAATGTAAAAAACTACGGTGTACTACAACGCATGTAATATTGTTAAATATTACTCGATTGATTCGAATCTGCGCCGACACAAGTTAGATAGTAGAATAAGTATTTGAAATAGCTTTTTAGGGTGCCACCTTAGCCGCGGCAAACACGGGGTCTGCCCTCTTCATACAATTCCGTATTGCCCACGTAGGTGCTATCATTTTCAATTTTCGCCTACCGAAGTAACCGGGGGAGAGGGGGAATCCTCTCCCACTGTCCTTCCCGTGGCCGCCCCTGGACGGTAGTGGTCGTTGATCATTGCTAATTAAGTCAAGCCGCCAGGAGGCGGTGCGATAATTTGGTTGAGGTAAACATTCCCCCTGTGGTGTGGGGCGTAAGAATAATGCCACGGCCTTTCCCGGCATGTCGTAGAAAGCGACTAAAAAAAGACGCGATGCGATAAAAAGAATATGCGAACTTTCTTCTGGCCTCGGCAGAAGAAGCCGCAAGAGGCAATATCTTAAACGCCGTATACAGTGTCATCAAAAAGTTTAAAGGTTGTAACTCCAACCAACATCCGATGGAGGATAGTGATGGAAAGCTACTTACCTTAGAGAAAGATCAGATGAGGCCGTGGGAAGAGCAGGGTCTTGAACCGTGTAATTTCTGGTGAAGTTCCTCCTCATGTAGATAATTTAGCAACCATCAAAGTGTGCGTATACGGTCAACTGCCCCGACTAAAACCGAAATATTCGATGCTATTATTGCACTGATACGAGGCAATGCCGCCGGACTCGACGTAATTCCTACTTTATCAAGCAGCGCCAAAAACAACTGCCCAGTTGCCGCACCCACTGGTTGATTAAGCATAGAATACCGAGACCTTTCCCACTGAGTGGAAGGAAGGATTGATCATATTAAACTTCCAAAAAAAGGCAGCCTTACTGACTGTGATATTTGGAGAGGAATTCGCGTGCTTCCTGCCGTTGTCAAAATAATAGCTAAAATTTCCCTGGAAAGCCTAAGAATCACTTGGAAA